>BSBN01001715.1:5000000-6250000 GCA_027924645.1 Cunninghamia lanceolata
TGATCAAGTTGAAGACCTTGTTGTAATTGTTGATACTTTTTGTTGTTGAGACTTTTTCTTTTGTTAAAGTTTTGATTTGCCAATGATGATAACAAGTAGTATGGGATGCTTGTTTTTCATCATAAGGGCAATTGTTCTGATGTCTCATGCGAGTAGGCATGTTGACAAAATGAACATAATTATTTTTCGTTTTATATGTAAATGTCTGGGAATATGAATAAGATTTGAATAAGTTATGGAAGATTACATAAAATAAATGAATTATCTTGCATACTTTTACTTGTCTGAAAGTATAGAAATGAAGTTAATTTGATGAACAATGATGTGCTAACAATGTGTGCAAGTGAATGAATGTTAGACAAAGGAATTTTTGTTGTTATGAACAAACAGAGACTTGGAGCAATGATATATTTGTCACGTGGGCTGATTTTGACATTGAGGTAAAACAAAATTAAAAAGGTATGAAACCTTATCTTCAATTAAGTTGATTTGATCATTGGGACAATGATTCTTCTAAGGGCGAAGGATGTCACAACCCTAGTCTCAATAATTAATTTTTAATTAATATTACTATTTTAACGATCGTTGACTAATTTTGACTCATGTGCTTGACAGGAATACACTCTCGATGGAGAGAGAGTATCATCGAGAAGGGGGTGTCTAGCCAACTGAAGGTGACTGTGGTGAAAGGAATATGCACACACTGGCACCTAGTTGGCATTATAGTTGCATTTGTCTATGCATAAATAAATTATGTCGATAAAATTGCTTTCTCGTCTTTGGTAGAAAAATAAATCACCTTTATGTTTTATAGTTGCCATTTCATTAAATTGTTAGCTAAATATTAAAATATACTCTTATTGAAATAAAAGTAGATATATATATATATATATATATATATATATATATATATATATATATATATATATATATATATATATATATATATATATATATATATTGGCTTTTATTAAAATTGTATGTGAAGAAAAGAAATTATATTTATTTATTATTTAGATAATTGTGTATGTGGCAAAATAAATTATTAAAATTATGATTAGTTGTAAAAAATTTATACATTTTTTAAAATTAGAATATTTATTCTTTTTGATAACAATAGAGATAAATAATAGAAAAAGAAAGACAAAAACTTAGAAATAAAACAGAAAGAGAACAAATAAAACAAAATATAGAAATAAAGAAAACAATAGAAAAAGACACCAAATTAGAATAAAACAAAACAAAAAGCAAAAATCAAAACTAGAAAAATATAGAAAGAATGGAGGTGAGAGGAAAAGGAATTCATTAAAAAGGTAAAAGAAGGAATGAAAAGAAGATCATTCTCATTCTCAACTCTCATTCTTTAAATTCTCATTTTCTCATTCTCCAAAAACAAGCAACAAAGAGAAGAAAATTACAGATATAGCTCAAGGGAAGCAAAAGAAGAATAAGAGAAAGTGAAGAAGAGTCCAACCAGAATTCAAGAGTTGAGGAAAGCAAATTACCAAGTTTTTATTTAATTTGTAATGTCATATTTTGGATGTATGGAATAGTTTTATTGTCCCGAATTGTGTGGCTGGAATGATTTCATTATATTTGATTTGTTAATATTTTCTTACAGAAGAAACAAAGAGGTCGATTGTTGTTTTACCATTATTATTATAATAGTTATTATAATTCATCACTGTTATGGTATTACTAATATTATTGCATATTGTTATTATTTTGTATGGTTATTATAGTTTATCACTATTATTGTATTACTGATATTATTGCATACTGCTATTATTTTGTATGGTTATTATAATTAATGTCATTCTTATTATTAATACTATTAATATTATACTGTGTAAATTATTATTAAACACTATTAATATTATACTATGTAAAACAACATATACTGAAAATTATTTATACTGAAATTGTTTGAAATTTTATATTGTGCAATTTTCAAATCATAGCGAAATGAGTCGGCAGCCTCTTAAGGAGGTCGCAACCTCTTTGGGAGGCTACGATTCTCCTTAAGGAGTTCGTCACCCCCACCGTATGCATTGTAATTTCTTTTATTTTTAAACTTGTTTCTTAAAACTTAAACATTGTTGTATACGCTATTGACTCTGTCAATTGAATTTCAAGACTTTCTTTGTACCATTGTTCGATGTCATTTTTATGGCAATTTTACTATAATATAGACTCTTTTGATCATTGATATATGTGATCATTTTTATATATATGTTTTGTCTCTGATGCTTTTTGTCAATTGACAACGTGCATATCTATACTCCCTCATCTAAAATTGCAAGCAGCCAATAGTGACACTCCTTGTTTGTGTTCCCTCATTATGTTTTCTGTTAAACAGATGGCATGCCTTGCCTAGGTTCCCTCTTCCTGCCAAAAGTTATCGTGCTATATATATACAAAACTAAATTTGTTATAATATATAAATATGTGATTAGATTGAGAACTTATGTTAATTAGCTTTTGACCAGATCTATTTCCCTTTTATGAATTATTGTGTGATAGCATTTAACATGTATGGTTTCAGATTACGATTAAAGATTAGTTAGGAGGCAAAATTAACCATGCTAAATGAGAGTTTTAAGATTAGGTATAGTGATTGACAAGTTTAGAATCTCATTAGTCATTAAGTTTTTTTTAGAGCATGACTCATATAAATGTGAATTATATTTAGGACAAATTAATGACAAAAGCAATTACTACGGATAGAAGGTTCTCGTGATTATTACTATAGTTAGATATTGATAATTTATTTATAAGAAATATAATTAGAACAAAGACAACACATTTCTCATAAGTGAAAGAACATTATAGGATGTATATATTTAAAGTTAAAGGTGTTATGAAAGAAAAATATGTCATTTGGTTAAGTCATCGTATAAAAATAATTGATAGTATAACCTTGTAAATTTAAAAAGAAAGTTTTAGACAATAAAATGTCTTTCAATGTTTGTTGGTGTTGTCGAGTTAAGTTTAGCTAGATGGTAATCAAACTAATGATGTGAGTATTTGGATTATTAAGAAGATATGTCTAATTAATGGATGAATATAATGTTTCAGCTCGTATGTATATCTTGTTGTAAAAGTGATATAATATTCCCATGATATTGTTTGTGGACTCAATAGACTTAGTACAACTTGAACAATTGGAATTAGAACTAAATTTGCTGATTTTACATATAACAACCTTTGGACATAAAGTTAGGTTTGTATAGTCCTTAATATGATCTAAGGATAGATTGATCATACTCATAAAGATACTAATCTGGAATAAAGTCCTACATGATGTTAAATATGTAAAAGTTGTTCTTAAACACTTAAACGAGAGGAATTAGATACTTATTGGGACAAATTAGGATCAAATTGAGAAGTATGTATGAGTTGTGGATGCATTTTCATTCTTGCATTTAGGTGTAATAAGTTTAAGAAGAGCACTAGATTCCTTCACCTAAGTTGGTTTCAGTTTGCTAGACCCCTCGTGATGGGTCAGGCATCTGGCAGGGTGGATATCACCATGATGATACTCTCTCTCTCCCTCTCTCTCAGGTTCAACAGTGCTCATGCAGAATGATATTATATATTGCTAATAAGTTATTCTTGTATAAGCCAACATGGCTAAATCTTGTAAAGGCATGGCCTTGTTTTGATATACTTATTGATTCATTGATGTATGTAATTCTATTTGGATATAATGATGAAAGTTAATTAATTATTTTCCTTTTTCTGCACCATTCTATAATTAATTTATTCTATTTAATTATTTTGGGATTGAATTGCTTTTTCAAAGGTTATTTTTAGTAAGTGATATATTCGGACCTTACACTCTTTCCATGGGAGTATAGTTGAGCTCATAGCCAACTAGAGTTCTGCTAATATAGTAGATAGCCCTTTCTTGGCCAATTTCATCATGTTGTGCTAGGAGTGCCACCAGTTCTACTAATGTTGCTAAGATGTACAATAATAGGGGCTTTCCTAGAGTAGGTGCTATGAGGACTAGGGGTGATGCTAGATATTCCCTGATTTGGTCAGATGCTTTCTAACAGTTGTCATCCCACTTGAAGTGTACATCCTTTCAAAGTAGGTCTAGGAGAAGGGTTGGCATTTGTCAGCAAGTTGAGCAATGAATCTATGGATGGCTTGTAGCTTACCTTGAAGACTGTGGAGTTGTTTCAAGGTCTTGGGTGGTGGCATTTCCATGATAGCTGTCATTTTTTCTAAGTCAACTTCAAGTCCTCGAAGAGATACAATAAAGCCTAGAAGCTTGCTTGATGTAACCCCAAAGACACATTTATTGGGATTAAGGCAGAGTTTTTGTTCTCGAAGGCATTCAAAGATGTGTTGGACCACTTTGGGATGTTCTGCCCTTGTTACTCATTTACCGATGAGGTCATCCACATAATTTTCCATGATTTTATGTAGCATGTCACGGAAGATGGTAGTCATAGTTCGTTGATATGTTGCTCTTGTGTTTTTAAGACTGAAGGGCATAACTTGCCAAAAATAAGTACTCCAAGAACAAGTGAAAGTCATTTTGTGTTAATCTTCAAGGGTGATTCTAATTTGATTGTACATTGAGAAGCCATCCATAAGAGATAACATTTCATGTCTTGTTGTTAAGTCAACAATGATATCAATGTTGGGGAGTGGAAAGTCATCCTTAGGGCATGCTTTGTTTATTTCTCTGAAATATGTGTAGACTCAGACGCCCCTAGGTTTCTTGGTGATAGAGACAATGTTAAAAAACCACTCAGGGTAATCAATAGGGTAGATGAAGCGCACCTCTAGCAGCTTTTGGAGTTCTTCTTTGACTAGGAGGGTGACTTGTGGATGTATTTCTCTAAGTTTTTGCTTGATAGGTCTTGCATCGGGTGATACCATAAGGTGATGCACTACTAGTGATGGATCTAGGCCAGGCATATCTACGTAGGACCAAGCAAAGACATCTTGTGCATGTTGTAGAATAACTGATATACAAGGCTTCTCTTCAAGTGTAATATTTGTTGCCAGATAGGTGACTTAGATTGTTCTTCAATGCCAAGGTTGATCTCTTATGTGGCTTCAATCAGGATAGCCGAGTTATTTTTCCATTATGGATGTATGAGGGGAAGGTGGAGTTCCTCATCTCCTAGTGCCTCAAAGAGGTTTTCACCAAGAGATACGTCTTTATTTTTCTCTTTTGTGTCTGATATCGCCTCAAGGAGGTTTTTACTAGGGGATTTTTTTATTTTTTATTGTGACTACGGAACTCCTCTTGTTCCCTAAAGTAAGTGTCGGCATGGAGACAAACTTCATATCTTGAGATGCTATGGAGTTCCAGGAATGTGTTGATGGCCTTATTGTTTTGGAACATGTTGAGAGGTGGTGGTCCTTGTTGATCTCAGGCGATGAGATTAGGATGGACAAGTGGAAGGTCAATGACGAACATGGAATTATCAGGGAATATGCAAGATAGATCAAGATCTTCGTAGGAAGCTATGATGACAGCTGGTGCAATATTTTCAATATCAGGAGAGGAATCAGCCACATCCACCGAAGGTTTAGGAGGACCTTGGATTTTCATAATGGGTGGCACATATCCTAGGCCAAAGTACTTGAATTATGCTTTTGGTGATTCTGGTTCTATCGGGATAGGTTTGGTAGGTCCTTGTTCGTTGAAACCAAGTCCTTTTCCATGATAGGGCATTTTAGTACATATTTGGTAAGGCATTGGATATTTTTCCTTGAGATATTCTAGGTCTGTTGATGTTGTATTTATCTCATTATGATATAACCAATCACTTAGGGAATCTGTAATTTTTTCTTCCTCTTGGGAGACCTTTTCTAGAATAAAAGGGGTTTTGTCATTTGACCTGTGGTTTTGTTCTTGGACCTTTTTCTATAGTTTGAGACCATGAGAATGAGGGGACAAAGGCAGTTGTCCCACATGAAAGGTGTTATAAATCTCATACCCACCACAACCTTTGTCAATGATCTTGACTTGGGATATTTGAGGGATTGAGTTGGATAATGATGTGGATGCATGGGAAGGATTGGATGAGGTGGATGGAGTGGATGGAGTGTCTTTGATGTTTTCCCCAAAAGTGTTTGGACAATGGAATTTCCTATCATAGATGACTTTGAAATATTTGCAATATTAAAAGGGTTGTTGGCCGGCGGGAGTGGTGACTTTGACGTCATTGTGTGGGAACTTTAGACACTAATGATAGGTGGAGGGAATGGCTTGCATGGCATGTAACCGTGGTCGGCCAAGGAGAAGATTGTAGGGAAGGTCAAGATCAACCACATGACATAGGGTGGGTTGTGTTATAGGACCCACTTTGATTGGGAGATAAATGGTGCCTTCAAATTCTTGCTCTGTGTTATCATACAAATAGACATATGCACTGATAGAAGCTGCACAGACACTGACAGACACTTGTGTAGGTGCTAACAACAAACACACACAAGCACTAAAATCTATGTTTCAAGCACTAAAATAGACGTGTAGGGGCTAAATTCTATGTTATAGGTGCTAATCTAGAAATTGTATGCGCTAAAAACTAGAGAGTATACTTGAGTGTAGCGGCACTGAACTTGATTGGACATGCACTAATCTGACACTGGGATGATGGGTAGTCTGTAACCAAATGAGCAACCTACAAATAGAGTGTTAAACTTGCAAAACATGTTAAGATCTATCAAATATGCAATCAAACCAATTACAACCGTTAGATGTAGAATTTCAAAACAAGAGATAATTGAAATGTCATTGAAACAAAGACGCTTATTAACAAAACGCAGGTGCCAAACCTAGAGTAACCTACAAAACAAAGTGTATTAGTAACATAGGCACTACAAACTGAGAAAGGTGTTGATAGCAGAGATGTAGGAGCCAACAATAGAGGTGCGGGTACTAAAGCACAAAGTAGGTGCAGACAATAAAGGCACAGGTGCTAATAGAAGAGGCGTAGGCGTTGATCCGCATCCGTAGGTGTGACTATAACCTACACGACAACACCAAACAAGAAGATCACAAAAAATGCTAAAGTAGGTGGTGGGGGTCCCACCGGGCATGCCAAAAATGTGAGCAAGAGGAAAATGATCTACTAGAACAAATTAAACTAGCTTAATTCACTCCATTTATTAACCTATGCCACTTCAAGATTAGACTAAAGAGTAGTACAATTAAAACTATCATAATTGCATCCTAATTGATCATGTAAAACTATTTCCTAATTGATATGATTAATGCTAATTGTTAATGGATGTTAAGTGCTCATAGAGGCAAAATTTCCTTGCATTCAAAAGTGTTGTGAAAATGAGGGGAGGAGACTCCAATCTATAGATTTTTGGAGGTCAAGATGGAGTGCTAGGATTGATGTGGAGATCAAGGGCTCATATTTCTTGAGAGGTCTCAAGCAAGGAGATATGGACAAGTGTCAAGAGGAGATTGAATGAGAGTGGAGCTCCAAGATTCAAGGAGAAATCAAGGGTGGAGAATGAAGGGTTGAATGGATGGATGGCCAAGATTGAGTAGGTGGATGAGGTGTAAGGACTCATTTATGAAAAGGTAAGGCTTGGATTTTGTGGAGAATTAAAAAATTAGGATGAGAGGACATGTGGAATTTTAAATTAGAGGAATAATGCCATGTGGAATTTTAAACTTGGTGAATAGTGACACATGAAGTGGGTGAGAGGACAAATGGGACAAATGAAAGATTTGCCGATGCTTCCAAAGTACCTCTTGCCATGTACATGGAATGACAAGTGGACTTCTAGAAATATGGGGGGATGTAATCCTAGGTTAACCTAAATTAACCCATGTGCACATGATTAAGGATGATTAATGATGATTACTAAAAGTAATAAAAATGGATAAAATAGGGAATTAAATAAACAACTATATTTATTTAATGTTTGGAGTGGATAGGAACTGGTCTTTGGATAAATATTTGATTTTTGGACTATAGTAGAGGAAAATGAGATGATTAATGATTTTTGGTGAGAGGACGAGATGGGAGAAAATATTAATTAAATAATTTAAAATTATTTAATTAATATATGTGTCAGATGCAATGGATAATTGTTTGAATTTAGTTGATCAATTATGTAGATGAAGTCGGGAAGTGGTGTGACCATTTTTAGATGTCTACACAAATGCTTCGATAGAAATAAGAATCATCAACACACACATCAAGAAAACAACCCAACCGCTATCTGTGACATTCTACTCCCTCAAGAACAAGAATAAAACAACCCCCCAGTCCTACCTCCCCTTGATTGGGTCTTGCAACAAGAGCAAGAGTGACTTGAAGGTCACCCTTAGCAATGAGATGGTTCATATGTCGCATTAGATTATGACTCACTTACAAATTGTCTGAGTCAAATTCTAAATAACATAGATTCCCTAGTTTACCATTAGAGTACTGGGATAAGGAGGTGAGTGGAAATCTAAAAGTTTCTCCCTAGGTGAATTCATTGTGATTGATGAGGTGACTAGATCTAGGAAGTACTTTCTATATGCTAGATTTTGTGTCAACATTATTGTTGACAAGACACTCCCCTCTTCGATCACTCTATCGATAAATCTTGGTGATTAGGTGTGGTAGATCATGTATGAGGAGTCCTTTGTGTTGTCTCAATTGTCACAAGTGAGGTCATGCTTCTGCAACGTGCAGAGATTTAAAAATGAGGAAAAATTAAAAAAATAGGTTCCTTCTCTCCCTCAAGATGAGGCTATCATCCCATTAGAGGGGGTTGGTGTGTTATCTTGTCCTCTTATGGACAAGAACAAATTAAAAACTATTGGATTTGTCCCTATGGTGAATAAGAGTAAAGTTTTAAGAGCAAGAATGGTATGTGACACTTCCTTTGGTCCTCGACATTTGACCTCCAACAAGGAAAATTGTAAAGAGGTTTCATTTGTAAAGAATTCTCAAGATCCTCTCAATTCAACCTTGTTATTCGTCTTGTGGATCCTATCAGTAAGGGGGTTGATTTGCTTAAGTCCTAGGATGCCAACTTGAAACAAATTTCTCTAAAGAATTTCAATTTCAAATCACCCTAAATGGGTGGTCATGTTCTTTAGTGGCAGTTCCACCTTTGTTTTATTTTTTGCCCCGTGTGTGGGGTGTTGTTTCTTACTTTTATTCTTGGTCATGTTGCTTTGTGTTTCTTGTGTCTCCTTGATGTCTCTTGGACAATGCTGGTTGTTTCTTATGGCTCATTGTTGAGGGTGTGACCCTTTGTATTTCTGGTTGAAAGCTCCGATCAAAAGCATTCACTTTAATAAAAAATAGCATTAGGTACCAATATGAGTTTCCCCTCATCATCCAAGGGAGGAAAATCCACTGAAGATGTGACATGTTGTCCAAGTGCCCTATTGAGGAAAGACATGGAAAAATTATAGATCTTACTATTCTCTGGGAATTTCAACTAAAATAACATCACCGATTTTTCTTATGATCATATAGGATCCATAGAAGTGAGGTTTGAGCTTTACAACTCCACTTGTCCAACCTCAAATGATCTCTTTGTGCATTTTTATCCTCATAGAGCTTCTGTTGATTCTAGGCCTACCAGTGGTGATCTTTGAGTGATCTTAATATGTCTTGGCTATGCTTAACTAAGTCACTAGCTACTAGTACTATGTTATTGTGAACACTAAATTAAAATAATGTTGATGCATCATAACCATATAATGTCATAAATGGAGACATACCAATGGACATGTGGTAGGAAGTGTTGTAGCATATTCTCCCAAGTGCAACCACTTAACCCAAGTTGATTATTGATTTGAAATATAGTTCCTCAAATACCCCTCAACCTATTTATTCATTATTTATGTTTGTCCATCTATTTGAAGATGATAGCTTGTGTTAGGAGTAAGTTTTGTACTTGTCAAATGAAATAACTCTTGCTAAAAAGAACTGAGAAACCTATTATCTCTATCATTGATAATATTTAGGCAATCCATGTAGCCTAAATAGTTCTTTGAAAAATAAATTTGCCACTTGAGGGGATTTACATTTTGAAGAAATAACAAAGAAGTGTAAATACGTAGTTAGCCTATCCACAACAATATAAATGTAATCTTTACTATGTACCTTGGAAAGGCCTATAATGAAGTCCATGGATATGATTTTTCACTTTTGAGTTGGAATAGGTAATGATTGTAGTAATCCTGCAAGAAAGGCATGCTCCACTTTGTTTTGTTGGTAGGTTATGCACTCTTTAAGATGTTTAAGGACATCCACCTTTAGGCCCTTTCATGAGAGCCTCTCCCTAATCTATTTATATGTTTTGTAATATCCTAGATGCCCTGCTAATGGAGTATCATGGAAAGCTCTCAAAATCTTCTCTTTCATCATGGATTCTGGAATTAAAAAGATTATGTTCTTGTAGAGGATAAGACAATTTGTCACTATATAACTATCATAATTTACTATCTCACTGAGGAGATTAGTAGAAAATGCATTTTTAATATATGTTACCATAATAGTTGTCTCCCAATCAACAAAACTAATAGAAATGGAACATAGAGTAGGCATCTTGGAAAGTGCATTAGCAACTACGTTCTTTTTCCCTTTCATGTGCTTTATGTCAAATAATAAGCTTGAAGTACTCGTCCATTTTTGTTGTCTATCATTTAGATCATGTTGGCCAAGGAAGAACTCTACACTATTATTATCTATCTTCACTATGAATCTCCCACAAACCAAGTGCTATCTAAACTTGGCCATAGCATGGATAATGGCCAATATTTCTTTATCACAAACCTTTTTTTTATTCTTTTAGCTTTTTTCTTTCAAATACTATAGGAGTCCCTTTTGTACAAGAACTGTTCCAATTCCTTCACTTGAAGCATCACACTCTACAACAAATGGTTGTAAAAAATCAAGAATAGCAAGTACAAGACATGAGCTTATTACCTCAAGATTATTAAAATCTTCTTATGTTTCAATTCTATCCATATAAAATATCCCCTCTTGGCCATATCTATTAAGGGTGTTGCTAGTTGTGAAAAGTCTTTAGCAAACCTTTTGTAGTAATTGCAAAGGCCAAAGAATCCCCTCAATTGTGTTAATGTGGTAGGAGGGGGCCAACCCAAGATGGCTTGGATATTTTGTTGATCTACTTGAACACCTTGAGCACTAATGGCATGGCCCAAGTACAAAATCTCTCACTCCAAAATCACATTTGGATTTTTTTGAAAAGAGAGCATGTTGCTCTAATATACCAAGGACTCCAACTAGATGTCCCAAATGGTCTTCCCAAGTCTTTCTATAAATTAAAATGTCATGAAAGAAAATTAAAACATTTTTCAATTGATTACTGAATAGCTAATTCATACATGACTGGAAAGTAGTTGGTCCATTTTCTAAGCCAAAAGGCATGACCAAGAATTCATAATGCCTAAAATGACACTTGAATGTTGTTTTGTGCACATCCTCATCCCTTACATAGATCTGATGATATCCTAATCTTAAATCAATCTTTGAAAAATACACAACTCCATGCAACTCATCAATTAGTTCTTCGATCATGAGAATGGGGTGTCTATTTTTTATGGTCTTCTTGTTCAAAGTTTTGTAATTAATACACATTTGCATAGTGTCATATTTTTTCTTCACAAGAACCACTGCTAATGCAAATGGACAAGAACTAGGTTTGATGTGTCCCATCTCCAAGAGCTTATTTATGGCATTTTCTATCTCCTTGTACATTCTTGGATGGTGTTAAGGAGTGGTCATAGCAGGCTTAGATCTTGGTTTGAACTCTATGATATGTGGGAATCCTCTATCAGGTGGTAGTCTTGGATGTAAATCACTAAACATCACACTATGCTTATCCAAAATATTTTGAACGTCACTATGATAAGTGCATTGCTTACCCATGGAAGAATTTGTAGGCATCACCAAACAACTTGTTGCCCAAGCAACTTTTCCCTTGTGGAAAGCCCTCTCCATTCTTTTAGATGTGACAACTTGTAGTGTTCCATTTGAGATGCCTCTAAGCACCACATATTTCACTTTAGATTTAAACTTAAACTCCATGGATTGATAGTTCTATGAGAACTCATCAAGGGAATGCAACTATTGTACACCCAAAACCATGCCATTCTCTCCTAAACCCACAACACAGAAATAATCACATACCTTATGATCTCCCATGGCTATGTTGAGTTAGATTATTTTGGTTTATGGAATGGTGAATCCATCAACAACAATGACATTGAAACCTTCAAAATCCTCAACTTTTAGTCCTCTCTTAACCACCAAGCTTTCATCAATGAAATTATGGGTAGGTCCAATATCTAGACAAAACTCTTCAAACTTTGAATAAATGATATCTAGGTGCTCCTGAAAGAGTTGCAAATGTGCCTCCATTTCTACCTCCATCCTCCATGTTTTCAGATTCATGATCCTCTATAACTTTTTTGTGGTTCTAGTTCTTCAGGGTCTAGCTCATCATCAAATATTATCTCAATATAATGAACTTCACCTTTGCCAAGGCATCTATGACCAAGGTTTTATGACCCCTTGTAACAAAAACATAGCTTCTTCCTTCTGAGTTCATTCTACTATAGTCATCTACCTTCTTTGTTGTAGGTGGTTGAGGTATGTTCTTCTGAGGTTGTGCATATGACCCCCCTTCTTGAAAATTCCCTCTTTATTGCACAAAGATGGTTGCCTTAGATTGATATGGAATTTTTCTCTTAAGCATAGATGGCTCGAGTGTTAGAGTTATTTTGATTGCTTCTTGTAGAGAAGTGGGTGCAAAAGACTTAATAATACCTTTGAGAGGTTCAAACAACCCCTCAACAAAGAGAAAATTGATTCTCTTTTTAGAAATGTTAGGTACCATTATTGCAACATGTTGAAATTCTACAACATAGGATTCCATTGAGTTTTGTTGTCTAATTCTTGCAAGCTCTTTAAAATATTCTTCATATTTTTGTTCAAAACGGTCCAAAATCTATTGATTGAAATCATCAAAATTTTGCACAAGGTTGTGTCCTTGTGTGATCAATCCATGGTGCCCTCAATCATAAGCAACCTCTTCTAAATGTAATGTGGCAAACTGTGTGGCATCTTTATCCTCCATAGGGTTGAGTGTAAGATAAGTTTTCAATTTCTATAATCAAGTTCAAGCAAAACCTTATTGCTACCATCAAATGTAGGGGCATTTAACTTACTAACTTTCCCTTGCAACACTATCTTTTCGTCATTTTTGTTGCCATTTGAAGTTCTTCTCTTAAAAGTCTTCTCAATGATATCCAAGTAAGTAACAAAGGATATTGTATTTTTGAAAGCTTCAAATTTACTTTCATATCATCAAAAAAATTGTCAATCCCCTCTACTATAGACTCTTCAGGAACTTGTTATTCCTTTTCTTTCTATAAAAACATAGGTTTTGATGACTTTGGCATGGAATTTCCCACACATATATTATTTGTAGGTAAACTAATTTCTCCTTGTGATGTTTTAGTAAGCCCAATATAATTCAATTCACTTAAGTATTCATCATTTGTACTATTCAATCTATTAATTCATCTCGTCTTTGATGCATTCTAATCACATTTCCGTAGAATAATTTTTCTCTGTCTTCATCTATTAACTTATGCTTTCCTCTTTCCCCTTCCAACATATCTTCTTTTTTAAATGGATTGTGTCCTTGCAACTTTCTTTGCTTCCTTTTTTGATATTGGATTTCTCTTTCACTAGGAAGCATCAACCATTTGATTTACCCTACAAGTTAACAAGATCAAAGATTTGATATTGTTGTAATGTCTTCAACCAAATATTTTGTAAATATTTTTAGATCTGAAATATACTCAACAAAATATAACATAAAATTTATTGAAATAACTTTAAAAAAAATCGATGGCAAGACATTAAAATTTATCGTGTTAATTTCACACAAACTATGCTAGAAAATTAATCAATATTTGCACATGTGAGATAGAATCTCCCCAAATGTTGGAGCTGATTTATATTCATAAAATGTACAACAAAATACTAGAATAAATCAAAAAATTACAGCAATACATTTGAATATGAAATATGGGATAAACTTTATATGTTAAAGCTCCCTTCTTCACAAAACCTGCAAAAAAACAATTAAAAACTATGCTAGAATCCAAACAATCTTTGAAGTGCAGATTACAATCTTTTTATGAGATTGCTCTCTAGAAACTAAAGGGGTTTTGTCATCTAATTTTAGCATCCAAGGGGTTTCGTCCTTAGATTAATAAATGAGCACAAGTGCTCAAACAATTTTGGCAAAGTTTAGGTATAGTAAAAATAAAACCATGAAATGAAAAAAACTGCTTACATTTTATAGATGTTGAAGACCCAACTTTTCTCTCAAATTCCAACACCTTTCTTCTCAAGCAAATAATAATAAATATTACTTCTAATATTCTCCATTTAAAAATGCCCACCAAAAGATGTCATAACCTCTAATTTATTCCTATTTAAAAATAGTTGGTAACTCATCCATAAAAGCTTGTCATAAAATAAGCTAAAAATAATAGAAGCTACATAACGCCCATGAAGAATCCCACACCCCATTTTGGACTGCCAATATGCCATAAAAATATTAATATTTAATTGGCACATTTGCTAAGTTTAAAAATATTAAATAGCTTGGGACCAAAAGTAAATATTAAACTAAAAACATTTCCCTATCACTTTTCCCTAAGCCCACAAGAAATATGGAATGGGCTTTTGGGTCCCTAATTAAATTATTAGGAATGAGACATTACAATTGAAGTCTTGAATCCTTCTAAATCACCAATGGACGAGATGAGAGAATTGAAATCCAAAGGATGTGACAAAAAGCATACCAAAATGAGGGCAAATTACACGATACATGTGCATTTTACATGGATACACAACTTTGTTGTTGATCAACTAGAAGCAAGCATTGAGGGATCACAATATAAATATATATGTAATGACCTCATAAGAAGGCATACATACCATGCAATAGGGTAAATGTTGTTGGTATTAGTCCAAAGCTTTGCCTGTAACTATATATATAAGCTAACTCTGTCTTTTCCATGCTTCTTGATGTTTATTAATGGCATGTCATTATTTGGTATGTTTTGCTTCGTTAATACACAGTTGAAGGTTAGGAATGTTAGAATCTCATTTTTTGAATTTCCCTATGCGAAGTAGCTAGACTCCCTCGTCCCTTGAAGTGTGAGTAGGTGAGAGTTGCTTCTCTTATTCATTTAACCATTGTGGCAATAAATACGAGCAAAATTTTGGTTCTATTATAGGAATCGATCTATTCCATTTTGGAAGGCACATTGGAATGGTATGTCAAATCACACAAGAAAGCCTTAAAGATTGTTGTTATTAGTCCAGAACTTTGCGTGTAACTATATATATTCATGATTACTAAGCTTAAAATAAACTAGCCTTTTCCATGATTCTTGATGTTTATTAATGGCAAGTCCTTATGTCATTATTTGGAATGTTTTGCTTCTTTATTATATAGTTGAAGGTTAGCTATGCTAGAATCTTATTTTTTTGAATTTCCCTATACTAAGTAGCTAGACTCGCTCATCCCTGAAGTGTGAATAAGTGAGAGTCGTTTATCTTATTCATTTAACCATGGTGGCAATAAATATGAGCAACATTTTGGTTCTGTTATAGAACTGATTTATTCCATTTTGAAAGGCACATCAAAATGGTGTGTTGAATCACACAAGAAAACCTTGAAGAATGGCACAAAATTTTAACCATTTATCTAAGTCATTTTTCCAACCTAGACTAGGATAAGTTAGGCATGATTATTAGGAAAATATTGAAAGTTTTGTTGTCCTACTTTCTGTTAAACATGAAAACTTTTTTGACAAAGAAAGAAATTTATTCAACTAAACACTCAATCTATAATACAATGGTTCACCATCTTACGAGACCTTCCATGGTACAACACACTTTTGTTATACCATTAGATTTCAAGCAGTGTGGCAACTAGAAAATCATATGACTGCCTATATTTTCTAAGAAACTTTATTGTCATCTTCATATCTTTCAAAAGAAAACCTCTTGTAAGCATCACTCAAACAATGTTCTTTCGGTGCACTTCCATCACAGACCATCATTGCAATTTCAACAAAATAGATTGTCTCGAAGTTCCCTCAATAGAAAATAACTCTCTAGGAAATCTACTTACTTTTCTCTACAAATCTCTCTGTTCTTTTTCTTTTTCTTTGGGTGGTCTGAAACACAGCCCTACTCAACTTAGCTCTAGTCATAGAGGATTCAATCTGTCGTTGAATTGTTAATTCAAGTGCTTTTAGAAGGCAAAACAATGGTCATGACTAGTTCCAAGTGTGTATTGTCCATCTAAAACCTTTAATGTGATATATCTTTCTCAATAAGCCCGTGAATCAAAACTTACATTCCTTCTTCCCCCTAAAGTATGATCAAAAGTTCAGAAAAAATTAATTAAGTATTGAATTTTAACTCAAATAAGGAGAGGATGGGATGGAATAGTATAAACCAAGGAGATAGTTGGCAAATTTAGATATAGAAAATATTGTGCCACAACATCTGATGAAGTAGCATACAAATATAAATGAAATAGGATACAAGTTTAGATGTTGAACCTAGGAACATTCACCATATTAAAGATTTCATTTCATAGCCTATGTGATTGTGTAAAATGAAACGAGCATTCTTGTGGAAGAAAGTTGTTCAAGCACAAGATCAAATTCAAAACATGTATCTCACTGCAGATATACTACAGATGCAATTAACTGCACAACATGCCCACGAAATTCTTTCAATTTTATTCACAAATTAATTGGAGAGAAGCAGTATCCCAGATCAGTCTAATAATGGCAAATCCCAGCATGCTGACAAGAGATAAAATTCCCAGTGGTTATTAGCTACAAAAGTGAAAGACCTCACCATCTATTCACCTTACTTATGGAGATCAAAAGAATAAAGCTGCTCCTGAATAACTGTGTATAATAATAAATATTATGGTATATAAAATTGGAATATAATAAATCCCAAACCCTACATCTCCCACAAGAGGTAGATTCTGGAGTCAAGAACTCACTTTGGAAGTTCACTCAACTGCCAAGTCCATGTCTGCCTAGCCTCTAAGTGACTACCCATCAAATTTAAGTACTGTTTTTTTATGTATTGTACATTTTCTTACTGAAAGAAGCATGAGAGTATGTACTTCACATGAAGTTCAATTATAGTTTCTAATAGTAAAGTTGTCTGGTGTAAGCACCTGAAACATGAAATTTTGGATTCTCTTATTGATATGAAGTGTGCCATTACAAAATTACAGGAATATATAGAATGGAAAAGGCAAGTGTTGTTATAAAGGTAAATGTAGTATTTTAGGTCACTTCAAAGCAATGCACCAAGTTGCTGTATGAGACCCCCCTTGTGTATGCATTTAACGAGGGGGGTTGGTTTTCCATTTACCTTATATATAAACAAGGCATACAACCTTACACCCTTTGCATTTGAACCTGTGACCTCCACTATGGAGTGCACATGCCCTGCAGACTACTTTACCTTCCCACTGTCTTGTTTGCATAGACTGGATGTTTCCCCTTGAAAGATATGCCAAATAGTGACTGACGAATCTCAGATGTAATTTGCTATCATTTTTTCTTTGAAAGTCATTGCTGGTCCTTCATTATCAAGAAGTGTAATTTGCCAAATCCCACTTGCAGATAGTACACTGTGCCATCCAGCTAATGTTGTGTACAACGCCATTAAATTGTTAAATTTTCCTGAAAAGAGAAATCTAGTAATGAGAAAACTTTCTAATCTGCAAGAAGGAAATAATTATTCTCGAGTCTTAACTAGACCACTTTAAATGTAAATGGTCGAACACATCCTTGCAAGTGTCTGACACCTAATCATTAGACATCCAAAGTACTATAAAAATATAAACAAGAACCTAACGTCTCCAAAGTGCACCCTACGTATTCTTACATTAGTTTCTGTAAGCTCTTCAGCTTCTAGCTCTGCATCTGTAAAATTCAAAGCCTTTTGGAGCTTTCTATGGCTAAATATTTCTACCTCTGCCAGGAACACTGAATTCACAGGCCGATGGTCTGAGAACTTTAATTCTACTCGATTATATGAAAGTTGTTTCATGCCCATCCCAAACCAAAGAATGCGGTCGCACCTGTCAATGAAACAAAATGATAAGAGTTCCTCTATAGAGTGTCAGACATCTAGAATAGAGCAAGTATTATGTGATGATATACCATGCAGGACTCCGTCTTCTCTCCCCAGGCTTTAAATTTTCACCAAAGTATTTGTCGGAATTAAATTCATATTTGTAAGTTGGGCCGAAGTCTATGGACCCTTCATGCCATCCATTGAAAATACACCCTTTATGCAGCTCTCTCCTCAACTAGAATGTGAAGGATTCAACAATCAAATATGTCATCTAACTATCAATATGATGGTAAATGAATATGATGGAGTTTAAAAGCATGCTGCTTGGTAGAAGAAATGACTATATGCTGCTTAGTATAAAAACTGAATGTATGCAAAGACAAAACTTAAATGGTGAAATCTGCCGATATACCTGATCTCTGCAAATTAGTTCTTCCCATTTTTCCTCAGTGACATGTTTCCGAATCTCATCATCTGCCATATTAAGTCGGTAATTCAAGTCTCCAAACCAAATTACTTGACTGTAGAATCAACACAAAATCACTTTAGATATTTACATCAGATGGTACCATAACAATTTTTTTTAAATTGAGTGCTTGCATCATATCTTCATCAGACTCGAATGCAAATGCTGGGCCTCAGAAATTGAATATCAAGCACTATGGTTGCTTAAGTTCATGGACGAGAGGGAGAAAACTTCAGAATCCAGATAATTGCTCCATCCTTTCATGAAAAGTTTGATATTTTGTCTTTTGAGTTCTAAGGAGAGGATACCAGACCAAAGACTCGGAATTTGAATGGACAATCATTTTCAGAAAGAAATGTCTTATCCTGAAAACCTGAACATCATACAATGTCATTTCTAACAAAACCTGAGACATTGTTGATCAACAATAATGTAAGAGTACTATTTATCTCAATTGGAGTGTCAATTTGCATTATTGGCCATATGATAAGGTAAAATTATAATCTGGCACTTTCGACATCTCAGTTGTGAATTTGCATCGAGATATTATTAATATGTTGTCAACAAGACTGTAAAAAATCACTTGTGGGTACAACCCAAATGTGCAGGCAGAGAATACTTGTGGGGTTGACATTATAAAAAGAAGGCAGGGGAAGAGAATTCCAGCCGTTTTCTTGTCAGAAAGACAGAGCAGTTCTTAACTGAGTAAAGAATTTGTCAGACCTATCTAAGGTCGTTTTATGGGTTGCAATAGTAATTGGATACAAATACCATGCAATGTGCAAACATAGAAAAGACGGTTGGTTTAAACAAAAGGAAAAGTATAAGTTGACAGTAAGAAACTAAAAATAAGACACGTGACTGATGGGAAAAGAGGAAAGCAGGTAAAAGAGAACATAGAAAGAAAACTACACGACAAGAGATTTTACTTGCTAGTTTTTGAAAAATCCATGCAAAATCAAAGGTTTTCTATGCAAAAGATTTTCTACTGCAGGTGTTTGGTGTTGTTATAATTATAAAGTATTTATCATCAACAGGTTTGTACCACTTGAGAAAATTTGGCTTGCTTGGCAAGTACTCATATTTTCTACGTTGGAAATTTAAGGCCTGATTTTGCAGCTTATTTGGACCTTCCATGCTTCAACCTCATTCAGAGGAAAGCATTTTCCAAGAAAAATGAATGCTTTTAGACTCTTGCATCTTAGGTGGAAGAAAGGAGACTGTTGTACATATATATTAGAGGTTCTCTGCAGCTAACTCTTTTTTGGCTTGGCTTCAGCCAACTCTTTTTTGGCTTGGCTTCAGCCGAGTTTTACTTTGTTTTATCAATCCTTTTTCTTGGCAAGGAGCTCTACTGGAACACTCTTGGATGATTAGGTGCAGCAACAATACTGTTTGAAATGACGTCCATTTGGCCTCTATGAGCTTTTTGCGGAAATATGATGCTAGCCTACTTTTCAAGATGATTCTGTTAGAAAATATCTAAAATATCCAATTATAGAAGATGCAAATATTTTTGTTATGCATGCAATTAGTAGGTTGTGGTTAAAACAAATTCCTGATCTCGCTGATCTATGCCAATGTATAAATATCTATTGTATCTTCAAAAGAAGATATCTCAGTCCTTTGGATTGTAATTCAACAATAGTTTTTCTATCATTTAGTGTCAAAGCTTTGGTTATGGCTGACAAAAATTAAATGGTTGGCAGGATAGAGAAAATCAAATAAACATGTTGATTCTAGCCAACTCAATGTGGTAATATAGTTTGTGTTAGAATTGGCTAGTCTAACAACAAACAAGTGAATCATTGAACATCTAAGACTGTGATCAACAAAGAGCAAAATGAAAATGAAGATACAAGTTTTTTTATGCTAATGAGGACACATGAAGGAGGAGGTGCAGACAAAGAAATAATGCAGTCCTGATGCAATGAGTAAGAGGTTTGTTTGTAGACTGACAAATAGTTTGGCTCACTCCCTCGCCGGTTTGTTTGGAATCAATGGCATTTAATTTATCAGGGTTCAGTGTCGATCCTCTAATCTTTCTTCTTTCTCATGGCAACCCCTTTCTTCATACCACTATAGAATTTGTTGTCAATGTGCTTTGCAGTCACATTTGGCACCAAGATCTTGCAAAATAATATAGTGCCAGGAAAGGAGTCAAGGTAGGCAATCAAGCATTGTGTCAATGTATTCATGTTAGAATTTGTTATGAACAACAAACCTACCGAAGACCAAATGCCTATAAACTAATCACAAATCTAGATGAACAAAATAATGCTATTCTATATTCAATATTATGAGACACAGTTACAATGAGTAACATACATATATATAGGCGTCTTGGATGCATGAATCAAGGAGATGGCATGCCCAAGAGGTATGAGTTAACTCTGAATCACTCTCAATCAAGAGGTGAGTTAACTCAGTCTAACTGAGAAGCCAAGAGTTGAACTAGCAAACAATGGATCGGTTCACTCAACCTAAGACAGAGTTGGCCTTGATTAAATAGAGGTGGCACCTAACTACCACCAATCAAGGATTGATCAGGCAATGGTGGCACGTGTACCTCAAGTCAAGGTATATGTCATTATTAGCTATTTAGCTGAGAATAATTAAATATCCTAATTATCTTAAGTAAACTTATTAAATAGGTGCAATATCACACTTAGGATATAATATATCCAAGGTGAACAAAATATTACACCAACACCCCCCCAAGCTAAGTTGTTGATTCTAGTACGAGGACAGATACAGATCCAAGGTTTGGGTACGCTAGTATGGCAATTTTTTAATTCTAAAAAGTTAAAGCAGTAATACTCATAATTGCCAATCAAAAAAATATTTAAATACCTCATCACTTGCAATAAGGAAAATACTCATGAATTGAAATTCATAATTCAGTGATTTCTCAAATGTCAATACAAAATGAAAGTTACAATCAATATTCAATAATGGAACGCCACTCCCACTAGCCATGTCATATGTAGAAGCTACCTCCTCGACAAAGACTTGGGCAAGTTGTGCAATAGTAGCATCTAAGTCGCAACACTCGAGAGTTAGATCCCAATTCCTTGTCACCACCTCCTTGTAATCAGGTTTCTTATGTGACAAGAGACAAGTTGGAGTGCACAAAGACCAATTCCTTATCTTTTTTTGTGCCCAATCGGTTGCATTTAACTGAGTGGATAAAGGAGTATGTACTCTACTTCTACTCAGTTGAAGAAGAACTTACAACATGTTGAATTTGCATACAACATTTACAATTATAAAACATAAATTATAATATATAGCAACAAAAGAAAAATGAGGAAGTTAAAAAATAAAAAGATGCATAGTTGAGATAGAACTTTTATTACAAGAGGCTGCAGGTGAAAATAGTCTTGGCCATGTAGGTACCACCATTCATGAGCATCTTTCTTGTACTTGTCTCAAAGAGTACAAACATCATGATTCTACGAAGATATGAACTTGCCAAACTCACTCGAGACAACAGTCTATATATCTTCATCTGGAAATACTCTTTTGAATACAGTCTTGTACCCAACAACAACCTCTTTATCTCTATATGGTGCCACCCTCCTCGGCAAGGAAAGTATCTCTTTGCTATAATACTTTGGAGACAAAGCAAATGCTAGGAGATGCAAGGGTGTGGTCATCTTGTTCTAATGCTCATCAATGATCTTTTGCGCTCTTTAGAAAAATGCTTATGTGGGGTTCTCCTTGGTGTCTATTATGGTCCTTATTTTTTCAACCATGGAGTCCATGCCATCATAAATTTCACCCAAGCATGATCAATTCGTATTTGCATACCTAATCATACTCATGATGGGATCAGTCAAACTCAAAACATATTCCACACGAGCCCACCACTCATCATCTAGGATCAATGCTTTGATTTTTTTGGGATCTCTCTGTTTGTGATTGCCTCCATACACTCCAAAGAGTGTTGATGACCATGGCACTCAATGTCTCTCACACCTTCACAAGTCTTCTCAGAACGATTGTGTGTGATGCGAATCGAGTTTCGGCAACCTAACATGGTGTAAAAAATAAAACAAAATAAAAGTAGCAACTTCGCAAAAATTTAAAAATAATAAATATGCTAAAAGTTAAAAATAAAAATACCTTCAACAACTCCAATTTGGAGAAGGTCCTGAAGATGTCTTGTGACATATGATGGTTTGTCACAAACATTTGAATCTCTTCATCCTCCATGTAGATTTTCTTGACCCACTTGATTTGTGTGCCATCTTTTGCAATATCAAGTTGAGAGAGTGGACAACACATGGTGTCCAAAAAGTATGCCCATATGTACCCTCCACTACTAAACCAACTACACTACAATTTTTAGCATTGTCTGTTACAACTTGGACAATGTTTTCAAGGCCCACCATCTCAATGGCTTGTATGAGGATATTGGCAATGAAGCTTACATCCTTCATGTGCCCCTCACAATCAACTTCCTTCAAAAACATTGCCCCTTTAGGGGACATTGCAATGACATTAATTAGTGACTTACTTTTGCAATCCTTCCATCCATTAAAAATGATTGATCGATCTTTGCTTTGTCTGAAAGGTTTTGCATCAAGCTAGAGAGGAATAGTGTGTTGAAACAAATCTTCTCTATAAGCTATGAGCTCATCATATGACCATGCAAGACACATTTTGTACTTCTTCAACAATGCAACCAGCATTTGTCTTTCATTTGGTTTCAACCTCTTACCAATATAAATCATTTTGAGGTCAGCCTCAGTTCCCAAATTTACACCCTTAACATTTCCTTCCTCAACTGGCTTGTCTTTATTCCTGTAGCAATCCACACTATCAAACATTGTTTCCAACGTTACAAGCCCTTTAGGAATAGTGTTTGTTTTCAGTTGCACCACTTCATTACCAAATAAGGTCTCTTTACCATCCTCAATCTCCACCATAGGCTACCAACCTATTAGTTGATTGTCAAATTCATCCATACAATTCAAAAACCTATATATTTGATCACTGTCATCAAACACTTGCCAGCTGTAAATGTTGTTAGGTATAGTAGGTTTGGTAAGAACTTCAACAACATACTGAGAATTTAAAAAAGTTGATTGTAAATTAAACTTGAACGCTGCAACAGCTAGGACATCTGCCTCTACATTTCAGACCTTTCAATCCATTCAATGCCAATAGCATCAAATAACTCCAATGCATCCCACAGTGCATTTCTATATGCTCTCAACCTTTTGTCCTTGGTTGTGTAAGCATCCTTGACTTGCTGCACAACCAACTCAGAATCTCCCCAGATTCTCAAACATTTGATTCTATGCCTATGAGCAATACTTGCAAGCCCAACATAAGAGCTTCATACTCGGCAATATTGTTTGTGCACTAGAAATCAAGCTTGATGGATAGCCTGAAATGTTCCCCATCTAGTGATATCAAAACAACACTTGCACCTAAACCATCTCTAGAACATGCACCATCAAAGCACATTGTCCATAAATCAGCCACATCATGATTAGGGACATCACAATGGAAAGGATTGTCATCAATGATATGATCATTTTTATTACTATACCCCATAAAATGATCAACTTCAGTATCAAAGAAATTCACTTCTTCAATTGTCTTGTAATGATCCTCAATGCCATCCAACATCTTCTTCTCCCTATTCTACCCCATGCACTGGGATGGTAGCATATGACAGGCCCATTTGGATACTAACCCCCATAGAAGCTGCTCATTTTCTAGACAACAACATACCCCACATAGCAAGCAGTCCACAATGATTATGTCCATTAGGAGTGACTTATCAAGATAAGCAACAAGTTGGACTTCAACATCCTTCACAAGGCCAATCACATTGACTTCCCTAGAATCCATGGCAAAGCACTTGCCATAAGACCTAGACAATTTTAAACCCATGTCATTCATAACCAGTGTTCCACGGGGACCCGTCCCCCTATCTGGGACGTTTCCGAGACTTGGGGACGCCTGCAAGACGTCCCCCCGCCGTCCCCCCACCGCCGCCGGTACGCCAAAGTCTTCAGCGACACGGCGGGTACTTCTAGCCATCCCCAAGACGTCTCGGGGACTTCTGGACATCCCTCGAGCGTCTCGGGGACTTCTGGACGTCCCTCGCGCTGGGGCTGTGAAAAGTTCTTTTTTTTTTTGTTTTTCCTTGGAGTTAGAGCCCAGGTCCGAACCCTAAGGAGGTGTTCGACCATTTTAAAAGGTAAAAACTCTCATTAAACTCTCATTCTTCATTTTATTTGCTCAATATGCCATTTCATGTTTTGCAACAGCTAGGTGAAAAAGAGGAAAACCAGTGAGAAGAGTGGGTGAAAGAGGGAGTTTGAGGTGTTGCAAGTGCAAGAGGGGTGAGAAGGAGAAAGAAGAAGAAGAGGAGGAGCATTCTACACCAAGTGTGAAGGATTTTTCAAGCACAAGGTAAGCTTTTATGACTGGTTTTTGAAGTTTTTTCATTTTTTTTTTGTTTTTTTAAATTTTTTTCTAAGTTCTTAGTTTTAAATTTAGTTTTTCATGTTGAATCTTACAATGGGCATTGAAATGAAAATCAAAACATGAATATGCATTTGCAGCCATGGCTGCAAATGCATATTCATGTTTTGATTTTCATTTCAATGCCCATTGTTTTTTAAAAAAATTTTCATCTTTCCATCAAGATTTTCATTTAAGTTTTAAGTTTTAACATCAAATTTCACTTATAGAATTTATTTGTTTATTCATTATTGCAGTGTCATAATGAGTTCTCATGACATGAGTGGGGATGAGGTTCATGGTGATCCTGATAGTGGAAGTGAATATGCTCCTGAGGCTGAGGGGAGTGACCATGGGGTTGAGGTTGAAGCCAATACTAGTTCCATGGCAAGTGAAGCAACTAGTTTTGAGTGCCCTTCTGCACTACTGGCACCGTATGCTAAGGGTCCTTTTGATCGCAAATCCCCTCTCAAACAGTATGCTAAGGGTCCGTATGCTAAGGGTCCTTTTGTGCTCTAGAGTGGTTTGGGAGCATCACTAGAGTTAATGCACACCTTCTTTTCATTAGAGGAAAAGGTGTGGACATATGTTCTTTTTTGGCAAAACCGCAAAACATTAAATACAAAGTTGAAATAAATAAGTTATGGGGTCTACCTGATGATACTACAGCTGCACCTGTGCATACTACTTTGCACCATAGGGCACATCTTCAGCATAGCCAGCCACAGAGTTCTAGCCATACTTTGCAGACGAGAGTAGGAGGGACACCAGTTTCTTCTTCCAGTGCCTATGTAGGAGAGGGGAGGGGGAAACGGAAATTGCAAACTCAAAGTAACCCCATAGCAAATTTGTTTAAAGTGCAGCTCAAGGATGACGCAGATGATGCCGTTGGCAAGTACTTCTTTGTCAATGGCATCCCATTTCATGTTGCTCGATCTCCTTATTATAAGGAGATGATATCGATGGTGGCAAGGGTAGGACCATCATATGTGGCACCAGGTGAGACGAAATTGAGGACCACGATCTTGGATAAGAACTATTCCAAGATCAATTTGTTGATGGAGACGATGAAGGAGTGTTGGGTCAAGACAGGATGCAGCATAGTCATGGATGGGTGGACGGACATGAGACAGCATCCACTCATTAATATCATGGTTACATGTACTAAGGGCCCATATTTTCTTAAGGCACTTGATTGTTCAGGGCATCGCAAAGATGCTCATTTTCAATTTGAGGTCCTCAAGGAGGCTATTGAGGAGGTTGGGCCACAAAATGTGGTCCAAGTAGTGACAGATGCAGCACATGTGTGCAAAGCTGCAGGGAGACTTGTTGAGGCAGCTTATAGGCATATTTGGTGGACTCCATGTTGTGTGCATACCATGAACAATGCACTCAAGGACATGGGGAAGATTGGTTGGATTAGACAAGTGGTAAATGATGCGAGAGATGTGCAGATGTTTATCTGCAACCACCACACATCACATGCACTCTTCAGGACCTTTGCTAAGGAGTTCCTAAAACCTATTGCTACAAGATATGCTTCCTATTCCATTCTCTTGGAGAGAATGAGTGAGTTGCAAGAGGCACTGCAACTCATGATTATGACAGCAGAATGGAGTAGGTTGGCCGAGTCTAAGAGCAGGGTCTGAGGGTGAAGGATACAGTGAAGAATGATGTGTTCTGGGCTGATGCAAAATATATCGTCGCCATCATTACACCAGTTTTCCAGGTAATCAGGTATGGGGATGCGGATGGATCTAACCTTGGAGAGGTGTATGAGTGCATCGATTCTATGCTTGATCAGATGAGGGCTGTCGTGCGACAGAGGGACCCCACATTGGCATTATACCATGAGCACATTCAGCCAATCATTCACAGGAGATGGGAGAAGCTCAACACTCCCTTGCACATGGCAGCTTATGCACTTAATCCTAAGTGGTACTTGGCTAGACCTGGTAGAGTGACACCGATACGGGATCCGGAGGTGAAGGCGGGGTTCTTCAAGTGCATTGAGAGGATGTATGATGATGTAGATGCCAGCACGATTCACACTGATTGGACCAAATTTGCCTCCTAGGGGTTATTCAAATGCGGCCAAGATGGATATGGTAACTATGGCGCAGGATGACCCAATTTTGTGGTGGACTTGCCATGGATCGGGATCTTTGACTACCACTCTAGCCATCTGATTGTTATCTCAGGTTTCTAGTTCTTCAGCTGCTGAGAAGAACTGGTTTGCATATAGCTTCATCCACTCTCTTAAGAGGAACAGACTTACCTCTAGGAGAGCAGAGAAGCTTGTGGCTGTACATAGTGCTTTGCGTCTCATTGACCACAAAACACTTGTGTACAAAGAGAGTCCAGTAGCACGATGGGATGTAGAGCCAGAGGAGCCAGCACAGATTGATAAGGATGCTTCAGTTTCGGCTTCAGATGCAGGGCTGGTTGGTATGAGTTTGGCAGAGCTCGACCGCGAGGATTCTAGTAGTTCGAGTGATGAGGAGTTTGGGGACGATTAGAGGCCTCCCTTCACTACATCTTGATTTTTGCATTTTGTAGTTTGTACTTATTTTGATATCATCATATGCTACTCATTGTAACCATCTTTAAGACTTTATGATACATTGATATGATATTATGATGTGACACGTTATATTTTCCGTTTTCGATATAATAGAAACTAAGAAATCTCAAATTCGACAATTTCATTTGTCTTAGTAATAGACTAATAGTATTCAAGTATTTAACATGTTAGTATTTGCAATTTTGCTAGTTTGCTAATTTGCCATTTGAAATGTTATTCTTAAACATCTTTTTATAACTAGTTATTCAAGTACCATATGTATATCAGCGCCGCCCCCCCGCCGCCGTCCCCCCGCCATCCCCAAACTTAGACCCTTTGTCCCCCCGTCCCCGAGACCCGTCCTCGTCAGGAAACTCCGTGGAACATTGTTCATAACCTCTAATGGCATGACATTACGAGAGGCTCTGGAATCCAACATACAGTTGTGTAACAACCATCCATTAATAATCAATGTTGTGTAGAAAGGATCAACATCTAACCGACTGTTAACTATAGATGACCCTAAATAGACATCTACAGTCTCTTCATTTTTACCCTCATCACTATCACTTGGAATAACCACAGGTTGCTTTGGTGCATTGACAACGGTCATATATGACAATACCCTATCCCTATGCTCAAGAATTCTAAGGACTTCCCCCACTAGTAATGAAATCCTGAATTGGGAAAAAAACATATGCCATATCTACAAGGTTATGGTGTATCACATGAGATAGTAACATCATTTGCATCAAGGATGAAAGGCAACAATTGGATAGAAGAGATATCCTTACCTTTCAACTCTTTCTTCCTTTCCTTATTTTTTTCTTGTTCTTTTCACAGCTGGGGTTAATCTTGGTTAGCATCATTTTTTGAATTATGAATTTCTAGGATTGGTGTAGTAGCTGATTGCACATGTGTTGGAGCCTTTTGTACATATTTCTTTTTTGTTTCTAGTTGATGCATTGGGACCTTCTTCTTTTCTGTCACCTTCTTTTCAAGAATTCTAAGGACTTCCCCCACTGGTAATGAAATCCTGAATTGGGAAAAAAACATATGCCATATCTACAAGGTTATGGTGTATCACATGAGATGGTAACATCATTTGCATCAAGGATGAAAGGCAACAATTGGATAGAAGAGATATCCTTACCTTTCAACTCTTTCTTCCTTTCCTTAATTTTTTTCTTGTTCTTTTGGCAGCTGGGGTTAATCTTGGTTAGCATCATTTTTTGAATTATGAATTTCTAGGATTGGTGTAGTAGCTGATTGCACATGTGTCGGAGCCTTTTGTACATATTTCTTTTTTGTTTCTAGTTTGATGCATTGGGACCTTCTTCTTTTCTGTTACCTTCTTTTGGACATTGCTGCTCTTTTTTTCACTATCCACTTTTTGTTCCTCTTTTTTCAGTTTCTACTTCATCTCTATTTGATTTTGCAGCAAGGTTACTTTGTGCAGGTACATGTCTGTTTCTTAATTGATACCCACCTTGAACCTGCATTATGGCTGCATCAGTAAGGGATTTCATGTCTTCCCTTGATGGTTTGGACTGCTGATACTTCTTGTGCATAAGCTCTCTCAAGTGCTCAAAATTATGAGCTAACAATTCATACTTTTGCGGACCTGCACTATAATCATATTGAAATATATGATCATCTTCATCATACCTGTCATAACCAATATCTTCATTCATTTGTTCATAATCCTCTATATCAAACTGGTTAATTGCAAAAATCTCTTGGGGAAAAAATCGGCAAATCAAAAGTATAAGGTTTTTTCAAAAAATAGTAAAAAAATCAGGAAAAAATCGGATTTCCAAAAAAAAATACAAAAATACAAAAACAAAAGGAAAACTTGTTTTTTAATATTTTGGGGGTTGAGTTTTTTTTGTTGTAAAAACCCTAGTTTGGGACTAGGGACCCATCAAAAATAAGGCTTGGCCCTTAAGTCTGAACAGAAGGAACTATTATCCAAGTCTTGACAACGAGATACATTAACATATTAACAAGGTGAGAGGGCAAATTACAAGGCCCTCTCCCCAACACCTATCTATTGTCTAACAAAACAAGATCACTTCTCTACCTTCCCAGTCAGATCCACCAAATCGCCCTCCTCATCACAGGTGCATGTGAAATCAGGCCGAGCATCCTCCTCCACTGGCACCCCCAATTTGACTACAATGCACTCCATTGTCCTCCGAGTCTAGATTACTCCCAGCATCACATCATGAACATGGCCCAAAATCACCTCATGGTTCTCCTTCACAGCTTTAGAAGCCTTCACCATATCTTCATGAACCAAAATAGAGGCCGCAACAATGGATGTCAACGTCGCCAAAGTTAGAGATTGTGCAGCCCCAAAAACATTCTGGAGTGACCACGTGAAGTGCTAGGATCAAGGAGAAGATGAGCCATCGCCTCTCGGACCTTCCCGCCATCCTGACTGTCCACATCTTTTGCTAAGGAAAGAATCTAGCAGAGCCACTTCTACAGTATTGGGTTTTTAACTTCTGATTCAACCAAATTCACAAAGTTGGCCATGGCCGCCTCCTCAAATAGCTCGTTTAACCTCCTACGAGGAGTGTATGCCATCTTCATCCTTCCACCAACCGTGTTGCTTGTTGCCTTCCACTTAATTTGACGTTGTAGGGGAGAGAAAACCACCACCTTGCCCTTTCCTTTGTCACCGCCACAACCTCTAACACCTCTCATCACCTCGCCGAAGCCAGCAAATCCCTTAGCCTCCACCATTGTAGAAGCATTCACTGAAGAAGCCAGAGTACATGAAGAACTCTACTCTGTAAAAGGAAATGCAATCACCTCTGCCACACGCCACCGAGTTTAATGAATGACCAGCCTAGCCACCATCACTTCACACGTATTCATTCTCGGCAGTGAAAAAGCATCATTCCATCTTAATGAACCGTCCCGTTATCAGGAGGGTGTTCTTTGATATCATTCTGTATCAGTCTAATCACTTCATATGGATAAGAATCCTTTCACTTTTCCACATCTGAATCTTCACTGCTTTCAATGCCTTGGTTGGCAGCCCAGTCAACAACTTGGTTCCCACCTCTCTTAATGTTTGTGGCTTTAAAGCATTTAAACTAGCCAACCAACCTTCTAACTTCCACCATAATTTGTTCCAACCTCCAATTGTTAGAAGAGTCCTTATTCAATAGACCAATTACCACTTTTGAGTCACCTTCCACCCATAGACAGTCCCAGTTATAGCTCCTAGCCAACTGGAGACCTTTCCATAGCACCCTGACCTCTGCCAGATTGTTGGAGTCAATACCAAAATCCAAGGCGAAGTACCCTAAAGGTTGGCCCTTCTCGTCTCTGTATATTCCACCTTCCAGCTCTACCTAGATTGCCCCTAGCTGCTTTGTCGAAATTCAGTTTTATCCAACCAAGATCTGGAGAAAACCATTTAACATACTGATCTTTCGAACTCTTTTGAATAGAGTTGGCAATACTACCCAACCAACGAAATCTCAGCTATTCATTTGCAAGCCCATTCTCCTCACTTGACACCTTCCAGTCTTTCTTCTTTTTAATCTCTCCAATCTCATTGAGTGAGCACTCTATCTAGTCCCAAATTCTGTCCATAGCCCTTTCTTGTTCTGAGAAAATCCTCCTATTTCGCTCCAGCCATACATTCCAAATCAAAAGAGACGGAAACTCCTCCCAAACAAATCTAAGCCCCTTGCTTTTAACCTTAAAATTCCATCCTTCCAAAAGCATGTTTACGTTCTGCGGTGTGATCCAAGCACAATTTCTAGCGACTTAGAAATCTACCCCATAGCTCTTGAACAAAATCACAAAGGAATATGCGATTCCCGTCTTTACAAGCCTTCTTACAGAGGACGAACTGGGAAGGGCCCACTTTGCCAAGTTTAACCAGCTTATCCTGTGTCAAGGCTATGTCTTTCCAGGCAATCCAAAGGAAAGCGCTAGCTTTAGGCAGACCCTACTTACACCAAATCTTTGACTGCACTGAGGAATTCATATTATTGCCTTGGTAGAAATACTTTGAGTATACTTCTCTAACAGTCGCTCTACCTTCTCTGCTATGCTGCCACATAAGTCTATCCTCCTCTGAAAAAGGAACCTTATTCACCTTTAAAATGTCTTTCCAAGCCGAGCCCAACCCATCATCCAGTCCTTCCGGAGCCTTCCATGCCAACCTACCATCTTTAATCTCCTTATAATCCCAGACAAATTTGCCCACCCTGAGTTCTAAAAAGCAAGCTAAGGATGCATATGAGGCGGATTCCTTTAAGGGCTTATCCTCGATCCAAGAGTCCCTCCAAAATATCACTCTGTCCCCCTTGCCAACTTTCCATATCAGGTCGAGCACGATTTTGATACAAATTCTCAAAAAATTCCATATATTGGACCCTTTAGGTAAATTTACATTAGCATCAAGAAGAAGCCAACATGATTCTGGAGATATTTGACTTGAATGACTTTGCTCCACATTTTGTCTCGCTCTTCATAGATTCTCCAAGCCAGCTTAGCCCTAAGGGCTTTGTTCATGTTTTTTAAATTTTGGAACCCAATCCACCTAGCTTCTTCGGCTTGCATACCTCTTCCCATTTGACCAAACTATACTTGAAGTCTCCTCCGTACCCTGCCAGAGGAAGATTCTTTGAGTTTTTTCTAGCGTCTTAGCCACTTTGCTAGGAATTTGAAAGATAGACATTGTATAGATGGGAACCGCCTCCAAGGATGCTTTGACTAAAATAATTCTTCATGCCAGGGAAAGGCACTTACCCTTCCAAGATGCCAACTTGCCTTGAACCTTATCCACAACCTTCCTCCATTCTGCCTCCAAAGTCCTTTTACTTATTAGGGGCATGCCCAAGTAACTGCTAGGAAGAGAATCCACCTTGAAGCCCAATATCCTTTGAACCTCAAAAGAGTTAGGACAAAAATCTTTAAGAAAATGCATGACTTACTTGGGTTCACCTTCTGGCCAGCCGCCTATTCATAAGTTTGGAGGATTTTCTTAAATCCCCATGCCTGCCTCGTCGAAGCTTCCCCAAAGAGCAGGGTATTGTCAACAAATTGAAGATGTGTCAGATTGGGATTGCCACTCGAAACTTGAAGACCTTTGATCCTACCCTCAACACCAGCCCTTTTCAACAAGTAACTAAGAGCTTCAGCCACAATTAGGAAAAGAAAATGGGACAATGGATCCCCCTATCTCAGCCCCCGCTTCGTAGAGAAGAAGTCAGTGGATCTCCCATTAATCCATACTACATATTGCACATTGGAAATACAGCTGAAAATCCAATCACTCCAGTCCTTGCAAAAGCCCATCTTCCTCATGACCAAAATCAAAAATTCCTAGGAAACTCTGTCATAGGCCTTGTTCATATCCAGCTTTATGATCATTCCTTCTTTCTTTTTTTCCTTAATTGAATGTATGGTTTCATGAGCTAGAATAACCCCATCAAGAATTTGTCTGCCTTTCAGAAAACCACTCTGCTCTTCTGAAATCATACCTTCCAAACAAGCTTTTAATCTTGACGCCATTGCCTTTGTTACTATCTTATCTTTGCCATTACAAAGAGCAATCAGCCTGTATTCATCAAAGTATTTAGGATTTTTGACTTTAGGGATAAGAGCTAGGAACGTCATGTTCCATGCGCCCATCATAATCTTCCTGCCTCTACATTCCTCAGCAGCCTGCCAAATATCATCACCAACCACATCCTAAAACTTTTGAAAGAAATCTACCTAAAACCCGTCAGGGCTAGGAGCATTCATAGCTCCCAAAGAGAAAGTGGCAGACCTGACCTCGTCCTTAGTGAATGGAGCAATAAGCTTTGCATTCCTATCATTGTCAATTATCTGGGGGATGTTACCCAAGAATTCATTCTGGGCCTCCAAATTGCTTTCCCCTGCCTCCCCAAGCAGATCTTTAAAAAATCTTCTACCCTCTTCTCTGATGGCATCCACATACTCCACTGTAGATCCCCCGGGCACAATAAGCTTCAAAATCTTGTTCTGGTTCCTCCTAATACTGGTGGAGAGGTGAACTTTTTTGTGTCATTATCTCCTTCTTTCAGCCATTTGACCCTAGACTTCTGCAACCAAAAAATTTCTTCCATATGCATTAATTGATTGAGCTCATCCACCTTGTCTTTCTCTCTCACTCTGGAGGAGGAAGAAAGACCATTCATAGCAATCTCTCTCTCAATAGTGGCCAAATCCTCTTCAGCTTTAATTTTGGAGGCGAACAAGTTACCCATCACCTTTTTATTCCATGCCTTTGCCTTCCTCCGAACTTCTTGTAGTTTTTTGAATACCACAAACCTTTTATTTCCTCCTTATTCCACCACCCCTTCAATGAATCATTAAAATCTAGATGCTCATACCAAAATGCCTCCATCTTGAAAGGGATACCTTTCGGTTTCCGGCAAAGGGAGCATTGTAGCCGGATCGGTCAATGATCCAACCCACCAAATTCACAAACCTCCGAATAAAACTGAACTAGATCAAGGAGCCACTCGGAATTGACCAAAAATCTGTGTAACCTACATAAAATGCTTTCCTCCCCAACCCTTCTATTGGTCCAAGTGAACCAACCCTCTTTAGGCTGTATATCCACCATGGAAAGCTCCTCACAAACTTTCTAAACCCAACAGAGCCCAAACTGCCTAAAGCTCTACCTCCTCTCTTATCTTTCGGAGCCAAAATGGAATTGAAGTCGCCTCCAAGGATCCAATTTCTAGAAGGAAAGGAAGACCTGAAGGCCCTCAGGCAATCCCAACACCTCACCCTATCTCCTTCCGGATTGGGGCCATGAACATTGGAAATCATGAACCTCTCGCTGCCTTGCAAATGCCTAAGGTCAATGGAGAGCACATGATCTTCTACATATATTTCCACACCTGTAAACCTGGTTTTATTCCAAACAATCGCTAATCCTCCTGCCATGCCAACCGCTCCAAGAGCAAAGCCTTCTCCATTTCTCCAAAGTCTACTAAGAAGCTTAACCATTTCTTCCTTGTCCAATTTAGTTTCTTGGAACAGACAAACATCAGGAGCCTCAATCTCTATCAACTGCTTGACCAAGCGGCGCTTCTCCGGGTTGTTCAAGCCTCGGATGTTCCAGCCGATCATCTTCATTTTTTAGGCAGGGCGAGGAGGTGCTTGCCTCCCTTCTTAACAAATTTATTAAGTGTATCCTGAGTTCCTTTCCCTACCTCCAACATAGCCGTATGATTTCTTTACTAGCATTTGTTTTCTTGCCTTGCATAGAGGGGCCTCTTGCATCCACAACCAGATTAGTTTTTCCTTTCTTCCCGCTCCTTGTCACAATTCTCCAGTCATTTTCCTTATCTTCTAAATCATCCTCTTCATCAGAAAACACCTTCGTCTAGCAGCCACCCTTAGAGCCCTTGCCCTTGGAAGCTTCCACACTATTATGCTTGGCCTCCCTATTGGATTCCTGCAAGACTCCAACTAGGCCTTCCCCTTGTTCCCCAAGATCCCCTTCCTCTTGGCCCTGCATTTTTGAACTGGTGTCCACTTCCATCTCCACACCTGTCAATCTGGTATCTACATGAGTATATTCAGGAACCTCCTCCTGCCCTGGAGCCTCTAACCTAGGAATTTCAAGCTCTCTCCCAGCGACCCCTTCTCCTGATTGTCCAGTCGAATTCTCCATTCGATTACCTCTCAGGGGGGCCCTAAATATTCTACTCTTGTCCTCAAATTTACCTTCCTTCCCTTTGTCACAGTTTCGAGCAAGGTGATCAACCTTCCAACAATCAAAACCCTGATTGGAAGGCATTCATAATCCAATTTCTGGAGCCAAATGTCTATCGCCGAAGACAATTTTATTGAATGGCGAATGGGTTTGCTCAAATCAATGTTGACACAAATTCTTGCATAAGTCACTAATCTACCCTTCTGGGAGGCATCCGAGCAAGAGAAAAATTTGCCTAAAGCATCCCCAATCAACTTGAAAATCTTTTTTGTCCACAATTCTTGTGGCAGTTTGTACATCCTCACCCATACCGGGGCATCCTGAATTAGCTCTTTATGTGGATCGAAACCTGGCTCCCAAGCCCTAATATAAAGGCCTGCATTACCCATGAACCACGGACCTCCTTTAAGAATGTTGTCTCTTTCGAATTCCAATTGAAATATGATCTGCAAAAACCCTAAAGCAAGGAAGTTGAATTCAGGCTTGACTCCTAGCCATTTGCGCTCGATTCAATCTTTGATTCTTTTCATCGAAGGCCAGATCCCAATGAATTTGGCGATAACAAAATTCTTCCTAAATTTTTCTACTTTCGAATTCAGGAATTCATCCAGGATAGCCAGCTCAGGGATATCCTTTGAAATTTGTAGATTGATATTACCAACAGACATCCATCTCCTTTTGGTGTCATCCTTTACGTGCTCAGCCTCTACCTCTAACAGCAAATCTCCTATCGCCGCGGCCTCCTCGATCTTAATATCTTCGCATTCTTCTCTATCCTCCTGCTCTGCACTTTTTGCTCCTTTCACATCCATCTCTCTTGATAATTCCTTTATTATAATAGAATAATAAATATTAATAATATATTATATATTAATAATATTATATTAGAGTATATTATTAATATTTATATATTATAATAATAGTTATAATAGAATAATAAATGTTAATAATATATTATATTCGAATATATTAATAATATAAATATTAAAATATAATAATATTTATAATGCAATAATATCATATTATAAAGGATAAAAAAATATCATATATAAGTATAATAATATACCATAAATATAATAAAATATGAATATTATTAATTTGGTGAATAATTAGCTGATAGGCTTTTATATGTGAGCATTATAGTGCTCGGAAAATTGTCTCACGCCATAAAAAAATTCACGCCAGAAAATTTTCTAAACTCGTTCATATCGGCGTATTCTTTGAACCTCCTTGGCGTATTACCACTGAAGCAGAACTCGACCTTGAATTCCGTCAACGGCTATTTTGGTTTCTTGTGATGTAATTCTTGCTTTCGCATCCTCTAGGCAGATGGATAAACAACCCTATATGTTTGCTCGACAGTATAAAAACGCAAGTATAAACACAGCTATAAACCCTAATGGAACGAAGAAAACATTGGTATAAAATGGTGAAATCATGCAGAATTTGCACGGGCAAATCACACAGCTAGAGGGCAAAAAAAAGGCAATTTAAACACGTTGAAAATCGGTCAACGATATTTTGCGAAAACGTGATTTAAATGGGGTAAAAATTGGCGTAGCTTCCAATTCCCATTTTTAATCATTAAGAAACTCTTCTTCCCTACTCATTGAATGAGCAACTACACAATTAGATGAATCATGGGGAAGGAAACAAGCCTTACACTATGATGAAACTTCTTGAAAGTTAACTTGATCCCTCCTCAATGGATCCAATGTGTCCTTCTCAGGGTGCTTAAAGTTTACTTGTTTAGGGATTGCCTACCTATCATTCTGTTGTGGCTTCTTAGACCAATCAATGTTATAGGGTATGTTATGCAATCTCTAGCCTTTATTAAAATGTGTTGTTGCACCTTGAGGTGACAACCCCTTCTCATTTCTTGCTATTTTATATGATAAATCTTTCATAGCCCCCATCAGCTTATCTAATTTATCTTCAATTGTAAGAGGCTTACTCATGATTGCCCTATCTGGCTGGGAGATCTTTACATCTAACCTCTTAACATGCTTACCTGTTGCCCTCAATGTTTATGGCTTTAGCATAAGCTTCCCTCAATGTTTGAAGATTATTATCCCGTAGACAATACCCAATGTTAGAATCAAATGCACCACAATACAACACTAGACACATTGATTCATTTGGTCTAGGTTTAGAGGTACTTTCCTCATGGTCATGATGAACCTACTGTTGAAGTCCACCACTGTTTCATTTATTCCTTTCTTGATGGATGTAAGTTTATGTATAACAAATTTGGGATCAATCCTATCCCCATACTAAAGTCTGAAAACTCTCATGAACTCCTCCCACGAATCCGCATTGTTGTTAGGGAGCCTTTTATACCATTCCTTGGCACTTTCCTCTAGTGTATGAACAAACAACTTCATCATTACGTCCTCATGATCTATCTCATACTCATCTGTGACATTAATGAAGTGCCTCAAGTGTTCTTCCCCAGTGACTGCATTATTACCTTGGAATCTAGGGATTTTTCCTCTTATCTCATTAGAAATAGGATTTAGAAAATCAAGAATACCAAAGAAGTCTAATTGTTTGTACCTTTCTGCTCCCAAAGGCTGCCTTACTAGAAGGAACCTTTGAGCTTGTTTTCGGAATGTAGGTCTAGGATTTGGAATGTTCCCAAATTGTTGACCCATTTGTTGCTGCTGATATTGTTGTTGTTTAGGGACAGTGCATGTTGCCTTGGTTCCTATTCTATTGATTTGGAGGGATTTTATCAAGATATTGATTTCCAATTTGTTGTTGGGCTGCTTGGGCTTGAGCTTGTGCTTGTTGGGCAAGTTGAACTTGTTGCAATTCAATTTTTGTCTGAAGCTCTTGTCTCTTTGTCTGACATGATCCAACAAATCTAACTCTTCATAAAGAGTTCTCTCCCTTTCTTTAGCATCTAAATGCATTGGCTGATTATCATCATAAGGAATGTTTCTGTTGGGACTCCTATTTTCAAGCCTCATTGCAAAATCATACCAAATTCATCAAAGTTTTCCTAAGAGTTCCTATGTTTTCGCCTCGTTTTGTGGGTATGGTGTGTGGTCTCCAGAAGACATTTATAGGTGCAAAAAGTTGCAAGCCAGCCATTGAAATGCTAATTTAGCTCATTGAGGAAAGCAGACCCGTGAAATCAAAAGGGTTGATATTTTATATGGTTTTTGTTGTAGAATGTCTCCAGGTCATTAGGTATGTATCCAAGAGGATTTCTCAGTCGCAGTTGGGTATTCTCCTTTGCCATGTTTGATGGCATGAATGTAATACCGGGTCAGATGAATGTGACAACATTCTGAAAATATTACAAGCTTTGTAATAATCTCTCTCGTGTTATATATGGGTATATGCAATTATGTTTTGGATTATTAAGTATGTTCTGTTTCAAGATCTCATATTATGTGGTGTAAGCAAATATATAGCTCATTGTTCTTTTGGTTTCAATTTGTTGTTTTCTTAATGAACTATGACTTTGTTGCCCATAGAGTAAGCACTGGTCTAGATCCATTCCTATCAACCTCACATCATTTAAACAAACAAAAACATTAACAAGTGGTTTAGGGGAAGAACCATTAATTCTATGCATCCTTGACTGTCAATATAAACAGGGAATTATCTCAAGTGAATATAAAATAAATTTATTTCATGTGGGTCATACATGCACAGTTATATTAGTTATATAGGGGTCTTGTAGCCAATTTTTCTTGATTTAGTGACAGCTTCTTGGGATCAAATGAACAAGTTGGGTTTTGTTGTAAGTTGTTTCTAGTTCATTTTATTTGAACTCAATACCTGTTAAGGTATACCCCTCGGAATATCCTTCCGGAGTCTAAGTTGAGCTTGAAGCACAAGGGATGAAACCCACTCTTGTAGAATTGACCTTCAACCCTCCACGTTCTGTTGATGGACCGATTACGCTTGCATGACGACAACCCTGGCCTTGTGAGTGTGATTTTGTCCTAGGAAGTGGAGTTGTGGTTTTGGGACCCAACAGAATGGTGCCATTGCCGAGGATCACAGTTGCCAAGAGACTGGTACCGGTACCAGTACGTCATTTTTTGAAAAAAAGGAGACGGGGGTACTTGAGACGCCAATTATATATATATATTAAAATATAATATTAATAAATATTATATATTATATAAATAAATATATTAATATATTGATATATACATTAATAAATAAATATATTAATAATTTAATATTAAGACACATATATATGATGTTAATTTTAAATTTTAACACATTATATAACAAATTAATAATTAATATTTATTATTTATAAAATTTTAATATATATATGTTAAAATTAAAATGTGAAATATTATATATGTAATATTAATTATATTTATAAATAATAAATAATAAATATTAATTATTAATTATTAATTCAATAATTAGTATGCTTTTATATGTGAGCATTATAGTGCTCAGAATTGTCTCACGCTAATAAAAAAATCACTTGAAAATTTTCTGAACTCATCGGTTGATCTTATTGCGTATTTAAAAAAAATGGTTGAAGCCCTAAAATTAAAAAATTATCTCATAAAAAAAATGAAACTGTAAACAGCATCTTGAAATGCCTTCCTTCGTCATGAAATGCCTTCCTCCCGTCACGAAATCTCTTATCTGCCTCACGAAACGTCTTTTTTGCGTCGCGTTTTGGATGAAAATGCAAAAAAAACAAAGAAATTTTCTGTTTTTGAGGCGCGGTCAACAGGAGACGGGTGGGAGACTTCCGGGAGACGTCGGGTGGCGTCTCTTCCTGTGAGGGACGTCTTTGCACGAGACTCCGAGACGGGAGACGCGTCCCCGACCCGGAGACGCGTCCCAGGGGTCGGGAGACGCGTCTCCCTGCAACGCTGCCGAGGATAGATTATTGCTGAGTTGGAAAGAATTTGAAGACTCTGCTGGTTGCAGAGCCCGGAATTATTTTGCAGCCTTGAAGATTGTCATGCTTCAAAGAATTCCTCTTTTTTGGAAGAGGTGACGACTCTATTGTCAAACAATTATTGTTTTTACTGTGAAGGTACACGTGGTTTTTCTTCCTACATTTCAAAATTTGTGTTCTTGTCATAATGAAGGATCAAATTTTAGTACCTCATTTCTCTGCCCTACATGGTAAAAAATTTTAGTCATGGCCTCTTGGCACACTAATGGACCTAGGGCAGATCCTTCTTATGCATCGTCCTATGTCTCAAGCCATGAAAATTATGAGGATGAAGGTGCTTATGGTTCTTATGATGATGCTTCATCCTATTACTCAAATTGCCTTAGATCTTGCATTCCCCTGCCCCAAACGCCCATGCAAAACCAAAATGAATCAACAAGGCTGCAATATGAAATGGATCAAAATAACCAATTGATTGAGCCCTTGTGGCAACATGAAAAAACAAAAAATCGTATTAGGCTGCTTCAATCCAAGCTGCATCCTCATCCTCAGCCTACTCCTAACAATTGCTCATATTTTTGGCCTCATCCCTTTACCAATGAAACCACATACAAACAGCTATATCTCTCGTGGGTCAATTATGAAAAGCAGTCCATGCCCAAGAAAATATATTATCAAATGCCTCTATTTGATAGGTGTGAGGTTTATAATGGAAAGGCACATATTGATGCATTTTCAGATGGACAAATTCCAATTTGAAGATGAAGATATGTGGATGAAGTTCTTTGTTAGGTCATTATGTGGATTGGCACAGAAGTGGCTAGTTGGCTTCCCTAAACACCACTTTGCCTCTTGGAATGACTTGGTGGTTGCATTTGAGTTTGCAAATGGTTTAGACCCTGTTGTTCTTGTCCAAGAATTAGAAGATATCAGATGGCAAGATGGAGAGTCTAGCATGGAGTTTAGTCACAGGTTTGCAGTTGCCTTGTAAAAATATACCAAAAACCTTCAAACCTGACTTACCTGCCTATATTGACATGTTACTCACAACCTATGATGATAGTTTGTGTTCAATACGGGAGGAGTTCAATTTAATGAACATGCAGTAGGGATATAGATGCCTTGATTTTATTGATGGTTTGAAACAGGACATGATTGCAAAACAATCGTCCTCGGATGCAAAGGTGGCTAGTAATGAACAAGCTAACGTGAACAACAATGGCATGAATGCTTCATCAAGTTCAAGCACAATGTCAAGTGATGATTGTGTGTGCAAGAGGGTAGAAGAAGGTGTTGGTGAAATGTATGACAGTGATACAAATGAAAATAGTAGTGTCTGCACCTACCTTCAACTGGATCAATCATCAGTGGATGATGAAAATGAGAAAATCAATGATGATTCCTAGTTTGGAAAAGTGAAGTATGACCCAAAAGCTTGTTGTAGTATTGTGGACAGTAAGGAAGGTGTGTGTAAGAGAATTATTAGATGAATCAGCTCAAGTAGCTGATTATACAATGCATGCACAGGAAAATGTTTTCTTGTTTGATCTCTTACCCTCTTTTGTCCCATTTTCTGATTTTGAAGTTGATGGTGATTGTATGGATGAGGACAATATAGACACAGCTGTGTATAAAGGTAAGAATGCAGAAACAAATGTTATTACAGCTGATGATGCTCAATATGAGGAGTTTACACTTGAAGAGTATGAGTTTGGTAATCAGATGGATCCATTTGAGAACCTGTTTCTTTGGTGTGAAACTTGTAATCTTCCTCATGCACAATGCGCTTCAAGAGGGTCATACAAGGATGTTGTTGCGGTAGTGAATCTGGAAGAAGAATTGTGTCATAGGTCTGATCTGAACAGCACATATGACACAAGTTGTCAAGAAGAAATGGAAATAAAGGGGCAATTGGAAGAATTCAGTTCTTCATTTGAAGTGTCTCATGGTTTTGATATTTGTCCTGATAAAGATTGCATTAGCACAAGTGACAGTGAGGTATGTTGGTTGCTTGTTGTCCCAAAGGTGAACGACACTAAATAGGAAGTCTTCCTTCATGATGAAGATGCTACCTCATATGTTGGTGATAATGGCACACCTGAGTTTGAGTGTTACACTTGGGTCCAACATATAATTTGCAATGATGTTGAGCAACACCAAGTTCACCCAGTTGAAGATCAACATGTTGCAACTCAACTTGTTATGAATCAACAGTGCAGTCAAGCACAATTTTATTTGCCATGTGAATTGGAGGTGTTTTTCCTTTTCCCTAAATTTACATGAAGAGGTCAGCAGGTATAGTGATGTTGTATTTGATGACGGATGTTTGCTATCATCCATTTGTTTTAATGCTGACCTAATTTGCAATCTCTCACCCTTTGTTGCTTATAACAACTGTGATATAGAATGGAATAGGTCAGACACCTATTATGTATGGTTACCTTGCGGCAATGTTTTCAGCGGTAAGGCTGGCCTTTGCTCCATTGGTATTGGTTTCATTTTAATGTATGCAGATGAAAGACTTCAGTTGTTGCAGTCGGGTAATGAAAATTGTTTTGGTTTGAGGAGATCAGCGCCTTCATCCAGCTTGTCTTTGACAGAGGCAAGTAGTTTCTTCAGTTTTGTGTAGGTTTGACAGGCAAGTGCCTTCAAATTTTGAATACAGTCATTTGTCCTTTTTGTGCCCTCATGCCTATGATTGTATACCTTGTAAATATGTCTTTCATTGTTCCCACTGTCTGTTTTTTGCTTTTTGATATGCCCGAAGATGTTCTGGATTCTCGTTGTGCCAATGCTTGACACACGTCTGTGACTAGAGCCACTGTTGGGACTCTATTTTCAAGCTTCGTAATTGCAAAATCATGCCAAGTTCATCAAAGTTTTCCTAAGGAGTTCCTATGTTTTTGCCTTGTTCTGTGGGTCTGGTGTGTGGTCTCTAGAAGACATTTATAGGTGCAGAATGTTGCAGGGCAGCCATTGAAACGCCGGTTTAGCTCACTGAGGAGTGCATACCCATGAAGTCAAACTAGTTGATATTGTATATGGTTTTTGTTGTAAAATGTCTCTAGGTCATTAGGTATGTATCCAGGAGGATTACTCAGTTGCAGTTGGGTATTCTCCTTTGCCATGTTTGATGGCATGAATATAATACTGGGTCAGATAAATGTAACATCATTTTGAAAATATTGCAAGCTTTGTAATAATCTCTCATGTTATATATGGGTATATGCAGTTATGTTTTGGATTATTAAGTATGTTTTGTTTCAAGATCTTATATTATGTGGTGTAAGCAAATATATAGCTCATTGTTCTTTTGGTTTAAGTTTGTTGTTTTCTTAATGAATTATGACTTTGTTGCCCATAGAGTAGGCACCGGTTTGGAGCCATTCTTGTCAACCTCACATCATTTAAACAAACTAAAACATTAACCAGTTGTTTAGGGGAAGAACCATTAATTTTGTGCATCCTTGACTGTCAAAATAAACAGGGAATTATCTCGAGTGAATATAAAATGAATCTATTTCATTTAGGTCATATATGCACAGTTATATCTGCTATATAGGGATCTTGGAGCCAGTTTTTCTTGATCTAGTGGCAGCTTCTTGGGATCAAATGAACAAGTTGGGTCTGGTTGTAAGTTGTTTCTAGTTGTTCATTTTATTTGAACTCAATACTTGTTAAGGTATACCCCTCAAAATATCCCTCTGGAGTCTAAGCTGAGCTCGAAGAGCAGGGGATGAAACCCACTCTTGTAGAGTTGACCTTCAACCCTCCACGTTCCGTTGATGGACCAATTACGCTTACATGACAACAACCCTAGCCTTATGAGTGTGATTTTGTCCTAGGAAGTGGAGCTGTGGTTTTGGGACCCAACAGTTTCCACATTCATTCCTTTGTGACCTAGTGGCTGACATAGGATGTTGGGCTGCTCGATGTGTCTCCATATTTTGTATACCAAATGTCCCTCTTTGTGCTTCTCTAGACCTATCCCTACTTTTCCTGCCAATGATATTTTCATTTCTTCGAACTTCATATCCATCTCTATTCACTCTTCTATTTGTCCTGAATATATTATCAGTAGAATCTTCTGATGTATATTGGTATTGATTTCTTGAATCTACTGATGTTTCTTCTTGATCTTGAACATTCAGTCTAGAGGACTCGCCAATATTTTTGACCCTCCATCTATTTCTTTGACTTCTAGTGTGATCTAAGGATTCTTCATGTACAAATTGATCTTGGTATCTTCTTCATTCCATGGTAGATTCTCTCAATTACAAACTGATTTTTGGGTTGACCTGAACAAAGTGGCCACTCCCCACTTGGAAGAGATTACTTTGCAAGTATTTAGATTAGCAGTATTGTGTTGGGACCTCTATTTTCCATGCCTCAAAATTGCAAAATCTTGTCAAATTCCTCAAAATTTTCCCAAGAGGTTATTGAAATGGTAAGCACAAATATGATATTAAAGATCAAGCCATAGTTGCAGAAATAAATAATACATAATAGTATTTTATTGAATCGGGATAGATCTTTCACTACAATGCACTGACTTTTTAAAGCCTTTGAGTTTCCCGTGAATAACCTATAACTAACTTCTTCTACGAGAAAGTAACTCCCAAACCTAACAAACATTTATTAATCAAGAAACTAACCTATATTTATAAATTAACATTTACATGTTAATTTATTTATTTATTATTATTATTATTCTAAACTATATACTAAGCTATACTAATGATGTAATAAATCCAACATTCCTCCCCTTATTACATCAATCTGAACAAGAGACAAAACACTGCAATGACTGAACACAACTTTTCTAGAGACTTTGATGAAGCGCCTTCACCAATTATCCTCGCTCACCTAGGGAACATCAAACTAAATGCATTAGTAGATCTCCTGACTGTCAAACCTGCAAGTCCTCTGTACAACATGAGAGAACATAAATATTCACATGCTCCATGCACAATGAGAGAACAACTCTCCTCCGAGAGTCCACATCTCCTTAGAGTGTATCAAAATCCCTCCTTAGTGCTGCATTTGAGAGAACAACTCTCCTCCGAGAGTCCACATCTCCGAGTGTGTCAAAATCCCTCCTCTGGTGCACAAAAGGAACTAAACCACTGTGAATACACTAATCCCACCCTATTTCAGAGATTACACTATCCACAGACTAAGTGCAGATACACTAACCCCACCCTATTTCAGAAGTTACACTATCCACACATACTACCAAGCCCCCCCTTGCTCCATAAAGGGACACAAATTGATGGTGCTTCTCATGTAGTGGATCATCTCTGAGCAAGAAGCTAGCTTGAGATGAGAAAAATCTCCGACCTCCATTTTCTTCCAACCTCCAATTCAATGTGCTTACATTTTATCTGCCCGATGTTACATGTGAGCCTTTTGAAGCCTTGTCAAGTATTGCAAAAATGGCCCCGAAAGCACAAGCAATGTTTGATATATGTGGGGCCATAACTAAAAGCAAGAAATTGGGTATCGAATTCAATTGATAATACACTCTTACAATAAATTTGTTTTCTTCAAAACAAGAATCTCAAAAATTTTATTACATAGAATATGTATCCATAAATAATACGATATGACTTCAATTTAAAAAATAACTTTGTATGTTTTGAACATGTAACCTCTCACACCAACAATTAATTCCTTTGTCAACCAACTCATCTACGTATCACCTTTGAGATATAATTTCACAAATTTATATATAGACCATAGTTGAGAATGTGTGTCTCAACAAAGTAAAATGCAGTTGAAAACAATACACATCAATATTTACCCGATAGTAGCAAATATTTATCTAGTAGAAAAGTATGGTGCCCAGCTTGAAATGAAATGGAATCACTTTAATTTGCAGCCCATAAACAAACAAAAATGAATGTTTGTTAACTTTCCAGCACCCAGCACATTACCTCAGAATCCAACTCATTCAATCAACGCTCAGCATCTTTTTCCAATGCCAAAATGATTAAATGGTAGAACATTAAAAAAGTGAATAATAAAAAATTCACATCATAGTTTTGCTGCTCACTCTTCCACATCAAACTACTCATGACATACAATATCCTCAAAACGTTTGTGGGTTTTATTCCTCTTTTCGTCAGCTTTCTAAAATACTTTAAACTTTTAAATTTAGATATAAAATGAAAGAGATATTGCAGTTTTGGTGAGACTGCATTAGACTGTTTTAAAAAACGTGATTTTAAAATCAAATCAATTTTCCAGCAAACAGAATGGCACTCATTACTCTCTTGAATTAATATGTTTATCACTAGTCATCATGACTATTGCTAATGGCTTCTTCACAAAACTCCTTTCCAACTCCCATAACCTTCTACTACTCTGATACCATATTGAAATGGTGAGCACAAATATGATATTAAAGATCAAGCCATAGTTGCAGAAATAAATAATACATAATAGTATTTTATTGAATCGGGATAGATCCTTCATTACAATGCAATGGCTTTTTAAAGCCTGTGAGTCTCCCGTGAATAACCAATAACCAACCAACTTCTTCTACGGGAAAATAACTCCCAAACCTAATAAACATTTATTAATCAAGAAACTAACCTATATTTATAAATTAACATTTGCATGTTAATTTATTTATTTATTATTATTCTAAACTATATACCAAGCTATACTAATGATGTAATAAATCCAACAGAGGTCCTTGTGTGTTCGCCTTGTTTTGTGTCTGGTGTTGTCTCCCTTGAAATTTGACTAAGTCTAAAATCTGCAAAATCCTCCAAATCCTAGAATTTGCATTTTAACTCCTAGAGATCCGAAACCACTCTCAAACATCCTAAAACTATATACATGAAATATAACTTAAAATATAAGGAAGAAAACGTCCATATGTAAATGTCAACTTATACTTAAATGTTTATTTCATGTATATCTCTCTGGACTTTGCGGAAATTTTGACCCTCTCTGGACTTTGCGGAAATTTTGACCCTCTCTGGACTTTGCAAAAATTTGGACCCCCTTTGGGTTTTGGATATTCCCTTTCCCCCTGGAAGTCCTGCGTTCCTTCTTTAGCCTTCTCTGACAGAGCTTTTTAGCCTATGTCAAAATATCTCCCTGACCCCCCTGAACTTCCGCTTTCTTCTTTTATTCCCCTGGTGGAGTTTCTTGGCATTTTAGGACATTTCCTATCCCCCCAGAAACTTCTGCTTTCTTCCTCATGCACTTCCTAGCAGAACTTTTAGCCCCTTCAAGACCTAGTGGAATTTCTCCCTAGAGAAAGATGTATCCAATTCTACCCTCCAGGTCTACCTATCCTAAAGTCCCTCTTTTCTCCGCCTCCTGTTCTATGCCAAACCTCTGCCTCCACTTCCTCTTTCCAACGCACATCCCAATCATCCTTGGATGTCTACCATGTCCTAAACCCCTCTAATGTTCTGCCTCCCTCTTCATGCTCTTGCCAACAGCGATTTCATGCAGATTAGGATATGTTTGGAACACCCCTTCTAACCCACAATGTTCAGAAACCCCCCGGAAGTCCCGCATCCAGTACCCCCTCAGATTCCCACAATCTGCAAAGAGGGCATAAAAACGAAAAGCAATAACTTCATACTACTTCCAGAATGATGCAAAACCGTGGTAGATCGCCATTAATGCGAAATGAGTGGTTGAAAATGATGTATTTATTGCAGTTGGTGGGGTTGTTAGGATTTTCCCGCCCATTTCATCATCAGATCCAAGTTTTGAAGGCTATAAATAGAAGATTGAAACTCATTCAAAGGGGGTTGGTTCTCTGATGGCAGCTTGTAGTGTTCCACCCCAAATGGAACAATCTCTATTTCAATTTGATGTTTTGCATTTTTGGCATACAACATACATGCATACATATATTTTTTGAAAACACAATAAAACGAAGAGACCTAGATGCTTTATTTCATTGTAAACACATTACAAAGCAGTAATAAGCAATACCCACAAGGTGGAAAGCCAAAATATGAAGTTTCATTACATACCATCTCGCTGTCCATGAAGGTACAGGTCTGAAAATGAAGATACAGCAGATTGGTAGCTAAAACTGGATCTTACACTTGGATATAGCACTCAACTCCTTAACCCCATGAAATATTACTCTACACAATAGATTGGATGACATAGAACCCTCCAATAGTGAACACCTTTTAAAGACCCATGTCCCACTATGGCTGGTACGGCCTGGGAAGGTACAGCAGTGATAGATATAGTGTCATAGACACTCCAAAATCCTCTTCTAACCCTGCACAAACACTGTGAAACCAGACGCCTATGTATGACAATAATCTCCTGCTCAAAGAATCTTCAAAACAGATTAACTTCCTCTCAAATGGTACGGCTGGCCTTGGGAGGTGGTACGGCCCTCTGCTGGGGTATAACAGCACCAATATCAGCACTAATCTGCCCTCAAAACACACTCAGAAAATCTCTACTACAGCTGCAAACAAATTGATTCTAGTTGGAAAGAAACCAGACCCAAAACCCCATACAAACACCATGAATGTTATCAATCTGGTACAGCCTGATCAGGAGGAGGTATGGCTTAGAAAATGAACAATCTTCAATAGATGCAAACAACAATCAATGTCCTTTTTCAATGATAATCTCATTAAACCCTTGATATAACTTCTCAAATCTGCTCCATATTGGCCTCTGAATGAAGCCAACTCACATGCTAACCTTCAGAATGATATTGCACACCTTCAGGAAGCAAACAATGAAGAATATCACGTTCTCCAATGCTGGTATCAATCTGCAGAAGCTGAAACCCTTGGTTTCTCTCCACAAAAGCCAAAGCTCTTCAGAAAATCATAAGTGTCGAATCAATAATGAATGATTTGCTTTTCCCAATGCCTTATATATTCCACCTCAAATTCACTTTTAATTCATTTCATTCAATTTACTTTCATTTCCCTTTTAATTATGATGCACAATTTAATAGCATAAAATATACTTTAAATCATTTAAGTCCCCCTTTTAATTAAGTCCTTATGTCTCCCTTTAAACAAATAAATTAATAAAGTATTATATCACTTTATTAAAGTCCATTTAACCCTTATATCACCTTTCATAATAAAGTCCCCTTTAAATAATGACCTTATGTTATAAAATGAACCATATATTATAAGGTCATATAACTCATTAATTGCTTTTAAATTCAAAATGGCCCCACTTACATAAGGCTAAGTTATAACCTTTTAATATAACCATTATAATTAAATATCATTTAGGCCACTTTAAAAATTAATAACTCCTTAAATACTTATGATTTTCCAATTCCGTCTGAACAAGGTGGTTCACCAAGGTACCCTCTGCGCATCTAACCGCCTTACCAAAAATAGCAGGGGTCCCTCTCTACAACCACAATCTTACTATAAATAGTAAGTGTGTCAAACGGAGCCTGACGAAGGTCAACCTTGAACCAAATATAGCACTAAAGAGAAGAAATGTCACCACAGACCAAGTAACTACCTTTAAAGACCCTCTATCCATGTCCACTAGCCTACAAGGGTCGAAATAGTAGGCTAACCCACCAAATTCTAATGCTCGCGAAAAAATGGGGACATTACACAGCTAGAGGTTGTACAGGTTCAGTAATGTTTCTAGGGATCTGTTGTGACCTAATCACACATCGCCCCATTGCAAATGGGGACCCCCTTTTTTTTGAGCTCTAATGCTTTGCATTGTCTTAGATGATGTCTTAAGTTTTTTGCATGATGAAGTCTGTGGGTTGTTTGAGTTCTTTGTCTAGTTCTATTCAAGAGTCATTTGCTTTCATTCTGAGACTAATCCTGATGTATGTTTGAGATCCTGAAAATGACCAAGTCTGGTAGCCTGAAATCCTGAAATCCTGAAAAATTGACTAAGTTTGAAATTTGGTGGATCCTCCAAATTCTAGATTTTGCATGTTAAATCCAGTGGATTCGAGACCTATCTTAAACATCCTGAAAGGTATATTGAAAAATATTTAAAGTATAAGAAATTCAATATACCTTACCCTGAGAAAGATTGAAAAAATGGCTAAGTACTCCAGAGTGCAAAATTCCTATCCAGTGCACCAAAACATGAAGAGAGCGCAAAATCTTGATGAAATGCGCCACTTTCAATCAGAGCACAAAATGTGGATCCAATGCGACCGATCCATTGCGCCATTCTTGTATGAGGTTGGAGTGTAGTTTTAAGTGCAATTTGAAGAGGAGATCAACATCATGATCCATTGTGACCAAAGTGAGGAAGTGCATCTTGAGGATGGAAGTGCACCTTTCTAGAAGATTCAAAATCCTCATCTCATGCACTTGAACCAATGCGCCCTTATGAAGGATGTTAAGTTCAAGGTTTTGATGTGAATTTCTAGAGGATCCTAAACCCTCAACCAATGCGCCTTAACTGTTGTGCCCATTTCAAGAAGGTTTCAAGTTCCTTAAGCAATGCGCCATATACATAAAGGAGAAATGAAGGTTTCAATGAATGTCAAGAGGACTCAAAATGCTCAACTCTTGCGCCTAAACCAATGCAACCACTTTGGGGTAAAGATAAATGCAAGTTTTATACAAGTTTTAAGACCTTTGAAGAAGCATTCAACAAGTGGATCTGTTGCGCCCTATCCCATGCGCCAGTTTGCATGAATTCTAATAAAGTTTAGACAAGAACAAAGAGATCCAAACCCCCATCTAAAGTGCTTGATCCAATGCGCTACCTTAGTGAATGTTAAAAGAAGATTGAAATTGCCATCTGCTGCGCCAAGAGTAAGAAGATTTAAAATGTCCATCTGCTGCACCAAACCTTTAAAGACAAAGTTTCAAGAAAAGACTAAAATTCTGATCTAATACGCCATGGAGAAGAGAGGTTTGTCTTGAAGTTGCAAGATTAAGAAGCAATCAAAACATGCAACTAATGCGACCCATCCATTGCGCCATCTTTAAAAGGGGTATAAGCTCAAGTTTTGGCAAATTTCAAGAAGATTCAACATGCTGATCTGCTGCACCTCAACCAAATCTGCCCTCATCTAGGAATCAGCAATAAGTTTTAAGATGAAAATTTAAAGATCCTTATCCAATGCACTTGAAGGAAGTGGTATAGATTGCAAATTTTAGACAAATTTCAAGAAGATTCAAAATGCTTATCTGTTGCGCCCATTTCAAGAAGGCTGATATAGTTTACATAAGATGAAACTTCAAGCAAAGATAAAGTGGTGAGCCTAGTTGCCATTTCAAGATGATATCAGTTTCAAGTTTCAAGTGATTGATCAACCAGAAATTAAAATCCTCAACCAGTGCACCACAATTAGAGGAGGATGATTGCAGGAGCATCTAAGCAAAGATCAAATTCCTCATCCATTGCACCACATGTGATGCGCCATCATCAAGGGAAGGGTAACTATATTTTGAAGTGAAGTTTCAATGAAGAGACCAAATTCTTATCTATTGCGCCAAAAAGGAGGAGTTCAAGAGTTTAAAGGAAGATTTAAAACCTCCATCCAATGCGCTACTTTCAATGTGATGCTTGGTTTGAATGTTATAATTGCTTTCATGTTTTGATCTTCTCTAAAGCTTAAGCCAATGATTCTTATGTGTTATGAAATTATGTTATAAAGTCAAAGGATTGATGCTGTTTCTTTGTTTGTGTTACAGCAATAAGGATGGAGCTAAGGAATCACCCAAGGATCTAAGTACCCGGAGTCACCTTCATTCAAGGCAATCAAGAAGTTGCTACGGCGGAAGAGACATCATGTTGCTATTCTTGGAGATCACTTCAAGATCATTTTGTTAGAGCACTTCATCATCAGTTGCATCATGTTCAAAGGTCATTCATCCATGTACTTCAAGTTCTTTCACGGTCTTCAAGTCTTTGAGGAGTCTCTTACCCCGTGTTATCAATGGAACATCATCATCTACTCTATATCATGATGGAAGCATCATCATCATCTCTTACTACTCTCTATCAAGATGTATCCAAAGAAGATCAACATGTATCCTACCTACAAGGAGTTAAGCAAGTGAGCAACATATCTCATATCCATTCTATTTACAATGAACAAGGCAAGAACAACAAGATATATCCCAAATGTTCAAACATTCATTCAAGCAATCACATCGAAGACATCACATTGATGATACAATTTGGGAATATGCCCACAGAACAAATTGAATAAACAATTGGAATCTATAAGAGTTGCTAAGGTGGCACCTACGTGGCAGACACTCATCATCAAGCCAATCACAGTTCGCCACATGATTCAACAAGCAAGAAGACAGAGAGAACATCCATGTGGAAGATGCTCTAAAAGATTCCATCTTATCTTATATTCTTGGAAAGCGTGCCTTCATTACCTCTCATATGTACTAAAAATAGCAATTTGTTGTAACTACCTACTAAGGTGGCATGATCTGAGCCCTTGGCTATCTGGATTGATCCAAGCCATTCATTGTATTTCTGGACCTCTATATAAAGGCCTTGTTGCCTCATTTGTAATATATAGAAGTAGTTCAGTTGGTAAGAAAGTAGAGTAGAGTAAGAAGAGAGACACAAAATTCTCTGAGAGTACTTGAAGTTGTAAATATTTCTCAAGATTAATGCAAAGTCATTGGAGCTTATTTGGTGTTAAGTATTGTCTTGTGAAATGACATGGTTTCTTGTACTTTGATGAAGTGGAGAGATCTTTCAAGTAGATTAGAGTTCATTGATGTTATGTATGTTGTACTGAATATTTGATCAACTCTTAGCTCATTCTTGTAACATTCATCGCTGGTGGTGTTGTGTAAAGCTAGTCTGAGCCTCATCATTTGCTTAAGTTCGATTATGAATACTTGTTTGAGCCACGCCGTTCAAAGGGTGTTTGTATGAGCCTTCATGATTTAAAAAATCTTTCGCTATCCTTAGGAGATTGCACCAACTTCATGTAGTTGTAGGCATCATTGGTGAAGTGGAGTTAGGTTTATCAAGGAGTTTATCTATTCGTACATCATCCTTGCTTCATTGACCTTAAATTAGCTCCCTAAACCTTATCTTTTTTCCCTTTTTTTTCATTGATACATTGTATATATGTCATCCACACTAAAGGAGAGATAAGCTAAATGAAGTAAGAAAAAGTCTAACGTAAGTCCCTTTGTGATTATCAGCAAGATCACATGTAATCACTGAGTTATCCATCACGAATCATAAGAAAAGGAACCTAGGAGTTACTTCACTGGATCACATAGTTTAGCCTTTGAAGAGCTTTATTCAAGAGAGTGGGATACTCTATTGTTGACTTGTCTAAAAACAATCATCAACAGGATCCAAATCATGCCATGTCTAGTTGCAAACAAGTAATGGAGCAGTGACACAGACGAAAGATAGTGTGATGCAAGGGGTGTGTAGATAATGTTTCCATGTTTGTTTGGATGCATTTAGAGTTTTACTCTTATCACATTTGCTAATAAGTTTGTATTGGACATTTGAAAATGTGACAACATTGTAAATATATTACAAGCTTTGTAATTGTCATTTTGTAATGTTCCATTTTTTGTGCATTGATTATTGTGTGCATTTTGGCTTGTCCTTAGTCTCTTGGTGGCTTCCGGCTTTGTTGGGAGAACTCCAATGTTCTTGGAATGGCCATGTATCAGTTTTACAAAGTAATTGGTTATGGCTTGGAGCTCAGATGGTGTTCAAGATCGCTGTGATGCTTTCTGATGTTTGATCGGGTTCCCAGTTTGCTCTTCAAGATTCTTGGAGAGGCCGTCTATTTTTAGAAAGTCACCCAGAAGGCATCATTCATCTTCCCAAACATCATGGAGTATGTTGGTATCTTAATTTTGCAGTTTGGTGATATATGGGATTTCCCGTAAAATCAGTTGATTTAATGAGCTAAACAATTAATTATTGCACTTAAGTTAAAAAGGTTGGGAAATTTTCATTTAACACTTAAGTGTTATAGCTCGTTGGAAAGGGGATGAAAAGCTATAAATCATGGATGCATCATATTGGGGCCTTGTGAATCAAATATTTCTTTTATTTTGATAAAAAGGTCTTTTAAGCTAAAGGGAGCTTTTAATTAAAAAGGTGACTTGAAGTTGTGCACACATAATGAATTATTTTTTATACTTTTGAGGAGAACTATGAAGGGATAGAGGAATAATATTTTATTTCCCTCAAAAAGTTATAAAAGGAAGAGATGGGCTCATTGTTTAATCATGCTTTGGTTTTGATATTGTTACTTTGTCAGATTGAACCTGCGTGTTCTTCCATATTCTCTTGAGGATGAAAACCATCTTGTGGAATGCTCAAGGACGAAAACCCTCTTGAGGTTGGGTGTGGTTTCACTATAGAAGTCACCATTGTGCTGAAGAAGAGATTGAGCAAGCTTATCCAGAGTTTGCCATTGAGCTGAATAGAGTTGATAGATTTTGAGAAGTTTTGTATAGGATTCTGAATAGTTATTATTTCAATAAGATTTAGATGATTTTTGGAGTGGATTGTGGGCTTAAATTGGTGTTTTGTGAAAGTTCTCTGCCTGGCCGTACTTGTTGGGCTGTACAATGCAAAATGGTTTGGTTTTGATTAGAAATTAATGTTGATGACTTTTGATTTAAAACTGTTTGGGATGTCTTTGTTTGATCTAGACGTTTCATTCAAGACTGATTTCAATGAATTTGGTGCTGATTTGAAAATGCTATGAGGAAGCTGTACTATTCAGGCTGTACGGACCTGTAGCAGCATTTAATGAATTTTTAGATGATATATAAATTGTAACGGGTCTTCTTCCATGTTCATTTGGAGTGTTTGGATATGCCAATGAAGATTGTGAAAGAGTTTGCTCATAAGTACTCTGCATTGTGTTTATGATTCCATTATTGGTTTTCTATATGGACGTACCAGCCAGTATGGAACAAATTGAATTTATGAATCATTGCTGTCTCCATTGATATTTATAATGTTTGTGGATTGTTTGCCATGCAAAGGCGATCATTTGAGCCTCATTTTACTGATGTATTGGGCAGTTTCTTGATGCTATGAACAATTCCGTACCAGCAGGCCGTACAGACCTGTATGTGGCTGCTTGGTCATTAGTTGCAGACTGATTTTCAGATTGGATTGTCTTCTTTGTGCATTAGTTATAATTTGGAGTAGTATCATATGGTGAATGTTGTTAGAAAAGTGTTCCATCTTCTTATTCAACTTATGATTCAGTGTATGCTTCCATGCAGCCCTACATTATAGGGGAAGTTCTGAATTTTAGCAGTACAGTCTGATCAGCAGGGAGAAAGCAGTGTTTCAGTTATTGATAGATGATGTTATGAGGTTTCTAATGTGAAAGTTATGCAGGGAATTATCACAGTGATCATCTAAAATCTTCAAGTGGTTTTAAATCAATTCCCTAATCAATGTTTCTAATAGTTATTGCATTGATTTCATTGTAATCTTTCCTATTGTAAACACATCTTTTAACCCCTGGATAGTAGTACCGTCAGTGTGGAGAAAGAATCATTCTTTATTTACTATCACCCACTGAAAAGTGGAGTATTCCCACTGAATAAGTGGATGGCATTGTAATATTTTCTTTCTTGTTCTTTACCCACTGGAAAGTGGTGAATCCCCATAGCTTGTGGATGCCCGCTGCAACAGATGAATTGTACTTTCTTATTGCATTGTTGTTTATTGTAAGCCAAAATCACTGTATGCTCTCACCTTGCCCATCCTGGGAGCTTGGTGATCGGAAAGTGTGAGGCCTTTAGTTGGTTTTGCTTTTGATGCTAACGCTGATATCCTTGTATGTAAATTTGAAAAAAATTTGGGGTAGCATCTTACACATTTGTTCTCTCCATTTGAATGCATTTAGTTCATTCTGGATAACTAAGTATGTTTGAAGCACAAAACTTGCAATATGATACAACATACGCTTAGATCAATTTTTCTTTGTTTCCTTTCCATTGTTTTCTTATCTGTTACCTGAGACTCTGTAGCCTAGTTGGATTGGCACCGATCTTGGCTCCACCAGACCAATCTCACACTATTTAAAACAAATAAACATTTACCAGTGGTTTAGGAGAAGAATCATCGTTTTTGTGCATATATACTTGCACAGTTTGTACCAGCTATATAGGGGTTTTGTGATAGCCAGTTGTTCTTGGTTCAGTGACAATTTTAAGATAACAGGTGGGGTTTGGTTGTTCATTGGTTTTTAGTTTTTCATTGTTTAAACTCAATACCTGTTAAGGTATACCCCTTGGAATATCCCTCCAGAGTCTAAGCTGAGCTCGAAGAGTAGGGGATGAAACCCACTCCCATAGAGTTGACCTTCATCCCTCCACGTTTCGTTGGACTAATTACGCTCTTTGTGAGTGTGAAGTCGAGTTATGGTTTTGGGACCCAACATATTGTAACCACATAAACTTTACTAAGTTGCAGAACTGCAGGAATTATAACCAAAATCAGACTATCCCTAGCAACGACACAAAAATGTTGGTTCCCAAAATAGTTGATCCAAAACCCTAGAGTATATCCTAACCTTCAAGGCTAGGGGTGTCATCAAGAAGACAAGAAAGAGGCTCATCGATACGTTAAGAATGATTAAGTACCAATTGTTAGGAGTGGGTAATCTCCTCCTCACTTTAAGCTCAATTGAACTAAGGAGGGTGTTTCTAGAGGTATCCCTTAACAAGGATTAATCACAACATAAAATACGTGAAATAACATCAAGGCAGCAATATCCAGATTGTAGTTTTGATCGCAAAGGTTGTCACTAGATCAAAAGCTAACCTACTGCACTAAAAACCTCTTATTTAGCTAATAAAGCCATCTTTGTTGCAAGGAAAGATTTAGATATGCATGTCCAATTCATTTAGATGGAAGCTTGATAGGTTTGATAAAGATATTCCCTGGTTTAAATGTTGAACTAGAAAGATGCATACAGATCAAAGTTTATTTTTACTCAAATGAATAATTTTGTTCATTTTGAAGGTATGTGGGTGATCAACACTTTTCAAACCGGTGCCTATCCAATGGGCTACAAGTTTTCCAGTCTATCAAAGGAAAACAACAATACATAAACATGTGAGAGCCTTTTTGAATACACAAATGCATAAAAACGTGATACCAGACAATGAATATACTTAGTAATCACTTATTATACTGCATTCATCCACACACAACACAAAGATGATCATTACAAGGTCTGCAATGTTTTAAGAAGCTATTACATTCATTAAGTCTGCAATTGTATTCATACCATAAAACATGGCAAGAGGAAACCCCAGCTGCAACTTGGGAATTCCCTAAAAAAATACATATAACACCTCCAAAAGTTCAAAAAATTGATATTAGATTATACTTCACAATCTTCATACATTTCTCATTGTTGTCTTCCCAAAGAACTAGACCTAGTGTTTTTTGAAACCCTAGAAAGCTCCTACACTTCTAGTGCCTAATAACTGAAAAAAATGATCCCCCATTTCACGTTTTTGCAAAGAGTATATATCATTACAATTCACAGTTGCATTTTGGGCGGAAAATCCACCCTACCTACCCCCATACCATCTGCAACTAACCTCATTCAATGCCCTACCTACCTACAATTCGTTTTCCATCTACATTAATGGAGCCCACGGGAGATATGAAAGCTTTAGAACAGAGGAACCCACAAAAGAAATGCGTCAAAACATGCCACAGACATTGAAAAATGCCTCATCAAAGTTTGTAGGTCTCAATGAACCATCCTGTCAATGTTTCGGCAAGTTCATGAATTGTTGAACTCGCTGACACCCTTTAGTATTCCTCCTTTCTCTTTGTTTTCTCCTCCTATCTCTTTCCCTGCCTTTATCTTCTTTGTTGTGTTTTCGGGGCTTGCTATGCACATTTGAACCTTTCAGTAGGTTCAATGGTTCCTGAACCCGTCGAAACTCCGAAGGCCTTTGTCCTCTTTCTTCCTTCAACTTTCAACGTTGCAATTTCAGCGAGTTCATGCATCATTGAACTCGTCGAAATTCACATTAACTTGCTTTCCTTTTGTTGGCACTTCACAGTTTGATGGAATCAATGAACTTGTTGGAGATTTGAAACCCTTTTGAACCTATCAACAATCCTTACACTTAGCCTTCTTCGCAGTTTCGGAGATTTCAAGCCCCATTTAAACTTGCGAAAAGTTCAACAAAAACCCAGAATGCCGACAAGACAAATACATAGCCAATTTTTAGGGTTTTTCCAAAATTTTCAAGGACGTGTTGCAATACAAGAACACATGGGATAAGCCTACACACACAAATGAAACATTCTATGATGAAAATGCATGCAGGAGGGAGGAAAGCACACAATTTCTTGTAGGGCCTATCACAGGTTTTCATAAGAGTGATTCAGGGACTAACAATATCCATGTGGTAGTTGACAGACTCACTAAGTATGCTCATTTCTTTGCTATATCTCTAGAGTTCAAGGCACCACAAGTGGCTGACTTATTTTTCAAATAGGGGTTTAGACTTCATGGTTTGCCTAGAAACATAGTGAGTGATAGGGACAACATGTTCCTTAGTTTATTTTGGCAGGAGCTCTTTTCGTTGACATGTACAGAGTTGACTCCTAGCACTAGCTATACCCTGAAACAGATGGGCAAACATAAATTTTGAACAAATGGATTGAGAGATATTTGAGGAATTATGTAGCAAGACAATAGAAGGCTTGAACCACATGGCTCTATCTTGGATGGCATTGCTAAAACACTTCATATCACATGTCCATAGGTACGACTCCATTCAAAGCTTTGTATGGATATGGTGCTCTTTCTTTTGTGGATTTGGTCATTACAAATAGCAGAGTGCCTGGAGCAAGAGATTTGGTCAAAAAGAGTCAAGAGGTTTTGGAGTCATCAAAGAGCATCTCCAACAAGCACAAAATCAGCAAAAGATGTATGCAAATCACCATTGCTTGGAGAGGACTTTTGAGGTTGGAGATTTGTTGTTTTTGAGTTTGGAGCCTATTGTACCCATACGAAAATTTTCACCTATTGCCCTTACTGCCAAACAAACGGCCTAATGATCATTTGCACTTATCACCTCTTGTAAACATGTCAATTTTTCACTAACCCTGCAGGGCCAAGAGCAAATATTCTGAAAATTCAAGACAAGGAAAAAGCACACTTCTGTGAAGGACTACGCGCCATTAGTGCAAATTCACACGCATGACAAGGTTTGGAACACTTAACAAAGACAAATGAACTCAAGGATTCAAAAAGTTCATTCCTAAGAATGAAGATGCACCAGGAGGAAGTCAGGTGCGCCAAGGGGCAATTAGGCACGCCAGAATGAGATGATGTGCACCAAAGAAGGTGGAATGTTTCAAACGCTAGGTTCGCTTGGTGAAGAGATGATGTGTTAGGAAGGTGGAGTGCTTGCCTAAAGCAATCAAAGTGCGTCATCTTGAGAGTAAGTGCGCCATCCGGATAGAAAACGCATTTTAGTTTCTAGGAGCGCATCAAAGGGATCAAGGCTCTTCCTTGAATCAAATTCATGTCCAAACCATCTGAAGGCACTCTCCCGCCTATCCTAGAGCGTCATCAATCCAAAGAAGTGCTCAAAGTAAAAAAGTTTTGGCGTGCCTAGTCTAAGGCGCGCACGCCTTCCTTCAAGCACGTTTGCCTAGCCCAATGCACGCCTTAGAAGGCACATATGAGGAAATCAAAAGAAGAACTGATGCACCTATTAAAAGTATGAAGGCATTTTCAATAAATGGTGAATCGGAAGCATTATTCAAAAATAAGTAAAGGCTCGATTGAAGAATGGAATGGAAAATCATCAAGGAAAATTAGAGTGTTGGAGGAAAGGAAAGCACGTCAAAGTCATGAAAAGCGCGCACAAAGGAAGAAAAGCGCTTCAAGGCAATGCTCTAAGGATGAGGCGCATCCTCAATGAAAGAGGCGCGCTCAAGACAAGCGCATCCCTCCAAGTATAGTCGTGCTCCTCTATGAAGAGGCACTCATAAAGCCCACTAGAGACAAGAGTCGGTGCACCATAGAAGGATCAAGTGCACAAGCACAACCAAGCAATACAAGGCACACCTAAAACATTAAGTTAAATCCTTGTTCGAGTTATGAAAGAGGCGCTCTCAATCAATGAAGGGTGCTCTATTTCTGGAGCATTCAAACTCAATTCCAATTGATGATATGCAAAGCAACACTCAATCTAAATAAACGCGCCTAAAATAGGTGACATGAAGGAAGAGATAAGTTTGGCACGCCTCATATCAGGCGCGCGCGCCTAGCAACAGGCGCGTCTGCCTAATACAGGCGCATCCATTCCTCAAGGTGTGCACTTTAGCGCTTAACATAGTTTTTTTTTTAAAGTTCAAAAAATAGAAAAAACACCTCTATTTTTAGCCAACAAACCCCTTCATGAGGGATCGCACCTCTTTGCATGCCTTTTTAAGGCTATTTAAAAGCAAAAACTTCAATTTGATCTCTCACCTCATTTTCATGTTTCAAACATAGGAAAAAAGCACCTTCTAAATATAAAAAAAACAAAGTTGAGAAAAGGAAAAGGCAGCGCTGCCTTATAGGGAGGTTTTTCTTCTTGTTTTCTTCACATGGGAGTCAAGGGGATAAGCAGAAACTTATTCTTCAGCAGGTTAAAGGTAGAGTTTTTCATTTCATTCTCGAGCACATAGAGGACCAATTTGAAAGATATTTTGATGCAAGAAGATTATTATTTTGTGCAGGTCTAGCATCATAGAAGGAAGAAAATCCAATTTTTTTATCAATCGAAGAAGCAAAATCAGACATATAGGGCGGAATTTTCCTCAAAATTGTGAATTCCAGCAGCTGATTAGAGAGAGGTTTTGTGGTGATCCTCAGGTGGACAAAATGCACCTTTTGGCATAAATCACTGTAAAATTTGACAAGGTTGAGAAGGAACATCTTGAGCTCGCGAAGATTGTTGAAGAAGGAAACATCATACTTCAACGGAAGACCATTCACTTGGACTCCATAATCACCCTAGGTGAGGCAAAGGTTGAAGAATTCCAGTAAAATTTGGGTTCCTAGACATAGCCATTTTTCAGTGTCTTCGGAAAGGCTATTTTCAGCAGGAGTATCCAACGAAGATCTATTTTGATAACTGATTGTGCATTCAAATATCTTATTTATTTTTAGATCTTTTGGAAATCATGCAATTTTCAGTTAACTGAATTACATGAGACATTTCTCTAGTATTTTTATTATGCAAATAAGCTTGCATGTATACATGCAACTCTAGATCTAGGTTGAAGAGTATTAGTTCAACTCTTCTTTTCCCTTTCATGCAATTCTTGTTTTAGGGTATAAATAAGTGTCTTCTACACACTTATTAGGGGGAGATAGATTTCAGAATTCAAATTCATTGTTAGTTATCTTTTCCTAATCTTTTTAGGAATTAGCTTTTTAAGTATTCAATGTTCAAGTATTCAGAATTCAGTGTTGTTTTCAATCAGTGAATAAAAAACAAGGACAATTCTCATGCCTCAATTTGGTTAGATTGTTACTCTCCTATATTCACCTGATCGTGTTCTCGTTTGTTCATTTAATGGATTCTAGTACGCCTGTTTTGCTTCCAAGTATCCATTGAAATTTATCATTTGTGCTGAAGGTTAAGTTGATTCAGCAAATCTGCAAACTTTGTGTCGCAAGTGAAATTGAAGTAATAAGTCGTATCTTTGTGTGGTCGTACAGTTGATTTAGTCAAGGCATTCGTAAATCTTTTCAATCCAATTGTGTACTTGCCTTATTCAGCCTCTGTATTTAGCTGAATAGCGTAAGCATTTAGCAATAGGTTTTTCATTCTAGTCAAAAAGCACAAAATCTTTGCTTTGTTTTTGAATGTGCATCTCTGCCTTTCCGGGCGTTGCAAAACCAAAAAGATCACAAATTTCCTTTTCATTCAGCAAAAGTATGAAAAACCCCTGAAAAGTTTGTTCATGTTGTATAGTTTTAGTTAAGTTTTCTTTTACAGGGAGCTTCCCCTTCAAATCGAAGAGTGGTTCTACCGCACATCTGTTCGTTTTGCTTTCACATTGAAAGGTGCGAAATAAAATGCTAACACAACCTTACAGACAATCTTCACTCAAAATGAGTGAAACTGAAAAGCTCAAGCCATGTTTCTATGGACCTTATAGAGTTTTGAGGATTGGAGAGGTTGCTTATGGGATTGAGTTGTCGAAACATAGTAGGATCCATAATGTGTTTCATGTTTCATGCCTCAAAGGGCACTTGAACAACATACAAACCTAAAGTGGAAAACTGGAAAACACAAACTACTAATATTTTTGGTGTCACATGATTGCCTGTAGACCCAGATGCACCTACATCAAAAGGTGATGTATTACAAGAATCAAGACCTGATGCATGGCTTGCTTGCATAAGTGGGCCTAATGTAGGCAGCTAAATGTTACATGTGGAAGGTGTAATCCACATCAACACAGAAGGAGACACATGTCACAAGGTGGTGTGCCCTATAATGATGTGGCAACTGAATCAGCAATTGAGCTTCACATGTGAACATCACAAATGATGTGTAGCAATATAAAATAGATATCGTATGACTAATCATCATTGTTTGGCTTTCTAAGCTCCTCCCCCCTTGGGTTCCTTGAGGAATGAATTGCCCCACAAAACTAATTTGAGGTATCAATTGCCACATAAAGCTATTTTGTCTTTATGAATATCTAAAATACCTAATGCTCATTATGCTTTGAGTGAACAACTTGCTCTAAGAGATACCATTTCCTCCTCCTAAGGTACAAATAAACCATTCATCAAATTATTATAAACTATAAAGTGATTCCATAGCATGAAGAATACAAATGGGTAGTTGTCACCACACGTCTATGCACATTTAACATCTTTTACCTATGGATGACAACTCTGTGACCTAATAATTCATTTTGATTTCTATTCTCTTTGCAAATCTGGTACCTTTTTTCCAAAAGATAGCTCATTGACCTAACAGTCAAGGGCATTATCTTATAAAATCAATCGTCCAATCACTGATAAAATTTCAAATATTTCAAAAAGATATTGTGATTCTCCCACTACAACATGTTCTAATTTTCCATGCCTTGGAATCTATTTACCTTGTGGTATTAGGTAGATTCACTTAAATCTTTGACAAATAAACAAATTCCATTATTTAAGAGAATAGAAAGGTAAATTTCAATGTTGAATTATAAATTTGATTGAGTATTGAGGAATAACAGATTTATATACTAAGAAATGTCCATTGCCCCATTATTTTGCAGGCATTTTGGCCAGATTTGACTGTCATTTCAAGGGTTTCAATGATAATAACTTGGTCCTTGTTCCCTTGATATAGCTCCAAAGCTCATGTTTGAATTAAGTTCAGATGGTATTTCCCATAGATGCTTGTGTGGAGTCCTAGGGAGATTCTTCATGTTCTATTTAGTGCATGACAAATTAAACATGGTTCAGAAGATCACTGTTTTTAACCTCGATGTCAACAGACCTGAATGAGATCCTATTTAAAATCAACTACAATGTGCAGCCATCTAATAAGCTATGTGACTGATAATATATAAACCAGTCATACGGTTCAAAAAGGTTCTTCATAAATCCCCACTAGGGAAGATGGAGCTTGAGAATACCCATCCAGTCATAGCATTGGAAAATACCAGCTGAGTTATAAATATTGGTAGCAAATGAAACAACACACCTACTTGTATACAGGACATCCAAAGGACCTTGGTAAGCAAATTTCTTATGTCAACAGAAATAGCATTCTGAACAACTTACATTGATTAACAGTTTCAGGAACAATGGAATCCAGAAAGCATTCTATCAGTGTCTATTTTGTTATGCTATTGAAACAACAGCACACTATGAAGTTTGAACCATTAAGAAGTGGATTTTCATTGTCGAAGACCTTAGGAACATCCACTTGTAGTGTACAAATGCACTGGCAAGGAATAGACGGCACCATATTAAGGGCCAATTAAAATTTCCCTCCGGCATGATAATAAGTAAAGACACCAATAACAACTAGCAGCCTATAGCAAGCATGCTAATAACTGGAAACTGGAAGAATCTGCAAAATTATGAACCCAACCTTGAATTTCCCATAAGCAATGAGAAGTATTCACCAGAGAAGAGACCTCAAAACAAATATTGGAACCATATTAAAAAGTTAACAAAATAATCATATTCACTATAACTTCAGAAACAAGTGATAGCATTTGCCTTTTACTAAAATGCTGGGGAAGGTGAAAAAGACAACTGGAATGAGCTGTTAAAAAATACAAAGCAGCCCAATACATGCAAGTGTGGTATAAAATGCAACCTAGTCAGTTACAAGATGTTATCTGAAAGAAAACAAGGATCCTTTTGCAGGGAAAATCATGGAACAAATCATCTTGCAACTTAGAATCCTCTGACTATCCTAAAACATAACCAAAAGAAAACCCTTTATTTTATTTTTAAGACTCACTCATGTTCCAGAATGGTCTCAGCAAGTTCAACTCCAGCAGAAGGAAAATGAGTTTGACGCAAGATTTCCAGCACATCAGAGTTTCGCCGTAATGTGTCCCCTTCCTTTTTACCAGATGTCAAGTGGGAACATACGAGGCATAATTTTGTTTGGTGAATGGACATGCTGACTGAAATTGATCCCTGTAACACAAGACATACCACTATTTCTGCTTCAATATGGACATTACATTTCATCCAAGAATGATAAGTAGACTGCATATGAAATCTTATGTTCTTTGTGATCTCACATTCAATCCTTCTTACTGAAATGTCTTCAAAGAATCCTTTAAATCAATGCATGGATTTGTTGAGCTACTGACTGATGTGTGTGTGTGTGTGTTTGTGTGTGTGTGTGTGTGTGTGTGTGTGTGTGTGTGTGTGAGAGAGAGAGAGAGAGAGAGAGAGAGAGACCTTGTTCCCCATGTAACCCATCAACCCAACCCCAACAGGTGACACTCTCAGATTGTGAATGTGATTCCTAAGGTTATGCCGTACCCAAACAGTTACAAATAATCCAACCATCTGCTTGCTTGCTATACGCACATATTTTGTTCTGACCCTTTTGGAAAATGAAGAAGCCACTTCAAGGCTGGAGTTTGCAAATGTCTGGAGGGATTGGCTTAGATCTTCTTTACATATCTCTAAAGAACCGACCATGGGTGGTAAGTTAAGTGCTTCTGTATCCAATGATGCCTCTGGCCAGATCAAACCACGATTTCCAGAAAAACTGTAGGCTCTCTTGAAGTAATCACTAGATGACAATTTTTTTGTCAAAGATTCCAATGATTTCTCTGGCCAATCCAAACTAATGCGTGCCGAACTACTATGGCCCCTATCTAGTTTTCCATTAGATGATAAATCATGTGATACTGAATGAAAAGAGGGGTCTTGCCAATCCAATCCTATCATTCCAGAACTGCTCTGCACTCTGCGCATATTAAATTTACCACCTGATGACAAGAAACTGTTACTACGTTTTTCCTCAAGCCTTTCTGGCAGGAAATTTATATCTCCATTGTTCACTGCATCTGCTTCATCTGCCAGGAGTTCATCTGCAAGATTTTGAGAAGCATCAGGTAATTTACGAGTTGGTGAAGAAGGCGCACTATAGCTTTTGCATATGGGTTTGTCTTGAGGTGCTTGGTTCAATGTTTTACGAATAAGATCTTCCCATCTAGATACATGACTGCTATCTTCTGCACCAAATACATTACCAGCATTCAAGGGCACCACTTCTTGAAACCTGCCAAACACAACACATATGGCCATGGAGGCCTCCTTGTCAAACTTTAAAATTGATAAAACAGACTCCCAAACTTCAGTTTTACACAGGATTGTTTAAAATAGGAATTCATTTGCTTCAAAATGGAGAAATATGTCAGTCTTAGAAAAGCACCACTGGAAAGCAAAAAGACGAGATGAGGGACGAAAGAGAGAAAAAAGAATAGAACTATTATAGTGGAGGAAAAAATTACAGTAGGTTGTGAAATCGATCACCTTCTAGGATTGTCCTTATTACAAATCAGCCAAAAACAAGCAGCTTCTGATATATTCTGGCCAGTTAGTAGTTATGGCACATCTTCACAGAGAGACATCTATTTCTTTTGTCTTGTAGTTTAAGAAGCTGCTGCTCCTCTAGCCACAAGGATCATTTCACTTTAATTGCTGCCAATCTAAAGCTTATCTTTTCTCAAAAGACATCATATCAAAGTGAATTGAAAAGCTTGTATAAACCATGTTAATGCATGTAAAGGACTAAATACTAATCATAGATCATATCATGTTAATGCAATTTGTTGGTACCCCTACCACAGTGTCTTCAGTCAAGTTTGTAATCATAGATCATATCATTCTTCTAATGTTATCAATATCAAACCAGTTGTCCTTCCATTCTTCAAAGGTCAGCAGGTGTTGGTTTATGTTGTCAACTAACAATGTTTGCAGGTTGCTCACAGACAAGGAATGATGAACAAAGATCATCAAGTTCTTAAATTGATAGCTTCATCATAGATGGAAGAAGATGCAATGTCAAAGACTCGGATCAGAATGCAATATAGGCAAATTTCAAAGAATGCTACTTCAAGTGGAGATTGCATTATGAATATCCCCCAAAGGAATCAAGTCTAAGTTTAAGTGGCACCATTTTTGGGTGGCCAAGCCAACCAAGATTTCCACCAAGAAGGAAAAGAAGCTAATTTCAAGTGGACCACAACTTCCAAGTGCTCAGCCATCACAAAAACGTGCCAAAGGTGGCAGAGACAAGAGAAAACTCCACCAAATAAAGAACTTAAGTCAAAATAACAAGAATGGCGCACTTTTTTAGTGGCCAAGCCAAGGCAAAAACATGACCAGCAAATGGCAAAGCTTTAAGTGATCTGCATCCCAGCAAAAAGACATGAATGATACCCAATTTTGGCACTAAAAACCATTAGAAAACAACGACAAAAGAAGTGGCAAACTCAGTCAAAAACCACAACAAAAAGGTGGGAAGAGCTTAAGAAACACTCCCAAATACAATTCAAAATCACTTAAGGAAATGTCACAACTATAAAGTGGCAAAGCCAGCACAAAACCAAGACAAAAGTGGCAGAGAGGTCACAAAATTGCACCATAAGTGAACTGCCTGAAAGACATAAGAATTTCACACCTTTTAAGTGGCTCTGCCATCTGAAAAGTGCGACAAAATGGTGGCAAACTCAGTCTAAAATCACATCAAGGGTCAAAAGATGGCAAGGACAAGGAAAAGAGTTGAGTGAAATAACTATCATAGCACAACTTGTCAGTGGCAATGCCACAAGGAAAAGGCACCTAAGGTGGCATAAGAGTGAGTAATCCACAACATCAGCAAAATACATGATAAACATTCAGTTTAAGCACCAAGATTGAATGGCTCAGCTGTAGGTACTGGACCGTACTTTTGAGGAGTTATTGTGCCTTCTAATTGAGTCGTACAACTTTTCCTGGAGGTGTTTGGAGTTGGGAGTTAACCTGCAGCAACTTTGGGCAACTAAACATTGATTTCCCAATCCATACCATTCAGCAAAACAGGTTCTACTGTACCTGCAGACTGTACACCTGGTGTTAGAAGGGCATGTGAATTGTTTAAGGCAGCCGCTGCTCATTTTGACCATGTTGTTGGGTCATCTTGGGCACCATACTGATTTTTAGCTGGGCAGATCAGATTAGAGTGAATTTGATGAACTTTGTGAGGCCGTACTATGCATACTTGCTACCGTACCATTCAAGGAGTGGTCTGTACCATCATTTGATGAGTTTGCAATAATTTCTAAGCACTTTGGAGGGCTGTACTATTGTTGTGAGAGGCTATACTGATCTAATTCCAGTTGCAGCAGAAGCTGATAACATTTAGTTGGTTGTACTTGTCATTTTGGAGTTGTACAACAGTACTCTGCTGTTTCTGCAGACTTTTGAAGGGGCCATACGGTATTGAGGTGTATTCTGACAATTTTGGGTTGTTCTAGTGTACTTTCAGGCCACACAGGTCTGATATGACAGTATTATGTAGAGTACAGTGAGCTTTCAGTCTTCAATCAGCACTCTTCATCAACTTTCAGTGCTATGTTTTAAGTGGTTTCAATTTGCTTAGTCTACGTGTTAGCGTTTTATTTCGCACCTTTCAATGCGAAAGCAAAACAAACATATGTGCGGTAGAACCACTCTTCGAATTTGAAGGGGAAACTCCCTATAAAATAAAACTTGACTAAAACTATACAATATGAACAGACTTTTCAGGAGTTTTTCATACTTATGCTGAATAAAACATGAAATTTGCAATTTTTTTGGATTTGCCGCAAGAGAAAGGCAGAAACACACTCTCAACCTTGAAGCAAGAAATTTGTGCTTTTCGACTGGAATGAAAAACCTATTGCTAAACACTTACGCTATTCAACTAAATACAGAGACTAAATAAGGCAAGTACACAATTGGATTGATTGAACAAATTAACACCACACAATTACGAATGCCAAGATGATTACGAATGCCAAGATGATATGAAGCTACGACTTCACCCTTAGCATAGAAGACAACACACTTCAATGGATACTTAGAAGCAAAATAGGCATACTGGAATCCATTAAATGAACAACAAGATCACAAGAACATGAATATACGAGAATAACAATCTAAGCAAATTGCAGGCATGAGAATTGTCATTGTTTTTTATTCACTGATTGAATACAACACTAAATTCTGAACACTTGAACATTGCAATATCCCCAATGGGATCTACCCTAAAATTCTAAAATTAATTTTCTGAATTCTACCCTAAATTTCTGCACTTTAGATTTATGCTCAAAACCCTAAATTCTGATTTTATTTTTCTGCTCTTAAACAAATTATTACAGCAAACTCATAGATGCCCAAACATGACAAATAAGCATGGCTATTGATGCTATCAAATGATATTCTTTTCAAACATGAATTACACCATGAAATACACAAGATATACCCATCAAATGTCACACAAGTCTGATTTTCTGAATAAAAGTCTGCTGCTATAAATCAGAATATAAAGTATGAAGATTACATCCAAAACAAGGGCTCAAACATGAAAAAACATGCCCGGAATGCTGCTGTCCAAATCAGACCTAATACATAGGTTTGTACATACCAAAAGATGATGAAGTGATGCTCCACAAAACGTCCAAAATGGTGGCGCTTGGGTGAATGTTGGCGGCTGCTAGGGTTAGGGTTTGGAAACCCTCAACAATGATGAAATCGCCTCCGAAATCCAAGTCGCCCTTCTCAAGGGTGGCGCTCCAAGTTAGAAAGACCTTATGCAATGTACTCACAAAATGCCACAAAATCCACCTCCAATGATCCAAAAATCTGAATATGCAATCATGCTCCAATCCTCGAAAGATCTCCAATGAAGTGCAAGTTGAACTCTGTAATGAGTCCACCACAAAGATGAGCTAGGGTTTCGTCCAACTCACCAAGAATCACAAGGGTTTTCGTCCTTGGATTCGTGCCCAACAAACATTGCAGCCAAATGAGATAAACTCAATGAGAAAAGATGAATGAATGATGATGAAATGACCTCAAAACATCTTATATTTATACATAATTCCCTTTCCTCAAGCTGGCCAACCTCCTCTTGAAATCTTATTTTATTTTTCCTTTTTTCTTCTCCCATGAGGCCAACCTCATGCTAGGCGCCCAAGTGCTCAATAAAATATTTTAATTTGTTCTCTCCTCCACCTTGGCCAACCTAGGCAAGGTATTTTATTTTTCTTATTTATTTTATCCATTCTCCAATGGGGCAAACCACTTAGGCATCTCCTACATCATGTTTTGACCTTCAATTAGGTAGTTCTTCTCCAAGGGAATTATCTTAATTTATTCTTATTTTTTCCTCAAACTCCCAAAGTCATTTCCATCATTTTTCTTCATTTTCATTTTTTTCTCTCCCTTGGTCGCTCATCTCTAGGTCAAATTATTTTAATTACTTTGACTTCTCCAATAAATCCACAAAAGTATACAAAGCCATCCCTTATGATCATTTTGCCCTACAAAATTGTCTAAATATAAGCATGTCCACAATTCTAGAGTATTTTTCCTCCTTCCAGGCCAGGGGTGTTGTCAAGAAGGTGAGAAAGAGGCTCATCCACATATTGAGGATGGTCAAGGGCAACTAACGAGAGTGAGTATGCTCTCTTGCACTTCGAGCTCAGCTAGACCCATGAGGGATATTCCTAGAGGCATGAAATAGAACACAAATTGATAACTACAACCATACCCAATGTACACTAGACAATAACTGTCACTAGGCCAAGACAAACTGGCTGCATAAAACCTCTAATCAAGCTAATTACTACACCTTGCACATGTACCCAAAGATGATAACATATTATCCCGTAAGATGAATTGTAAGATCCCTTACAAGATCTTCCCTAAAATCTGATTTTTACTTTTCTGATTTCTGCCCTAGATTTCTGCACTTCAGAATTCTGCTCCAAACCCTAGAATTCTGATTTATTTTTCTGATTACAATCAAAGGTGGACAGCGAACATATATGCATCCAAAATGCTCAAACAATGTGCCAATAACAAACCCTTAGGATAATAGTTTCAATCATGAACTTGACCACAACATATGAGCATCCACAATGCAAACAATATAGGAAACAAATTTGATTTCTGATTATATCAAACAGAATACCAAAATGATGTAGAATGAATGCTCAAAACAGACCCTAGCTGGGCGAACTCCTTCAACTAGGTGGCGCTCCCTTGTAGATGATCAAACACATGCAAATTGATGGTGGTTAGGGCTAGGTCTGATCAAGAATGTTCCCACATGAAATCGCCCTTCTTTGGCATAAAATCCAGGGTGAAAATCCTAGCTCAATGATGCACAAATACCTCCAAAAGGTGGCACTACAAGTCTGAGCTGAATATCTAATTTTTCCTTTGATCCTCCAAATTGTATTTGGCACAAATCTCACAATTTGGTCTTAGGGTTTCTGCAGAAACAAATATAGCTTTGTCGCTCCTTCTCTTGCAAATCTCCAATGAAGTACAAATATGAACTCCGTATGAGTCCACCTCCAAGATGTGATTAGTTTTTTGTCCAATCCACCTGTCTGCCTTAGGGTTTTCGTCCCAAGAAGGTGCTGAACCAAAAGTTGCAGCCAAGAGATAAATCTCCAAGTAAAAGGATATGAATGAATGATTATGAAATGAGCTCAAAACACCTTATATTTATACATGATTTTATCTCCTCCTCAAGCTGGCCAACCTCATGAGGTATTTCCTTTTTATTTTCTTTTTATTTCTCTCTCTAGGCTGACCTCCTTTTGGGCGCCAACACAAAGAAATATCATTATTTTATTTTATACTATTTTTTCCAACTTGGGCAAACCTCTTAGGTACATAATATATCATATTTTTTACCTCAAATGAAGTCCTCCTCCTCAAGGAAAAACATTAAAAATTATTCCTATTTTTTCCAAAGGCATTTTCCATATTTTCTTCTATTTTCCATTCTCCTCTTTGGTCGCTCCACATTAGGGCAAATTATCTTAATTGTTTTGAATTCATCAAAACTCTCACAAAAATATACCAAATCATCTCCCATGGTCATTTTGCCCTACAAAATTGGCTAAGTGTGGAATCTCGCCAATTAGGTCATTCTCTGAGCCCTCGAGCTTAGCCTACGGAAATGGAAATAGGCTAGCCAACTCTACTAGGTGGGGACATTACATGAATCCACTTAAACTTTACATACACATGTTACAAGGTGCAAGCATGCATGAACATGATTCACAAATGATTTAAACTATTTTAGGTTGATTGAGATTTGTCCCTGGTTATAACATTGTATCATGAACAGCTTGTGGAACCTAATCTAATCCTATTCTTACAACTACCCAGAACAGAGGATTGATTAAAAGGAAGTACTAGCCCTTCACCAAGCTAGACCAGTGCCTACTCCATTGAGCAATAGAGTCAATGAACAACAAAAAAGGAGATACATCTAATAGAGGATCAACAGAATCATAAGTATTCTCATACAAATCAAACATTACATCATTAATAGGGGGCATACTTATTAATCCATGATAGAACTACAATAACCCACTTGCAACAAAGAGAAGGCCAACACAAAAGCTTTGTATTGCATTAAAATGTTGTCATACATTCATCTAATCTCTATTACACTCACACCAACAAATGTGGAGAGAGAAAACATACAGTTGTGTAATGTTCCATTTTTTGGCGCATTGATTATTGTGTGCATTATACTTGTTCGTAGTCTTGTGAAGGCTATCCGGCATGTTGGAAGAACTCCAAAGTTCTTGGAGTAGTCATGGTTCAGTCTGCAGATCAGTTATTTGGGTTTCTCTTGTGTTAATGGATTATTTTTCTATGGCATTGAGCTCAGTGGATGTTCAGGTTCACAGTGATGCTTTCTGATGTTTGATCGGGTTCCCAGTTTGCTCTCCAAGATTCTTGGAGGAGCCGTCTATTTTTGGAAAGTCTCTCGGAAGGCATCGTTTCACATCCCAAGCCTTACAGAACATATTGGTTCAGTTTAAATTGCATTTGGAGGCCGTTTGGGGTTTTCCGCAAAAATTAATATTTAATGAGCTATTTTAATTATTATTTTCACTTTAGCTCCTAGGGGTGAAAATAATTAATTAATACCTAGTGTTATAGCTCATTGGAAAGGTTTTTAAGTGTTCTAAATGTTAGACACTTAAAAAGGGGGCCTCACACTTGATATTTTATTATTATTTCAAAAAAGGCCTTTTGTGAGAAGAAATATGAAGAGATAAAAAGAAATAATATTATATTCTTCTCAAAAGGTTATAAATAAGGGATGAGAGCTCATTTGAGGGGTTATATTTATGCTTTTGGAATTGAATTTGTTTTGCAGATGGATTGAATCAGTGAGTTCTTCCATATTCTCTCGAGGACGAAAACCCTCTTGTAGAATGCTCTTGAGGACTAAAACCCTCTTGAGAATGGGTGTGATTTCATACAGGAATCACCATGGAGCTAATTGGAGTTGAAATTTTTGGTTGAAGTTTGCATTGTAATTCAGTTTGGGTTATTGAAATCAATTGTAGTAGAGGTTTTGGGGCATTTACTCCTAGTATCTGTGATTTTTTGTGAGTTTAATTGATGCATGTACCTTGCTGGGCCGTACCAGGCAAGATTGGTCAATTTGGAAATAACATTATTGAAGAGTTCTTTTGATCCAAACTTGTTTAGATTGCATTTGCATACTCTTGGTGTTTCTTTTCATGTCATTTTATGTGGTGTTTGGGTAGAATGCTAACTGCTGGGATTTTACCATACTGAGATGTGTTGTACTGCTCAGAAAGTACGAATCTCTTGCTATGTGCTTTTCATTAGTTATTGATGGTAGTTATAATATGAAGGTTCTTGTGATGGATAGGTGACATATTTCAGTATATTGGGGCAGTCTTTAAGGAACTGTGTGTGACTCTATTCTCAGGATTGTATGGCTGTGTGTGTGGGATTTAGTAATGGTTGCAGATTTACATCAGGCTGAACATTCTTCATGATGCATGGGTTTTAACTTGGATTCTTCTTCATAATGGCTCATAGATACATGAGGTATTTTCATCTTTGTTCATATGTGACTGAATGAATGAGTCTTGGCTGGCCGTATCCTCCATGAAGTCGTACAAGCCTGAGTTGGACAAGGAAGCTTTTGGAGTGAGTCACTCCATTCTATTAATGTCTTTTGTCTAGAATGGAGTTGCCCAAGGTTAAGGATGAGTTTAGTGTGTTTTCATGGTGGTGAAAGATGTAGAAAAGGACTGTTTTGATGGTTATGCAGGGTGCTGTCACAGTATAAATGCATCCCAGCAGCATAATAGTATGTGAACTGCCTTTATCAGTAATGTGTTCCTGGGTAATGTTAATATAAAAGACATGTTTATCTGGATGTTGTGATAGGCTCTATCATATGCATTTTGATACAGTGTGGATATGCTAGCTGATGTTCATGAGATTGATGCATGTTATAAGGTGTTTGGGCCTGATTTAAAGGAGATTCAATGCTGATATGATAATTACCATCATAGAACAGCTACAACAGTTTCTTGAGGATTTAAATCCAAGGGCATTCTTCCATATTCTTCATATATAGTGGGTTCTAAGATCTTTAGGTTGGCTTTATTCATGATTCCATTTGGTTTGTTCTCTAACTGATTGCAGCTGTGAGACTTGTGCAAATCAGGGGTACTTGGTCTAGTTTGAAATCTATAGATAGCATTGTAATCTTTCAATCTTGTTTGCAAACACATATTGTAACCCTTGGATGGTTCAACCGCCAGTGTGGAGAAAAATATTGTTTATCTTTCTTATTTCAATCACCCACTGAATAAGTGGAGTATTCCCACTGCATAAGTGGAGACCTGCTAAAAAGCAGATGCCTGCTCATAGCGGATGAATGTAATTTCATGTTGGACAATACTTTAAGCTTTGTAAGCCAAGACACATTATGCTCTCACCTCGCCCGAATTGGGATCTTGGTGAACAGAAGTGTGGAGGCAATTTAGTTGTCCATGCATCATTGTGCTAACATTGTGATCAACCTTGTTACATTTTTTGAAAAAAATTTGGGGTAGCATCTTACAAGCTGCAACTATACATTCCCTTGAGTTGTTACAAATGACCATGGCGACACACCATTTCCCAGATGTGCATTGCAAACCATTCCTACTCTGTATCAAATACATTCTAGCTCCTTGTTGATCTAACTAGCTTTGTTTGATGCCCTAAAATCTCTTGAGATGGTTGCAGACCCAAATTGGCCTAGCGACCAACCCTAGAAACATCTTTTTTCCATGTATATATAGCATTACATTTTCACTTGCTATTTCTGACGAGAATTTGAGTCGGAAACACATTTAGGGCACCCACCTACAATTAATTCCATCTACCCACTCACCCACCTTCATACTTATTGCACTAAACTCCACCTACCTCCAATCTGGTCAAACTGGGCAATAATGGTGCTTATGGGAGGTAGGTAGGCGTGTAAATGCTTGAACCTGTGAAAAATCACGTTAAAAACTTTAATTTTGCATTTTTTGAAGTCTGGGGACTCATCAAGAACCTTGTCGGTGAGTTCCTACCAACCAGGAACTAACCGAAATCTCTCTTTGTCTCCTTTCTTTCTCTTTCTCTTTTTCCTTAGCCACTTTTCCACCCTTCCTACCTTAGTCATATTTTGCTTTTCTCTAGCTTGTTAGCAATTTGGGCTCCACTAGGAACTCGTCAGCGATTTCCTTGGTTCCAGGAACCAAGGGAATTGTCAAAACTCCTTCACCTTTGCTTGATTTCATCCTCGATTTCCTCATCGGCAAATCGGAGGTGAACAAGAACACTGGAACCACTTTGGGGATTTCCTTGCTTCCTGGAACCAAGGAAATCTCTTCCGTTTCTTCCTTCTCTATATTCTTCTTGTTGACGAGTTCCTGATCACTAAGAACTCACTGAAACTCTTTGTTCACTTTGCATTGTGCACTTTTGCCTTAGAAACTTTTTGCCTTGTCGGTGATCGGGAGGAGACCAGGAACAAGGAACACTTTTGGCAATTTCCTTGGTTTCGGGAGCCAAGGGAATCACCAAAATATTCCCTTGCATTTCGGCGATCGAGGGCTGACTAGGAATTAGGAAACCATGGAAAACCCAGAAATTGTTCCTAGTAGGTTGAAAAGGGCCGACAAAGGCAAACACTTAGATTTTTTTGGAATTTTTTGATATTTCTGAGGATTTTCAAAGGTACTAAGAACACAGCAAAACACAAGGGCACAACTTAAGAAATTTTGATGGATTTTGCGCGTAATTAATACAAGTTTGGGAGCTAGAAAATGAGGGTCCCAACAGATGGTAAGGAGGTTACACTACGAGGCATTTTAGATGGAGGTCCTAGAGTTGTTTCAACTAAGAGGATGGAGAGATTTTTTTGTAGAGGCCAAGTGGCTTGAGTAGCAAATTGCTTGATCACTAATAAAGGGGCATCCGAAGGTGAAAGTCTTATCATGTGGATATTCAATCTATTTTGGATATACATACTGTAGTATTTAGTGATATAACTCCAAGATTACCACTAGATAAAAGATTTCAGCATGTTAATGAGCTTGAGGAAGGATCCAAGCCGGTCATCACTACCCCTTATTGCCATCTGAGGAGGCATAAGGAAGAGATTGAGAAGGTGATTAAGGATGTGTTGGATATGGGACACATAAGGTCGAGTTCTAGCCCATTTGCATCTTCTGTGGTTGTAATGTCCCCATTTTCCGAGTGATCACCTAATGGAGTTGGTTAGCCTATCCTATTCTCGTAGGCTAAGCCGGAGGGCTAAGGGAATGACCTAATTGATTAAATATTATATTTAATCAATTTATTAGGGCAAATTGATGATGTGAGATGACTTTGTATATTTTTATGAGCTTATTGGTGAATTCAAAATAAATAAAATTATTTGCCCTACAGATGAGCGACCATGGAGAGAGAAATAAGAAAATAAAGAAAGTAAAATGAAATATCAACGATGGTTGGCCAAATTGAAAGAAAAAAATAAGATAAATCCAAATAAAATAGCCTTGAAGGTGGACGACCAAGGAAGAGCCCAAAAGATGTAATAGCAAGTGCCAAAAGAGGTTCGCTCCTCTTGGAGAAAAGAATGAAAAATAAAAATAAAATATTTCATTTGTTTCTTGACATGAGGTTGGCCAAAGGTGAGGGAAAAGAAAATAGAAAAAATGATAATAAAATAAAGTGAGCACCTAGGAGGAAGTTAGCCAAGGAGGAAGGAAGAAAAGGAATAAAATAAGAATATATTGCTTAAGGGAGGTCGGCCTTGATAAGGTCTTTTGGAGGGCTATAAAAGAAAGTAAATTGCAAGTCATTTCATCATCCATTCATATCTTATTTCATTTTGGAAATTCTTCTCTTTGGCTGCAACTTTGGTTGGGCTTCGTTCCAAGGATGAAAACCCTTGTGAATGCAGTGAGTTGGACGAAGCCCTAGCTCATCTTGTGTAATATCCCAAATGGGGATATTTTCTTGCAATTTGGATTTCCAAGCTTTCCTAATTTCTAATTTCTGGAATTCTGCTTAAACTCTAATTTTTTGAATTTCTGATTTTCAAATCAGGCTCAAACAAGCACTTATAACAGCCCATAAAACATGCCAAATCATCATATAAACATCACCAATACATTTGCCAACAATATACTTGAAATCCACAATGAATTAGACAAGTAAACCACTTCAATTTGCAACCACAATAGACTGAAATATAAATCAGAAGTCTGCTGTTACAAAATCAGAATTCAAGAAGTCTTCAAATACATCAAATATTATGGGCAAACCATCCAAACATGCCCAGTAACAAGTCTGCTATTAACCCTGGGGTTTATACATACCAAAACATAAGCAAAATGACCTCCCAATGATAGCAAATGACCTCCAAAGTGTGGCGCTCAGATTTAAGGCTTGAAACCCAAGAACAAGGAATCTTCAACACCAAGATGGCTGCTCCAATGAAGTGCACAGGTCTGCTAGGGTTTGCTGCTCCAAAGATGATGACAAATGATGTCAATGGGTGCAAGACAACCCTCCAAAACTCTTCCAATTGATGGCGCTCCACAAGTAGGGCAAAACCCTAATCAATGATGACACAAGCACCAAGAAACACTCCTCCAACAAGGGCAAATTAGGTCTGCTCTGCTGCTGCTCCAAATCCGAATAATCTTCCAAACCCTAACAGCCAACAAACTCCAAAAAATCACCTTCAAACCAAGTTTCTCCAATCCTAGATGGTGGTGCTCAACTCTAGGGCATAAACCCTAAGGTTAGGTGTCATAAACCACCATGAAATGCTGCTCTAAAATTAATTAGAATTCTGCTCAAGAAGATCTTCAATGCTGCTCCAAATTTCTGCTCTAAAGATATTCGATTTCTTCCCTAAATGATAATAAAAATGTTGCTCCAAAAGATTAAAAATCTGCTCCAAACTTTGTGAATCTCCAATGAAGTGCAATTGTGAATTCCGTATGAATCCACCTCCAAGATGAGATTGGGTTTTCGTCCAATCCACCTTATTTTAACAAGGGTTTTCGTCCTTGGAAAATAATGCAAACAAAGTTGCAAATCCACAAAGGAAGAATAAAAGATAAGCTGAACGATGATTTGGAAATGCCACAAGATCTTATATTTATACCTTATTTTCCTCTTTTTTTCCCATGCTAGCCAACCAGGGCAGATCTTCCTTTATAATTTATTATTTCCTCATAAGGTGGCTGACCTATCTTGTGCAAATCTTGGCGCTCAAAATAAAATAGTTTATTGTATTCTTTCCTAGGCCGAACTAGGCATGAGGTTTCTCCTCCAAGTTTTGGCCAACCCTTCCAAGGATAAATCTTCCTTATTCTTCTTCCCTTTGGCGCCCAATTTCAAATTAAAGATTTGAAATAACTCACTTTCCAAGGCGCACAAGTAGAATCAAATCATTCCTCCAATTGCCAACTTTATCTCCTCCAAGGCAAACAACAAAAGTATATGAAATCAAATCAAACATTCCTTACCTCATTGCCCTTTCAAAGACCATTTTCCACACTCACACCATCCTAAGATGGTTCGCTCCAAGGGAGAACAAATTATTTTACTCCAAGTGATTACATCAAAAATATCAGAAAAATATGACAAGTCAACCTATGCACTCCATTTGCCCTCCAAAAATCCCCAAGTCTGAAAAATTACCGCTTGGGTCTTCTCCTGTGATCACTCTGAAAATGGGGACATTACATCTTGTGGAGGACTCATAACGGAGTTCTAATTGCACTTCATTGGAGACATTTGGAGGTTTGGTGCATCATTGCTGTTGCATAATCAAATTTGCAGATCAGATTTGAAGCAGCATTGTTGTCGTATTTTGTGTACAAATTGCATTAGGGTTTTGCCCTAATTTGAAGTGCCACTTTTGGAGCAAACTTGAAAGCCCATCTTTGGAGGGCGATTTTGCATTTTTGGAGCAGCAAACCCTAAGTGCTTGCCAAGGAGGAATTCGCCCATCTAGGGTTTGATTATTGAAGACTATTTTGCATATATTGGTATGTATAATCATAGTTTTAGGTCTGATTTATAGAGCAGAAATCTAGGCATATGTTTGGCATGATTGAGCTCAAGAATTCATTGTAAGATCAGTCCAGAATATTCAGATTTATAACAGCATAAGTTACCTACAGAAAATCAAATTTGTATTTTGCATTTGGATGCCCTATCTTGTGTTTTCATGGTGGATTTCATGTTTGATATGAATATCAATTGGTAGCATCATTTGACATGTTTATTTGTCATGTTTGGACACTTGTATGTTCACTATGATAAATTGTTTGAAATCAGAAAATAAAAATCAGAAATTTAGGGCAGATCCCATTGGGGATATTACAGTAGTTTTGGTCAAGAAGGATGGTATTAGAGGATGTGCATTGATTACAAGGCATTGAACAAGAAGACAATCAAGAACCACTATCCCATTCCTAAGATCAATGAGTTGATTAATGAGCTACAGGGAGCAGTGTATTTCTCCAAGATTGATCTTTGGTCGAGGCATCATCAAATAAGGGTTAGAGAGGAGAATGTGCATAAGACAACTTTTAGATGTCACTATGGGCATTATGATTTCTTGGTCATGACTTTTGATTTGACGAATGTGCCAACTACTTTCCAGTCTTACATAAATCAGGTATTCATTAATTAGATGAGGAAGTTCGTGTTGGTTTTCTTTGATGATATACTATCTATAGAAAGACTTGGGAGGATCACTTGAGACACATTGATGAGGTGCTTGGGATTTTAGTAATCACTCTTTGTAAAAGCATCTAAGTGTGAGTTTGGGATGACAGAGATTTTGTATTTGGGGCGTAAGATTAGTGCCCAAGGAGTTCAGGTGGATGAGGAAAATCCTAGATTGCCCCTTTCTTAAGACTTTATCACAATTGAGAGGCTTCTTTGGTCATTGCAGCTATTACAGGGAGTCTGTTAAGGGATTCTCACAGTTGGCAGCACCATTGATAGACTTGACAAAGAAAGGAGCATTCCATTGGTCTGATTCGACACAACGAGCTTTTGATAAGCTAAAGGAGGTAATGAGCTCATGCCCTATATTGGCTATTCCAGATTTTTCACTTCCTTTTGTATTAGAGTGTGATGCTTCGGGAGAAGGGATTGTGGTAGTTTTGATGCAAAATAAGCATCCCATAGCATTTGAGAGTAGGAAACTCAAGGAGACAGAAAAGGGCGTTTCCATTTATGAGAAGGAGATGTTGGCTATCATGCATGCTTTGGCTAAATTTAGGCAATATTTACTTTGTGGAAAATTTGTGGTGAAAATGGATCATAATAGCTTGAAGTTCTTCCTCGACCAAAAGGATTTGAATGACAAGTAGCAGAAAGGAGTAAGTAAGCTACAAGCCTATGATTTTGACATTAACTATGTTAAGGGGAAAAATAATGTTGTGGCTGATGCATTATCTATAAAACCATATTTGTGCTCTATGTTCGATATTTCCATTGATTGGAGAGTTGCTATTATAGCAGAATATGCTAAGAATGCATTTGCTAATGATATCTTGTAGGGCAAGTTTCAGGATGACAAGTATAGGGTGGCAAATGAGCTCATCCTTTACAAGGATAGGGTGTATTTTGTTTCTAAATTTAAGGTGAAGGAGACGATTTTGAAGGTAGCTCATGAAACACCTTTGGCAAGCCACCAAGAGTGCTACAAAACTTATAAGCAGGTAAGAGAGGTTTTTTTGGAAAGGACTCAAGGAGGATGTGATGGAATTAGTAACAACTGAGAGGGGGGGTGAATCAGTTGTCCCACAAATATAACCTTTTATGCTTTTAATCTTCTTTATCAACTTTCAATCAGATTAATGATGTAAACATTAAAGCATGAATCAACAACACATGAGCAGAAATAAATTGAACACACATAATACCAAAATTTTTACGTGGAAACCCGGTTAAGGGAAAACCACGGTGGGGGTTAACCCACAAGATTTTTACCCTGTTAAAAGTACTTAAAAAGAAATGAAAAGGCACTTGCCTTAGGGCGCACTGCCCAGAGATCACTGCTCAAAGAGGCTCACTGCCTACAAGATTTTATGTTTAATACAAAAAGAATGAACTAAGAAATAGCATCTTCTTTATGCCTGGTTCAGTCCCATTGAAAGCTCACAAAACTTCTGCTCTGCCCCAAATACTTCTTCACAATCTCTTCATACCTTACTGCTCTTGTTCCTCTGCTCCTCTTCTCTGCTCTGCTTTTATACCTTTCTTATGATTTTATCATTTTCACACAAGGACAACTTTTCCACAACTCATCAACAATTATTTATACACTTCATCAACCTTGGAATGAGCATCAAGGTCGGCTTGATTTAACGCGGATCACTATACTGTCGGCCAAACATAGCTAAGACTTGAATCTTCTTTCAATAACACGCCACACTCCATAGTATTGCTCCTAGATCATCCGCAAAACGCTTGAATCATCCGGTCGGCCAGGACTGGAAAGAACAACACTAAGAAGGAAATCTTCACCAACGAGCTCAAACTTCAATGCGGACCTCCAACATAGCAATCATACGATCCAAAGACCTCCACAAGCATATTGAATTCAACAAAAACATCTGCACTCCTCCAAATCATCAGAATCACTTGCATCTTCATCCGGAACCTCAAGAACACTGTCTACCATGACTGTCACACTAGGAAGATTGCTTGCGGACCTCCAAACCACGAACCACTTGAGTTGATGATACACACTGACTTCCCAAACATGCCTCTAGATCCGCAAATCATAATATTTCAATGCGGAGCAATCCGAACCAATTTACTATCACTCAATCAACTAAACATAGCAAAACCCGGTTCTACTCAGATGACCATAGCTTCTTCAAATCTTCATGCGAACCTCTCAAACCTTAACTAGAGCTACTTCAAACAATCCTCTACATGGTCCGCATACATTGATCTTCATTAATTTTCTCAATATCCTCAACAATCCAGTCTTCTAAACAGGTATCAAAATTGGATACAGTTGACACTAATGGCAACAAGGATATGTTGATATCAATGACAACACCAATTAGGCACATATTTGCAACAATCTCCCCCTTTGTCATTGATGGCAACATGTGATGTGAAAAACTGATTCAACCATTAAGACAAGAACTTTTTCCCCCTTTCTCTTATCACTTCTGCAACTACTTTCTTCACTGCTCCCCCTTTCATCAGCAACTGGTTTTTCACATGACTTCTCTCCCCCTTTGACATCAATAGCAAAGGGCATATATTTGCAATATTTTCTCCCCCTTTTTGTTTCAGATTGGTCTCCAAAATTTGCATACTGACTACTCCTAAGTAGTATCTCCTTAACATCAATCCGGATCACAAGATATGACTGTGAATTCTACCGGACTGATGCACCCTAGTGCATCTTAGTTTTGAACAGGAGGGATAATAACCCCCTAGCTTCCCTCTGAGATACTCAAAAGTATCCTTAGGCAAAGGCTTGGTGAATATATCCGCAATCTGATCCTTTGAAGAAACAAACTCCATTTTGATTTCGTTCTCACTTACTTTCTCTCTCAAGAAATGAAACTTGATGGATATGTGCTTAGTCTTTGAATGCAACACCGGATTCTTTGAGATGTTTATTGCACTTGAATTATCACAGAAAATTGTAACATGTTCTTCAAACACAATTCTGATATCCTTCAACATTTGCTTCATCCACAAGACTTGAGTTCAATTGCTTGCTGCTGCTATATACTCTGCCTTTGCAGTAGACAAAGATATTGCCTCCTGCTTTTTACTCAACCAAGAAACCAATCTCCTTCCCAAGAAGAATGCACCACCACTAGTACTTTTCCTATCATCCACATCTCCTTCCCAATTAGCATCTGTATATGCATGAAAAGTGAAGTCATTATCCTTTGGATACCATAAGCCATAATTAGATGTTCCCTTTAGATATCTGAATTTTTTTTTTACTGCTACAACATGGCATTCCCTAGGATCAGCTTGAAATCTAGCAACAAGTCCAACTGCATCAATAATGTCAGGTCTGGTCTGAGTCAAATAAATCAGTCCCCCAATCATTGATCTATACCTTTTCTGATCTGCCTTAGGTGAATCATCATTTTTACTCAACTTGCATCTAATTACCATAGGAGTACTTACTGGTTTTGAGTCCTCCATCCCAAACTGTTTCAACAATTCTCACATACTTAGACTAAGATATGAAGATACCTTTATCTGACTAAGTGATTTGCAGACCTAAGAAGAAATTCATCTCACCAAACATGGACATTTCAAATTCACTTTGCATTTGATCAGCAAATTTCTTACACAAGCTTCCATTTCTGCCAAAAATGATATCAACAAATACCTCAACAATTAATATGTGCTCATGATCAATCTTGGAATAAAGATTATTGTCAGTCGTGCCTTTACTAAATCCTAGCTTTAGTAGATACTTATCCAATCTTGCATACCAGGCTCTTGGGGCTTGTTTAAGTCCATACAAAGCTTTTCTCAATTTGCAGACCATATCTTCTTGATCAGACAACTGGAATCCTTCCGATTGAAATAATTTGACTGCTTCTATTCTTACCACCAAAGCAAAAGTTTCTTTAAAATCAATTCCTTCCACTTGAGAATATCCTTTGCATACCAACCTTGCTTTGTTTCTTAAAACTTCACCATCTTCAATTAGTTTATTCTGGAAGACAAATGTAGTTTCAATCACATTTTTATCCTTGGGTCTAGAAATAAGACCCCAAGTGTGATTCTTTTCAATTTGCATTAATTTTTCTTCCATTGCTTTTACCCAGTTTTCATTATTGCAGGCTTCACTTACTGATTTTGGTTCAATCTTTGAAATCAAACAAATCTCTTTTTGATCTTTAGCAATTCTTCTCTTAGTTCGAACACCTTTATTTCTATCTCCTATGATCTGATCTTCAGGATGATTCATCCTTACATACCTAGGAGTTTTGGGATTTGCTTGAACTCCTATTTCTTGAACTTGTTCCTCAACTTTTGCATTATCCTCTTGAGTCACTGGATTTTCCAGAGCAATCTGGATCTGAATCTGGGTTTGAAATTGCCTTCCTTGACTGACTTTCATCTTGATCATCTGAGTCATATCTGCAAGACTTGAAATGTCCTTTGCTCTCATCAACTCTGACATTAGCACTTTCAACAATCTTTTTCAATCTCTTGTTAAAGCACCGGTATGCCTTGCTTTGAGTAGAGTAACCAAAAATATTCCTTCATCACTTCTTGCATCAAACTTGCCTAGATCCCCATCTCTTTTGATATAGCATTTACTACCAAAAACTCCGAAATATCTCACAGTAGGAGGATGACCAAACCATAGTTCATAAGGTGTCTTACCAGAATTGCTTTTGATCTGCACCAGGTTAAGAGTGTAGACAGTAGTACTCACAACATCTCTCCAATAGACTTGTGGAACATTTGCTTCCATCATCATGGTCCTAGCAGCTTCTTGAATGGTCCGGTTCTTTCTTTTCACAACTCCATTCTGTTGAGGAGTCCTAGGAGCAGATAACTGTCTTTTTATTCCATGCTTTTCACAGAATGTATCAAACTCACCGGAGGTAAACTCTCCACCTCTGTCGGATCTCAAGCACTTTATTTTCACACCAATCTCATTCTCCACCATAACCTTGAACACCTTGAATTTGTCAAGAGCTTCTGATTTTTCTTTTAGGAAGGTTATCCATATCATTCGGGAGTAATCATCAATCAACAACATAAAATATCTGTCTCCTTGCACACTCGTAATTCTAGCAAGGCCACATAGATCAGTATGCACAAGTTCCAATAGTCCATTTGAAAATTGCTCTTTACTCTTGAATGAAGTTTTTTTCAGTTTACCCAATTGACATTCTTTACACATGCTATCAGGTTTCACAAGTTTTGGAAGATCTCTCACAGCCTGAGTAGAACTTATCTTGACAATGTTATCAAAATTCACATGACACATTCTTCTATGCCATAACCAACTTTGATCAATCTAAGCAATCAAGCAACTCTTACCAGAATACTTAAATGAAAGATGTTACCTCTAGTCTGAGTACCAGATGCAATTTCAGTTCCAGAGCTTTCCAAGATTCTGCATTTTCCATCCTTGAATCGGAGATCATAACCCTTGTCAACCAACTGTCCAACACTGAGAAGATTATGCTTCAGTCCTTCCACATACAGAACATCATTAGTGTTATTTTTACCATCAAAAGAGATGGATCCTCTGCCACGGATTCTACCAAGTTGTCTCCAAATTTCACAATTCCACCTTCATATTTTTCAAAGCTTAAAAACTTACTTTTATCACCAATCATATGATGAGAACAACCACTATCAATCACCCATTGATCTTTTTCAACAACCTGAGCAGCCAAGGCACTTTCCACATTTGCACAGTTAGCAAATTTAGTAGACACTGGATCTTCTTCTTTGATAGCAATGAACACCCAATCGCCTTTAGTGGAACCTCCATGATCAAATTCATCATCTGTGACTCCTTCTCCAGCTTCTTGGACATAGTAACATTTCTTTTGACCTTTATATCTGTTAGGGTTTGGCTTTGAAACCCTCTCCGGACATCTTGAGGCAAAATGACCAATCTTATTACAAGCAAAACATTTGAATGGCAACTTTCCTTCATACTTACTAGATCCTCTTCGCATTCTTTTGGCAATAAGAGCTTCAAGTTCTGCAGACTCAAATTCATCATCTTCAAGATTCTTCCTTGCCTTAGCAAATCTGTTTCATCTTCCTTAAGAACTTTCACCTGGATCATATCTTTGTTTTCCATATACAGTGGCCTTAAATGCAAATTCAGACTTAGGAAGAGAATCACCAAACTCACTCATTTCAAATGCTGAAAGCTTACCAACTAACTGATCCCTTGTAACAGTTGTCACTGTCCTGATCTCTTTAATAGCAACAACTTTATGCTTGTATGCTGCAGGTAAGGATCTTAGCACTTTGGCAACAATCTCTGATTCTTCCAATACTCCACTAGCATTCCTGATACCGGTCACAAGTTCATTCACTTTCTGCATGTAGGAAGTAATGTTTTCATCTTCACTCATCATCAACCTTTCATTTTTACCCTTCAAGCTCTGTAGCTTGGCACATTTGACATATTTGTCACCTTCATACAGATTTTTCAACTTTTTCCAAATTTCATGGACAATTTTCAATTCTAGGACATTTGTCAATTCTGTATCAGTCAGGGCACTCAATAATGCTTCTTTAGCTCGAATATTGCATTCAGCTTCCCTGAGTTCGTCTAGAGTTGTAGGGTCATTCTTCGGAATCGTATACTCATTCTTAGTTATCAACCAAAAGGCATCAACCATACATTCCAAATGACACTGCATGCGTACCTTCCAAAGGAAGTAATTTGTTCCATCAAATCTCGGACTTTCCTTTTTGTAAGTCGACATCTTGGATCTCCTCAAGCGGTCAAGCTTCTTTTAGAGGAACTGGCTCTGATACCAATTGATGGAATTAGTCTGGACAACTAAGAGGGGGGGTGAATCAGCTGTCCCACAAATTTAACCTTTTCTACTTTTAATCTTCTTTATCAACTTACAATCAGATTAATGATGTAAACATTAAGGCATGAATCAACAACACATGAGTAGAAATAAAATTGAACACATAACACCAGAATTTTTACGTGGAAACCCGGTTAAGGGAAAACCATGATGAGGGTTAACCCACAAGATTTGTACCCTGTTAAAAGTATTTAAAAAGAAATGAAAAGGCACTTGCCTTAGGGCGCACTGACCAGAGCTCACTGCTCAAGAGGCTCACTGCCTACAAGATTTTATGTTTAATACAGAAAGAATAAACTGAGAAATAGCATCTTCTTTATGCCTGGTTCAGTCCCATTGAAAGCTCACAAAACTTCTACTCTACCCCAAATACTTCTTCACAATCTCCTCATACCTTACTGCTCTTGTTCCTCTGCTCCTCTTCTCTGCTCTGCCTCTGTACCTTTCTTATGATTTTATCATTTTCGCACAAGGACAACTTTTCCACAACTCATCAAAAATTATTTATACGCTTCATCAACCTTGGAATGAGCATCAAGGTCAGCTTGACTTAACGGGGATCACTATACTACGGCCAAACATAGCTGAGACTTGAATCTTCTTTCAATAACATGCCACGCTCTAGAGTATTGCTCCTAGATCATCCGCAACACGCTTGAATCATCTGGTCGGCCAGGACTGGAAAGAACGGCAACACCAAGAAGGAAATCTTCACCAACGAGCTCAAACTTCAATGCGGACCTCCAACATAGCAGTCATACGATCCAGAGACCTCCACAAGCATATTGAATTCAACAAAAGCATCTGCACTCCTCCAAATCATCAGAATTACTTGCATCTTCATCCGGAACCTCAAGAACACTGTCTGCCATGACTGTCACACTAGGACGATTGCTTGCAGACCTCCAAACCACAAACCACTTGAGTTGATGATACACACTGACTTCCCAAACATGCCTTTAGATCTGCAGATCATAATATTTCAATGCGGAGCAATCCAGACCAATTTATTGTCACTCTATCTCTTCTTAACACAGCAAAACCTGGTTCTACTCAGATGGCCATAGCTTCTTCAAACCTTCATGTGGACCTCTCAAACCTTAACTAGAGCTACTTCAAACAATCGTCTACACAGCCATATGGTCCGCATACATTGATCTTCATTAATTTTCTCAATATCCTCAACAATCCAATCTTCTAAACAGGCAACAAAATAGAATACAGTTGACACTAATGGCAACAGGGATATGTTGACATCAATGACAACACCGATTAAGCACATATTTGCAACAGGATGTCCTTAAGTATGTTGGGGAGTGTATCACATGCCAACAAAATAAGACAGTTGGTATTTCTAGGAGGATTGTTGCAGCCCTTGCGTATTCTAGATCAAAAATGGGTGAGTTTTTCTATGGATTTTATCTCTAGACTTCCACAAGCTCATGGTAAGAATTGGATCTATGTTGTGGTTGATAGACTCACTAAGTATGCACATTTCTTTACTATATCTTCAGAGTTCAAGGCGCCACAAGTGGTTGATTTGTTTTCTAGAGAGGTGTTTAAACTACATGGGTTGCCTAAGAACATAGTGAGTGACAGCGACAACAGTTTCTTATCTTGTTTTGGCAAGAGCTCTTTTGATTGACCAATACCGAGTTGACTCCTAGCATGAGTTATCACCCTCAAATGGATGTGCAAACAGAAATTGTGAATAAATGGATTGAGGGATATTTGAGGAATTATGTAGCAAGGTAGAAAAAGGCATGGATTAGATGACTCTATCTTAGAGCGCATTGCTACAATTCTTCACATCACATGTCCATATGTATGTCTCCATTTAAAGCTTTCTATGGACATGATGCTCCACCTTTCTTGGGTGTGGTTACTTTGGATAGTAGAGTGCCTAGGGAAAAAGATTTGGTTCAGCAAAGCCAAGATATCTTGAGAACACTTAAGGAGAATCTACAACAAGCACAAAATTAGCAAAAGGTATATGCAGACTACCACCATTTGGAGAGGACTTTTGAAGTGAGACACGTAGCTTTCTTGAAGTTGCAATCTTATAAGCAATCTTCTCTCAAAAGGAGTGGAAAGAGAAAGCTCAAACCATGGTTTTATGGGCCTTATAGGATATTGATGAGGATTGAGGAAGTTGCTTGTGAGAGTTGCCAAAGCATAATAGGATCCATAATGTGTTTCATGTTTCATGTCTCATGTCTCATACCTCATGTCTCATCTTTCAGAAGGGCACTTGGGCAACATATTACTTCTACAGAGTTGCCATCACTTGATGATGAGGGTAAGTTGATTTTGATGTTGGAAGCTATTGTTGATGTAAGAGAAAAGAAGTTGAGGAATAGGAGCATAACAAAGTCTTTGGTGCATTCGAGTCTTCCATTGAAGGATGCCATTTGGAGGCAGAGATTCTTGATCATCATAATCTACAATTGTTTGGGGGCAAGCAATTTCGAGAAAAGCGAACTGTCATGTCTCTTTTTTGAAAGAGTCATGGAGAAGACTTCTAGCCTATTTCCATGTAATGTCCCCATTTTCAGGGTGATCACAAGCAAAGACCTAATGGGCACATTTCCACACTTCATGATTTTTGGAGGGCAATTTGAGTGCATGGGATGACTTGTCATAATTTTCTGATATTTTTTAAGTATGCATTTCATATTAAAATATTTGTTCTCCCTTAGAGCAAACCATCTTGGGATGGTGTGAGCGTGGAAAAAGATCGTTGAGGGCAATTTGGGCATAAGGAATATTTGATATCATTTTTCATTTGCCTTGGAGGAGATTATGTTGTTGCCAATGAGATATCATTAGTCTCATGTGTGCGCCTTGAGGCGAGTCCACTTCTTGATGCCACCTAAAATAATAATATTTCCTTTATCCTTGATGGCGCATGGAGAAGAATAAAAAATAAAGACAAAATTCAAATCTTTAATTTGGTTTTTTGGGCGCCTAGAGTTCATCACGTTGGGTCGGCCTATTTAGTGAGAAAAAGGGAATTCAAAATAAATATTAAGTCTCCTAGGTCAGCCAAGAATGGAGGAAAAAGTATGTATAAATAGAAGTTCACTTTGTGGCATTATGATCATCCATTCATCATTCATTTTCATTTTGGAGTTTATCTCTTGGCTGCAATGAAAGTTGGGCATAAGGAACCAAGGATGAAAACCCTTGAGTTTCTAGGAGTTGGACGAAAACCTAGCTTTTCCTTTGGAGGATTCCGTGATAGGAGTTCACTTGTGCTTCATGATTATTTGTTGATGAAGAAGAGCAGATTGCTAAATCAGATTTGAAGATCATTTTAAGGCTTCCTTTTGGTGTGGATTGTTGCATCATTAACTAGGGTTTAACCCTACTTTAGAGCACCATCATTGGAGGACTGATTTGTGGTGGTTTTTTGGCATCCGTGGCCTCATTGTTCACATTTTCTGGAGCAGAAGAGCTAGCAGACTTGAGTGACCTGTTTTGGAGCAGATTTCCTTGGAGTTTGAAGAGTCCATGGTTAGGGTTTCATGCCCTAATTGGAGCAGCACTCATTTGAGATCTTTTCCTATCATACGGAGGTCATTTTTCTTTTTTTTTGGTATGTACAACCCTTAGGGTCAGGGCAGATTACTGCTGGGCATGTTTGTAATGTTTGCCCAAGACATTTGGTGTAATTGAAGACTTGTCAAATTCTGATTTTTGTAGCAGCAGACATCTAATTTAATTTTCAGTCATTTGTGGTGCCAATTGAAGTGGATTTATTGCATATTTCATTGTGGAATGCAAGTATATGGTTGATAATCATGTTGGTGATGTTTTTACAATGATTTGGCATGCTTTATGGGCTATTGTGAATGTTTGTTTAAGTCTGATTTGAAAATCAGAAATTCAGAAAACTAGGGTTTAAGCAGAAAATCAGAATTTAGAAGTTTGGAAAGCCCGTAAATCCAAATTAGTAGAAAATATTCTTATTTGGGATATTACATTCCATTTCTCGTAAGGTTAAGAGGAAAAGCAAGGGAAATAAATTATAATATTATTTTTAGTTGAGCCCAGTAATTTTTAATTTAAGGGGCAACTTAAATAATATTATTAAAATAAAATAAAAAATGTTTTAAACACTAGTATTAAAATAAAAAATATTTTTAAATATTATTTGAAGGGAAATTTAAACATGGGCCCAATTTGGAAATGTTTAAAAGGGGGCACTTGGCTTTCTTCTTGGCATCGAGATTTCATTTTGGTATTTTCATTGTGAGCTTTTGCATTCGAGTTTGGCATCCAAGGGCGAAAACCCTTGGTTGTTTTCAGTGATCCAGGAGGACGAAGACTCTCTTGGCTCTTATTTTCTGGAGGTGAGGACGAAAACCCTCATCTTTGGCATTGGCAAAATCCACCTAGGGTTTGTATGTTGAGTTAATTCAAAGATTTGTGCAAAATTTCAGGGTCTTATCGATTTGGCTTTGCAAGAAAATTATTGTTCGTGATTTTGAAGGGTTTCATTGTGGATTTTCAAAATTTATTGTTGTTGTGCATCACCAATTTTGGCTAGATCTAAGACGCCATATTGAAGGGGAGATTTATTGTCATCATCCAATTTGCCTTAAAACCCTAGCCACTAGTTTGCAAGTGATTTTCTGCATTTTTGGTGGTTGATCATCAACATTTTTTGCTGGTATTGGATGCCAAAGTGGACTACTATCATTATCAATTTTAGAAGACCTTATTCCTGAATTTACTGCTGATCGCTTATTTTATCTTGCTGATCTGACTGCACCAGCATTGAAAGAGGTCTGCAAACAATTTTTTTTGGCAATTTAGGAGGTGTCGTATAGCTACAACATCAAATATTTAATATCAGAGTGGAGTGCCTACATTGGGAGGGCAGAAACAACCATTATTGTTGTTGTTTATGTCATTTTCAACCCCTGCCACGACCATACAACACTGCTACAGCTAGCCACCATCTGTACAATAGTCTGTACTGCTGCATTGAAGGGTTTAAGCGACTGTATAGGTTTAATTTTTAGATTCAAGGGGTCTGATCTGCAATTTGTAACATTTGTGAGTGGATTTGAAAATTGTTGCAATTCTGAAAATATTGTTTCCAACCTTGTAATCATTTCCAACGGTTGCAAATTAATATATCAGCCTTTTGAGGGTTTCCAAATTGACACTTGATTCAGATCTGAGTATTTTGAATGATCTAGGGTTTGTACCAGCAATTAAAATTGATAAAATTGTTCATGTGAAGTGTTATACAAACAAATGAGGGTTTATTTTAGTGTTTCCAGCCATTTGTTGTTTTTATTAGTTTGGTGTGGTTTTTAAATTTTAGAAAAATACAAAAAAATATAAAATTGCAAAAATAAAATAAATGGGGCATTATAGAAGGACATGGTTAGAAGATCAGTGTTACAGAGATTAGTGCAAGCTTCCTTCCTTTTGTGAATATGATGAAAATTCTGATATTTACAAATCCTATGTTCCCTATGGAGAATACTTGGAGATATTCTAAGGAAACAGAAATAGAAGACAAAAGAAGAAAGAAGGAAAGGTAGAACCAAAGTCCCTCGAATTTACTAAAGAGCTAGAAAAGAAGATGGTGGAACCAGAAATTGTGATGGTGGAGCATGAGCTAAAGAAAGAAGAACAATTAGAATTGCAAGAAATTGAGAGGAAGCATACACTGGAGGAATCCACCATACAAGTGGAAGTTGAAAAGATGTTCATATTCAAAAAGCACCCATCAATCTTCCAAAGATTGAGTCCGTGCTATATGAGGGTGATTTTCAAGATAGCTGTAAAAATGAAATTGAGAAGAATCTTTTGGTGAATTCCAAATTCCTGAGTCCCCAAAATGATGGTGTTGATGCAGATCTCTTAGGGGCATCAACAAAAGAAAATAAGCACTCTGATCATTCTTGTGATTTCAAATCGAAGTATGAAAGGCATGTTTCGCAAGAAACATATAAGATCAATTTCCAGAAAGACCATTGAAAGGCATGCACTTGAGAAGAATGCAAGTTTTGAGGTCACAAAATTTTTAGATCGGCAAATGATAAGCAGATTGACTATCTCCATGGTTATAGCTCAAGGCATGAAGGTAGTAATACTAGCAAAGATTTGATGCTTCATACTATATCATTGCAAATTTGTTGTCATCATGGTAAGCATTATAAGGAGGGTGAAAGAGTTCAAATATGTCTATACATAAGAGTATGAGATCCGGGTGATTCTTTGAGGCACCCAATACTAAAGTCTAAAGTAGAACCAACAATGGGTTTCTACCTAATGCAATATCTTGTTGGTTCATTGCATGTTCTTGGTATTGTTATTCCAACCATAGATGGCAGACTTGTCGAGTCAACAAGTACTCACCAGATTTTTGGCCTAGCGAGTAACTCACCAAAATACTCACTGAGTTTTGAAGATGATTTTTTGGCAATTACTCATCAAGTCAAATGGCGAGTTTTTGCAAAAAACTCAATGAGTCAATCGAAAAGACTCACCAGACACGGCAAGGACACAGGTTGCGCCTAGGACGCACAAAAAATGCTAAAAATCCGCAATTCTTTTGCTTATAAAAGCAAGCGCATCCCTCTCACTTCCTCACACAACATTCTTGCATACATTTGAGCTAATTGCAAGGATTTTTAGGCGAATTTGAAGGGCAAATTCAAAGAATTTCAAGGGAAGGTTAGTAAAAAAAAAAATCCAAGCATTTAAATTCATTTTAGATGCTAAAATCTAGCATGTAGATTGCAAACAATTCATATTTCATAGTATTTAGTAGTATTTATGATTTTCCTTGCAAAAAATTGGATTTATGAGCAATTTTTTGTTCATTTATAGTGATTTTTTTATGAAAGCACTATTTTTTCTATAAACGAATTATTTTGCCGATTTATACTTTTTAGAGGGGATAAAATCACTAGGTTATACCAAATTTATGTTGATTTATACTAATTTATGGTTATTTATACTAATTTATGTTGATTTATAGTAATTTATGTCGAATTTATGTTGATTTTTTTTGTATTTAAAAATTAAATATGTTGTATGTAGTAACCACACCCAATTTTTTTTATTTTTACAACAATAGGAAATGCAAGCATGCAATGTCCTAACACATTCTGATCACCAAGATCCCAGAGTGGGCAAGGTGAGAGTATACAATGCCTCAAACCACACACAACTGTCTATAATGAATGCAATCACAGAATGAAGGCGGCATAGCCGACCTTATCAACACTTCTTTAGCGGACTAACGTGCATACACGCAAAGCCACTAGCAAAATGTCTAAGCTAGATCAGACCAAAATGGTCGATAACAAGCAAGCTTGTTCGATGCCAAACACGCTAAAATGATATGCTATAGAATTGGCAGTAAACCATCCAGTTTAACAATATGAGATGTATAAAGTGATAAGTCACTGGCAATACTACCATCCAATGTTGCATGAAATGCATTACAATACAATGGCTACAACCAACAGATATGTATTTTATGATCATAGACAGATTGTTGTAGCAAAAAGATTAATTCATAAAACTCAAGAAATCATAATGGAAACATGCTTACAATGGCTAAGTAAGTTATCCACTGTTGATAGACCACTGAAAGCTGATGAAGCAAGAAGATGTAGTCTGGAACACTCACTCTGTTGATAATACTGTCAAATCAGGACTGAAACACACACTAGACTGATAAAACAAACTGTCCAACACTGAAAAATCACTGCTAAATATTAATGCCCAAATACCCACAATAAATCAGACATTATTAGATGTTGTAAGGACCCCATAAAATGACTAGGGACTGCCAAAATACACTCCAAATTGCTGCAGACCCAAAGTAAGCATACAGCCTCCTTGCAAGAAAAATACGGTACCTCAAATATTGATAATGACCAGCACAAACACTAAGGAAAGAATCAACTTAGTGCTGATATGAGGCGGCCACCCCAATTCACATTAAAGAAAAAACAATAAGGAATGAATTCCTTAATATCTTCTTTGAACGGTATCTTGAGGATATGAAATAAACAAAAGTTAATACCAAATAGTGAGGTGCCTCAAAAAGACAAGCTAGGCGACCCCAACACATTCCATTAAAGACACAAACTTGCAGCACTTCACAAACTTTTCAACACCCTCTTTCTCCTTAATTGTGTACGGTAGCATAAAGATTCTCAAGACCAAGTTATCACAAAAGATGAAGCACTAGATTGCTAAGAGTGGCGGCCCCACCATAAACTCCTCATAAAAGACAAATTAGAGAGAGCACTCATACAATTCTTCAAAAGCAAGTTCCTTCTCCCTTCACACATACAGCAGCATAAGGAAGTACGACTTCCCTCAAAAATCATTTAAATTAAAATACATTTAGCACTGGGAAATTGTACAGCACTTGAAAGATTAGTAATCAGCACTAAATAAAATTCAACGCCTAGCAAGGTAATTAAAGGTACGGCCTCCCTAGCAATGGTATGGCCTTCTTGAAAGCACAAGTTGATTCAAATCTCTTCATAACATATGCAAAACCTTCAACAAGAAAAACGGAAGATCAACACACTCTCAAAAGACTTATCAGAATACATTAAATACTTCCATTTTCAACCAAACTTGTAAAATCTCCACTTGCAGCACAAAAATGATTTCAAGGTAAAATCATACTATCCAACTACGAGGGTTTTCGTCCCCGAAACTAGCATTCCAAGAGGGTTTTCATCCTCAAAAATTATGGAGAAACTCAAGTTCTCATTCAAAGCCAAAAGCAAATAGTAATATTTAATCTGACCTTTTCTCTATGTTCAACTCCTCCTTATAAAGGCACCTTTTAGGGCAGCCAAATAATAATTCCCTCTTTCCTCCAAAATATAAATAAAACATTTCTGTGTGCATAAAAGTCCACCTTCTGCCTCTTCTGCCTAGTGCCACTTAACTGCACAACTTAAAGCACCCTTTTAAATAATTAATTAATCTGTCAAATAAAAATATAAAATAAAGTTACTTTTTGACAACTTAAAATAATTATTTAACTCATGATATGTACTGCAGAAAATAACTTCCCAACTTACAATCTATAGTACATAACTTCGCAATGAATGGTCTACAGTACATAACTTCACAACGAACAGTCTACAGTACACAACTTCACAACGAACGGTCTACAGTACATAACTTCACAACGAACAGTCTACAGTACATAACTTCACAACCAACGGTCTGTAGTACACAACTTCGCAACCAACAGTCTGTAGTACATAACGTCATCCAAAGAAAGTTGGCACTCTCCAAGGATGATGGAATTCTCCAAGAATCTTGGAGCTTTCCAAGATTGTTGGAATGGCTCCAAAAAAGGACATTACATTGTATTTGTACTTGTAAGTTAGATACTGTTGGGTCGTGAAACCGCAACTCCACAATCCTAGAGTATGTTTTCACCTTCAACGCCAAGGGGTGTCATCAAGAAGGTAGAACAAGGGCTCATCAACATATTGAGGATGGTTAAAGGCCAATTGATGAGAGTAGGTAATCTCTCTTACACTTTGAGCTCAGCTAAACTTGGGAGGGTATTCATAGAGGTACTCATTAACAAGGTTTTAAACAAATTAAAATAAGCATGACTAAAATAATGGCAGCTATACCCAAGTACACTTGATGCCTATAATTGTCGCAGGTCAAGCCAAACTAGCTGCATATAAAACCTCTAACTAAGCTAAAACTGCAAACTTGCATATGCACCTATAGATGACAACAATATTATAGTTTCCACAAGTGAATCCACTTAACATTTCAACAGCAAGATGTAGGTATGCAAGAACATGATTCTATGATTATTTGAACACTTAAAGTCACTTATGATTGTTCCCTGGTTTGCAATAACAAATCAAGAATAGCATGTAAAACCCTAATCTAATCCTACAGTTATCAAGACATAGGATTTAAAATGAAAAGTGTTTGATCCTTCACCAATCAAACCGATGCCTAATCCATCGGATAACAAAGCCATAGAATGCAAGGTGGAAGGAGATACATTTGCAAAACATCAACAGAACCAGAAATGCATTCACATACAAACCATAAATAACATTGCGTACAATGGACATACTTAATAATCCAAAACAAAACTATAATAACTCATGTGAAATGAAGAGAAAACTATTACAAAAGTTTTGTAAGGCATTAGACGTTATCACACATACATCAAATCCTCATTACACTCATACCAACAAATGTGGCAAAAGAAAATACATAGTTGCAATTATACATTCCCTTGAATCATTACAAACTGCCTTGGAAACATACCATTACATACAAATGCACATTGAAAACCTTTCCTTTGATATACAAGATGTATTCCTTCCTATTGCAGACCAAACTAGCATTGTTTGATGCCCTAGATCCACTTGAAGCACCTATAGCTCCAAAATTGGCTCAATGATCAACCCTTTGAATGATAAAAGGAGTTGTATTTATATCTATTTCATCTTCATGCCCTAGGTCATTCTGGCGAGAATTTGAGGCACTACTACATCTCCAAAGCATTGAATGCACACCCACAAAATGTTATGAAATCTACCTTGATCCACGTGCAGGTCGAGAAAGGAGGCCTAAAAAATATTTTTCGGCTCAAAATGGGTAGTTGCAAGAGTTAAAACGATCATTAATGGCATTTTGGGAAGTCAGTGATGCATTCTGGGGCGTTTTGGAACTTTTTGCAGAAATTTGAAGCACTATAGGATGTGGGAGGAAGCAGCAAGTTGAAATCTTGTAAAAAACAAAGGACATACTATAGCAAGTTGAAATCCCACAAAAAACAAAAAGACATCTTGTAGCAAGTCAAAATCCCACCAAAAACAAAAGACATCTTGTAGCAGGTCAAAATCTCGCAAAAAACAAAGGACATCCTGTAGCAGGTCGAAATCCCACAATGGGAGAAATCAAGCAGAACAGGATGTGTAGTAGCAGGGCGAATCTCCCACATGCAGTAGCAAGGTGAAACCCCACAAGGGGAGAAATTAGGCAAAACAAGTTGTGTAGTAGCAAGGCAAATCTCCCACGTGCAATAGCAAAGTGAATCTCCCACATGTAGTAGTAAGGCGAAATCCTGCAAGGGGAGAAACCAGGCAGAACAGAATGTGCAGCAGCTAGGCAAATCTCCCACATGCAGTAGCAGGGTGAAATCCTGCAAAGCACAAAAAACACCAAAAAATGACAAGGGAACCGCCCAACTTTAAACTTTTATGGATCTTTGGAATATTGAACATATGAGGAAGACTATGGAGATGACTAGAAACACATCCAAGGCAAAATGTGCAAAAAGAGGGAAATGATGTGAAACAAGACATGGGAGGTAAAAGGTCCTATAGTAGGGTGAAATCCCACAAAACACAGAATATACTAGAAAAAACAAAGGAAAAGCCCTCCAAGGGAACCGCCCAACTTTAAACTTCTATGGATCTTTGGAATATTGAACATATGAGGAAGACTATGGAGATGACTAGAAACACATCCAAGGCAAAATGTGCAAAAAGAGGGAAATGATGTAAAACAAGACATGGGAGGTAAAAGGTCCTATAGTAGGGTGAAATCCCACAAAACACAGAATATACTAGAAAAAACAAAGGAAAAGCCCTCCAAACTTAGAATAATATTGGATTTTTCAATTCTCAACACATTTATAGGATCATGAGGGAAGTCAAAAGGCAAAACATAGGCAAAATTCACCAAATAAGCAAGGACCTAGGTGGATCAGGTAGAACAGGATGTGCAGTAGCAAGGCGAATCTCCCACATGTAGTAGCAGAGTGAATCTCCCACATGCAGTAGTAGAGCGAATCTCCCACATGTAGTAGCAGGGCAAAATCCCGCAAGGAAAGAAATCAAGCAGAACAAAATGTGCAGTAGCTAGGCAAATCTACCACATGCAGTAGTAGGGTGAAATCCTGCAAAACAAAGAAAACACCAAAAAATGACAAGGGAACTGCCCAACTTTAAATTTGTATGGATCTTTGGAATGTTGAACATGTGAAGAAGACTATGGAGATGACCAAAAACACATCCAAGGCAAAATGTGCAAAAAGGGGGAAAAGGACGCCAAACAGGACATGAGAGGAAAGAGGTCCTATAGCAGGGTGAAATCCCGCAAAACACATAATATGCCAGAAAAAACAAAGGAAAAACCCTCCAAACTTAGAATAATATTAGATTTTTCAATTATCAACACATTAATAGGATCATGAGGGAAGTCAAAAGGCAAAACATAGGCAAAATTCACCAAATAAGCAAGGACCTATATGGATTTGAAAATTTTTAGAATGGGTCCCAACATTGGCTCTAGTTGGAGATGTGTGTCTCTTGCAGGCACAACGAGAATCTACCTATCTCCGAGTGCAAACCAAAATGCCAAAAGGGATGAGGAGGGAGGGGAGACAAAACCAAGCCAAAATGTACAAGGCAAAACACAAGTTATGTACAAGAACATTTACAGCCAATGACATGGAAGCACAAAGGAAAATGAGTATAGATGTAAACAAAATTTAGAACATTTGCAAGTTAGATCCTGCAATGAAAATCCATGGTACAAAACCATGGACAAATTGTTGCATACGACTTGCCTTTGTTGAAGACAAGCTTGAAAAAGGAACTAATTTCCCTCAAATTGGAGTTGCATTGATCACCCAACAACAACAAAAGGTATTTCTTCCACACATGCACTTGCAAGCTGCCAATGTTGAGATCATCATGTTGGACTTGGAAATGGCAATCATCTGGACATGATAGCCACAAATAATAAGAGCCACCATCATGCTCACCCATATGACAACACTCAAATTCAAGGTCCATGGGATCATGATACATGTCCTAACCTGCACACAAATCAGCAAGAATAAAAATACATTCCTAAACTTCAAACTAAATTGTGACCTATTCAAGTATAACCTCAAGCTAGGCCATATCATATGAGCGCTCAAATTCTTGCAACCCAATTGCACCACAAATGTTGACATATTCCTCCATGATTGAGTCAAAAACTTGATTCAAATCCAATTCCACATCATCAACATGCAACTTATAATTTTGAGGCATTTCATGTGAGGACTCACCATTTTCAAATTGCCTCTCTGTTTTACATTCTTCACTGCAAACTGCTACAAAAACACAACTGCTAAGAGATTGATCTATGATTTGTTCTTCTTCACCTCCATGCAAACAAGCATCTTGACACTTTTGGGACACAACTTCAACATGGAAGTTTCCAACCAATGAATTCAGAAATGTGTCCACAATATAGTCCACATCAACGTATGACAATTGCTCCAAACCAAGGTTAAAAACTCCTTGACCTAGAATAACAGTAAGATCATGCACACCTTCAAATTCATCTTTCTCATTTGCAACAAGGAAGATGTGGGCATCATTCAAAATTAACAAAGCAAGGAAGCACATCTAATGAATAACAATGTTGTTGCAATTCAACTTCCTTACTTGTCTTAGCAACATTGAGATAACCGTCAAGCTAAGTTACCCATCCTAGTACTAGTTTAGGTTTAAGTTCGAATTCGTAGGTTTAGTCAAAAAACAAATGGGTGTGGGTTCGTTTTGGGTTCATCCATACAAAAACATATAAAAATCAAAAATATATACATATTTGCAACAATAATTAAGTATATAAAATGAAAAGTGTTTGATCCTTCACCAATTAGATCGATGCCTACTCCATTGGGCAACAGAGTCACATAATGCAAGGCAGAAGGAGATACATTTGCAAAACATCAAGAGAACTAGATATGCATTCACATACAAATCATAGATAACATTGCATACAATGAATATACTTAATAATCCAAAACAAAACTACAATAAACCATGTGAAATGAAGAGAAAACCATTACAAAATTTTTGCAATGCATTAGATCTTGTCACACATATATCGAGTCCTCATTACACTCATACTAGCAAATGTGGCAAAAGAAAATACATAACTCCAACTATACATTTCCTTGAATCATTATAAACTGCATTGTAGACATACCATTAAATGCAAATGCACATTGAAAACCTTTCCTCTAATTTATAACATGCATTTCTTCCTTTTGCCAAACAAACTAGCAATGTTTGATGCCCTAGGTCCACTTGAAGCACTTGTAGCTCCAAAACTGGCTCAATGATCAACCCTTTGAATGATAAAAAGAGTAGTATTTATCTCTTTCATTTTCACGCCCTAGGTTAGTCTGGCAAGAATTCAAGGCACTACTACATCTTGAAAGCATTGAATGTATGCCCACAAAATCTTATGAAATATGCCTTGATCCATGTGCAAGTCGAGCAAGGAGGCCTGAAAAATATTTTTCTGCTCAAAATGGATAGTTGCAGGAGTTAAAATGGTCATTAATAGCATTCTGGGAAGTTGCTAGCGCATTCTGGAGTGTTTTGGAGCTTTCTGTAGAAATCTGAGATGCTATAGGATGTGGGAGGAAGGAGGAGGTCCTACAGCGAGTTGAAATCCTGCAAAAAACAAAAGACATCCTGTAGCAAGTTGAAATCCTTGAAAAAACAAAAGACATCTTATAGCAAGTCGAAATCCCACAAAAAACAAAGGACATCCTGTAGCGGGTTCAAATCCTGCAATGGGAGAAATCGTGTAGATCAGGATGTGTAGTAGTAGTAGGGCGAATCTCCCACATGCAATAGCAAGGTGAAATCCCACAAGAGGAGAAATTAACCAGAATAGGATGTGCAGTAGCAGGGCAAATCTCCCACATGCAATAGCAGGGTGAAATCTTGCATGGGGAGAAATCATAAAGAAAAGGATGTGCAATAGCTGGATGAATCTCTCACATGCAATAGCAGGACGAAATCCCCTAAAACAAAAAAAAAACATCAAAAAATGACAAGGGAACCGCCCAACATAGATTTTTTATGGATCTTTGGAATGTTGAAAATATGAGGAAGACTATGGAGAAAACCAAGAACACATCCAAGGCAAAATGGGAAAAAAGGGGGAAAAGGACATGGAACAAGACATGGGAGGAAAGAGGAGGTCCTGTAACATGGTGAAATTTGTAACAAACTACCCACAATTTTTTTTGAAAAAGTGAACAATGATAATTAATGTTAGCACAATCATGCATGAACACCACTAAACACCTCCACACTCCTGATCACCAAGATCCCAATTGGGCGAGGTGAGAGCATAATGTGCTTTGGTTTACAACTAAGCATTGTGCAATAAGGAAATTACTTCATCTGCTATGAGCAGGCATCCACTATTGCAGTGGGGATTCACCACTTTCTAGTGGGTACGAAAATAACAAAACCATCCACTTATTCAGTGGGTATTCTCCACTTGTCCAAGTGGGTAGAAATATGAAGAAATGAGAAAACCAATTTGCCCACATTGGCGAAAAACCATCCAGGGGATATTATGTGAGTTACAAATAAGAAATGATTACAAATGAAGATTCAATTGCCAACAACACTGGAAAAAGATTAAAGCTTGATCATAATAATTCTTGGAAAGGCTTGGACCCAGATATTCTGATAACTTGCATTGCATCAAGTCTTCAAACTCATTACTAACTTTCCCATGGCATGATACTGACATTTTAAGTTGTAGCTGACTGTAGCAAAATTAGACATAACAGTACTGATATGGCAGTCAGTTACCATCAATGAATTCATACAAGAAGCATACTAAATGAGACAACCATTCTCTTGACTCCAACTATTATACACCACTCCAAACCATAAATGCATCCTGAAACAAGCAATATCAGATTATAAATTGAAGACCAAATTCTTATTCAGACATGTACGGCCATTCTGTACGGATATATTCATTGCATGCACAAACCACACCAAAATCACTGCATATCATTCTTAAAAGGGTCGCTCATACTCAACAAACTATTCCCAAACATTAAATACTGCCAAAGACTCCTTGGTAATTTTTGATCTTCATCGATTCTCCCAGCTATGTACGGCAGCCTATGTACGGATTACCTCAAAACTATCTCAAAAAGCATCACAATCACTGCAAAAGCAGACTCAGATGATTTGCATATACATCCCAATTAAAATGCTAACAAAAGATGGATACAAAGAGACCAATATTATTTTCTGATCAGACTTCCCAATTTTTTAGCATGTACGGAAATATCATGTATGAAATCTTCACAACAATCACAACTTCACTCATAATCCTCTGAAGACATAATGAAAGGAAGTTTAGGAATTATGAAATTGCATCACAAACACTTTTGCATTCAGAGATCCTCCATACTAATTTCTTGCACAAATCATACCACTCCTGTATTGTACGGCACTGGAGGTTCCATTTGCATAAACACAAAACAACATCAAATCCAAACAACTTGCTAATACCTCAAAAAATTACTCTCTGCCCAAACACACAACCTCCGATCAAGATTTGCAATTAAAACATTACACATCACTCCATATCAAAAACACCCCCCAAATGGATGGTACGACAATGTCCTGTACAGACTGTATCAAGGAAATTCAAATCTGCTTTTAAATAGCATGGAACTATAGACTAGGAAACCAAGAACAAATTCATAATGATCCATAAATAATATATAACAAGCTCAATAATATTCAAATAATATTTATTACCCAAATGATTGGTACGGCCCAACAATGGTACGACCAACTAGAAACATGGACTATAATATAAATTATCAATCCAAACCCACATACTATCATATCAAATCTGCATCCCAACTACACAAAAAGGATTACAATGTAAAAACTTAACTAGACTATCAATCTTTGTTCAGCTCCATTGGTTTCCTGAAGTAGAAACCACCATTACCAGCTAGGATAGATATCTCACTACCGAAACTGATCTTCTTCGAGTGGGTTTTCGTCCACAAGGAGGAAAAAAGGAAGAACATGCAGGTTCAATCCAACAGAGTAACAATACAAATTCTAAGCATGCTCTCCAAATGAGCTCTCACTCCCCTTTTCAAAGCCTCTGGGAGTTAGAAAATGATCTTTCTTGAAAATAGAGCCTTTTTCTCCTCCCACTTATAATATATTTCTATTCCCAAGTTATGTGCACACTTTAAGTGACTAGGATATAAAAATAAAACATTTTCCTTGACCCCCACATGATATAACATTTAAATCTCTTCAAATATTTCCACCTTATACTTAAGTGCACAATAAATAATTAGAATAACCTGTTTAATTATCAAACTTAATAAAAACTCCATGTAACTCCAAATTTGATAATTAAACTGAACCAAAATATTCTGGAAAACAACTTCGACCATCCCTGATAAAAATGCAGACTTGAGATACCCACAACTGCTCTGCAGATAGAAACACGATCACTCCAAGAAGTTTGGAGTTACCACAAACATGTTGGATAGCCACCTAGAGACTAGGAACAAGCATAATACGCACAAAAATCTATGCGCCAAAAAAGGGACATTACAGTCCTCCCCGCTCAAAATTGCTTGTCCTCAAGCAATACATACCATCCAACAGAGAAACCTGCATGATTAGCCATAATATACCTGGATCCCAAGTTAACCTCAAGAATGTTCCACACCATTTCCGTTGCGTTACTCTAATGTATTTTGGCAACTGCACAACTGATACTCTATATAATACTCTAAAACATTCTAACAAGTCCCCAAATTTTCGGATCCCACACATCTATATCATCCTTAACCATGAAAGTGAAAGAGTTGGCATCATCTAACAAGTCATCAATGCAATTCATCCAACCTGAAACAACAGATGGGAACCAAAAACTGAAATGTTCCTCCAAAGAAGAACACAAATCAGCTTGAGCACAAGCTGAAAGTAACTCCAAACAGCCATGAATCATCTGATTTTTAGCATCCAAAAGAGCAAAATTAGCTGAAACACTAGTTCCTTTTAGCTGAACCCTTCTATTGAATCCATCCAAAAAGAACTAGAAACAACAATTAGTTCGACCTCATGGCTGCAAAGATTTGAAATATTCTCATAAAAATCAGATTTCAGTAGTCACTATAACAAAAATCTTTTGAGGACAATAAGAAATTTAGGCCATCTATAACAAAAATACACCCTAGTCACGACCAAAATTTCTCTCCAATCCATCATTATGTATGCAAATGACAACTTATGATGGCTGATAAAAGTAAGGACACCAGCTTCATAACAGAAATTTGACTCCAAACTCATCCATAAAACAATCTTACCAACACCACTATCCTCCATAGATCCCTGAAAATAAACTCCATTATGAAAGTAAGCCATCCATGAACTTAATTCATTGCATACCTGAACCTTATGCCCACCTTCCACAACTGATAAAAACTTCCAGTTGAAGAAGTTTTTGTGTGAAGTAACATTCTGTGAGTGCTCCTCACTGTCCCATATTCTATTACTATCTTCCTCTGTGTTGCTATCATCAATGTGGTCTTCATTATTCAACACAAATAGAGGATTATCAAAAGCTAACTCAACTTCCATATCAAAAAGGGGATTATCAAATGATTGGAAGTTGTTCTCATCTCCATGCTCAGATAGATTTTCAAATTGCTCCAACTCTACATAAGCATACTTAGGAAGTTGTCTTAAATCAAAATCTTCTTGGATAGAATCAATCTCTTCACCATTACAATATTTTCTTGTTCCCTTAATTGATGTGCAACTTCAAGCTGATTTTCCTCTTCTAAGAGAGCCCTTTGAGTGTACTCCAAAGAAGTCATAATTGACTTAAGCTCGAATGTGAGTTTATCAACCTCTACCTCTTTTCTTCTCAATGCATCACTAGTGCGATCAGCAAACTTAATAACATGATTACGATCAGAAAGCAAATTTAAGTAATCTGATTTTAATGTTTCTAAAGCCACTTTGACTACATGCCAATCATCAAGTGAAGATCTTTCTTCCATACCCCTTTGTCTCCTCACAACTTGTGCCTTCCAAAAGTGGTCCTCAATAAACTTATGTGTGTTGTCCAAATGTGTTAAAGCTTGCACAACCTTGTCTTCTAAAACTAACAACTGATTCTGAAAATCCAAACCAGCTTGATTAAAAGAAGTGGCATCACTAACTTCCAATGATGAACCAACAATAGAGGTTGATTCAAGACTTCCAACAAGCTCCCTACCATCATACTCATCCACTGAATCCTCAGAAATGACAAATGGTCTTACAATTGGCATAGGATATTCCCATGTGAAATCAGCCCTACCTTCCTCTGGATAATGAAAATGCTTAACATTAAGGGTTGTTACCCAGTTTTAAACAGCTTCAAATTCTTTAACAGCTATAACATCTTTGTTTTTCATGTCTTCAACACAGCATTCTGCTGGTAACTTCACAGGCTCACAAAAAGAATCACCATCTAACATCTTGTTAATCATTTTCACCTCTGCTTCGAGAGAAAAGAAATCTTCAAACTCTTCATCAAATATAGGACTTGCAAAAACTTCTTTCTTTTTTACTGATTTCAGCAGGAGAATTTAACCTTCAATTTCATCCATTGCCATTGAATTTTCAGCCATTACATCTGAAAAATTCATCATACTCTTTTGTGTCTTCAAGGTCAACAAGATTCTCACAAGCTTCACTAACTTGCTCCAAAATAAATGCTTTGCCATCTCCATCAAACACATCAGAAATTTCTTTTCCATCAATTTGTTCCATCCTCGTGCAATCATCCTCTTCCCACCTTGGCAAATAAGGTCTTAGTTTGTCTTCACATTGACTCAACACCATTTCAGCTAATACTTGTTCTATTGATAAGGATTTTCGATCATTCTTCCTTACATTAGCCAATAAGATAGACAAGAGTGGCTGAGATACCGCATCACTCTCATTAATGATGAGGGACATAACGGCTTGCATGGCTATTATAACTTGGTCTTCATGAGAAATGCTAATGGTAGCAAAGAAATGGTGAAATAGTTGCAGAATCTCTTCTTCACATTCCATATCTAACATGATGTTCCCAAAACCAAAATTTGCAACAATTCCAAGTATAGCAGCCCTCTTTACAAAGGAAGGACTTTCTATATTAGCCAATCCACTGAAACTTTCAATAATCCTTTGAAACAATTCCTTCATTATGGCTTTTTTGTAAGGAACTTTAGGAGCGGTGATTCTTGTGATCTCACATAGACAAAGAGTGACTGCAAATCTTACGCCTTCATGATGATGATTCATCAGTGTACGTTGAACCAAAGCAATCATTAATGGCTTCAAATCCCACTTCAAAATCCTTCACTCTGATTGTTTGATCTTGGTCAAATGACTCTCAACTTCTCCCAACTTGCTGGGGAGAGCATTCTTTGACATGTGCAACATCTCCAATTCATTTCCTAATGCAAATAGCGAGCTTCCCGCTACTCCTTTCTGCAAGTTTCTAGGTTGATCATACTTGAAAGAATCCTTGAAGTGCTTAGAAAGTAGATTCTGCTCTAATCCTCTCTTGACATAGTCTTCCTCTGAGACAAAGTTTTATCCATCCTGACTGGCGAAGGTGAATTCATCAAGCCACTGAAACTTTCTGACATGCAACTAGAAATTTTGAACATGCACTCTACACAAAGTTATCACCCAACAGGCTGGTAGGTAGAAACCAGCTCTGATACCACTATAACAAACTACCCCCAATTTTTTTTGAAAAAGTGAACAATGATAATTAATGTTAGCACAATCATGCATGAACACCACTAAACACCTCCACACTCCTGATCACCAAGATCCCAATTGGGCGAGGTGAGAGCATAATGTGCTTTGGTTTACAATTAAGCATTGTGCAATAAAGAAATTACATTCATCTGCTATGAGCAGGCATCCACTATTGCAGTGGGGATTCACCACTTTCCAATGGGTAAGAAAATAACAAAACCATCCACTTATTCAGTGGGTATTCTCCACTTGTCCAAGTGGGTAGAAATATGAAGAAATGAGAAAACCAATTTGCCCACACTGGCAGAAAACCATCCAGGGGATATTAGGTGAGTTACAAACAAGAAATGATTACAAATGAAGATTCAATTGCCAACAACACAGGAAAAAGATTAAAGCTTGATCATAATAATTCTTGGAAAGGCTTGGACCCAGATATTCTGATAACTTGCATTGCATCAAGTCTTCAAACTCATTACTTTCCCATGGCATGATACTGACATTTTGAGTTGTAGCTAACTGTAGCAAAATTAGACATAACAGTACTGATACAGCAGTCAGTTACCATCAATGAATTCATACAAGCAGCATACTAAATGAGACAACCATTCTCTTGACTCCAACTGTTATACACCACTCCAAACCATAAATGCATCCTGAAACAAGCAATATCAGATTATAAATTGAAGACCAAATTCTTATTCAGACCTGTACGGCCATTCTATATGGATATATTCATTGCATGCACAAACCACACCAAAATCACTGCATATCATTCTTAAAAGGGTCGCTCATACACAACAAACTATTCCCAAACATTAAATACTGCCAAAGACTCCTTGGTAATTTCTGATCTTCATCGATTCCCCTAGCTATGTACAGCAGCCTATGTACGGATTACCTCGAAACTATCTCAAAAAGCATCACAATCACTGCAAAAGCAGACTCAGATGATTTGCATATACATCCCAATTAAAATGCTAACAAAAGATGGATACAAAGAGACCAACATTATTTTCTAATCAGACTTCCCAATTTTTCAGCATGTACGGAAATATCATGTATGAAATCTTAACAATCACAACTTCACTCATAATCCTTTGAAGACATAATGAAAGGAAGTTTAGGAATCATAAAATTGCATCAAAAACACTTTTGCATTCAAAGATCCTCCATACTAATTTCTTGCACAAATCATACCACTCCTGTATTGTACGGCACTGGAGGTTCCATTTGCATAAACACAAAACAACAACTCCAAACAACTTGCTAATACCTCAGAAAATTACTCTCTACCCAAACAAACAACCTCCGATCAAGATTTGCAATTAAAACATTACACATCACTCAATATCAAAAACACCCCCCAAATGGATGGTATGGCAATGTCCTGTACAGACTATATCAAGGAAATTCAAATCTGCTTTTAAATAGCATGGAACTACAGACTAGGCAGCCAAGAACAAATTCATAATGATCCATGAATAATATATAACAAGCTCAATAATATTCAAATAATATTTATTGCCCAAATGACTGGCACGGCCCAGCAATGGTATGACCAACTAGAAACATGGACTATAATATAAATTATCAATCCAAACCCACATACTATCATGTCAAAACTGCATCCCAACTACACAAAAAGGATTACAATGTAAAAACTCAACTAGACTATCAATCTCTGTTCAGCTCCATTGGTTTCCTAAAGTAGAAACCACCATTACCAGCTAGGATAGATATCTTACTACCGAAATTGATCTTCTTCGAGTGGGTTTCCGTCCACAAGGAGGAGGAAAAAAGGAAGAACAAGCAGGTTCAATCCAACAGAGTAACAATACAAATTCGAAGCATGCTCTCCAAATGAGCTCTCACTCCCCTTTTAAAAGCCTTTGGGAGTTACAAAATGAGCTTTCTTGAAAATAGAGCCTTTTTCTCCTCCCACTTATAAAATATTTCTATTCCCAAGTTATGTGCACACTTTAAGTGACTAGGATATAAAAATAAACATTTTCCTTGACCCCCACATGATATAACATTTAAGTCACTTAAAATATTTCCACCTTATACTTAAGTGCCCAATAAATTATTTGAATAACCTATTTAATTATCAAACTTCATAAAAACTCCATATAGCTCCAAATTTGATAATTAAACTAAACCAAAATATTTTGGCAAATAACTTCAACCATCCCTGATGAAAATGCAGACTTGAGATACCCACAACTGCTCTGTAGATAGAAACACGATCACTCCAAGAAGTTTGGTGTTCCCACAAACATGTCGAATAGCCACCGAGAGACTAGGAACAAGCATAATGCGCACAAAAATCTATGCGCCAAAAAAGGGACATTACAAAATCCCACAAAACACAAAAAATGCCAAAAAAAAACAAAGGAAAAACCCTCCAAACTTAGAATAATATGGATTTTTCAATTCTCAACACATTTATAAGATCATGAGGGAAGTCAAAAGGCAAAACGTAGAAAAATTCACCAAATAAGCAAGGACCTAGGTGGATTTAGAAATTTTTAGTTTGGGTCCTGTTGTGACGTTTTCACACATCACCCCATTGCAAATGGGGACCCCCTTTTTTCTCGCTTTCGCCGTTGTTTTTGCTTTGATCTTGCAGTTTCTTGCTCGAATCCATGAAGCTAGGAAAGAATGTCCAAGCAGTCAACTCACAGGGAACATTAGGAGTGCTTGAAGTAGTGAAGAAAAGAGTGATTCTCTTGAGGATGAATAATGCCCTACCTATCATTCCTCGATTAAATCTGGGTGGTCCATGGAAGGAATCCATCATTCCATAGAAGTCCAAATCCTTCGCTCTCAGCATAAGACTCCATGATGAATAAGGAATCTTGTTCCAAGACTCCAGTGCAGAGGTTCCTGTTTCAACACTCCAATCCAAAAGTTCTTGTTCCAACACCCCAGTCCAGAAGTTCCTGTTCCAATCCAAAATCCTGTCTGAAAGTCCAATTCAGAATCCTGTTCCAGAAGTCTAATCCAGATTCCAATCCAAGAATCCAGTCCAGAAGTTCCTGTTCCAATCCAAAATCCTATCCGGAAGTCCAATTCAGAATCCTATTCTGGAAGTCTAATCCAGATTCCAGTCCAGGAATCCAGTCCAGAAGTTCGATCCAGGGTCCTGTCCGGAAGTTCCTATCCCTGAATCTTGTTCCAAGGAATCCCTGCCCGGAATCCTGTTTCAAGATCTATCCAGATTCTTGTCCCGACCAAGGTCTTGAATTCGACAAAGCCTGTCACTCCTTAGCATGATCATCTTTCCATCATGGAACTCAGTTCCCAGGCCGGCAGCCCTACTCCTGCAGGACTAATCCAAAGGATATCCTCTTGATCCCAATCCAGGACTCAACCTCAGATCATAACTCAGAGGATTTCCAAATCAATAGAATTTTCCAAGACTTAGAACATTTTCGAGAAAAAACATGTATCCAAGGCACCCCTCCGGAGGACTGGAATTATGCATAGGAAGATTCTGGTCACATATTCCAATACCAACTGGAATATGCGCCTAGGGAAGAAATTTCTTCCCGGTCGCATAATCCAATAGGATCCTGGGGCGCATAATCCAATAGGTACTGGATTATGCGACCAGGGATGTTTTTTTTGTCCTAGTCGCATAATCCAATACCTACTGGATTATGCGCCCCAGGATCAGGAGTGTCCTGTCCAGTCTGAACTTTGCAATTGTTAGGAAGTCATTTCCCGGACTTGTCCATGGATGCCTGCATGAAGAATTCACAGTCTGGTTGGAAAATTTCACCATGAAAATGGGAGATTCCTTGAGGGGATGGAAGAAACGAAAACTCTGTGTTCCGGATCCCGTGTCGTCAGTGAACCTCCGTAAAGCAGCTAGGGTTCACCTTCTGCAAATTTCACCATGAAAATAAGAGATTCCTTGAGGGGATGGAAGAAACGAAAACTCCGTGTTCCGGATCCCGTGTCGACATTGAACCTCCGTAAAGCAGCTAGAATTCACCTTCTGCAAATTTCACCATGAAAATGGGGGATTCCTTGAGGGGATGGAAGAAACAAAAACCCCGTGTTCCGGATCCCATGTCGTCATTGAACCTCCGTAAAGTAGCTAGGGTTCACCTTCTGCAAATTTCACCATGAAAATGGGAGATTCCTTGAGGGGATGGAAGAAACGAAAACTCCGTGTTTCGGATCCCGTGTCATCACTGAACCTCCGGAAAGCAGCTAGAATTCACCTTCTGCAAATTTCACCATGAAAATGGGAGATTCCTTGAGGGGATGGAAGAAATGAAAACTCTGTGTTCCAGATCCCGTGTCGTCATTGAACCTCCGTAAAGTAGCTAGAATTCACCTTCTGCAAATTTCACCATGAAAATGGGAGATTCCTTGAGGGGATGGAAGAAACGAAAAACACCTCGCTTTGGATCCCATGTTAATGATTGAACCTCTGATGAAGCAAACTAAAGTTCACCCTTTGCCAAAAATTGAAACAGGAAGACAAATCCTTAGTCAAAATCAGGCTCAAAGGTCCAAGTCGCATAATCCAGTTGAGGGTGGAATCTGCGCCCAGGAGAGCTTTTTGTCCAGGTCACAAAATCCACTTCCCCTTGGAATTTGCGCTCCTGGAGGTTTTTTGTCCAAGTCGCACATTCCTGACCCAGGTGGAATTTGCGCTCCTGGACAGCAGGATTCCAGTTCCCTTTGAAAAATGCAAAATAAGATAATTCATGTCCAGAATGAAAGAAGCAAGCTTCCATCTGAGTGAGATTCCACAGGAGAAAATTTCCAAGACTTAGCAAAATTTTGGCAAGGAAACCTGAAAGAATGAAGAAATATGGGCTCTGGACAAAAGTGTCCCTGGTCACAAAATCCATGACCAGGTGGATTATGCGCCCATGGAAGAAATTTGCCCTGAGTGCAAAATCCAGGACCAACTGGATTATGCGCTCTTGGACAAGTGGAATTCCAGGACTCCTTCGAATCCTTGGCTGACTAAAATCCCCGACCTAGACAGCAGGAAATTCCTATTGGCAGTGAAAAATGCGACCTGGACAGGAAGGACACCTGAACCAACTGGAAGTTGCTCCCTGACCTGGAAATTCCTCCTGTGCATGCCTGGTAATCCTGGAATGAAAGGAAAGGTTAGTCCAAGTGTGAAGGATACCAAGAAGTGAAGAAAATCCGTTGTTTATTCAGGAATTCATAAGTCAATTTGATCAATTATGCAAGTTTAGTTCTTGTTTTATCTTTTGATTGCATTACATTTAAGGACCTTGTTCATCATGACTACTCGAGGTTTCCCTTATTCTGCAGAAATCCAGGACGAGGATGAGCTTCCATGAAGACAGAGCTCAAGGATGATCAAGGACTATCTCAAGCATCATGAAGTTCCAACACCAGAGAGGAGGACTACTTTCAACGCCAGATGAGGAGACTACATGAGAATTCCACAAGGAGAAAAGAGAAAATTTAGACTTCAAGGACACAGGAAGGGTTAGCATCAAGATCCTCAACGGGAGAAGATACACTTCAGATTCCACATCAAGGACTTCAGTTCCGGATAGGAGGATCAATCCTTGGACAACCAGGAGGATGCACTTCAAGTTCACCATCCATCGAGAAGAACGAAAATCCACGCCAAGAGCAAGGATCCGGGCTAGTGCGGGAATCCAAAGGGAAATATAGCAGGGATGGAATTTCAATTCCAGAGTATACAGCACAGAGACAAAATTCCAAGGATCACTCCAAGAATTCCATCAGGATTGACTTGATTTCCAGCATGAAAGGAATTCCACAGCAAAAGTTCCTTGACACCCTGGATTATGCGCCCAAGAAGAAAATCATTCTTGGTTGCAAAATCCTGTTCCAAGTGGAATTTGCGACTAGGGCAAGTGGATTCTAGGACACCATGGAATTTGCGACCAAGGAGCAGGACAAACAAACAGTTGACTGGTCTCACCTACCTACCAAGCAGCTTTGTCAGCCTAGCATCCAGGACAAGTGGCAACTTTTCATCTAGGGCAGGTGGCGTCCAGGACAGGTGGCAGTATCCTATGGAGCCTATGACATGTTCATCCCTATCCCTTTAGGGTTTGCACGAATTTCGAGGAGATCTGATCTCCCCACCTCTTCTTTGTATTTTGCTTGCCTATATAAGGGCTGAGGGGCCTCATTTGAAAGGGTCTTCTTTCTTCTCTCATTTTTCATGCTCTTGGAGCAAGTAGTTAGTTAGTTGTTCCTTTCTGTTGCACTCCATTTCTGGAGCCAAGGAACTTTGAAGAATCAGCAAGATTGTTGTAAGACATTCCCAAATCAATACATGGACATTGAAGATTGGTGTTGTTGATATTCTTTGGATTGTGGCATTGTTTTCTGACTTCTTTGAAGCAAATCATAAGCTCCAAGATCTAAGTTGTTTCATTTCTATTTTCTTTCAGTATTTCATTAGTTAGAATGATGGAGACTATTACTGTTGAATGATTGAATCTGCTTGTTCATACCATTGGTGATCTGTGGCTTGCAAATCACCGTGCATGGTTAGCCTGAACTAATTCAAAGTCTAACTTCGACTATTCTGCATTTTTTAGTTCCATGTCCTTTGCAGGAGCAGTCTAAAAATCCTTACTCCCCCCTCAGAAGATAGCACCATCCCTGCCTAGCTGTTGTCTCATGACGAAGCAGAGGACTGGTTCCAGTTTCCATCTTCAACAGCAGTCATTTCCATTGATTAGATACCTGAACCCTTACCCCATCTTTTGCATTTTCTTTTAGGTCTTCGTTAGGAATAGTCCGTAAGGAACCTCACTAAGAAATCATTCCCTATCCGGAAGTGGAACTAAGAGCCTACGCCTTGTTTTCCTTGGAAGAAATAGTGAAATCCAGGCCTTTCCGTGGAAGAAACAGCGAAATCCCGGTCTCTCTGTTGGAGGAAGCAGTAGGTTCCAAGTTGTCCACTTGTGAAGGAATTCCATTCACCCACAATCGGAGTCCCAGGAGTGAATTCCATGTCCATGAAGGAGTAATCCCACGTAAGTCCTCATGATTACCAGCAAATCACATCATTCCACTGAGTCTATCCCACACCAGTCAAGACCTGACACAAAAGGAACCTTGGAGCAGTCTCATTCGATCACGTAGTTCAGCGTCTAAGAAGCTTTATTCAAGAGAGGATAGAATACCCAGTGTTTTATTCTAATGTTTGTTGCAGTCATAAAACACTCATCAACAGGTCCTAAAAGATACAATCGTAGATAGGGAACTATTGAGCTCTGAAGGTTCCCACTCCACATCAGGTTGAAGCTTAGGCCAATTGATATTAGTTACTGGAACCCATCAGGTTGAAGGTCACTTGGAAATATGTTGTACAGGGATTGACACCTAGGACAATCATTTGTACAAAATGCAAAAAACCTTATATCATGGAGACATCAATCGCCTCAAATACCATCTTGTAGGAATTACTCATCGTGCTGCCAAGCCCTATGAAAAGACCACAGAAAAGATAAAACGAGATATGAATGCACAGCTTGCATTGACGAAAGAGAAAAAATTACAGAGGGAGATGTAATATCCCTAACCAGATCTGCCCTAGAATTCTGATTTTCTGCCCTAATTTTCTGATTTCTTTTTTCTGCTCAAACCCTAATCTGAATTCTGATTTTTATTTCTGAAGTAAATATAATCATGGGCAGCAAATATACATGTGCCAAACACTCGAATAAACATGTCAAACATGTGTGCTTATGAAGACAACATCAAACATGAATCCAACCATGGAATACAACCATCCAAATGCCAAACATTTGACAAATAAATCTGATTTCTGAATGTAGAAGTTTGCTGCTACAAATCTGAATATTCTGAGCTGAATTTACCATAAATTCATGGGCTCAAAATGCCAAACTCAGCCCAAATTTCTGCTCAAACAAATCATACCTAAAATAGGTTTATACATATCACAAAATGGTGAAAATGACATCGAAACATCAAAACCTAGATGGGTGAATCCTCCATGGTAGACGCTTAGGGTTTTATGCTCCAAAATTGTGAAATTGCCCTCCTTGGGAAGTGGCGCTCAACCTAGGGTAGAAACCCTAGCAACAATCTTCATCCAAATCCCTCCAAGATGGGCGCTCAAATCTGCTACAAAGAATATGACTTGAATGCTCAAGAACTCCTCCAAATCTCCAATGAAGTGCAAGTGTGAACTCCGTATGAATTCACCTCCAAGATAGAATTGGGTTTTCGTCCAATCCACCAAATATTCGTAAGGGTTTTTGTCCTTGGAATATGTTGAACTAAAAGTGCAGCCAAGAGTAAAAACTCCAATGAATAAATCAAATGTGAATGAATGATGAAATGACCTTTAATAGCCAATATTTGCCCAATTCAACCCTAGCCGACCTCCTTTTGGCACTTTCATTTTCTTTTTCTCCACTTGGCCGACCCCCTGAGCTCTCCTTTATTTTATTTTATTCTTTTTTTATTCTCCTCCCTAGGTTGCTCATCTCAACAATTTTCTTAATTTTATTTTATTTCACCAAGTGGCTCACAAAAATATTAGAAGTCATTTCACAACTCAAATTTGCCCAATAAAATAAGTTACATATAAATAATCTGAAATAATTAGGATTACTTAGTATTTAACCAATTAGATTATTCCCTTGCCCTTCCAGCTTAAGCCTACGGGAATAGAATAGGCTAACCGACTCCGTTAGGTGATCACTCAAAATGGGGGACATTACAGTCCTCCCTTCCCAAAATTGCTTGCCCTCAAGCAATTGCAAACCTGGATGCAGAATTTGTTCACCTTCCCAAGTAGCATCCTCAAGTGGCAAGTCTCTCCATCTAATCAAATACTCTTTGATCACCCTGCTCCTCAACTTGCACTCCCTAACATCCCGAATAGCATTAGGAACAAGTACCAATTTCCCCTTATTCAATGGTGGGAGCTCCGGAGAAGAAGTAATATGTTGTCCAATTGCCCTTTTGAAGCAAGACACATGAAATACATTATGAATTCGACTACCCCCAGGCAACTCCAACTCCTATGCAACCTCTCCAACTCTCCTCACTGATGCAGAGTGAAACGCAACGGGAGCTAACTAACAGGAAGGAAGAGCCAATAATACAAACAGCATGATAAAAATGTCTATCGGCTCAGCATCATCATCATATTTCCTAAAAACAACAACAGCATCATCATATTTCAACAGCATCATCATATTTCGGATGATCACAATTGTCCTCCTGCCGACTACTGTTCACCTCCTCCGCCTGTCGCCTATCATCATCATCATGATAATCAACGGGCGCAAACATCCTCCGGTTGCACTGTTCATCGGGCGCCAAACACAAGCGGCATCATCCTGATATTCGACACCACCTTCGTCAGCAGGATATCCAAATATCCGGTTGCTCCAAATATCCTGATGACGAACACCTTCAGCAGCTTCCCTTCGATGTCCCGATAGCCGTCTATACAAACAACAGCATCATGATACGATTTATCCGGTTGTCTTGGAACATCCTGATGATGTTAACCCAACTTTCCGCCTACGCCGATACACCTCCTGATGATGTTTCGCAACTTTCTACCGAGAGCCTACGCCGATGCCTAAACCCTTAGCGACGACAGGATAAACTCGCATAGAGGGATTTCTTAATATCCTGATGACGATGACGTCATATCCTGATGACGATGACGTCACACATCATCCTGATGAACTCTTCAATACTTAGACAAAAACTGAACTTTCACACCCGCATCTGTTAGCGATATGCGGATGATGAGCTTCCCCGAGAGATGATCCTGACTGCGATATATACACTGAGTATATATCCAACTCAAAACATCCTGATGCACTTGCAACTTGCAAACTTCAACAGTCTCACGACCCGATCCTGATGGCGATGCATTCGCAGATGACGATGCGGCTTGCTCCGGCTGGAAACGCACATGCAGACTCCTGTGTATCCGTCCGCTGCATGTAAACACTCAGATCCGCTCTATTTCACAAAGACAATGTGACGACCGGGCCGGATCACCTTCAAACCAAAGTCTAACAACTTATCTTTCTATACCTAGCACATGAGGATGCTAGGCTGATTCACAGCATGCTCCTAACTGATCTCTTGAACAATGCAATGCATAAACAGAAAACACAAATGCAAACTAAGCTATAATACAGGACCATTCCACCGATTCGCAGGATCAACCGGTGGAAGGGTTGAAAGTACCCATCAACTTGCAAAACGGAAAGGAAATCAACACAGATACAACTGATACAATCAGATAATGCAAAAGATGAGATCTTATTCAATTGAAATCCAAATGTCCTGCTTTTACAATTCTGCTTCACAATATCTGGACTGATCACCAGTACAGCATACCACCAATACTACTCTCCTGAACATAACATCTATCAAAATCAATGTGAATTCTCTATGCTAAACCCTAACAGATCGAAGGTATATATAACAAAGTCCTTCGAGTACTACCAACTCACTTCCCAGCGGCTGGGAGCTTCCAAGCGGCTGGGAGAGAGGACAGCTCAGACAACCTTATCCCGATCTCTAACTGCCTACACATACTCCTAGGCTGAACTAATACATATCATCGGTCCAATGGACCTTATTACATGATAAAGTCAAACATACTAAAAATAGACTATCCTGTCATCATGCTGATAATTATCCTATATCCTGATCATGTATGTCATCATGCGGACCTATATCCTGATCATGTATGTCATCATGCGGACCTATAACAAACTAACTGCCTCATGGAGGCCAGCTGTTAGGTAGGTGCCTCTGCACCACTCACAATCTTGTAGGAGCCATAGAATCGAGGTTTTATCTTTTCTACACCACTCTTCTTCAGTGTAGAAAGTCTGTATGGTTGTAGGCGCAAGAAAACTAAGTCACCAACCTCAAATGTCTTCTCCACCCTATGCCTATCTGCATACATCTTTTGTTGATTCTGAGCACGGTGAAGATTATCCTTAAGTGCTTTAAGGATGTCCTGGCTATCCTACATCATCTCTCTAGCTCTAGGAGCTCTGCTGTCATCAATTGCTAAGTCTACAAAAGACATAACGTCATATCCATATAAGGCTCTGAAAGGTGGCATGCCTATCGACATGTGATAGGTGGTATTATAGCAATGCTCTCCCAAATACTACCTGACCCAAGCCTTTTGCTACCCCGCAACATAATTGCGTAGATATCCTTCCACCCATTTGTTCACTATCTCAGTCTGTCCATCTGTCTAAGGGTGGTAGCTAGTGCCTGGGGTCAACTTTGTACCAGCCAATCTGAATAGCTCCTGCCAAAACATATTGAGAAATCTGTTATCCCGATCGCTGACAATAGTCTTGGGAAGTCCATGGAGTCTAAACACCTCTCTAAAGAATAGATCTGCAACCTGAGGTGCCTTATACTCAGATGAAATAGCAAAGAAATGTGCATACTTAGTCAATCTAGCAACAACCACAAATATGCAATCTTTGCCCTAGACCTTCAGAAGACCTGTAATGAAATCCATAGAGATACTCTCCCACTTATATTCTAGAATAGACAATGGCTGAAGCAAGCCTACTAGGAAAGTATGATCAGACTTGTTTTGTTGACAAGTCATACACTCTCGAACATGTCGCAAGACATCATCCTTGAGACCCTTCCATGAAAATCTCTCGCACCTGCCTATAGGTCTTAAAGAACCCTAGATGTCCTGCTAACAAAGTGTCATGAACAACTCTCAAAATTTTATCCTTCATCTTTGACTCAGGTACCAAGTAGATCATGTCCTTGTAGTAGATCACATCATCAACTACCTTATACCTATCATCCTAGATCTTGTCGTCCATGAGTTCACATGCAAAAGAATTCTTGGAATACTCAACCAAAAGATGAGCTTTCCGATCAACTGAAATCTCTAACATAAAGCAAACTATGGGTCTCCTAGATAATGCATCGGCTACAACATTATTCTTTCCCTTAACATATTCAATATCAAAGTCATATGCCTGAATCTTACTCACCCACTTTTGTTGTCTCTCATTCAGGTCCTTCTGCTCCATGAAGTATTTCAAGTTATTGTGGTTTATCCTTACCACAAACTTCTCACTTACCAAGTATTGTCCGAACTTTGCCAACACATGCATGATGGCAAGCATCTCCTTGTCATAGGTGGAATACAAACGCTCTGTATCTCTCAGCTTCCTACTCTCATAGGCTATGGGATGTCTATTATGCATGAGAACGGCGCCTATCCCTTCACCTGAAGCATCACACTCCAATACGAGCAACTAAGAGAAATCGGGAAGAGCCAATACTAGACAAGTGCTCATTACCTACTTGAGTCTATCAAATGTCGCATGAGCTTCATCCGACCATCTAAATGCACCCTTCTTCGTAAGATCTGTAAGACGTGCTGCCAAGTATGAAAACCCCTTCACAAACTTCCTGTAGTAACTACAAAGCCCGAAGAAACCTCACAAATCTGAAATGTTCTTCAACAGTAGCCAATCCAGAATAGCCTGTATCTTCTCCTGATGCACATTCACTCCATCATCGCCAATCACATGTCCCAAGTACAGAATCTATGTCATTCCAAACTCACATTTAGAATCCTTAGCAAACAAGGATTGTGCCTCCATGATGCCCAACACCTCGTCAATGTGCTTGAGGTGATCCTCCCATGCTTACTATATATCAAGATATCATCAAAGAAAACCAATACAAACTTTCACAATTGCCTATTGAATATATGGTTCATACATGACTGGACAGTCATAGGAGCATTAGTAAGACCAAAGGGCATAACCAAGAACTCATAATGCCCGTAATGACATATGAATGCAATCTTATGTATATCCTCATCACAGACTTTAATATGATGGTACCCTGATCAAAGATCAATCTTGAAGAAGTAACTCATCTAACAACTCATCAATTCTGGGTATAGGGTATATGTTCTTGATGGCCCTCTTATTCAAGGCACGGTAATCAATGCACATCCTCATCGCGTCATCCTTCTTCACCAAGACCACCGAAGAAGCAAAGGGACTAGAACTAGGCCTAACGTGTCCCATATCCAATAGCTCCTTAATCGTCTTCTCTATCTCCTTGAATCTCCTAGGATGACGATAAGGAGTGGTGATGACGAGCTTGGAGTCCCCCTCCAACTCGATCACATGCTCAAAGCCTTGATCCCGAGGTCTACCAAGAGGAATCTCTTCAAACACCATGTTATGCTTATCCAATACTGACTGGATATCCACATAATATTGTTGGTCACAGCTGCTGGGAGAGGATTTAGAAGACACAAAACATTGGGCTGCCCATGCAACATCACTGTGTCTGAATAATGTCTCCATCCTCTTCGTTGTCACTATCCTCGGCACACCATTCACCAATACTCTCAATACTACCTTCCTCCCGTCTAACACAAACACTAACTCCATCTTTTGAAAATCCTAGATGTACCTGCCAAGTGAATGTAGCCACTGGATCCCCAAAACAACATCTGTATCACCAATTCCAATCACATAGAAGTTGTCGGTAACAGTATAGTCACCCAACTGGATACTCAACTATGAGATCTTCTTGGTGCAACTCATCTTGAATCCATCGGCAACCATCACGTTGAAACCGGAAAACTCCTCTACTTGCAGTCCTCACTTCACCACCAAACCCTCATCAATGAAGTTATGAGTGGCTCCGCTATCCACCAAACATGTGACCCGTTGTCCCTTAAGGTCACCTCTCACCTTAAAAGGATGATACTTAGGCGGTCCCGATAATGTAGCAATAGTACCATGAACCGTATCACTTGTAGTTGTAGCATCAGGCTCCAACTACTATTCCTCGTGCTCACTATCCGAGCTAGTGTCTTCAACTTCATCGCCATCAATGTCGGAAGTGACCTCTATGTAATGAGCTTTGCATTTCCCAAGGCATCTATGACCGAGCTCCCAAGGCTCCTTGCATGAAAAGCACAACTTCCTCCTTAGCTCATTCTTAGCCTCAATGTCGAGAGTCGTTTTTTGGAAATTCTTCCTGGGATCCTTCCTTGAAGAAGAGAAAGGTTTGCTTTGGAACTTATGCTTAGAAGGTGCTGAAAATTGCATACCTCTAGTGACAAGGTGTTGTTGTACCTCATCATTTAATCTGTTTTCAGATGTCAAAAATCCAGGGGCTGTGTCCTCGGCTGTCTGCAACTAGGGATTCTACAGTTACCAGTTTTCCTAGCTAATCTTAACAACTTCTACTAATTTGAAAAAATTAATCTGTCTACTTACTGAATGAATTTAAGGAATGCTGAAACAGAATTAAACAGGAAGTTACTTAAAGCAATCTTAAAAACAGTAACATGCATCTATCTTATTAAAATCAGTAAATACTTTTCACAGCAAAATCTAAAGTAATAAAGCAATGGTACTAGCCTTCGCCATGGTGGTGAGAGTGGGCCCTTGCTCCACACCCTTAGGGCTGAAGGCTACAGTAGAAAATCAGCACAAAAGAAGATCACAACTAAATCCAGTCCTATTCCATTCGCTTTGCATTCATGAAAAGAATACTGATATCACACAACTGAGATTACTGAGAATCAGAATAAATCAATCATTGTATATTTCTTCTGCTGTTTCTATATATATATATAGGAAAATGAGTGATGACATATCACTTATCTACCAGTTCCTCTATGAGATGACATCCATCTCTTTATTATACTAGCTGTCTAACTTATGGAAAATAATCATGCAATAAAAATAGACTGAGTGGAACAGAAGTCCACTCAGAATTCTAAGTTTGAGTCTTAATACATTTGGGCAGCGAGGCTTGATAGCATCCTATAATGAAGGTGGGTATAGACGAAGAGGCTCCTCCAAACCTTCGATGAAGAGATAGGTCAACCTACTCTCTAAAACATTCGGAACCAAGACTAAAAGCTTCTAAAACTCAAATATATATGCATCCACGAAATCCTTCTGTTTGAGTTGGGCTAACTCACAGAAGTATTGTTCAGGATTAGTCTTGTTGAACCTGTCAATCAACCTCTCTGTAAAATCAACATAAGAAGTAACAAGGTTATGACCTTGTGTGATCATCCCGTTGTACACGAATCTTGTGCATCTCCCTCCAAGTGTAGAGTAGCAAATTGAATTGCCTCTCTCTTGAACATAGGGTTCAAGGTAAGATAGTTGTTCATCTTTTGAATCCATGCCCAAGTCGTGCATCTACTTGAACCATCAAAAGGAGTGATAGTTACCTTTCCCAACTTTGCAAACCATGGTTATGATCCCTCTCCACTCTAGGCCTATTTCTATACTTCAATTGACAAAAATCCTGTAGAGACATAGCAATTTGAAATTCATTACCTAGGGATTGCCATTCCCTCATGTAATCATTGGAACTCTCACTGGCAACTGGCTATCCACCATCTTGTGGTCGTAGCTGACCCAAGAAAGTAGGCATAAGAGGCCTCATGACTGAAGCTTGAGTATCTCTAGTGTGAGAGTTGTTATCATTCCCGAAATTGCCAGCTTCTCCATTATTTCCATTGTCTCCTCCTATAGGCTGATTGTCCCTACTATTATTGTTGTTACCCATGTTATGCCACACAAATTGGGTCATGAGCTGCAATAGGTCACGCTGTCCTCTAGCAAGGTCATTGAGGATGTCTCTAGTGCTAGGCTCTTCATGACTCCTATCACCCATGGTGTCTTCTCCTTCAGAATCTAAACCATAACTACTGTCTTCTCCTATATGTGATGTATTCTCTATCCTCAAGATTCATAGGTCAACATTTGTCATAGAAAACCCTCCAGGTTGGCAAGATCAATAGCTCTTATACCACCGTAATATCCCTAACCAGATCTGCCCTAGAATTCTGATTTTCTGCCCTAATTTTCTGATTTCTTTTTTCTGCTCAAACCCTAATCTGAATTCTGATTTTTATTTCTGAAGTAAATATAATCATGGGCAGCGAATATACATGTGTCAAGCACTCGAATAAACATGCCAAACATGTGTGCTTATGAAGACAACATCAAACATGAATCCAACCGTGGAATACAACCATCCAAATGCCAAACATGTGACAAATAAATCTGATTTCTGTTTGTAGAAGTCTGCTGCTACAAATCTGAATATTCTGAACTGAATTTACCATAAATTCATGGGCTCAAACATGCCAAACTCAGCCCAAATTTCTGCTCATACAAATCAGACCTAAAATAGGTTTATGCATACCACAAAATGGCAAAAATGACATCAAAACATCAAACCCTAGATGGGCGAATCCTCCATGGTAGGCGCTTAGAGTTTTATACTCCAAAATTGTGAAATCGCCCTCCTTGGGAAGTGGCGCTCAACCTAGAGTAGAAACCCTAGCAACAATCTTCGTCCAAATCCCTCCAAGATGGGCGCTCAAATCTGCTCCAAAGAATATGCCTTGAATGCTCAAGAACTCCTCCAAATCTCCAATGAAGTGCAAGTGTGAACTCCATATGAATTCATCTCCAAGATGGAATTGGGTTTTCGTCCAATCCACCAAATATTCCTAAGGGGCTTTGTCCTTGGAATATGCTGAACTAAAAGTGCAGCCAAGAGTAAAAACTCCAATGAATAAATCAGATGTGAATGAATGATGAAATGACCTCCAAATGACCTTCTTTTATAGCCAACATTTGCCCAATTCAACCCTGGCCGACCTCCTCCTAGCCGACCTCCTTTTGGCACTTTCATTTTTATTTTCTTTTTCTTTTCCTCCACCTAGCCGACCTCCCTGGGCTCTCCTTTTATTTTATTTTATTCTATTTTTTATTCTCCTCCCTAGGTCGCTCACCTCCTTAGCAATTTTCTTTATTTTATTTTATTTCACCAAGTTGATCACAAAAATATTAGATGTCATTTCACATCTCAAATTTGCCCAATAAAATCAGTTAAATATAAATAATCTGAAATAATTAGGATTACTTAGTATTTAACCAATTAGGTTATTCCCCTGCCCTTCCGGCTTAGCCTACGGGAATAGAATAGGCTAACCAACTCCATTAGGTGATCACTCGTAAAAAGGGGACATTACAGAAGATACGAGCATCCATAGCTAGTGCTCATGGTCCTCAATTGCAAGCAGAAACAGATGAAGATACGACATTCGAAGGCACAATGGGCTATGTTTGTGGCCCATGCATACAAGGCAAATCGGCATCCACCTCATCTACTTCAAGTAGAGAACCTACATAGATACCGTGTAGCTTTTTTGTACCCAGAAACATACCTAGAGCACAACCGTCATTGGAAGGTACAGGATGGAACAAGGAGGTGCACTGAGAAGCAGATAAGGTGTGTACCAATTTTTGGTATTTCAACAACCTTCCCTTCAATGTGGCGCAAAGCCCGTACTGGGAGAATTTGGTAATTGTATTGACACTTGCAAGAAAGGCTACAAGGCACCCTCTCGAAAAGACTTCAGTAGGAGGTTGGTCGTGGATGCAGTTGAAGATGCAAAGTTAGTTGTGGAAGAACAAAGAAGCAATGGCGAAAGTATGGCTGCACTATTCTTTCAGATGGGTGGACAGATCGAAAGAACCACATCCTTATCAACTTTTTGGTAGCTTCAAATGGTGAGATTTTTTTAAGTCAGTTAATGCCTCTGACAAAATAAAAAATGCTGAAAATTTGAGTCTAATGTTGGAGGAAGTTGTCTTAGAGGTGGGCATAGAGAATGTAGCGCAAATTATAACTGACAATGCAGCAATGTATGTGGCAGATGGGAGACTACTCTAGGAGAGGCATCTGTCACTCTTTTAGACCCCTTGCACAACACAATGCCTTGACCTTCTTTTGGAGGACATTGGAAAAATTGATTGGGTGAGACTGGTTGTAGAAGATGCAAGAAACATAACAAAATTAGTTATAATCACCCTTGGGTTCTTAGTTTAATAAGAGATCACACCAAAGGGAAAGAGTTTGTGTGATCAGGTGTCACAACGTTTGCAACAATCTTCCTAACATTGCAAAGCATTATTAGTTTGTTGACTTATTTGAAACAAATGTTTGTTTGTCAAGCATGGCTAGACTCATCATATTCACAGAAGCCTAAAGGAGAGAGGATCGCAAGGATAGTCTTTGATAATCTCTTTGCATAGAGAGCTATAGAGATCATCAAGGTAACCTCAAAACTTTGATTGAAAATTCAAATTGAAACTTTTATTTTTAAACTTTAAAAGTATTTACTTTCATTATAAATTTGTAACTTTAATTTGTTTGTATTTGTAGGTGTTGGAGACCTTGGTTAGAGTTCTATGCTTGGTAGATGGGGATCAAAACCCAATGGAGTACATTTATCAGGCCATGGATAAGGCCAAAGAGTCCATCCAAAACTATTACAAGGGGGACAGACTCAAATTTGATCTCATTTGGGAAATCATTGATCAGAGGTGGAACAATCAACTCCAACAACCCATTCATGCAACAAGATACTTCAACCCTAGTTTTTTCTATTGGAATAGCTTCGTAGATCCTAATGAAGAGGTTTTGGAGGTCCTCACGACATTCATTGAGAGGATGACACCTGAGGTTGAGGTGAGAGACCTTATTGTTCAGGAATTGCAAAATTACGGGACTGGTAGGGGGAAGCTCTTTTCGTCAACACTAGCTATCCAAGGAAGAACCACTCAATCACCATGTAACAACAATCGGAGTCTTTACATGCATCTTACAAGTTACAAATTTCAAATTTACAACTATTGATAAAATATGGTTTGCTTACTAACTCTTGAATATCTTATTTTGTACGTTCTTGGTAGGGACATTAAGGTGCAAATACCCCAAATCTTCAAAGATTAGCCCTCTGTATTTTGTGTCAACCTTGTAATGCTTCTTGTTGTGAGTACAACTGGAGTTCGTTTTCCATTCACATGAAAAAGCAAAATGAATTAACTTTAAAATGCCTCAATGACCTTGTCTCTGTACAATACAACCTTCAGCTTCACACAAGAAAGGTAGAGAACAAATTAGAGGTCATTGATTTGGATGGCATTGATTCTTATAATGATTGGATAGGGTGGGATGAGGAAACCCCATTGTTTATTGCAAACGAGATTCTTGATTTGGAGAGGCAAGCAATGGAGAATGTGGCTACAGCAGAAGGAGCTACTGGATTGTCATTGGATGACATTGATGAGGTAGAGGAGTCAGTGCCATCTAGCAGCAGAATAGAGGTCGATCTGGAGCCACAAACACAACCTTCTATGCCGAGTGAGGAGCCGTAGCGCAGTACAAGGATTAGAACCTCTCCCCAAGTTTTCACTAGATTAGGGAGGAGGAAGATGTAAAATGTTATAATATGCAATTTATGAATTATGATGAAGATTTTCAAAGGCAATCATCATAAATTCATAATAGTTGCTAGCGAACTATTATATCAAAATTCCGGATGATGATGTGATTTTGTACTCAATTTGTATTCAAATGAATCAAATCTAATAGAAAACACTTTTGTAGTTATGTATGGACTCATTGGATACATTTTGTCATTGAATTTTGCAAAAAAAATGTGTTTTATAAGAAATTTGTAATGTCCCCTTTGTCCGAGTGATCACCCATCAGAGTTGGCTAGCCTATTTTATTCTTGTGGGCTAGGTCGAAGAAGCAAGGGAATATTCTGATTAATTAAATCTTGCATTTAACTAATTTTGTCAGACTTATTGATGATGGGAAATGACCTTGGATAATTTTGTGATGCCTTAGAAAATATAAAATAATGCAAAATAATTTCTTTTGATGGTGGACGACCTAGGAGAGGTCAATGAAGGCATTTATTGGTTCCCAAAGAGGTTCACCCAAATTGGGAAAATATTATAAAATAAAATAAGGTCATTTCTTAATATTGGTGCCCAAAAGGAGGTCAGCCTAGGGAGAAGAGGATAAAAAAGGAAATAAAAAGAAACTACCTCATGAGGTTGGCCATCTTGAGGAAGGGACAAATTCATGTATAAATATAAAGTGTGGTCATTTCATCATCATTGAATCATATTCCTTTCATTTGAGATTTATCTCTCTTGGCTACAACTTTTAGTTCCTAGGACAAAAACCCTAAGGAAGATAAGTGGATTGGACGAAAACTCAATCACACTTTGGAGGCGGATTTATACAGAGTTTACAATTGCACTTCATTGGAGATTTGTAGAGGAGAAGAACAGATTTGCATATTTAGATTTGAGATCAGCATTGGAGGAGATTTCATTGTGGCATTTGCATTCATTTGGCACTAGGGTTTTAACCCTAGACTTGTGCGCCACCTTTGGAGGATTTGAACATTATAGGAGCAGAAATCTGGGCTATATTTTTCATGTTTGAGCCCATGGATTTGATGTAATTACAAATCGGCATATTCAGATTTGGAGCAGCACACCTATTTAATCAGAAATCAGATTTATTTTGCACATGTTTGGCCTTTGGATGATTGATTTTCCTGGTTGATATCTTTGTCGATAATTATAGATGTTTGGCATACATTTGATGGATGTTTGGAGCATGTTTATTGGCTGCCTATGAATGTTTATACTTCTGAAAATAAAATCAGAAAATTAGAGTAGGATTCTAGGGTTTCAACAGAAAACTAAAAATGCAGAAAACTAGGGCAGAATTCAGAATTTTAAAAATCAGAATTTTAGGGCAGATACCATTGGGGGTATTACAAAATTTAAGCAATTCTTTTACTGAGTCAGAGTCTACCAACTATGATTCCAACTACTTAAGGCATTCGCAGTGTGCTTGATCGCATTGCAGCTCTCAAGACTGTGAACGAGGATCTTTCGAGGAGGCAATTGATGACCAAACATATGATGCTTGGGAAGCGAAAAAATCCCAAGTAGTGCAATCTCCTTTGGAAGTGTGTCAAGGGCTAATGTTTTAGGGCTTTCCTAGGATGACAAACTTTAAAGGAGCAATGGATGTTCTACATTAAATATCCCATGGTAGAGTTTCCAACTCTCAATTATATTAGAGTGGCGTAATGGAAACATGGTGGTGAGTGCATTTTCCATTTCCACATTAAGCAACCCTCGAGTAAGTTTAAAATTTCAGGGACAATTGCAGAAGCTTTCCCACAGTCCAATAAATTGGGCAGATGGACATACCAACTCCCAAGGATGACTTGGGATCTTAGAATTTGCAAAGAGGTTCAACCAAAAGGAGTTGGAGAGTTGAATCAGCGTTGCTTGAGGACAAGCAATTTCAGGAAGGACGGACTGTCATGTCCCCTTTTTCAAGGAAAGATAATCAAGAGTCCCCTAGCCTATTATTTTATTTCCTGTAGGCTATAAGGGTGATGTAAGAGAAATAATATAATAATTTAACTTAAGTTGTCCTAAAAGTAACTTTACGTTATATTTATAAAAAGACAACTTATGTTTTATTATTAAACAATTGTTTATAAAAGGACAAAAATGTGTCACTAGGACTAAGGTCCAAAAGTAATGCTTCTTTAAAAGGCCTTTCTAGACACTTCTAAAATAAAGTTGGAGGGAAAAGGAAAAAAGGAAAATAATATTATATTCCCTCAAAGAGCCTGTAAAAGGAGAGGTTTAGGAAAGAAGAAGGCAATCTAGTTTATGAAACCAAAAACCCCTTTTCTTAAGATCGAACGTTTGTTCATCTTTTTGCCTAAAGATGAAAACCCTTTTGACAAATGGATTCGAGAATGAAAACCCTCCTATTCATATGAGTAATTTCATCTAAGGATTATCTATGTGCTATAAAGATTGGATTTGGGGACAAAAATCCATGTTTCCATTAGAGTGATTCTATTCAGGGGTCACCAGTGTGCAAAAAAGTTGTATAAGAGTTTCCAGTTTTAGTTGGTTTTGATGTGTATTGGAGATTTTCAGAGTGATGTGTGTGGAACTCAAGGAAGTTATTATGTGGGTCAATTGGAGGTTCTAGATTCCTCAGTTCATAGTGATAGCAGAGTGGTGCAACAAAAACATGGTGGCAAGTTCATTAGGCAGCCCTTGGATTTGTGGGAGTTTGAGGATGTCATCAAGCATTGGGGAGAAGGCGTCATTTGTCATCACATTAAAGAAGGGCATATTGTGAGTTGGTTGCATTCCTTGCCTAATCCAAGTCAAAGGTGAGAAGATACAATCATGCATCTCATCATGGGCCTCCCAAAGGTTTGCATTCATGTTGTTGTAAATCATGTTCACTTCTTTGTTATTTTTCAAGTGGCCAATTTATTTTTCAAAGAGGCGATAAAGTTACATGGATTGCATAAGAATATGGTTGACGGAGATAATAGACCCCATAGTATTTTTTGGCAAGAGTTGTTTCACTTGACGAGTATAGGGTCCAAACATTATGGGCATTATAGCATGATTCATAATGTTGGCACAATGATACTCGAGCATTTGAGCTCACTATACCCCATGGTGTTTTTTGGCAGAAATTGCTTCATTTGACAAGCATAGGAACCAGACTCTATGGACATTACAGCATGATTCATCATATTGGCACAGTGATATTTGAGCATCCGGGTTTGCAATTGCTCGAGGGAAAGCAATTCTAAGAAGGGTGGACTATCATGTCCCCTTTCCAAAACTAGAAGAATTAATAATTATTTAAGTGGGCTCGATCACTTTATTCTCAAAAGGCCACTTAAATATTATTTTAGGTCCTATGTAATGTTTAAATAAGTGTTTTTAACAATTTTTTCAAAATATATCTCGAATAAGGCCTTTGGATGTAATTTGAAAGTATTTTAAATACTTGGAGAAAAAAGTAAAATAAAATAGAGGGCTCGAAGTAAAGCACCTATAAAAGAGAGGTCAAGGCTCAAAACAAATCATTCGATTTTGTCATTTCATTATTCCTTCCATTTTGGAGATTGAAGCATTCAAGGATGAAAACCCTTGGTGTTGGAGATCCACAAGACGAAAACCCTCATATCATTTGAGGCAATTCTACTCAAGGATTGCATTTGGGCTTATTGATTGCGATTGTTCGATTCATATTTGCAACCAAATTGTACCACATCATCAAATCAGCATTTTTAACCAATTTGCAAGTTTATATGTTGCTACTACAATGTTGCTACAGTGATTTATTGAAAATTTCAACTTGTGCCAAATTTGCAAACCTAATATGGGTAATTTATGAGGGTTTCCTGTTGTTGTTGCATACATTATTGCTGATTACATTTGCTGTCATAAATAAAATTAGATCTGGGGTTTCTATGTTGGTGTTTCAATGTTTATTGTTGTTGTCATAACTTATTCAGCAATTCATTATCCAATTCTACTCTCATATTTGGTTAATTTCAGTGTATAAGGGTTTCACATAAATATTGGTGAATGATAATCACTTCCATAAGAAATCAGTCATAAATCAACAGTCATATTTGATATATTTGACACATACAATTTTGATCTATTGTTTATGTTGCATTTAAGGATGTATACCAGCATTATGAGGGTTTGAATTTGTTGTTTGGAAGTGTTAGTTTGATTTACAAGGGTTTGCAATATTGCATTATTGCTAATCAACTAGGGTCTGGCACCTACATTGGTCATTTGATTATTGTTTCAGCTTGCACATGTTTGACAAATCATCCATTCAAATACGGACATAATTGTTGTTCTAGGGTTTCATATTGTTGTTCATTCGTAAATCAGCAAATACATTTGTTGAAATTGGTCATCTACATGCTAGATCTGTTCTTGTGATGTATTTGAGGGTTTATATCAGCATATGAGGGTTTGATTCATGAATTTCCAGCCACTTGTTTAATTTTCAATTTGCTATTTCAGCTTCATTTTGTTTCCAGCATTCAGAAAAATACAAAAGATCAAATATTTCATAAAAATTCAGACTGGGGACATTACATCTTAACACTATTCTAGAAATCAAACAAACCCAAAGATTTATCAAAAATTATATTCTCATCCCTCAAAATGAAGAAAAGATTGGGCAACAATTTACTCACAACTAGAACGTATATAAGAAAGTTGTTTGAAATCCTTTCAACAAGGGAAAGCAATAACAACAAAACAAATAACCTAGGAAAGGAAAAATGTTCTATATATTGAAAATCCCACATGTAAGAATGTATATTAAAAAAGAACAAAAAGCCAACTAAACCAAACTAAGAGGCATACCCAAACCTTGAAAATTAGAAAGACCTTCTTGGAGGGAAATTCAGTAACATGGAAGCCAAATAATAATAGATTATGATTGCGTATTGATTTCACCCATAAAACCAAAATCCCAAAATCCCAAAATCAAAGCATCTTCAAATTATAGATTCTAACTAGCAAATGCTCTAGGAAATCAACAATACAATAACTATGCATCTAACATCAGAATATGGTTGTGTATTGATTTTGCCCATAAAACCACAATCCCAAAAATCAAAGCATCTTCAAGTTATAGATTTTAACTAGCAAGTGCTCCAACATCAAAATTCAAATCGAATATTATAGAAATCACATAAACTTCAAAATGATTAAGAAGATAGACAAATGTGATTTAATCTTTACGAACTGTCATGTCCCCTCTTTAGCGCTGTCTAGCAGAGACATGAGAGTTGACCTATCATCCGGGTTCCCGTAGGTCAGCAGCGTGGTTAGGGGACCTATCCAGAGGCAGTGTAGCTTGGCACAGAGCTTTACAGGCCTTTCCAGTCAGTTTTTGACAGTTTCCTATTTTTTAGGAAGGGTTCCTATTTTTTAGGGTTTGACCGAGAGTTGACCAGGAGGCATTAGGGGACCTCCAGGAGCATTTTTGGAGTTTTGGTCAAATTCCTATTTTTTAGGAGGTATCCCTACATTTTAGGGAGGCACTGTCAGTTGGCATGACACGTGGCGACATCACCAGTAGCGCGGGCTTCAGAAGTTCTCAGTTCAGGATGGCCAGGTGATGGATTTGGAATAATTATTGAATATTAAAGGTGGCTTTAATATTTAATAAAAATAAATAAAATAAAGTGAATAACATGTCACTTTATATTAATAAGTTATTAAAAAGCCCCCCCACCTAGTTGACACAACGTTGTGTTTAAAAAGTGGGCTTTTAATAATGAAGTTGGGCCCTCAACTTGGGCGCCCAACTTGGGAAGACTTCATTAATAAAAAGATCTTTTAAAGATTCTTAATTTTGATCCCTTTTGGAACCCTAAAGTGGACGCCCACTTTGGGAAGTGCATAAAGTGACTTTGAAGTGCTATTTGGATCTATCTTTTGCATATCTTTTGAAGCTTCATGGCAGCTCTGAACTCTGTGGAAGGGGGCAGCAGCATTCAGACTCTTGGGAACGAAAACTCTCAAGGATTTTGGTGAATTGGACGATAACCCAGTTCTTGTTTGTGGGAGGCCTACTCTGGGTCTTCATTTGTGCATCATTGGACAGATTCCAGGGCATGTTATTGCAGATCTAAGCTTGCAGCAGTGCTAAATCAGCTTTATTCTTCAGATCCTTCATTCTCAGTTGCATGTATAGCCTCTTCTAGGCCAATATTGCCTTTGTATGCAAGTAGGGTTGCAAACCAGGCTTCCATTGAATATTAAAATACAGATCTGATGGGTATGTGCCTCAATTTCTCATGTGTTATCTTTCTATTAGTTATTATTTATTTTTAGTCCAGTTTATTTGAGATTGCAGCTGTATGTATTTCTATTTGCCATCTTGGCAAATACACATCTCAAGAAAACTGAAACCCCTTCTGCATCTCCTCTCTAGTCTGAAAGAAAACAAAAAAAAAAATAATAAAAAATCATAAAACAAATTAAATCACAAAAAACAGCACTTCATTTCAGCAACAACACTTCATTTCAGCAAAGGGATCCATCAGGGATCTTTCACGAACCTATAAACCACTGCATTTAATTCCACAAAGGTGAAAAAGATCAAACCTAACAATGACAAAGATAAACCACACACCTCCATTATATTCCATAATCAAGAGACTAGTTGTAAAGACAAGTAATGCTATTTTTCCAGATAAGATCCTGAAAGTTGAACCAAAAAACCAAATAGAGTATTATTCAAAACCATGTCTAATCAGTACAACAATGTCTTACCAATGATTAGTCACCTAGGTTATTGTGTGGACAAGAGTTTGATCATTAAATGAGGCTAGAATCAAACAAAAAAAATTGTTGGAAATTCATGCAAACTTAGCTACACAATAGAAGACCTGTAGACACCCTAAAATGACCGTGTCATCAAATCACTTGCATTTCATAATCTGTCTAATCACCTGAATTTCAACATTAATTAAATAATCTAATTATTTAATTAATTTCACCAAAATCACTAAATTCTTCTAAATCACATACTTTCGACATTAATTAAATAAATTCTCTTTATTTAATTAATTAAATTAAATTCCTTTATCATTCTTCCATAATTATATAATTTTAATTATTTAATTAGATCATTATCCTCTTTTCAAAAATCACATCCACATTAATTAAATAAACCCAATTATTTAATTAATTCAACAAATTCCCTCTTATCTACAATTAAATAATTCTAAATTATTTAATTAAATCAAAACTGTTCTTCCAAAATCATGCACAACAATTAAATAAATTTATTTATTTAATTTATTTTCAATTCTTCTAAATTAAATAATTCCAATTATTTAATTATTTCTTCCAAAATATCTACTTTAAATTTAAATACATCAATTATTTATTTAAATTGCTTTTTCTTCTAAATTAAGTTATCTCTAAAATAACTCAAGCTTTCTTGCTCATGTAATTAGATATTTCTAATATTTAATAAAGCAAAATATCTTCTTATTCTCATGCAAATCCCTTCTTCTTGTTTTAAATCACTTAACTGATCATTACATTCTGTTAATTGCTTTAACTCATTCTTCTATTCTTGATAACTCCTCTCATGCAAAAGAAAGCAAGACACATGTCTTCTTCTTATTCATTGCACGTTCCTCAACTGTTCTCCTCCGTTGATTCTTCTGAATTATCTGGACCGTTGATCGATCCTCATTGAAATCTATATAAACCCCCCTCATCTCCTTCATTAAGCCTCTCTCTCTTCGATTTTATTCTCAGGCATACTTAACAGCGCTTTGAGCATACTACGATTCGATTGAGCAACCTCACGATCTCTTAACATTGATCTCTTGAGCACATTACTTGCTTGTTGCAGCTATGGTTTTGCAACTTCATTGAGCAATCCACACATCTCCAAAGGGAACAATACAGATTTTGGTAAGAGCTTTTATTTGTCTTTGATTTTATGATAATGGCTTTTACTTAGATTGGTTCACTTTATGTGATTGGTTTTTGATTTTATTAGTTTAGATTTAATCGATTTTTCCTCATACATATTCTGGCACGCCTGGTGGGACCCACTAATCCCTCTTTTTCTTTGAGAAATTGATTTTTGAAGTTACAATACGGTACAGCGCAAAATACACAGAAAATCGCTTTTGGAGGTCTCCTACAGCGCTTCTGGAAGTACTGTGCAGCGCCCTCGACTGATTATACAGCACTTCTGGTAACACAAAAACGCACTTCTGGTAATACAGAACGGCGCTATTGGTAGTATTATTAAGCGCCTTTGGTTAATTGGGTTTTCTGACTTTGTTTGGTATTCACAGGGTTTTAATTCATTGCATATCTGTTGATTTGTTTAACAAGCTGTTGTATTTGTCTTTCAAACTATCTTTTGATACTTCCTAAGCTGACTTATTTAAGGGTATTTTTAGCATTTGTGTTAACCCATCTATTCCCGACACCTTCTGCTAGTTTGGTTGCTTGTACGATATAGGTCTAACGGATATTACTTCTCAGAACAATAGATCAATCCTAAAATCCCCTTTGGATCTGGTTATTTTGACAAAAGCTAATCTGTTTGTAATCTGAGACAGGGCAACGCATTTGGTATAACAGTATCACGCTTTCGGATGCACAGTACAGCGCTTCCGAATCTTGTTCAACGCCTCTAGTAGTATTCTACAATGCTTCTGGTATGCATTACAGTGCTTTTCGCATAACAGTATCACGCTTTCGGGCGTACAGGACAGCGCCTCTGGATCTTGTTCAGCGCTTCTGGTAGTATTATACGACGCTCCTGGTTTGTATCGCATCGCTTTTGGAAATACAGTAAAGCGTTTTCGGTATAGTAGTAACTCGCTTCTAGTCAAATTGATTTGTGTTGCTAACTTGTGAATCTTTGTGGAACTAACTGACTTGTTGCAGCTTCTTATTACTCACACAGAACAAATAGGTGTTTTTTTTAAACATGTTCATGCAGGATGAGCGTTGAAGAAATCTTGATTTATCTCACTAAGTCTTAGAAGCACATTGCATGCTTAAAGGGATAATTGAACAAATCATTTTTTCTTGCAATCTAAGTCTTAGGAACATACTGATTTTCTTAAGGGACAATGGACATGTATGCGAAAACACTTCAATTTTCTAAGGGGCAATGAACATGAATGCCAAAAACACTTCAATTTCATAAGGGACAATTGACAACTACAAACGTGTGTGTGCCTAAATTAGTTGCACCTTATTTTTCTTATAACGAAACAATTGAACCTTTGTTTGACGTGCTTGCTTTTACATTTCTGTACTTCCTTTAGAAGGGCCTGCTTTTGGATTGCGCTTCATCCAAAAGGGACGACCCTATGCGGAGTTTTCCTTTGAACCGCTATATAAGAGGGATAAGGCGAAAGCCAAGTCCTAACCGACGTCAGCCTTACCTTGTGGTGCCAAACTGAAAAGAGGTGTACTAGCTCTTTGTGGAAACGATTTTCACATTGGGCGAAGTGTTTGATACTCTTAGTAGGATTGGTTAAAGCTTTTAGTAGCTTGTCGCATTGCTCGTAAGGCGTTGATCCCTCAAAGTTACTAAGAACCATTCTAGATAGAGCCTACCCGACCTACCTCCGAACATTGCGGTAATCATCAGTGCAAGGGGAATCGATTTAAGCCCTTAAGATACTCACCATTGGCTCCTTTGAGAAGAGATAGTATTCCCTTGGCCATAAAGCTCTTGTGACCTACTTGAGCTTTCCAAGGGGAGGGTGAGATATCCCTACCTATCGTCTCTCGCAAAGATACAAAATATCCGACACCTTTATGGAATGATATTTTTATCGACAGAGTATTAAGCTATGAGCTGATCTACTGCAATGAAACCTTGTCTCTAGGGATAAAAAGTGCTTGTTATTGTTTGTAATTGTCTTATACCTGTGGAAACATTGGACTTGTTTGGAGCCTCGAACATACACTATCTGTTGTGTCAATCCCTTGTTTTTGCCAACATTGTTTGCTGTGTTTTCTCTTGCCAAACAAATCCAATCAGAAACAAAAACAATCTAGCAAAATTTTGCCTTTTAGAAGCATCAGACACTACTTCAGCGCCCTTGGTATTACAGCAGCTCGCCTTTGGTAGTACAGTAGATCGCCTTTGGTATAGCAATACCTCGCCTCTAGCAAAACTCTACTTCAGCGCCCTTGGTATAACCGTAGCTCGCTTCTGGTCACTGTAGTTCTCCTTTGGCATAGCAGTACATCGCCTTTGGTAGTTCAATCCATCGCCTTTGGTATCACAGTAGCACGCTTTTGGTTGCACAGTCCTGCGCCCTTGGTCAAACAGTATAGCACCTTTGGTCCAGATACTTGTGCATCAACAGTTTGTCTTTCTTAAAACACAAGCAGAATCTCAGCATTACCTTTTGTCCTAGTGTATTCCATGGTAACCACTAGGCTCCAGCAAACTATGAAATCCCAGCAAGTTGTCCATAAGAAGCGCAAGTCGCCTCCTCACACACCGCAGTCGGGTCGTCTCAACATTACTCCCAAAGTCACTCCTAGTACACCCGCAGCAAAACCAATCAGCTCCCCGAACATGCCGCACATCGACCAACCAAGCAATCCTCATGAGGGTAGGGTCCCTTTGGTAAGTACACCCCAATACACCACCGGCTTGCCTCTGGATTTTGTGCCACAAGGATATACTATTGAACAAATCCCATCTCGGGAGGAAAGAGTCCCTTTGGTAAGCATTCCTCACTATACTACAAGCCTACCTCAGGATTTTGTACCACAAGCTTATACTGCAGATCTAGCCCCATCTCAAGAAGAGTGACACTTTGAAATAGGTCAATCCTCTCAAGAAGATGGGCAAGATCTTGATGAAATCATACAAGAGCCTAGAATCGTGGCCGCCTTTGACAAAATCTTTAGTGAGAACCAAGATCATTTCTTTCGCTTGCTTGCAGAGCAAGGCGCCAAGTTACCTCAAGATTTTGATTTATCCACTCTCAAGGAGAACAACAACACCCAAGCCACCATACAAGCGGTGCAAACCATGTCAACTGTGACCACGCCCCTACCTGAACAGAGCTCGCAGTATAGGAATCCCCTCTATCAAAACCCAACAGGAGAGAGGGCCGTATCATCCCTTTTGACTCCTATGGAGATCTACAAAAACCAACAAGAAACTCTCCAACATCAAGCAGAGTTAGCTAAGCAAGCCACCTTAGCTCGATCGAATATGCAACCACCTCCTAAAGTGTCCACCCCAATCGCAAGTGGAATCTTGGTTACCCCATCACGAATAGGTTTCCCACCAAATTACAATCCGGGAAACAACTATGTGGCCATGCAACAAGGGTCTCAACAACTACCACCTCCTATATCATCAAACCCTCATGTCTCTCAACCAATTAGAGTCATGCAATCCCAACCACAACATTCTTCTACGCTCGTCATCAAGCCACCTCAACCGTCGCAAAACACTTCTACCTATGTCCCTCCTCTGCTACATTCATCCTCGCTAAAATTCTTTCACACATTGCCTAGCCACTCTCAATATTCCCAACATCAAGTCTCCCAAAGCTATGTGCCGCCATCACAACCAAATCAAACGCACTTTAGCTTTCCTCCACCCAATTCTTTTCTTCAACCATCACAGAGCCAACATTCTTACCTAGCGCCACCTCCACCTCTGCCAAATCAAAACCTCCAATTCCAACCCAATCTGAACCAAACGTACAACCTGTATGATCCCAACCAATCTTATGACCCTTATCATACCAATGCGCATGGCTTACAATACAATCTTTCGTATGGGCAACAACAGCCACTTCTAGGACAACAGGAGATGTTTCCCATCCCTCCCACAGCGATGGAGCTAAAGATCGCAGAAGTTCAACAACAGCTATCTAAACTCACGTTTGGCCACACCAAGAAGTCTTTCTCTTTAGAGGAAGTGTGTCCTTATCCTTTTGATCGGTCACTACCAATGATCCCTTTTCCTCAAAATTTCACTATTCCCAAGTTCGATAAATACAAGGGAAAAGGTGACCCAAAAGATCATCTTAGGGAATTCTATCTTGCTTGCTTCGAGGTCTCACATAACGACACGTATCTGATGCGTCTCTTTCCTCGCAGTCTCGGAGGTCAAGCTATAGAATGGTTCTCACACTTACCCATGGGTATCAAGTCTTTCAACGAGCTAGCCGAGAAATTTGCCACGCATTTTTCTTACAACGCAAAGCATGAGATCTCCATGACTGATCTATGCAACAATAAACAGAAAAATGGTGAAACTTTCATTTCTTTCCTTCAACGATGGAGACAAATGGCTAGCAAATTCCCTTTCAAGATTCCTGAGAAACAGCTTGTTAGCATATTTGTGCAAAACCTCAACCAAGAGTTAGGTTTCCATTTGCAAATTCTTAGTGCTACAACCTTCGCCGAAATCACATACAAGGGAATCAACATTGAAAAAGCCCTCATTGCTAAGGGTGTGGTCAAAATCTTCAAAGAAACGAAAGACAACACTCCTCATCAACAATCGAATGATAAACCAAAGTATTGGAACAAAAACAAAAACGTGGTCAACGATGGGGTGGTCAATTCTAACATGTCCAAACGTTGCAAACACCACTGCAGCTCTCCAAACCAAGTCAAGCTCCACCTCAACAACAGCAACAGCAAAGGCAACCTTATCAAAATCAACAACGACAACAAGATCGGCCTCAACAAGATTACCCTCTACGACGTCAGTTCACTCCCTTGGGAGTGCCCATCGAATCGGTCTTACAGCAAATTTTGCAGAAAGGGCTCATCACCTTACTTGATGCTCCCCCCTATGGAGAACCTGTTTACAAAACTGCACGTTACAGAGACAATGAATATTGTGAATTCCATAGGAGTAAGGGACACAGGACTGCATCGTGCATGAAACTCAAGCATCTAATCCAAAATCTCATCGAAGGCAACCAAATCACTTTTGAAAATGAAACACCAGCTCAACACACGAACAAAGACCTCGATATGTACAAGAAACCATTCCCTCCTCATGGTCCACCTCCTCCTCAGGATAGAGGTAAAAGTATCAATCATGCTTCTACTTCCTTTGATTCCATTGTAGGTCGTTTTGAAGAGAGTCGAGTGTCTACCCTCACAATCAAAGGCAACTCTACAGATTGCGCTGTTACAACTCGTCGTGGTCGTGTCACCATTCGTGGTCCTACACCCAGTCTTCCAGCTCAATCTGATTATAATCTTGTGGAACATCTAGGGAAAACGCCCGCACAAATCTCTATCTTGGACCTTCTACGGTCATCACCTGCACATAGAGTAGTGCTAGAAAAAGCCCTCCAAGAGTCTTCGGTTCCTAACAACATAGCGGTCGCGGATTTCCAAGCTATAGTAGGTAACATTGCTTCGCCTTACAACGTGGTCTTCTCTGAGAAGGACCTCCCATCCCATGATCCTTGTCACAATGATGCCCTTCATATTGAGGTTCTCATCCATAAGCGCAAAATCAAACGTATACTCATAGATGGTGGTGCTGGTCTCAACATCTGTTCTTTAAAGCTACTTAAGCAATTGGGATACTCTGAGGATCATGTCAACTCTGATCATAGTATTGCAATCAAGGGGTATGATGATGCTGAACACCGCTCAGAAGGTGTTATCCACTTGCCTATACAACTCGGCCCTGTCATGCTTGAAACTAGGTGTCAAGTTCTTGATATTGAGCTGCCTTACAACATTATCCTAGGCCGCCCATGGATCCATGCAATGAAAGCTATTCCCTCCACGTACCATCAATCGCTAAAGTTCCCATACAATGGTACGGAGATAACTATCCCAGGAGACCCCAATCCTTTTGAATTCTGCCGTGTCTTGCAAGGCAGTTATAAGAATTGCAACCAGGTGCCTAACAATGAAAAAGCTCTTGAATCCCCACTATATGTTGACCCTGCAACGCTGACTCCAGCCTCTACAAGTAACCCTAATCCTCTTCCCGAAATCAAAGCGCACATCTGTAATATAGGCTTTGGAACATATGATATCTCAAAATCTTGTTGTGTGGGGCGGATGCCTTTATCTCCAAAATCTTACGGCCAACCACCCATTGCCAAAGTAACTAAAAAAGCGGCTATTCCTCCCCCAGCATTCTTAACCAAATTCCAACAGGGAAAGTTATTGGAACAGGAAACTATTGAGGACGTTTCTTCTTGGCTCTATAAGGAGAAAGAACTAGTCACAATACCAGTCAAGCAATATGGCAATGGCTTAAGGATAGTAAAAAACATGGGCTATAAAGGCAAAGTGGCCTTGGGAAACAGAATCAAGGAACTATGGAACCCATTGTTGTGACAAAGAAGCTAGACAAGAAGGGATTAGGATTTGGTAAGAAGGTACCACACGCCTTGGACATCGAGTATATCCTCGACGAGGTAGCTGACACCTTTCCCGCCAATTCGATGTCTACAGAGGATATCATCGATGACTCTTCCCTCCATATGACCAATCTATTCGCCGAATCCTCCATTTTTACACTATCCTCCGTATCCTTAACCTCCACCACAAACACCCAGAGTGTCACACTTGTCTACCCTGAACTTATCGATTGGGACCAACAAGGGTCCCCCGTTATAGATGTATTTCAGAATGACGAAGCTTTAGCTGAGTTCATGGGACTTCAGGAAGGTATCCCTCTTGGCGATCATAAAGCAGGTTTTGTAATGGAACTAGAGCCAATAGCTTATTTTGGTGAGAATGCCAAATCCTCCAGTCGCAAAAGTACAAATAAAGAAAGATCTCTAGGTGAAAACCACACTGTGGCACCTCCCGATCACAAAATAGTAAAAATAAAGGACGTATCCAAAGGTGAAAACCCAACTGTGGCACCTGAGGATGGAGGATTTGACCTTCCCCTACCATCTAAGTATCAAGAGAAATCAGCACTCCTGGTGGAAGATTCTACAGAGATAAACCTTGGCACAGAGCAAAATCCAAAGACCACATTCCTAGCAGCATCATTATCAGAAACAGAGCACAAGAACCTTAACACATTCTTCTTACAGAGAACCATCAACTTTGCATGGACCTATGCTAATATGTCAGGGCTGGACCCTAAGCTAGTAGTTCATTATCTCACAGTTGATCCCAAAATGAAACTAGTCAAACAGAAGTTGAGAAAGATGCACCCACAGATAGCTCTCTTGGTAAAAGTGGAAATACAGAAATTATTAGATGCAAAATTCATATGACCCATTGACTATTCAGATTGGGTCTCAAAAATTGTACCTGTGTCTAAACCCAATGGGTACATCCGCATGTGTAATGATCTCAACAAGGCATGTCCCAAAGATGACTTTCCACTACCAAACATTGACATTATAGTGGACTTGACAGCAGGTCACGAGATGCCTTCTCTCATGGACGGATTCTCGGGCTACAATCAGATAAGGATAGCAGAAGAAGACCAACATAAAACAACATTTACTTTCCCTTGAGGTAACTATTGTTGGTGTGTCATGCCGTTTGGTCTGAATAATGCAGGAGCAACCTATCAGAGAGCAATGACAATGATATTCCACGATCTCTTTCATCACATCATGGAGGACTATGTGGATGATATACTGGCTAAATCTTCTAGGGCAGATCACATACAGGTTCTAGGACAGATCTTTGACAAGCTCGAAAAATACCAAGCAAGACTCAATCCAAAGAAGTGTGTATTTGGTGTGACATCAAGGAAGCTATTGGGATACATAGTATCTCGTAGAGGCATCGAAGTAGATCCAACAAAAGTAAAGGCTATAGTGGAGATGCCTCCACCAAAGAACCTTAAAGCATTAAGGAGCCTTCAAGGAAGGTTGCAATCCATTAGGCGTTTCATCTCATAGCTAGCAGATAAATGTCAACCATTTCAACACTTGCTCCGAAAGGATGTCTCATTTCGATGGGACGACAAGTGTCAGGCAGCGTTTGATCAACTTAAAGAGTATCTAGCTACACCTCCTGTATTGGTTCCACCAGTCGCGGATAAACCTTTGATATTATATATCTCCACTACAAATTCGGCCCTAGGGGCTCTGCTAGCACAAAATGATGAATCAAGAAAGGAGCATGCAATTTATTATATCAGTAGAACCTTGGTGGGATATGAGCTCAATTATTCACCAATGGAAAGGGCTTGTTTAGCAGTAGTATTTGCTTCTCAAAAGTTGCGGCATTACATGCTGAACCAACACACAAATCTGATAGCCAAGATTGATCCTTTGAAGTATGTACTAGCAAAAGCAGCTCTCACAGGCAGACTAGCTAAATGGGTCATGATCCTTAGTGAGTTTGATATTGAGTATACAGATCGCAAAGCAATCAAAGGACAATCCCTAGCAGAAGCACCCATGACTGATACACACCCTATGGTAGCAGACTTTTCGGATGATAATCTATTCACTCTTACCAACTCAATAACGTGGAAGTTGTACTTCGATGGTTCCTATACGCAGCATGGATCAGGGGTTGGCATCTTATTCATCACACCTCAAAATGACTATATTCCTAAGTCATATCGGCTTGCATTCCCTTGCACCAATAACATTGCCGAGTATGAAGCACTCCTCATAGGTCTCAATACAGGAGTTCAATGGGACATCACAGAACTACAGGTTTATGGAGACTCACAACTAGTCATTAGCCAAGTCATAGATGAGTACCAAACAAAAGATGAAAAGTTGGTCCCCTACAAGCAACTAGTGGACGCCTACAAACCACACTTTTCTAGCATCACATTTGAGCAAATTCCAAGAGAGCATAATAAAGCTGCAGATTCTATGGCTTCTGTAGGGTCACTGATTGACATGCCTGCAAATACACATAAATGCGAATTCTTGATCGAGCAATTGTTGATACCAGCCGTCAATGTTCCCATTACTGAAATCATCTGCAAACTTGTTGGTCCCAATTCCCCATGGTACGAAGATATCTATGAATACCTCAAGAACAAAACCTTTCCCCCTGACCTATCATCCACCCAACGCAAAACCTTTATCCGTCGATCCTCTCGTTACATCATTCTGGGTGATACACTATATCGCCGAAGTCTCGAGGGTATCCTCTTACGATGTCTTAACGCGGAAGAAGCCGAAGCTACCTTACGAGATATACACGAAGGTGTCTGTAGCGCACATTCTACCGGCCCTAATCTTGCTAAGAAGATACTCAGAACAGGTTATTACTGGCCTACAATAGAGCAAGATGCTGCACAGTTTGCTAAGAAATGTCTACAATGCCAGCAACATGGAGATTTGATTCACGCACCAGCTCATGAATTACAACCTGTGACAACTCCATGGCCTTTTTCTCAATGGGGTCTCGACCTCGTAGGACAAATCCACCCTTCCTCTTCCAATGGCCACAAGTTTATCATTACCGCCACTGAGTATTTCACGAAGTGGGTGGAAGCTATTCCTATGACTTATATCACCGGTAAGCAAATAGCCAAGTTTATCCTTAACTACCTCATATGCCGGTATGGTATTCCCCAAGCCATTGTCACTGATAATGGGAGACCATTCAAGAATCAAGATGTCCGTTCCTTGTGCACACAATACAATATCCAACATCGCTTTTCAACTCCCTACTATCCGCAGAGTAACGGCCAAGCTGAGGCTTCCAATAAAACCATTCTCAAAATACTCAAGAAAACAGTCAATGAAGCTGGTCGTGATTGGCACTTGCAACTCATTCCCGCCCTATGGGCCTACCGCACTAGTATCAGAACACCAACTGGTGCCACACCATATGCCTTGGTCTTTGGCTCTGAAGCCATCCTACCTATAGAGGTCGAGATCCCATCCCTCAGAGTATCCATGCAGGACCTAATCGGTGGAGACGAGTATCGCACTTCCAGATTAGCTGAGCTAGAGCTACTAGATGAGAGGCACCTGGCAGCGCTTAATCACCTCCATGTCTATCAAAACCGCCTCCGGCATAATTACAACAAAAAGATCAAAGAAAGATGGTTTCAAGTTGGTGATCTTGTACTTAAAGAGAATCAGAGAAATCAAGCAGATCAAGAAAAGAAGGGCAAGTTTGAACCTAACTGGTTAGGTCCCTTTATTATCACAGCAGCATATGGATCAGGAGCTTATACTTTAGCTACACCTGACAGCATTCCTCTGGATGAGCCACTTAACAATGTCCATCTCAAGAAGTTCTATGCCTGATCCTCAGAGTATTCCAAAAAAACAAAAAAACAAAAAAACACAAAAAATCCAAAAAAATCCGTTCTCTGGTGAAAACCTGGCAAACAGGCGCCTTGGATAAGTACCATAATGAAAACCTGGCAAACAGGCGCTATGTGTAGAGTCAGCATCCATCGTCTATCGAGTCCTGTCCACTCCATGTCGAGTGCACAAGGCACACCTTTCCATCCATCCATAATAAAACCATTGACTTTGTTTGCATTTCCATCTCCCTATCTAGTATAGCTTGGCAATTTGTCAATGTCCCTCGTCGTCATCCCACATCTTGATCTGTGTCAACAATTTGCACTGTCTGGTCCTAGGTCACAACTTTCTAGGTCTTCTTCGTCAGTCATCCATACAATTTCCTCTACCGGAATGGGGGCAGTTCCTTCCTTAACCTCGGTCTAGGAGTGGTTCCTTGTTCGCGGTTCACAATCACATCGATCTTTTCTCCTTTCCGCAGATAACACCCTTTAACGGACGCATCGCTCCTATGATAAGGCTGTTATCTTCTCAACACTTTTCCTACATCATCACACCAACCAGAACTACATATTATCATCATTTCAATCTTAAGGTACCTTGATCCCATGGATATGGGTACGTAGGCAGTCTGAAATACGAAGGAAGTATCCAGTACTCAAGTACATAAGATCCCCTCCTTTCACCTTGACCCATTCATCACTCTATCCAGAACTACATATTTATCATTTTCATCTTTCCTTGTAATGTGCCTTGATCCCGTGGATACAGGGTATGTAGGCAGTTTGGAATACTAAGGATGTATCCAGTACTCAGGCACACACGATCCATCATTCTCCACCCATTTCAATCCAGTTGCACTTCATTCTTCTAGTCTGTCGTTTATCAAAATCCATTCGCCTCAACTTGACTAACTCAAGCAGCAAGCTAGCACATCCTTTCAAAGAAAAAGTCCTTATCAAACCTGAAGCAAAGAGGCCTACTTCCAGAGTCATCTACTATCCTGCATACCGATTGCCAACATTAGCTAAGTACCGCTTAACCAAAGCACCAGATCAACAAGCTTGTCTTCTGCAAAGTGTTCCATGATCGAGACCAACACACGCGTCTCCTGCGACATGTGGCATTTCCTGCAGCAAAATATTGTCTTTTTAGGTTGATAGCACCTTTTAACGAACACAGAGTTCCTATGATAACGCTGTTATCTTTTCCTATCCAATCTATCCTGAGCAACCTCTTTGGCAAGAGAATATGTTGGCTGTATGTTTACTTTGTAAGTCAGTCAATTTGTGTTATGGTTTATCTTTTGTTCCTTTATCCATTACCTATTCAAGGCTACCTTGATTTATCTATAATCTTGGTATGTTGCGATGCAGTACAGATTGGGGGCATAGTCATTTTTTTTTTTATGCCATGTTTGAGGAATGATCTCTAGCATCTTTCTTGGCCGCATATTTATCTTGTGTGTGTTACGACCTAGCATCTTACATATTAATATTCTTGCATTTACATGTATTGACGTTTATTTTATGTTCAAGACTATGGCTCATTCACATATACCTACAAGGTTATATTATGTCTAAGGGGATCTAAGTTCAAACCGCTTGCTTGCAGAGTCAATGTCCACGCACTCGGATATTATAGCACCTTGGTCTTTTATACCTTGGTGGCAAACTATCCACGTGCTATATCAAAAATAAGGATTGCTCTTTATAAACATTTGTGAAACCGTTGCAACAAGCTCATTCATTTACCCATCCATTTACCCGTGGCCTTATATAGTTTTCCAACAATGATCGATCAACAGCCTTTTCTATCATGTTCTCTTCTATCTCCACTTTCTTCTATCTATCATCAACCCAACCTTATCTGTCTCTAACAAAATCTTCTAGTTGAGTGTCAACACAGTTCTTCTGTCACTTCCCTGTCTTTCCTCTCAAGGGGGCACCCTACGCCAGCTACACTGGGGCAACTAGCTACATTGGGGCATCAATAAATTGTATCATGTCTTCAATAATCGATTTCTTTGAAGCAACATTGTAAATTGCATTGCATCAAAAAGGGGCAAAATGTAGACACCCTAAAATGACCAAGTCGTCGCACCACTTGCTTTTCGTAATCTGTGAAATCACCTGCATTTCACACATTAATTAAACAATCTAATTATTTAATTAATTTCACCAAAATCACTAAATTCTTCTAAATTACATACTTTCGACATTAATTAAATAAATTCTCTTTATTTAATTAATTAAATTAAATTCCTCATACACAAGACCAAGAACACAAGTTCCAAAATCTCTCTTCAATACGCCAATCCACTTAAAATAAGGTCATTACATAGAGAAGGTGAGAAGTACCCTTATCTCAATTAGAAGGGTCCTAGATGCCCTTAAACAAGCCATAGTCTTCTCCAAAATAGATACCACAAGGTGCTTCACAAGGTTGGCATATGGCTTGCAAGTTGGAGCTACCATCTTCCTCGTGTCCATCCAACCTTCCATGCACCATGCACCATGCCTAGCAAATGTTATTGGAGACCAAATTCCATCTTAGACAAAGCTTCCAAAGTTGGATGAAGAAGGTAAAATCATCCTAGAACTGGTTGCAATGTTTGACCAACAGGTATATCGGCCAGAGTAAATATTTGTGCATCATAGATATCATAGAGCATCTCAAATATATTGGCCAGAGTAAAGATCAGTTTAATATATTGTAATGTCCCCATTTTTGCGAGCATCAATTTCAGAGGGATTAGCCTATTTTTAAGGCTAAGGTAGATGGTTAGAGGGTCCCTTTTGGCAGAGATCAATGTGCGATTTCTCTCAGAGCTCAGTTTGGTTCGAGGTTGGCCTTCGTTGGACTCAATTTGACAGACTTACTATTTATAGTAAGACTGTGGCTGATAGAGAGGGACCCCTACTATTTTTGGTAAGGCGGTTGGATTCACAGAGGGTACCATGGTGAACCTCTTTGTTCAGACGGAATTGGAAAATCATAAGTATTTAAAGAGATATTAATATTTTAAGTGGCATTAATGATATTGTATTTATTAATGATATATTATAAAGTTATCATTTAACTTTATAATTTAATGTTGAGTTTGGAGCCACTTAAATGATTAAAAAGTATATTATAAAGTAATAATGTAACTTTATAAAGGGTGGGGCCATTTTAAGTTAATGAGTAATTAATACCTCATTCAAAAAGCATGCCATTGTGAGTTTATATTATAAAGTTTTATGAAAAACCTAAAAGTGGATTTAAAAAGGGGATTAAAGGCACTTAAGAGTTGAGAGGATATAAAAGCTTTGCAAAAAGCAAATACTCCATTCATTATTACTCTCTCAATTCATGAATTTTTGGCTCTGGAGAAAATATTAGGGTTTGAAGAAGAAAACCAGTCTTTGAGAACGAAATCTCCCAAGGAGTTTGCATACATTGGTGGCTACAGCCAGTGGTCACAATTGAGCACATTGGTGAAGTTATTTTGCAAGTATTTCAAGGGTTTGATTAGAAGTCTTGAAGAACAATCATTGGAGAATATCAATGAAAAAATCTGAAAGGTTCTCACTGAATTTTATGACGTCTGAGTCATATGAAATCTGTAGATTCATGGTGCCGTACAACAGAGGAAATGGGATTCTATTTGCTAGGTTTCTCTGAAAATCATATGGGATGTTCCTGTTGCTAATTGCCTTACCTTTCCCTTGTATTGGCGCTCAGTTCCGAGCAGTCATTAAGAGTCTTTGGAGCAGATTTAAAAATGCTGTGTGAAATATAATGTCTGTTGGGCCGTACCAGATCTGACTGGGACGTGAGGGTTCTCAGTCCTAATCACTGCATTTTGTGACTTCTTTTCAATGTTATTTGAGGCGTCAAATAGGGCAGGCTGAGTGGCTATGAGATTGGAGCCTGTATCAGCACTTAGAAGGTTGTTTTGAGCATGAAACTTGACTGTCATAAAGCTGCTACAGTCCTTCATCAGCACCTGTAACAACCCAGTCCAGCGATCAACACTTCTTTCTATACTTTCGTGATGTCTACAGCAGTACATATTGGCATGATAGCAGCATAGGGTCTTAATGGGTCATCATTATTTAATATAATAGCACAGCTGTTGTAATTCTGAGTGGTAACAGCAATCATAACAATGAAATATCAATATACAATGCTAGAGCTTGAGGTCAGAATTCTTATTATTGGATATTTCTTATACATGCAAAGTGTTTGTTAAATTGTTCATGATAAATATATGCATTGTTGGGTTTCTGTTAAATTGTTCGTGATAAATATATGCATTGTTGGGTTTCTATTTAAATCAATATTGTTTTCAAATTGCATTTTAAATAATCCCATACCTAAATACATCCAAAGCACATTGAAAACCATTACTATGCAAGTGTTTGACAGAATACCTACATGATTATATATGTGGAGTTTGAAAAATTGGTTCGAAGCTAGGGTAGAACACTACAGTGGTATCAGAAAATTTGAACAATTGGGAAATCAGAAAATTTGAACAGTTGCATGTTAGTACCCAGTACTTGCATGTCCATTTGGAGAACACCCATATGCTTGCATGTCAAGTTTTGAGGTTGCATGTTAGTGATCAACACTTGCATGTCAGTCTTAATGGTTTCATGTTTGTGGGTTAAAACAAATATTCAGTGAATTAACATCTAACATCATTTGAGTGACCAACACTCATCAGTTCAGTTATGGGTTACTACAGTATTGTAGGAAAATGCAGAGAAGAAATTGAACAGGACGACATTAAGCTTAGGGAAGGCTGTGAACGGGAAGCCCCTCGACTCTTTGAGGACTATCAGAGTATGCCAGATGATTTTAAAACACAGTACTCTCTTAATGATTATTTGAACTTTGTTGATTATTTGAACTTTGTTGTCATTTTGAATCCCGGAAAGATTGGATTGGTAAAATATATTAAGAGGGTGTATAAGGAGAAAATTTCATCTAAAGGGGCAAAATTCAATCATGGGCATAGTGTGAGCAGGTATGGTAGAACTACTAACGCAGATAATGAAGATGGTTCTACATCTAAACTCAATGGACAGGTTACAGGAACTCCCATAATGAGCAAGAACGAAATGAGGAGGCAAAATCTATGCTTCTCATGCAAAGGATTTTGGGAACCTAACCACCAACGCACAGATGAAAAGGTGAAAAAACTTGAAGTAGAAAAGTCAATTACAAAAGAAGAGCCAAAGGAACAATCGGCAAAATTGAAGTTCACTAAATGAGCAAGTAAGGATTCAAAGAATGATTTTTACGATGTTAAGGAAAAAGAACCACTAGATGCTACTACAAGTGAAGTGAACATGAAATTCTACATTGGTGATGTAGAGATTGTTCTTAATCAGCCACATGAAGGTTTGGATTCACTTGATGATTCATTATTTGAACATAGCATGACCTCATCAACTCAACATCGTAATTGCAAGGAATCAGATTGTGAGTTGGGTGTCTTTGAAGATGTTATTGTCAAGGCACATGAAGAAACCACAAAAGGGCATGACAACTATTCTGATTTTTATGACAGCAATCATAGTGTTGAGCATAACCATGAGTTAGCAGCTATGCCGCATGAAGGGAACAATGTTGAGGAGTTTCCCAATGTTGGCACTCAAGATATGAGTGTCAAACACGAGGAGCAGGTGAAGAAAAGGGGTTAAAATTTGAAGTGATTGATGATAAGAATACCTTACATCATGATAGTAGTTTGATAGAACCCCAGGTTGACATTTTCAGTGCTAATGAAGTTGTTATCAGCCTGGAAAACAAATTAGACTTTATGTTGCATGACGCTGATCCTAAATCAGAAAACTTATATGAGATTGATGGGTCTCAAGAGTCCAATCAGTTGGCAGGACAACTGAAGGTGAATGAAGACCAGATTGATGCAACCATCAGACATTTTGATGACACCCTCATGATGATGACCAAATATTGTTGGAGGTCTGCAGGAGAACATATGGACCCTTATGGAGAATTTCCCCTTTCAGATCCACAGGTGCTTAGAGAAGTGATAGTAGGGATGAAGACCAATTATATGCAGCTACTTTCAGATAGAGATCGCCTACTCCAAATTGGTGAGATCTACTGTGATGCACTTAAAGGGAAGGAAAGGGAAGTGGATAAGCTTACTGATGAGCTTATTTTCATGGAGGATTCCTTGAAGAGTACTCAAAAGGCCCTTCAAGAATCAGAGGTTCAAATTGACGAGCTCTGCGAGGAGCTATGCTTGGTTCAATCTTATTCATCCACTGCAGATATCTAGTCTTCTACTGTTGTTATGACACCTGTAGATGGTAGTGGCATTCATGGTTTGAGGGGAGAACCCCTAACGGTGGTCGAGCACGAGGAGGTTTCAGGGTTGCATGAGCTTGAGGATAGGAATGATTATGACATTCCTGAGTTTTCACACAGCCTGTACCATTGTGACCATGAGTCACCTTTGAGGGAGAGCCAATTGAGGGCTCAAGATTCATATTATCCATTGTGGGATGGAGTGTTTCCATCTTCGGAAGATGGAACCAGAGATTGTGGGTATCCAACTCTATTGTCAGATGGTTGTTTATAGGGTCAGGGATCAAATTTTCATCATGCTGATGTGTCCTTGGTAGAGTTTGTGTGGCGAGGCTACAGGGGAGTTGTGGTTTTAGTGAGCATGATGGCTTTGTTAGTCCAGCCCGCAATGATAGAGTTCTACTCCATAAGTTGGTAAGGGACGACTGTTCTATTAATTTAGATGAGGATTTTATTCATAATTTTTGGAGGACAGCAACTATACTTGAGTTCGGAGGAGAGTTGTATCATCTCCTCAGCATTGGAGAGTGGCATAAGGTTGGTACTCGGGCATCCTATGATCCTGGCCATTTTGTATGCATTCCCATAGGTTGGATATTCAGTCTAGAGGGTGCTAATCTGTTTTATATCAGCAACCTAGGAGAAGTTGTTACATCGTTTTCGGCACCTATAAGGGATACTCATCACATCCACGGGAGATTTGCAGAGTTTGGAGTGGGGTGTCGTAATGTTGGTACTTTGAGTTACTTCCATCTCCTCATGTTCGATGGATGTGAGGTTTTAGTGTGTTGGGATCCAAGTGGTGATAGGTGTGGCATGACAGTTCAATGGGATTCCGATTTGTTGCTTCACCATTCTCGGCATGATGAAGATCTTATCAGAGTTGTGCAGAGGAAGTCAGCGAGTAACGTGTATGGCAGACTTCCATTCTGGCTATGGGATCCAGGGATTGATTTGGCTGGTGGATTGCTTCTTTCTTTTGTCGGGGTTGACCTAGTTATAGGATACAGTGGTATCATTTTGACACCACAGGATTTGGATGGGGCATTCTACAGGATGATCTGGGATCCCGGCATTCAGTTGAGCGTTGGTCACAGAGTTTGGGATCCTTCTGGTGCATCAGGATTCCAGACAAAGCTTACTGGTGTACACAGCATGTACAGTTTGCAGAGAGCATTCAGTTCAATCCTTGATATATTTGTACATGTTTTGATTTCAATGCACATTCCTCATGCGCATTTATTGGATAGTTGGTATGATGTTTATCCTTGCGCAGTTGTGATTATGTTGGTGCTTCAGGAGTTAGTTAGAGATGTGCGGGAGATTTCATAGTTCTTCCTTTGGGCCTCCAGTGGAGGGGAGTTTCTTTGCAATCGTGATTGCTTGGGGACAAGCAATCTTAGGGAGGGCGGACTGTAATATCCCCATCTTTGCGAGCATCAGTTTCAGAGGGATTAGCCTATTTTTAGACCCTCATAGGCTAAGGCAGATGGTTAGAGGGTCCCTTTTGGCAAAGATCAGTGTGCGATTTCTCTCAGAGCTCAGTTTGGTTCGAGGTTGGCCTTCATTGGACTCAATTTGACAGACTTACTATTTATAGTAAGACTATGGTTGATAGAGAGGGGACCCTGCTATTTTTGGTAAGGCGGTTGGATTCACAGAGGGTACCATGGTGAACCTCCTTGTTCAGGCAGAATTGGAAAATCTTAAGTATTTAAGGAGATATTAATATTTTAAGTGGCATTAATGATATTGTATTTATTAATGATATATTATAAAATTATCATCTAACTTTATAATTTAATGTTGAGTTTGGAGCCACTTAAATGATTAAAAGGTATATTATAAAGTTATAATGTAACTTTATAAAGGGTGGGGCCATTTTAAGTTAATGAGTAATTAATGCCTCATTGAAAAAGCATGCCATTATGAGTTTATATTATAAAGTTTTATGAAAAAACCTAAAAGTGGATTTAAAAAGGGGATTAAAGGCACTTAAGAGTTGAGAGGATATAAAAGCTTTGCAAAAAGCAAATACTCCATTCATTATTACTCTCTCAATTCATGAATTTTTGGCTCTGGAGAAAATACTAGGGTTTGAAGAAGAAAACCAGTCTTTGAGAACGAAATCTCCCAGGGAGTTTGCATACATTGGTGGCTACAGCCAGTGGTCACAATTGAGCACATTGGTGAAGTTATTTTGCAAGTATTTCAAGGGTTTGATTAGAAATCTTGAAGAACAATCATTGGAGAATATCAATGAAAAAATCTGAAAGGTTCTCACTGAATTTTATGACGTCTGAGTCATATGAAATCTGCAGATTCATGGTGCCGTACAGCAAAGATAATGGGATTCTATTTGCTAGGTTTCTTTGAAAATCATATGGGATGTTCCTGTTGCTAATTGCATTACCTTTCCCTTGTATTGGCGCTCAGTTCTGAACAGTCATTAAGAGTCTTTGGAGCAGATTTAAAAATGCTGTGTTAAATATAATGTCTGTTGGGCTGTACCAGATCTGACTGGGACGTGAGGGTTCTCAATCCTAATCACTGCATTTTGTGACTTCTTTTCAATGTTATTTGAGGCGTCAAATAGGACAGGCTGAGTGGCTATGAGATTGGAGCCTGTATCAGCACTTAGAAGGTTGTTTTGAGCATGAAACTTGACTGTCATAAAGCTGCTACAGTCCTTCATCAGCACCTGTAACAACCCAGTCCAGCGATCAACACTTCTTTCTATACTTTCATGATGTCTACAGCAGTACATATTGGCATGATAGCAGCATAGGGTCTTAATGGGTCATCATTATTTAATATAATAGCACAGCTGTTGTAATTCTGAGTGGTAACAGCAATCATAGCAATGAAATATCAATATACAATGCTGGAGCTTGAGGTCAGAATTCTTATTATTGGATATTTCTTATACATGCAAAGTGTTTGTTAAATTGTTCATGATAAATATATGCATTGTTGGGTTTCTGTTTGAATCAATATTGTTTTCAAATTGCATTTTAAATGATCCCATACCTAAATACATCCAAAGCACATTGAAAACCATTACTATGCAAGTGTTTGACGGAATGCCTGCATGATTATATATGTGGAGTTTGAAAAAATTGGTTCAAAGCTAGGGTGGAACACTACATATATTTATTTATTTTTTTATTTTGTATTAGCTAGAAAATTGTTGGGCTTCGATACAGGAGCGTGGCAACCACAGCTACCCTTAGCCCTTATAGTCATAGTCGATTGCCAACCTGACCAATATTTTTATCTCCTCCATTCAATGATTCTCTTCCCTCCAAGATTGGGTCAAGACTAGCATCTCTTGGGACGACCCACCAGAATGAGATTAATTAGAAAGCGCCCTCTCGCCATCGAATGAGCACCAATGGGCATCCATCAGACATTGGCTCCTTATCCCCATCCCTATCCCCATAAATAGTTGATGACAGTGACACGAGAGCCCTCATTTGCGATTCCAGGCTGGACCTAAGAAAATCCAAGGCTGACCCAAACTTGAACCCATATCAAAACCAGATTTTTTCCATATGCAGGCTTATATAGGAAAACTCTGCAACATAGACTTATCCATTAATAATATTAGAGTAATATTTCTTCTAGTTGTATTATTAAGGTTGATATTAATATCTCAACTTTCTTTGTTACAACCTCTTGTATTTGTTGGTATGTTTTATTGTTTTGTGCATGTTTCTTAATCATCATGTTTTCTTCTCTCTCTTATCTCAATTTTTCTCATTTCCCACTCCTTCCTCTCCTACCCTTGACCTCACCATCTATTTAGTGAGTAAAGTTTGCAATCTACCATATAATTTTTCCTCATCTTAATGATGGATCAAGGAGTGTGATCTAAAACATTGATGCAAAAACATCCACACAGTTATTACAAGAAGCACTTGCAATCACCATACAATTACTTATGCTCTAAGTTGTCGATCTTGGTACGGGGATGGGTTCTACGTCAATAGGACATTTTTTTACCCAGGTATGGCTACGGCTGCTATATATATTTTAGTTATATTGAGTATTAATGTATATATACACAATACAGTAATACTCAATATAACTATAATTTATAATTTTATATATATATTAAAATTATAAAAACAGTAATACTCATAATTGTTAATAAAAAAATATTTAAATACTTCATAATTTGCAAAAAAGAAAATATTCATAATTCAGTGATTTGTCAAATGTCAATACAAAATGAAAATTATAATCAACTGAAGAACTTGCAACCTGTTCAAATGTATAACTTTAGGCAAAATAAGCTATGTTCCATAGAGTCTTGAGATAGGGGGATGCAAGAACCACACAAACCTTCATGGCCCATGCAATTTTCACAATTTTAAAAAATAAATTTAAACATTAAACGAACAGAGCCAAATGAATAATTAGACAATGAAAAGCAACTTTGTCCAAACTCATAAACAAAATTACAATGGAGCAAAACACGGTTGACTTGTGAGGGAGAAAAACATTTGGTAAAAGGAAAAGAACAATGCTTATTTCATAATAATGGAGCCATATTATTGTGGTCTACCCACAATACACTAGCTTAGTAGCCACCTTTTCCCCTCACCCTTGTTCTAAGAATCTAAACAATTCATTAGCTCAATCTCTCTTGTTCAGATTCTAACAGTGAAAACGTCCAAGTTTTTTAATCGGAAATAGGCTGCGAGAAATCCCCAAGGCGACAAGTGTATTAAAAAAACACACAAAATGGACACCGCCATTTGAAACTTTGTCCCCTCAACTATGGCAGAATAAGGTTTTATTATACATCAACCTTCAACCGCAATAATAATTCTCATGCAAGACTGATGACTGATGGCAAAATGAGCTTTCAACACTTGGATCACAACACCCCTTTGATGTTTTGCTTTTACTTTCACCTGGATACGCCCGAGTCCTCCCAAGGTGCCCAGGGCAAACCCTAGGTGAACCCCAAGGCATCTTGGCCCAGTACCGAACCCATACAAGCACAGGGTGAAAAACTACAGAACCTGGTAACTTAGCTTATGCTCTATTTTAAAACTATTCTAATCCCTTTGGAAGCTATGTGATTATGAAACTTCAACTTAGAAAGCATTTCAAACACACACACACTGAAAAACACAGTTTACCATGAAAAACCCCAATTAATGGAGGAAAACCCAGATTTGTAGGTATCAATAGCATGTCTACCTATTTGTATTGACTGAAAAAAAGCACATAGAGAGGTATTTACAACTTGCAAGCAATTTCCTACTCTCTGTCTGGTTCTTTATGAACTGGAACTGTCTTTCTTTTGCTTCAATGGTGTCAAAAACACTTTTCCAAACTTCCAAGAGTCCCAAATGGACTTCCAACTCCCCTTTTCAATATGTGGTGTGGTTCTCCCGAGCACTAGAAGCCTCCTAGTTCAAAATAAATTGTCAAAATCCATAACTATTCATGTCCCCAACTGTTGCTTGTGCCATAGTGTTTTTGCTGCTTTCAAGAGTATTTCTTTTGCTGCAGCATTTATGCATTTCACAGGTTCATCTTGATGTTTTTGCCACTTTTGCCAAGCAATGAATTCATCTATCACAAAACAACAAGTAGTTGCAGATTTCCAAATTTTGAAAAAAAATATCATTTCTTATTCCTTAGTTAATCTAGATCTTTTTCGGAGGATTGCACCTGTCCAGTTAATCCAAATTGTGTATGGGAATAGATACATGTATTATTGAGCTAGGGGCAGAGAACTAAGGGCCAACCAAGAAGATAATTTTGTACATCTCTACCACATGTGGATTGTTAGACTGAGAACTATGTTGTGCAAAACATTGACTTGAGAATCCTTGTAGCCTCCAAAGAAATCGATCAGTTTGCAATCCCTACAAGTTGCAGATGTTGAGTCATCATCAAGATGACAAGTTGTCTTCAGGTCGCTGCAATTATAATAAGAGTTGACATTATGGTAAATAGATCATTCTTGATTATAAGTGAAGCCTAGATTGAGGAAAACATCCTCACAAGGAAGTTTGCTTGTGGTTAGGGAAAATGAGTCCCTTTGTAGTATTTGCTCCAGTCATATGCTTGATGTGTCCTTCAATATATCACAAAAAATATTATTATTGGAAGCACAATAAATCTGTGAACTATTGGTCTAAATACTTGTTGTGGAACAAATTTGCACAACAATGCAGATCACTATAAGATTGATCAATATTTTATATGAAACCATGCTTATTGCTGCACTTAATGAATCAAGGAAAATTGCACTTGTGTTAAACCTAATCAGCCTATTCTTTGACCCTCATCATAACACCTAAGAACCTGCTTATGATAGAAACACTACTGCGGGACTGTTTATTAATGGCAGCATTAGAAGCTAGGTAGTCTTGGAGAGAATAGCAAAGCATTATTTTTTAAAACTGCACTTTGTCTTAGAAAAAGTCTATTGGGCACTAACAAGGCAATCATATGAGGTGGTAAATGATGTAATAAACATATATCAAGATCCCTAGGTTTAATGGTAATTTCAACGGTGAGAAGCTACACTCTTGGCTCCATAGTCTTAAAGCATATTTCAAAACTCGCATTGGATCAGTAGTAACTAACAATACCCAAACTTTAAAAGTTCATATGGCGAGATTACCCAAAATTGGTTGCAAAAATTATCAAAAAAATGCTTGTCATTGTTGACAACAAAGATGGCCTTAATCATTAGATCACCCAATGTGACAGCTTCAAAGATGTCATGAAGAAGAGGTCTACATTGTGTATCAAGACAATCTATGGACATGATGGATTTAACTCAACTCTCAAACAACATCTAGGTCAATAGGTGGAAGTTCGAACAATATATTAATCTTTTCACCAAGCTTCAAGTCAAGCTAGATTCTCAATCCTGAAGAGTGACTTGGGGTCAAATTTATTCCTTGTTTTCTTCCTAGCACTAGAGAAGAACTAGCTATTTTTTTAATAGATTCCTTGGAAAAAGCATATAAATTACTTATTGCTTCAATTGTGCTCATATCAGGTACACAATGAGCTATACAAATAAAAGAACAAAAATAATAGATTGGTTAAATGGTCAGTAGTCAAAGAAAGAAAATATGTCTTTGGCAGAAGAAAAAAAAATCTACCCTTTATTATTTTACACCAGAAAAATACAGTTTAAAAATCTCTACCCTTTATTATGTTATAACAGAACAAATATAGTTCTAAAAAAATTATCTTTTATCATTCACCGAGGTAACATGCCCTATTTCTCAGCCATTGTAGTGATTATGTAGTGATTATGCTGTAGGTAAATCATGAACAAACTCCATTAGGTCAACGAAGGCAGTGTTCTCCTAGATTCATGAAGCTTCTTAGAATGTTCAAAGGTCATATTTTTGCAAGTATGCTGCTTTTAGAAGTTAGGACCGTATCTTGGAAAGTCAGAAAATAATAGCATTGATCTATTGTATTTAGTATTTACAAGTGTTTAGTTTCATCCTAGAGTACCTAATGATGAAATATTGACTGATCAAGCTCAATGCCATTTATTCTGTCCAAAAAATTGGCTCTGAACCATTCCATATGTGCTTTTGTAAAGTGTGCTTGATCAGCAAAAAACGCTAATTTTAGACTTGAACTGATTTCATTAAAATATATTACCAACAGATAAATTAAAAAACCAACTTGAAACAATGTCAGGATGCAAAGCATTGTTTTGCTCTGTGTGTAGCAGAAACCTTGGCTTTAAATTATTTATATAAGTTAAAATAGACCAAATCAAGATATGAGAATTATAGGGTTACCTCTCCCCATACAAGCAAGGAGAGGCAACATTTCTCATTGTGCGCACATTCAAAATCCATTGTATAAACCTATGAGTAATAATTTAGCATGCACTTGAGTGTCATTTTATATACATTTAAAAGATATAGATATGTATAGACATTTATTGAGAGAGTGAAATTTGTTCCAGAGAAGAATTGCGTACCCTAGAACATATACATCTGCTGGCTCTTTAATATCTAACCATTCTCCAATGTCCAGATCAACTGGCGGGGGTCTACCGGCAACATTCCAAGTGCCCACTGAGATTCTGTGTAATTCCAGCAAAGGATAAATCTACCAAAGTTTTGTCCAGACTAGAACCTAATCTCAAACATGAGTAGGCATCAGGATAAATAAATGCACCAAGTATACTTTATCTCTTTAATGTCTATGTACTGTGCTCGCCGTGTCTCTGATTTGCCCCTCCTAAGCCTCCGCAATGACAGATCTGACAAAGTTCATGCATCAATAGTACAAGCATATTAGTCTGAACAAAGAATTCAATTTATCTTTGCAGTAAGCCTTCATTTGACTGTCAGCCACCTTCATGTGAAAATGTCTCATAGCACCAGAAGCCCTAGACCATTTTGGTATAAAAAATCCAGCAAAAAGACTGGCAGAAAATATGGAAAGAACTTTGCAAAGGCACAAATATATTAACTTCTCCTATTTATAAATTTCTGCAAATGTTAAAATATTTTATGTTTTTATGTTTTCGTCTTGTGGGGAATTTTTTACCCTGAAATTCAGACTAGAAAAGGATTTAAGCTGTGAAAAAACACATCAAGGGCAAACTTTTAGCCATAAACATGGTGGAATCACTTTAATTCATACACCCCAAGATAGAAGCAAGTGAATGGATCAAATGATCCTAAAATTAGTTCACGACAAAGTCATTCTAGTACTAACTAATTAAAGCTTGTGCTGAAGAATTAAGTCTATGCTTATCTTCAAAACTATTTCCAACAGCTCCAACCAAGAAATGCAATTTTAAGACAGAAGGCAGTGTGATACATTAATCAAGAACTATATCATAAAACAAGATAGAAGAAAAAATCCAGAAATGGAAAACCTAAACCTCACCTGAAATTTTACGGTTAAAACCAGATTGGTTGCAATCGCCACAGTTGCTTATCTCCTTTGTTGTAATGCTTGAATCTGTCAAATCACAAAGTATCAAACATTTATGTTTGAACAAAGTTTTTAACTTGCAACAAGCACCTCCTCTTGCCTTCCAAAAAGTTGAAAAGCAATAGATAGAACTGAATAATTGATAACTCAAAAATGCCCCCAAGAATCGAACATACCATCATCATCATAGTCACTTTCATTATCCGGTTCATCTGCACTAAACTCATCTCCTTTAGGTTTGATATTTAATAATTTTCTAACCACAAGAGAAGGCCAAAAGCTCTGCAGACAAGGGCGATATGTGTCACGCAATTCTTCCTGGAAATCCCCAACTATAATCTGGCAGAAATGTAAATAGAACCCCCAAACCACTTGAGACGTTGGTGCTTAACTTAAATTTCACATAAAACGTACCTCGCAGTTTCTTCTTGGCCTTGCTTTATCGCTTCTCAAAATGCGACAGAACAAAGAAACAAAACAATTATTCTCTAAACTAAAGAAATTCTCCATAATCAAAAACAATTATTCTCCAAACTAAAAGCTCATTATATTGAGATACATCTGTGCATGCAAGAATTCAAGTGTCTTCTGGAAAAAGAAATTCTACAGCAAACACACGATCCTCCAAAGGTCCAAATTAGCAGAAAAAAGATTCATAATGAATTGTATGCAATTTCAAGCTACTTACAAGACTGGAAAAGGAGATCCGGACTCACTAAATATGAAGTCTTGCACATGATACACTTTGAAAAATTAAGTTCTAATTCTGTTATGTTTTTGTCTTCCTACTGGTCTGACTGCGTATAAAACTTTAGCATGTTTTGATGGATAATTACTGCTAGTGTTGACGTAACTTGTTCCTTGCAGTACTTTGATAGGCTGTTGTTCTGTGTTTTTAGTTCTGTAATTGGCGTTTTACTTTGCCTTCTTTACTAGTTTCCACCGCCCTTCATTTATTTGATATAATTGAATCTTTCTATATGTAAAGCACATAACAATAATATAAGAGCAATATTGCTGGTAATAATGCTAATTAGCATCAATGGCTGCACAAAATAATGAGAGCATAAGCAAACTCACCTGGGAAGCTTCAACATTTTGTGAACTAGGCTATGTAAAGAGCCTTAATTGTCTCTGATTTTATGACAACCTCAAGGGTACTAGCATAGGAAGTCAAAATCTACAACATTGAATTCCAATTCGAGAAGATTACTATGAGCTTTAGTGTAATGAAGCAAAAAAAAAAACCTTCAGCATGAAGCTACAGCCTACTCACCCTCAACTGTGTATAAAAGAAAATCTGTGTGAAGCTTACCAGGGATTTTCACAGTTATAAGGACTTGAATATCGTTTTCTCGTGAGGGGAAACAAGACATGTTTCAACCAGCGCAAGCTTTGCTCAAATGACTTCCAAATTGCCAAGCAAACTCAAAATGGACAGAATGTCTTGAGTATGATTGGCCGACATATTTGGTGAACAGCTGAGAATTGCAGAGAAATGCTGATAAAATAACATAATCTTGTGAAAGATAATGTATATATTTACACTTAAATAACCTCAACATGGACTTTTCAATGCTCTTTCTGTAAGATCGGTACATCTCGAAATTTCACAGAAGGATAAAGAAATGAGCAAAATACTAAATGCTCCCTAAACACGAATTACACAAATTTTCGCAACTAAACTTGCGAGAATTAGGTAGGTGCTGAGAGATTATAAAAAGATCTCAATTCTTAATAATTTTAATCGCCATTTTCTTAAAACTTATTAACTCTTTCCAGTTTTCCTAAAATTTACCAATGTAACAGGATTCGTCGTGTTGCAACAAGTTAAATTGTTTTTCCACATAAAGCAGAAGAGTGAGAAATGAATGCTCCGCGTTTGGGAGAAAGTCCGAGAAGAAGTGGGTGAGGAAGATGAGTATGCATTTGTACGTTTGGAAAACATGATGCACGGCAGAGTGAGCAGGGGCCCGCAGGCGCACCAAAAACCAGGCAAAAAACGAAGGCCACAAGTCCCGGCCCACCTGGATGGCACACGCCACTACTAGTTTCGCCGCCTTCGTTTTGTCCAGATTCCCAGGCAAACAAACTCTTTTGCTGCGGATTTTGGTCTCATAGATTGCTTTGTTTAGGGGTCATTGTCAAAGAGCTTCTACTAGGTCAAAATTTGATGTGGACTAAGCAGCTTGGCCAAAAAAAATTGCATTATGTCAAAGAGTTTAACCTTACTTGGGAGTATAGGGAAAAAGCCTACTTGCATGTCGATATTAAGGGTAAGGCTAGACTATTAATTGCGCAGGATCGGTTCTCATCATCGAAGGTGCAAAACTAGTAGATGGACGGTCCCCAAGGAAGTTTGGGACGATAGGTTATGCACTTTTTGCAGTAAAAGAGTGGTTGAAACTGAGTGGCACTTCATCTTTGAGTGCGCTGCCTATGAAGATATCCACTTTCAGTATGGGAACAACTTGAAGGGGGGAAGTTAAGGTGAGCTATTTGAGGAGGCAAAGCTCCACATAACGGTCGATTTCTTGGTCAAGATACATAGTAGCGAGAAAACCTTGAAAGTGTATTAGGGTTGCTGCTCTTGGTCCTTTAGGCTGGAAGTTTGGGACGATAGGTTATGCACTTTCTGCAGCAAAAGAGTGGTTGAAACTGAGTGGCACTTCATCTTTGAGTGTGTCGCCTATGAAGATATTTGCTTTCAGTATGGGAACAATTTGAAGGAGGGGAAGTTTAAGCGAGCTATTTGAGGAGGCAAAGCTCCACATAATGATCGATTTCTTGGTCAAGATACATAGTAGCGAGAAGACTTTGAAAGTGTATTAGGGCTGCTGCTCTTGGTCCCTTAGGCTGGAAGCTTGGGACGATAGGTTATGCACTTTCTGCAGCAAAAGAGTGGTTGAAACTGAGTGGCACTTCAACTTTGAGTGCGTTGCTTATGAAGATATTTGCTTTTAGTATGGGAACAACTTGAAGGGGGGGATTTTAAGCCAGCTATTTGAGGAGGCAAAGCTCCACATAACGGTCGGTTTCTTGGTCAAGATACATAGTAGCGAGAAGACTTTGAAAGTGTATTAGGCATGTTGCTCTTGGTCCCTTACACTGTTTGGCCTCATGGATGTCGTTAAAAAATTCATTCATTCATTTACATCCCTGTGTTTGTGACCTCATTGGTTCAAAGTTCGTTCACCAATTCATATTGATTAAAAATATATATATATATATATTGAAAAACATAAATTTTACAAATATTTATTATAGATAACATCACTAATAAATTTAAATGATAAATATAATTAATTTTTTCACATAAAAGAGTTTAGTGTTTCTACATCATTTGACTAAATTAATATAATAAATTATTTTGGTGTTTTGTTGGGTTACTTTCTTTTTATTTATGAGTTCTATCTTTTTTTTTCTTTTAATTAAGAGATATACATATATCTAAATTATGATATTTCTCTTTTATATTAAGAGATATACATGTATCTACATCACTAATAAATTTAAATGATAAATATAATTAAATTTTTCACATAAAAAAGAGTTTAATGTTTCTACTGCATTATATTATGATTTGACTAAATGAATATAATAAATTATTTTGGTGTTTTGTTGGGTCACCTTCTTTTTATTTATGAGTTCTATTTTTTTTCTTTCACATTAATTATGATATTTCTATTTATTTTTCTTTTATATTAAGAGATATACATGTATCTACATCACTAATACATTTAAATGATAAATATAATTAAATCTTTCACATAAAAAAAGAGTTTAATGTTTCTAGTGCATTATATTATCATTTGACTTAGAAATGAATATAATAAATTATTTTGGTGTTTTGTTGGGTTACCTTCTTTTTACTTATGAGTTCTATTTTTTTTTCTTTTACATTAATTATGATATTTCTATTTATGTTTCTTCTATATTAAGAGATATACATGTATCTACATCACTAATAAATTTAAATGATAAATATAATTAATTTTTTCACATAAAAAAGAGTTTAATGTTTCTACTGCATTATATTATCATTTAACTAAATGAATATAATAAATTATTTTGGTGTTTTGTCGGGTTACCTTCTTTTCACTTATGAGTTCTATTTTTTTCTTTTACATTTAATTATGATATTTCTATTTATTTTTCTTTTATATTAAGAGATATACATGAATCTCAATTATGATTGTAGATAACATCACCAATGAATTTTAAAGGATAAATATAAGTAAAGTCTTTCACATAAAAAAGAGTTTAATGGTTCTATTATATTATCTTACTTGGTTAAATGAATATAATAAACTATTTTGATGCTTTGTTGGGTTATCTTATTTTTTTTCTTTTACATTAAGAGATATACATGTATCTTAATTATGATAATTCTATTTTTTTTATTTTACATTAAGAGATATACATGTATCTCAATTATGATATTTTATATCAAAGTGGAGCTGTGTAGTTTTTAAGTCAAACACATAACTCATATTTTATGAGTAGTAGACCATTCATAATTTGACACACTACCTAGAATACCTCCTCTATATCTCAATTCTTAATTCTCATTTCATTTTAGAGGTGTTGAAGAGGCTTTGAGGCTACTATATGCTTACTTGGTGTTTAAAATATGTAAAGAAAGGTGTAAACATGTAAGGATTCTAGAGAGGAATTTTTTTTTCTTAATGGGAGGGACTTCCTCTAGACACTACTTGCTTTATCCATTAAGTTGCATATTTTTTTCCCTAGCAATTTTTTTTTACCATATTTAATCATTGAACATATTTGGAATATATGTCAAACTCATATATTGTCTTTCTTGTTGGGTGTTTCTCTTTGTTTTAGAACACAAAATAAACAAATTGATAAAAAAATTCTTTGAAGTTTATGTAAAGCTATCTAAAGAACACTTCAACTTGCAAAGCATTATTTTAGAAGTTTTCAAAGCTAAGAGAACAATCCTCCCTTGGTGGATCCCTTTTGACTTCTATTTATATGAATAAAACATAAAATGATGGGCAATGAAAATTTACAATCATCAACTTTTTTTTGGACAAGCATCTGATTAATTTGAAATTCCAAGCCTACTTCCCACTACCTTATTGACCATTTCAAATCAAAACCACTTGAAAGTCAAATATTCATATGCTTAACAAAAATAAGCTAAAATGAACCCCAAGCCCACTTGGAATGTGTTTTTTCTCATCTATGTGCGAAGGCAAAAGCAAACATGAATGCATCATGTGGTGTCATCGTGGCATGCTTAATGTGGAGCCGAGATCATCATTATATGTGTAGGGAAATAAAACATACCCCCTGCATTTAATTTAGATAGTGTAAAACTTTAAATTGAAATCAATTGAGTTGATTTCAATTTAAAGCTTTATTTGGAATTCAATGCAACATGATATTGACTTTGACTATTGAAATAATGTGACAAAGAGCCAAGAACTTAAATTTGAAATAAGGTTGTTGATTAAAAGCTTTTTATGAATGGTCTTGAGCTTTCTAGGTTTTAGGACTAGATTGTACTCATGTTCTAGTCCACCTAGTATGAATCCATTCTAAGTGGCACAATTCTATATGATGTAGAATTTTAATTGTGGAACATGTTTGCCTTGAGTGTACCTATGTTTGAGAAAAGTGTGTTGCTAAAGAGCATTGTTGGGAATCTTTTATGTATAGAGGTCAGTTCCTTTGACTTCCTCGATGACAATTAAGCCTTGAGGTTGATTTAACAAGATTTTAAGAGAGATAAATTGAGAATGGATGTTGATTTTCTTATTGTTATGTTTAATTTAAACTAAGACTAATGTGAATTGATTCAAGTGTGAGGTGAGACGTTATCTTTTTATCCTTGAAAGTGACTTAGGATGATGTCTTAAAATATACAACCCTAAACACACAATTTGAACTTTTTAGCATCCACCCTAACAGGTAACAACTATATCCTAGGATTGTCATCTTTTAAACTAGGAATTTTGAATTTGAAGGACTCAATTGCACCCACAATCTCATCCAAGGGACAAAATTGTAGGTGTGATCCAATCAAAGGAGGCATAAGACTTAGGAACTAGGCTAGTGGGATTCTAAGACGTGATTTAGCATAATAGAACTCCATATTTAGGTCAAGATCAATGAATGCACCAAAAGATTCAAAATAAATGCTAGTCATTCATTAATAACACTCATGCAAAGTGATGTACAAAACATAGAGTTGAAAGAGTGAAGTATGCACTTTTCTCCTCTACATTTTGTCCCACTTTGGTGTGCATACAAATCTAAATGAGCAAGCATGCCAAAGTAGAAATGAAAGAAATAACACATATAAAAGGATGTGGGTTTCTAGAAATATGAGCCATTGAAACAAAAGTGTGGTCCCTTTGTCCCCAATATCTAGTCAACATCTATTAAGGCTCGCATACCATTGAAGAAAAAGAACCAACTTGTGAAATTGTGCATAAATTAGTAATAGGATTAACAATAATATGTCCCTTTTATTGTGTGTAGTACAAAGAAGTGCCCATAAATCAAGGAGAAGAGAAAAATGAAAATGAAAACTATGACTACAAATTGAGCATGACAACTAAGCATGATATGTGAATTTGTGAAATAATGACTAAAAAATGAGTATAATTGATGAGAGAAAATTAAGTGTAGAAGGTATACATCAGGTAGACTTACTTGTGTATTTGATCAAGGTGTGTTTTGAACATGTGTGAATGATGCCCCTAATGAGAGTAAGTGTGGGTGCATAACATGTGAAAAATGATAATACTTTGCCCCTTAAGTGGCAAGATCAAGTGAAAGCATGATAAGAAACAAGAGCATAGCATAATTTGAAAGTAAAATGTTATAAAATTTAACAAAGAAAACAAAGTATACACATGAAGAAGTGATTACCTAAGAATAATCAGTAAACTTTGATGGTAATAGATTAGTCTCTCAAAGAGGTGGCATGGAAATTAGTAATCCCTCATGGAATTATCTTATACGATACCATGATGTCCATGTGGTGGTGATGATGAGGTATGATAGTGCATTGTCTTGCTAAGAACAATAGTATAGAAAGGTGGCACCTTTGATATTGTCACATGTTGAAAATCATGCACTTATGCTTGAGATGTCTCCATATATGTTTCATTGTTAACATATATAATCATGATTAGGAGAATGCATAACTTGAGATGTATCTATTGTAAGTATTGACTCTTCTTAATACCCTTTACATGCCTTTGTTTCTAAAACAATTTTCATTGGAGTGCTAAAGTCAACCATCATACCACCATGTAAACTTCAATGGTAATAGGTTAGTCTCTCAAAGAGGTGTCATGGAAATTAGTAATCCCTTGTGGAATTATCTTATATGATACCATGATGTCCATGTGGTGGTGATGATGAGGTATGATAGTGCATTGTCTTTCTAAGAACAATAGTATAGAAAGGTGGCACCTTTGATATTGTCACATGTTGAAAATCATGCACTCGTGCTTGAGATGTCTCCATATATGTTTCATTGTTAACATATTAATCATGATTAGGAGAATGCATAACTTGAGATGTATCTATTGTAAGTATTGACTCTTCTTAATACCCTTTACATGCCTTTGTTTCTAAAACAATTTTCATTGGAGTGCTAAAGTCAACCATCATACCACCATGTATGGTATGCCATTGATGCTTACTTGAATGTAAATCTTCTCTTCATTGTCATTACATTGATATATTTTTGTGTAACATTGACATGAGATGTGCTCGATATATCTTTGGAGTATTTAGCAAAACTAATATGTTACTTATGACTAGGCTTAGGAGGATCTTCCTTATCCCTTACTTGATCATGTTGAGGTGGTACAAATATATTTCATTTGTCATTATACCCTCAACATGAATCACATTATTGCCAATAAGATCTTGAATTTTATGCTTTAATGCAATATACACCTACTCATAGTATGTCCATATATCTAATGATAATCACAAAAGGTATTATCACCATTGAATTATTTTGGGACACCTCTAGATATATCTATTAGCTTGATGGGAGTTAAGGTCAAAAGTTTTTATTGTAGAAGTTGTTGTAAAGCTACAATGGCGAAACTAACAATTTAGTGAACTTTATAAATTATTTTGGTTTTACTTAAATATTTGTCTTAAGAAGTAGTGATAGTATTGACACTATGTGTAGTTTTATGTTGGGTAGTGGGATATGTGTATGGAATACAATTGTAATCACGTACACTATGGTCCCCAAAAGATAATGCATAATGTAAATCTATATAAAGTTCCATAGTAAAATAATTATAGGCAACTAAAAGCATTACATATGTTGGCAAGAAATAGGGAGGAACCAGTCTAGATATCTGGTCCTCAGTCAAGTTTGTAAGTCTAGTTTATACCCCAGTCAAGCAATGAGAGAAACATGAATAAAAATTAAGGAAATCTAATATGTGGTACAAGATAAGTAAGCATAACATCATAACACATATACACAATGATATCAGAATCCTTATATCTCCATTATATTCCTTTATAATCAATAGGTATACACATATCCATACCATCAGGTCTAAGTCTCTACCTTATACACTCTCACTCTCTCTCACTCTCTTACTCACTCTTACTTTACATTGCTTTGCATATATCTCCTATATATCTATCTAGAGATGTGTCCCATCCCAAAATACCTCTTTAGGATTTGGCTCTACCCTCCACATGGCCTTTGCGGTACTCTGCAATAGGTTCTACTTGCTACCCTATTCTCTGCCAACAACATCATTAGATAGTATAGATGAACCCATAACAGCCCTAAAGGATGGCCACTAAAGGTTGAGGCATTTGTGTCACTATGTAAGCACACTTTGGGGTGAGGAATAAGTATTTGATGAAATCACATGCAAGTGTAATGAATGAATTATAAGAAGAGTGAGGCATATCAAACTAATGTAGAACCTCATCAATTAAAGTTTCTCTAAATGCATACATTAGGAAAGCACCATCATGTATCTGAACATAATATAAAATAAGAATGATTTAACATTTAAATACACATCTTTATTTCTAATAAAGTTTGCAATCATTGGATCTCTAATAATATATACATTATAAGGAGCATGAAGTAATATAGAAACATTCAAGCATTCATAGTGCTATCATGAGATACTTGAGATAAATGAGTGTCCTCTCTAATATAGCATGATCACAAAGCAAGAAGGTAAAGTATGTTCATCAAGTAAGAAAGAATTTTTGAGATCCTCATTATATAAGTCAAGAACCCATGAATTACTAGGTGTCTACATAGGATAACCCAAGGGTGTAACAAAGGTACTTTCATGAGTGGTAGAAAGAGTATCATCATTGTTAGGTGTAATTCTTATGTGTATCAATTAAATTTAGGGATAAGGCACTATCATTAGAGTCATAAAAGGAGTATAATCATCATCGAGCTTACGAACAAGTGAAGTGAAAGCATCCTAAAAAGAAGGAAGGGAAATGACAAGTTCTAAGAAAGATGAAACTGCATTTACACAATTGAATGATGCATCCATGGAACATGTGCCACCATCCTTGTGCTAAAAGGATATGATACCATCAAGAACCAATGGATCACGTGTAACAAATTGTAAGAACATATTGAGATCCCTGATATAAGCATGAATAAAATCCAAGGACAAGGGTTGATTGGAATCCATAGTGAAGGAATCCACAAAAAATCAAACAACTATGGATGGAGAAGGATAACCTAGAGCAAAAGCCTAGGCGCTGTAAGGTCATACAAGTTTACCAAAATGTAGGGAAAATAGAGCACACCCTACAATTAATTTAGATAAATTGATCTAATGAATAAACCCTTTAAATTAAAATTGGTTGAGTTGACTAATTGAAAATAAAGAATTCTTAGTAAACTAATATTAAAACAACTAAGATGATAGATGGATTAGGGATTACATGAAATTCGATGTGATGTTGACTTTGCCTACTGAGACACTATGATAAAGAGCCAAGAATTGAAATATGAAATTGAATTATTTATTAGAATCTTTTGATAAATGGAACCTAAGATTTCTAGGGCCTGGGATTGGATTGCACCCATGATTAAATCCACCTAATACAATTCTATCCTAGGTGGCAAAATTATATCTGATGTAGAATTTGTTTGCCTTGAGTGTACTTGTGTCTAATAAATTTTTGGTGCTAAAGAGCACTGTTGGGATATTTCTATGTACAAAGGGAAGTATGTTTGACTGCTTCGATGATAGTTAGGCCTTGAGGTTAATTTAACAAGATTGAGAGTGATAAATTAAGAATGGATGTTGCTTTTGTGATTGTTGTGTCTAATTTAAATTGAGTCTAATGCTAAATGAGACTAATGTGATTTGATTTCAAGAGGTGTGAGATTTTTTTTTTTTATCCTTAAAAGTGATCTAGTTTGATGTCTTCAAATACACAACCCTGGACATGAAATTTGAACTTTTTGGCACCCACATCAATGGGTAACAACTATATCCTAGGATTGTCAAATTTGAAACTAGGGACTTCGAATTTGGAATATAGAGGAGTCCATTGCACCTTTAATCTCATTTAGAGAATAGAATTGCAAGTGTATTCCAATCTAAGGAGGCAAGTCTTAGAATTGAGCTAGTGAGGTTCTAAGACAAAAGATTTAGCATCAGTAGAGTTTTGGATCAGGTTTAGGATTAATAAGTGTGCTAAAAGATCTCAAATGAACTTGCTAGAATCATTCATCAATGACAACCGTGCAAAGTGGCATAAAACATAGAGGTGAAAGAATGAAGTGTGCACTTTTCTCCTCTATAATATAGTACATTTTAAAAAATCAATAATATATTATAATTAGCATTTAAATATATATGTAATGGTGAAAATTGCATACCCATGCTATTTCCCATTTAGTTTTGTGCTCATTTTAATGAGAATGCCTTGATATATTAGCATATTGACAAATGACATATTTTTGTGGAAATTCAAGTCCCTTGCCCTATGCCACCTACCTATTCATTACACATATTACTATACACTTATCTCTTACCTCATCCACATGTTCATTCATCCCAATACATTTGCCCTACCCATGTATTTATTATACCTAAGTACGCACATACTTCCATGTATCGGATGCACATGCTAATTGGCCCATTTTCATGTTTGAGGCTATTTTTCCAATCACGAGACTAACCTTGTAGTCACAAACTTGACCCTTTCAAATTTAAAATTTAAAATTCAAATGTTGGCTGACCCTCACCTATATATTTCTTGCCAAAGGCCGACTAAATACAAATTTGCATGATTTATTGCTATGTCCATTTATTTAAAGGAATTCAATGCATTCATTTTAGACATCTAGAATTTTCAAGTCCTCTCTCATCCTAAGGCTTTAGCCATTACAATACTTAAATTAGTGCACTAAAAGGAATCTAGATTTGTGTGAACATTCTATGAGAACATGCATGTCTCAAGAGTTGTTTTTTTATCATTTACATACATTTTTGTGGGTTTGCCTAAGAGAAAATATCTTGGAGAGTGACACAATGATGACCCTACCAAGGTATTTTTGAATACTTCCAATCTTTAGATATTAGAAAGGAGTAGAATAGGTGAAGATCAATCAAGTGAGGTTTTACATTATGGAGGGTTGAGTCTAGACTCAAAGGATAAATATGAGAATATGAACTTGACCTAGACCAACAAACTTGACCTCTAAAAAAACATAGATCTAGCCAAACTCTAGGCATTCATTTATAGAGAGATCACCTTTTTTTAAGTAGATACCAATTTGATTCTAAAATATTCATCATCAACACACATTCTTTGATCATAGAGCTAACTACTCTTATCTATTACATTTACTTTCCTAAAATAGCTATTAAAACCTCTTTGATTTATTTTTCCTATCTATCATTCCTTAATCTAGGTTAACTTTTACTTAATTATTTTCATTTATTTAATTAACCTATGTTATGATTTAGTTTTGATTTAAGAACCATAGGACAACCTTATGAGTAGTAGAAACATTATGGAACAACACTAATAGAAATAAATTTATGTCCATTAGGTGTCTGAATACGGAAGATTTATAGGAGAATCATAACAAGAAGTAACAAACCATGCCAATTTCATGAAGAATATATTGTCCTTTACTCATTGATGGCATGAATGTATAATATAGGAGACAATGACAGGGGAGCAAGTTCCCATGATTAGTCAAGGAATGCATCCACCAAATTTGCTAAGGCACCTTGGAGAGGTGCAACACATGATAATGTGTGTTTTGTAAGGCTATATAGGTGTAGGCCCATACTAATAATCTCTACATGGGGATCCTCTAATCATGTACCTCTACCTATACCATGTATAGTAGATGTATCTATATAATGATTGCTAGCTAGGCCTACAAATAGAAGGCTGACATATGTCATGCATGTATGGTGTGCTCTATACGTGGATGTGCAAGTAACAAATGTCAGACAAGTGTATGGTGGCAATTATAGTGTAGTATGGGGTGGCACCAAGTGTTGATCTTGTATGCTGCTAATTGGATGGCTAGATTATGTGGCATTGGGTGTAGCCACATGTCTGACTCATATGGTGTAAATTGGTTGCGCTGAATAGATGCATGTACACCCATGTGTAGGGTCACACATAATGCAGAGATGTATTGTAGGAGCTTGGTAAATCTATTATTAAAGCTTTTTATGGACTCCTGAGATGAAGTTGTATGACATTAGTAAAGAGTGCATGTGTGGCTATCTTGGGCTAAGTTATATAGAACTGAGTATAATCAATGCTTACGTAGATCTGCGCAAATCCATTCTTCCAAAAGTATTCATTCATGTGTAATACATCTTGGTGTGAAGTGTGCATGCACTAAAATATTATGACATAAAATGTGTTGATGTTGAGCCAATCTGCAGGAGTGTAATTTGCATGGAATTATGCTTAGATAATTCATCCTTTCTTGTAGAGCATTAGTCTGTATTGCATTCTAGTGCATGATGAAGAAACTTGATGTTGATGATGATTTGAAGAACCATTGGCCCATAGGTGCACAATTGTGTTCATACCCTTCACCCTTTCTTATAGTGCAGTGTCCATATTATGCTAGATAATGCTCAAAGGTATTATCATAGAAATGGAGGTAATATAAAAAATTGCATACTCTATAATTCCTTTTATTTTGTTTTGCACTCATTTGAGGTCCTTGCTTATTTTGAGTGTTTTTTGGACCCATCCTAGTATTTTTCCCTCTCCTAAGCCATTCTTATCCCCTCCTCATGATCCTCTTATCCATTTGATCCAATAATTTACTTGTTTTCTCCTCATTTAATGTGTTTTCTCTCTCCTATTGAGCCCTTTCCCCTTCTTCCAATCATCTTTACTCATTTTAACCACTTGACCAAATCGGTAAATGCTAATCCTCTCTCACTCATGTGTATAACCCTATTTTTCTTCCCTTGAATATTACATTTTATAGCTAACCTTAACTTGGAACCACCACCCTTAGATGGCCATCTTTTTCCTCAAATTTTAATAAAAAAAGTAGGCCTCATTGGGCTTAGGGACAGTAAGTGCCCAAAATTGCATGGGCATACATGATAGTTTGATGATGATTTGGTAGTTCATCTCACAACCCATGTGACATGAATAAATCTCTCTCAACCTTTTTGACCTTTATGGAGGCATTTTATTAGCTATTATGACCCTCCCTAGCCTTTACCTTAGCCTCCCCAACCTTTTTGCCTTATGTGCATACCCTCACACTTGCTCGAAACTGCTTTTTCACCCTTCAATTCATGGGGTTGCTTGAGCATTCTTGAGGTCACTTGAGCATCCTTTGGGTCACCCAAGAATTCACAGGGTCACCCATGTGACCTCCCCTAGTAAAAGGGGTGACCTCAATGTTCCAAATTGACACGTGAGAACTCTCAATTCTAATGATTTCTCCACCATTTTGGCTTCTGAGTTCAAGCTTAGTTGAGTCCTAACTCCACCTACCTCTATTAGCTCTTGAGTTTCCCCCTAATTGTGAATATGATAGAGTTTTCTAGCCTATTTAAGCACCCCCATTTGGATTCCAAATGGTCTTTGGTTATTCATTAGAAGCCTTTTTTGGGAGTTGTGATTTTGTTAACCCTCATTCCATAATTGTCTGAGTAGGAAAAGAGTTGATTCCTAAGCATCTAAGACAAATTCCCAAGTTTCTTTATAGTGTCAATGCTCCCTGCAAGCCTCAAGGCTTTTTCTTAGTTTGAAGCTTCAAAGCTTCCATTGGTGCAGCACAACACTTTGCCTCTTCCCCTTTCTTAGTTTCTTGTCTTTCTATCCTTCTTCCATCAACCAGAGCACCCTAGGTTGGAGAGGAGAGATACAAAAGATAATCCATTGAGGACTTATATGCCATATCTTCTCCAAGCATGTTTTTTATTAATCTCCAAGTGTGAGTATAGACACCTAGATTTTGTCAACTAATTCTATTGTCATCCTATCCTCATCTCGTCAACTAATTCCATCATCGTCTCATTGTCATCTCGTCAACTAATCATCTCATTGACTTATTAATTTTATCATGTTCATTCTTAATTCATCATGCTGATTAATTAATTAATCCCATTTAAACCCACCTAACATCACCCATAATTAATTAATTGATTAATCATTTTTTTTTGCTTGGTGAACTGTTGACATGGGCCCATCAACTCCCTGAATGCTTTTGGCCGAGCTATGAATCGGTGAGAATGCTTTTGACCAGAGCTATGCACTGGTGAGGCCACAATGGGGGGACCTCATCCTCAAACCCCTTTAGCTTGAACACTAAGGAATTTTTGCTTTCTAATTGCCACCTATGGGCCTCCTCTCTTACTTGCCCTTCTCTCCACTTGCTCACTGCCACCACTATCGCCTCCTCCATTGGCTTGAGTCTTCTCTTTGGTGGCAGACAACAAACCTACTATCCTTCTCTGTGGTAGCCACGAGCCACCATATTCTCCCTCGATATCACCCTCGGCTGCCGCTGCTTCCACATGTGCTCATTACAACTTCACTACTTTATTGTCGCCAAGATTAACCTCCACAAAGAGCACCTTATTCCTCCCCCTTGTGCCTGTTCTCTTCTCATCTCCCTCCGATCGCTACAGCTCCGTCGCTAGTTAGATTAAGCAATATCTTCCTCCAAAGTCATTGCTAGGAACGTCACTGCCTTTGCCGATGCAGCGCTAAACGCCGCCCAATCCTCCTGCGTCAGCGACCTCAACGAAGACGCCATAGGGACTGCTAATACTACTACTGATTCATCACCTTCATGCCTATTCCTTCCTTCGACCACCAACCCACACTACTTTGTGGGATTTGAACCTGTGGCAGTGCATCTACTGCCTTGCAACTTAACCATTGCACTGCAGGGTCAACCCAAATTATTAGAGGAGAGATACAAAATATAATCCATTGAGGACTTATATGCCATATCTTTCCCAAGCATCTTTTTTATTAATCTCCAAGTGTGAGTGTAGACACCTAGATTTTGTCAACTAATTTTATTGTCATCCTCTCCTCATCTCATCAACTAATTCCATCATCATCATCATATTGTCATCTTGTTAATTGATTAATCATTATTAATTAAGTAATTAGCTCCTAATAAATCCATGCACATATATCTAATTTAAATAAATAAATAATTCCAATTATCCTCACCCACATTCCACTCCATGTCAAATTAGTTGACTAAACAATCAAGTCAATTGACTAGTCAATCAAGTTAGTTTGCTAATTAGTTAAGTTAGTTGACTAATCAATCGGGAGAGTTAACTTATCAATAAGGTTAGTTGGCTAATCAATTAATTGAGTTAACTAATCAATTAAATTAATTAACTCTGAATCGATCTCTAGTTCCAAATTTGATCAAATCAATCTCAGCCATTCAATCTTTCACCCAGAATCTATAAATTTACTCTTTTTCCTCAAATCAAAAAAACCATGAAATTACAATGAAATCTTGAACATAGATTTATCTATGCTAGAATTTATCAGGATGTTGTATAAAATCTTGCACATTCACTAAGCATCCACACTTTATCAAAAGTACAAGCAAATCCTAATCATGTTCAATCTAAGGTTTGCTTGTAGTTTAAAGTTTGATTTTGATTAATGTGTTTTGATTTCTTTGATTGCTCGAGACTCTTTCTTACATTCTAGCATACCTGATGGGACCACCCTTTCTTCTTGGTATTTTTATGTTGGAGTAAATGGTTTTTACCATTTCACATGCTTAAGTTTAACTTAGACAACCAACATTTAATGCATCATAATGGATAGTTAGGTGCATTTTAGTTTTGATAGTTGTGTTGGTTATTTCTCTTACTGACTCATATCTTTCCTATTTAGCAAGATATGAGTCGGTAAGAGTTCAATAACCGACACAACTATCAAAACTAAAATGCACCTAACTATGCGTTATGATGCATTAAATGTTGGCTGCCTACGTTTAACTTAAACATGTGAAACGGTAAAAACCATTTAATGAGAAAAAGAATACAAATGAGATGCATGATCCACAACTCCTGTAGCAATGATCTCTCTAGTTTCTATGTCTCGAATGTAAACATGATCAGGTGTGAACTCAATTGTCTTACCTTATGCACCATGAGTAATTTGATAAACTGAAAGGAGATTAGTAGTCAAGGAGGGTACACAAAGAACATCATTAAAAGATCCTTCACTCACATTAATAGAACCTTTCCCACACACCTTCATGTACGTATTATTACCCATCAAAATATTAGATGAACTACAAGGCTCAAAAGAAGAGAACATATCCATAGAAGATGCCATATGATGAGATGCACCTGAATCAAGAAGCCATCTCCCATTTTCAAGAATAGTGGAAGCCAAGAGTGCTTTACCTTTCATCCCATTAGCAAATCTTGCATTCCCTGACTGTGTAGATGTAGATGCTGTTGATTGTGATGTGGCAAAAGAAGAAGAAGACTGTGATGAGGGCAGCAGGATGTTCTTTTGGAGAAGATGAGTAAGCTTATCAATCTTCTTAGTATAACATCTATGCTCATCATGTCTGGATTTCTTACAATAAGCACATTTGATCTTCTTCTTTTGTGATGTTTTCTCTTTAGAAGAGGTCTTGTTCTTAGGAGGAGGTTGCGAAGGAGGATCCATATCTTTCTCTTTAGACTTAAAATCCGTATTCTACTTCTTGTCCTTGCCACTTGAAGTCTTAGAATCTTTTGCAACAAGTGCTTGAGCCTTTGTAACTGTTAATGTGCCCATTTGTGCCAACTTTTCTTATTCCCTTGTGAGTTGCGCTGCAAAACCATCAAGAGAAGGCATTTTGTGTGCACTACCTAGAGCATCCATGGTAGCATAAAATGTAGAGACAAATACAGAATAATTAGGATCTAACTTAGAGAGAGTAGATAGAATCAATTGCTCATCATCCTTTGTAACCACACAATTAGTCAACTGCAATTTGAGAGAATTAAGCTTGGTAAAAAAGTCCTAAATATTGTCAAAATGTCTAGGATCTAGATTCATTAGTTCATTCTCCAAATGTTATTTCCTCATCTTATCTGGCTTACCAAAAAGATTCTCTAAGGTAGTCCAAATTTCATTAGGATGCTTACAATATGTCACATGATATCTCAAATCAGTAGAAATGGACATAATGAGTGTACCAAGATCTTCATCTCTTCGATCAAACCATTTTCTCTTTTCTACAGCACTAGTGGGTTTAGGATCTTGATTATATGTTATTCTTTGCAACTTCAATTTTAACAACAAAATCTCCATATCGGACTTCCATTTTTGATAATTTGTTGTAGTTAGAAGTTCAATTTTAGGTAAATCCATGATGAAATAAGAAAATGTAGCAAATATCCTTCAACCAACTCCTTTGTTCTCAAGAAATGTGCAAAACCAATATCGAACTTCAACGGACAAAAAAGAGCATCAAACAACAAAATATCTGAAAAATACCTTGTCCACTGCGTAGGTGATGAAAATACCTTTCCGTCGATATCTAGTTTGCGAAAAACGGCCTCTGTTTGCAAAAGATATGCAAAAATGAAAAAAAGGCCTATAAGAGGCTCTTTGGAAGCACTAGGAAACCCCTGGCCACTCCGTGTGACCACTCCTTCACTGGAGGAAAAAAAATGCCTCTTGAACCTGATTAGATCTTGACGATATGTGGCAGGTTCTTGCGCCACGTAGGAGGCAGATACCTAGTCAGCACACCGAATATGCAAGTCACAACGAACCACCACGGAGAAGGCTTCTTACAACCATGTGAGCATTTGCTCACACCAAATTGGTGAATGTGGGGTTATAAAAAGAATCTCCAAATGCTCAAAATATGATCCATGGGCCCACTTTGTTGCGCAATCAAAACCCTAAATAAGTATATGATGGCAAACTTTAGATATAAATAAAGTTTGCACACTTACGGGCTTGGACATGGCATGTTCAGGCCTGTCGAAGGAATAAGAGAAAAAATGCTGAAACACATTGTCTGGAGGCGTGATCCTTCTGCCTACCCTGTGAGCCTTGTTGTGGCATCCACCTCCCAAATGCCAGAAATGTGGTGAAGCTGACTGCTACCACAGAGGTGTCAATAAATACAGAAGGCTTCTAATGAATGGAGCACCAACAAATGGGTGAATACGTGCCTCCGTCAAAAGAATTAACAAATGGATCAACTGATGAGTCAAGTCTGCACCCCTGATGGATCCCTCATTTCCAAATCCACTACTTACCACAACAGCACAAAGAGGTGCAGAAGGGAATCTGTGTCCCAGCAGAGACAACGACTTCAAACTTCAATGCCTTCAGACTTGCAAATGGTGATGAGATTCAATATGCCAGCCAATAATAAATTCACAAAATATGTTTCTTTCTGAGAGCAGTGGCTAGTTCACCCTGCACAAATGGATTATCAATCTGCAAGATAAATAAGGATCTCAAAAGCTTATGATGAAAAACTCTCAATGGCGGAAGGAGAGCAGGATGGGAGGCTCTGATACCATGTTGGTGTATTCTAGAGAACCCAAGATCACCAACTGTAGATAAAGCCTTCACATATGCGAGAAATATTCACCAGAGATGAAAAATATATTGAGATGATAAAAATAATATACAAGTGCCTATTTAAAGGCAAGATATGAAATAACCGACACAACTATCAAAACTATGATGCACCTAACTATGCATTATGATGCATTAAATGTTGGCTGCCTAAGTTAAACTTAAGCATGTGAAATGGTAAAAAACATTAACTCCAACATTTTAAAATATAAGATTCTATGCTTTTCATTTTCCACATAATGTTAAAAAAAATAATTTTAAAAAGAAATCTAGTTTTGATGCTCTAATGCTCAACACTTTTAGTTTTTGTCAGTATCAAGGACTGTCCATGATCAATAGGAACATAGTTTTTGTGATGTATCACTCTAATTGTTGATTTGGAGGATAATTAAAATTGACATGTGATTTTATTGGTAAGGATTCATCAATATACATGAATCACTTATTGATATGGTGAATTCACTCGTGAGATTGATATGTTGAATTTGTTGATTTACATATTTTTAAGATGATTAATTGGATGTTTTGATGTCCACACTTGGAGATTTATAGGACCTTATTTGATTTGATATACATAGATGTTTAGCTTGATCAAATTGGATGTTGTAGTCATTGTCTAGTGATACAAGGGTAATTGGTAATGACCAACCATTATACAAAATATATAATATTATTGTTTATGTCTTAAAATCTTCAAAATAATTCTGCAAGTACATATCCACCATCTTGAAAATGTGTGAAATATGATATCTAAGGAAAGGTATATGCATAAGTGTCATTTGACAACCAAAAAGTCATGAAAACCTTACTAGTTACAGTGGCTACAAGCATAGATACTGGACAACATCATCTCCAATATTACTCATCTCTTAATGTAGATTCCTCTGATGCCAATCAAGAGTTTGATCCCCTAATTACATAGATTCAGCTTTTCATTTTTTTGTAGCTGCTCTCTCCATGATTTCATTAATTTGATTGTCACATCTACTTTTGTATAGAATAGGTTCCTACAAATTGGATTGATAATAGTCAATCTTTTCTTTTAAGTTCACGAATTTTCTTGTTTAAACATGCTATATTGATTAGATAGTGCTTGTTCTAGGAGCTTTCTAAACCCCTATCCTACTAAGAGATAATTGATGGATTGTTCTAATTTGTAACAACATTCTTCAGAAAAATTCCCATATAAAGGTCCTATTTCTAATAGCAACACATCATTTTGTTATTTCTTGTTAACAAAGTGATCAGGGGTCAAGGAGACTAAGTGACAACATGGTTTAAAAACAAAGACAATGTATTTTATTCCTAGTTTTATATAATTGGCTACTACATTTGGATCCCACCATGCATGCTTCATTGGCTACTCAATTGATTTCCTAGGCTCGTTTCAAGCAAAGATTTGGTGGCAAATTTGGGACACCTTATTTTTTCCATTTCATTAGATTATATTTGCATAGGGTATCTCTATTTTCTTAATTAATTACTAATCTCTAATTTTTCATGAGTTAAGTTTTATTCATTTCAGATTTCTATGTTAATTTTTTATTTATACAATTGGTTTTCTTGATTATTATTCTGGATTTGTATAATTGAAGCAAGATCTATTAGCAACCTTTGAAGAATTGTCTTTTCCTTCTCAATAGGTTCAAACACATGCTAAAAATAATACAATTGATAGTGACTAACCCAAACATGCCAATAATTCTAGGTTCTACCATGTAATTTCACCCCAAGAACTTGTTCTAGTTTTGCAATAGCCTACTAATTGGGGATCACTTTTCTTGACTCATACTCTAGAATTATCTATGGTTTTTCATTAATTTGTTGTGCCAATTGGGCTTGTTATTTTTAATTCTAGAGAAATTATGCGTCATTATTATTTGCACCATTGATGTTTATGCAGAATTAAGGAATCTGATTTATTTTCTATTGTTTGAATCATTCTTCTAACATTGTAAGGATTTTTATTTCTAATTCACTTTGGGCGCAACCAACAACATGTGTTGAAGATTGGAATTTCAAAACTACTAACACTTGTTATGCAACCATGCTAGACAAATATCTCAAATCAAACAAACTAAAATCATAAAATTAATTTTTTTTTAGATTGTTACTTGTCTATATCTATTTGCATGACTGAGCCACATATGCTCTTCTCTTGCACACGTGATAGGGAAAAAGAGTTCTACTCAATTCCTATTCAACATTTAGAAGATATGGATTGCGATTGAGCTTATTTGTAGGAGACTAAGTTAAGATCTCTAAAATAAACCTAGAATTACAAATAATAGAAAAATAATGTAACCAATTTTAAAGATTTTTGGAAAACAGAGCAATTGAATCATAGAAATGAAGCCTAAACATAAAATAACACTAAAATAAGAACCTAGTGTTGAAAGCACAGAGCCTCAGCCTCAGACACCAATACTCTATGTGGATGTATGTGTTTTGCACTATCGTCCATACAGCGCGGTACAGTTTGCAGGTTTAGTTTGCAATAGTCTATGTCTTCCAAATAAACTTTAGTTAATCTTGTATGTTTTTGCATAAACCCACACAATAGAAATAAAGAAAATAGCAAGTGTAATATCCCTAAATAATATAGACAAATCAGAAGAGATATAAGTAATTAAATTCACTAAAATAATGAACAAATACTAGCAAACCTTTGCATGATTAATCACCTTCAATTTACCTATTGCTGAATGAATAGAAGAGAATGTTGGGGCTGCTAAGGAGTTTTCCTAGAGTGGTCACACCCTTGATTCGATCTTTTGACCTCCATGAACAACTAGAAAATAGAAGATAGTATGTGCTCCTATTCTATGTGTGCTGAAGAAATAGAAATAACAATCAAATTGCAAGCTAGGAATATCTCCCTAGTCTATGGGGAATGTGTTAGAAATTAGGATCTTCGGATACTAACCATTATAATCAAAAATAAAATAAATATAAATGAGAATTATACAACCATAGATTTAACATATTACACAAGATATACATGGGGAAAACCCTTTCAGGTAAAAAACCCCACAAAACATCATTTTATTAAAACACTTAGAAAAAATAGTCTATTAAGAAATAGATCGAACCTGGGTTTATACTCCTCTACATACTTCCATAAGGCCAATAATATCTCATGTCCATAGTGATATAATTCACTATAAAACACCAAATTCACATACCTCTCAAATGAAAGATAACCTCCTTAAATATAGGAGAAAGGGTGGCAAAATACCTAAAAGGGTATTAGTCACACCCATTCAAATCAACCATTTGTAAATAATTAATAATCTAATAGTTATTATATTATTAATTATTAAATGGCATATGCTTTATAACATAAGGTTTTATTTCCTTATCTATAATAATATATATATGTTATAAGGGTATGACCCCTAATAACATTATGTTCTCACACTCCCCCTTAATGTCAATTTATATAAAAGAAAAAATGAAGTACCCCAATAATGTAGCTCTTCTTTGACATTGATAATTGAAACACAAATATATGCCAAAATGAAGAGCATGTATTCCAAACTACATAAAAGTCATCTTGTCACAATTTATAATCCTAGTGTTTTAAAAAATGATGCTTAAGCAAGGTATTACAATGTTTCTATTGGAGCCCAGAACTCCTCAAACCAGCCCCCCCAGGTTATTACATAGTGCTTGTAGGTCTTATATAATACAATGCTTTTACAAGTGGAACATTTACAAAGAGAAGAATTTTTAATATGCCCATAGAGCTTACATATAATGCAAGGAGTTATCCATATACAATGCCTAGAGGTATTACTTTTTGCCTTTTAGATCTTACATAGAGTTGTCATTGTTAGACACACTCTCTCCCCCTCAATGGCAACTCCTTACATTCTGAGGCATTAAAATGCCTAAGGTCTTATTTTATGCCTTAGGTCTTACATCTAGATGTGCTATTGTCATGCACACTCCCCCTTGATGTCCAAGCATTGATTTGAATTTGGATAATTTGATATTGCATAGAGGTTTGATGTTATATTGCATATATATTTTTTTGTGATTACTGGGAGCCTAGCCTAGATCTTCTTGACATCGTATATTTGCCCTCTGATAATCAATCTTACAGAATTGAAGAATAATATTAGGATGGAAGGACTTTCCTTTAAAAGTAGTGCCCATGAACTTCAAATATGCTTTATTTCTAGAAATAGGAGTCTTAAGTAAGAGTGAATAGTTTTATCATATAATAAAGTGGGACTTGTAATACCATCCAGATGAAAAATTTGTAGGTGCTCTTATATCAAAGAAATTTAAAGTTTTTAGAGAAAATACTGACCTCCTTAGATAGTTATGAAAAACAAAAAATTTCATCTTCTTGGATGTCTTTACCATTTGGACATACCTTTATAACTAGAAGTATTGCCCCTTAATAGACCTATCTTCTCCATGATATATAGGATAAAATTGCTTCTTGATTATAACAATATTAAAATAACTAATATCAAATGTTATCAATCCTCTATCCATGCAAACTCATCCAAGGTTTTTATCAAATTACTTCATATAAAAGATAATTTATCTAAAATTAGAGCCTTTACATATGGCAATATCTTATATGACAATGCAAATTATATGACATCTCTTAATTTTAGAGGTGATTATTCTCTTTAACATAAAAAACATCCTCTATGGTTATAACATAAATAATAATATGGTTATGTTTTTAGGTGTTACTTGCATCTTTTAAAAAACATCAACAATATTAAGGATTTATCAACCATTGTTGTCTATAGTAGTATATATCTCTAAAGTTAGTTTCAGTATATCTCATTTAGCTTTAGTAGCTTGAATAGGAGACGTTTAGTTTTTAGGAGGTGATGATGAATTAGATTGAGGGGATCTCTAATTTCTTGGTCTCAGAGAATGTAAGATTTAATGTTATCTTCTAAAAGGTTAGCCAATAAGTTCTACCTTCAATGGACAAGGAGAGCCCATTAAGTCAAAATTCTAGTTGTTTCATTAAGTTGCCTTTAAATATCATATTGTCTATGTTCATAGAAAGAATCATAATGTATATTAAAGAGAGAAATATAGAACCTTGTTTTAGGTTTCTTTCCTTGAGAGAAGAGACTACAACATTTACATTTTTGTATAATATAGTATGCATATACATGGTTTGATATTAAAATACTTCTGAAAGTGAGTTAGTTGGAGATGACAAAAAATATCTAATTTTAACTTTGAGCTATATAAGCATGTGAAATGATTGTGGGGAACAATGAAGAGCACTCATAATAGTGTTTCCTAAGTTTAAATTCCCCTTAATTTGTCATAAGGGATTCATTATAACTAAGGAATATGAAGCAAGAGTGATTAAGTGAAACGTTGAAAAGGCAACCCTAGGAACTTGAGAATGATGAAGTAAAACCTATGCCATATGAATTATCAACCAATAAAATTAAACATATATATAGTATAATATAATAGAAACAAATCATTTCATAGTATGAATAGTCTTGATACGTTGGAAACTTAGTACAAAGTAATATCTTTACGCAAATGGTCTTTCATTGCCTTGCTAATAGGCTAACAAACTTGTGTGAAGACACTTATCACTATCACCTCTCATTCTTTCACCCTCATCCTGAGGGTGGTCGAGGCAAATTTATTTCTAGTATAATAGATAGCTCTCAATTTTCCACAACTTGTAAGAGTCGCCAATGGACTCAAGGAATCCTAGGATCACCTGCAACCAAAACAACCTTCCACAACAAGATAAAAAAGCAATAACAATGCTTTATATTACCAAGAATAATGATGCATAAATATACAAGATACAAATCTTTACTTGATACATAATGTACAATGAGGTACCTTACTTATGAGAATACAACACATATGTTGAAATGGTTGTCTTTATCCTTATGAGAAGCCATTGTCTTTACAATCTTGTCTGGGGATCTGATCAAGGCTTCCCTCTGTGATGGGAAATTCTACATGACATCATACAATGATATATTAGCTTTAGTTTTCTTCAAATCATTAATGAGTTCATAACCTTGGTCAGTTGGTATTTAGGTTTCATTTATATTGGTGTAATTTTATTTGTATGGTCCTCCCTTAGGTCCTTTAGGAGGTGGAGTATTATTGTCTGCATTGGGAGGAGGTGGGGTAGGAGCATTATTTGGAGGGATGGAAGATACGAATGGTTCTTTACCCTTATTCCTCAAAAAATAATTTATCTTCCGCTCCTAAAAAACCTAAATTTCATCATCTTTTTGGACTAGTTCATTATCCTCCTCAAATGGGAAAACATAGGTCTCTAAAACCATTGCAGTACCCAAATATCCTGATTGCCTACTTGTGTCTTCATGATTAACCTGATGATCCACCTAGAGATATTTTAGACATCTTAGATCCATTTCAAGGCAGTTTAGTTTTGAGTGAATAGACGTATCATGAAGTCTGCACCAATTTGCCAAAGGGTTTAATTCTATGAAGTTCACTAAATTTGCCCTATTTGTGTTATCTACTAGAGAAGGCACCCCTCTATTGTTAGGTCTGGTGTTCTATTGTCTATTTGGTCTTTGTTGGTTGAAACCTCTATTCTATAAATTTTAATTTTGATGATTATGACCTTGGTTCTAGTTTTGTTTTTGGTGGAAACCCTGCCCTTGGAAATTATGTTGATTCTAATTTCAAGGAGGGTTCAGTTTTAGCATTGTGAGTTCATTGGTCACTCGACCCAAAGTCTTCTTAAAATATTCTAATTCAGATGTTAAATGTGAAGTCTAGTCTATATTTTATTGCATCCCAATAGCTGGAAAACCAACCTGATTAGCTAAGTTTATGTTGATAATATGGATTTGATTCACTTCTTGCTTACTACACTCCTAATCCTATATTATTTATATGGTTATGAATAGTCATCTTGTGGATACCTTAACTCTTATTTAAGTTCTATAATCATTAATACAATCTTATATAGGTAGTTAGGCATCATTAATATACTTATGCCTTGGATTATATTAATGATTATATAACTTAACTCTTATCTAGGTTATATAATCTTTATAACCTCTATATATTGAAGCTTGGGACATGCACACAAGAGATTAGGACTAGGACACTCACAGAATGGAAGAATTTACCAATCAATATTACCACATGGGAAGATGAAGATTTTATGGAAAAGCATTCACAATTGATCAATGTTGAGGGCAATGCTTTTGTAAAGGTGGAGGGCATGCTACACCCCTAATCTTATATTGTGTATATGGTTATGACTAGTTGGATTTTGGCTACCTTAACTCTTATTTAAGTTATATAAACATTAATATAGTCTTATATAGGTATATAGGTCAACCTGGGTGGCATCCAAGGCATAAGTGTGGTATATATAAGAGGTAGAGGTTAGTTATTATCATCATATTGAGTATTGTGTTCTTATTGAAAACTATTGGAGGTATCCCCTCGAAGTGGATTAGGAGGTTGCCCCCTTGAAGTGGCATATGATTATCAAGTATTTGCAGCCTATTTACTCGTATATTCATTTATTGTGCAAGTTGTTTCATTACAAGTGGTATCAGAGCATGATCTTGGCACTGTGAAGGCAAAAAATAAGGCCATTTTTTTCAATTTTGGAGGTCATTTTGGAAAGCGCATATCTCTCTCATTTTGGAGAATATTTTCAAAAAAAATTTGAAGGTTTTGTCAAGGATATAGTTTAGCTAGTACAATCCAAAACTCAAAGAAAGTAGAGTAGAACTAAGTGAGTTATTATAGAATTATGGTTTCTACCAATTTTGCTTGTGAAGCACATATCTCTCTCATTTTGGTGAATATTTTAAAGATTTTTAAAGGGTTTATTAAAGACATATTAGTCTAATATAGTCCATATTTTAGAGGAATTGGAGCATAATTAAGCAAGTTACTGTAGAATTAGGGTTTCCATCAAGTTAATGTAGAAATCATACCCTAAGGCAACTAATTAGATTATTCTAATACCTTTCTCTATGATTGAAAACTAAATTTTAGTAAATATTGTAATTGTCCATGAATATAGGAATAAACAAATATTTACATTTTACTATTATTTATATTTAATTTATTTTAGATTTACAAGAATGTTATACTCTTAAAGAAAAGAATGGTTGTAATTTATGTTATTTTATAGATGTGTTGATTTTAATTAAAAACAAGGGTTTAGAATAAATTTATTTGTTAGACTTTTGATTATTGGTGTTTATATGTAGGTTCATCTCTTTCAATGGTATCTAGAGGGTGACATGGATAGAGGATGCATTGATATTGAATGTTGCAAGGCATTCTCCTCTGGTAGGCGATGATACCATGATAATAGATTTGGTTCACACTCATGCTTTCACTACTTTGTCTACAATCTAATGATGAGGCACCAGAGTCACTTCACCACTGCATTAAGATCTTGGACTTTGACTTAATATAAACTTTGGGGAATTTGGACATATCCCAATTGGTGCCCTATCTTCAGGTTCATGAAAAAAACATTTCACGAAGTGGCTGGCAGTTATATTAGCATACATGTCACAGTCTAGGGTAATAATAAATGGAGCTTTGCTCATTACAATAGAGACTATAATATGTCAAACACATCTATTACAATTAAATCAATAAATTTGTCAGGTATTATTAGATTTTGAGTTTGTGATGTCAAAGGCTTACACAAATTTATTAATAAAACTTCCTATGTTTCAAATAACAAACATGTAAACTATTTAATATTTATCCTTTCTTAAAATCTATTGCCAATTGTCATCTAGGAAGTGGGCTATCTAAGAAACCATAAAAAAGTTGGCAGATTGTTCGATGTATCACAGTGAAAATCATTCATGTATCTAGCATATGCAAACTAAATGAAGGTGGGAATTAACTATTTTTGAAGAATGTAATGTCCAACCCACATTAGGATAAATTTTGTTTGAATAGTATATTTTGCTCTATTTAGCCTAAACTTGGTAAACAGGGCAAACCAATAAAAGAAATTTTGAAGCTTAAAACCGGTTGGCCTAGAACTTATACCTCCAAAGTTTGCGCACATTCTAGATTTTATTTCTATCTACAAATAAAGGCTATAAAATTTGTAGGAGTTGGATAACATGGCACTAGGCATCATGAAACTGACAATTACTATAAATACCTAAAGAAACAACATAGGCAGCCAAAAGGTGCCATAAGGAAAATAAGTATGAATCAGAGAATACAGGTGATGAAACATCAGAAGAAGAATATTATGACAATAAACAAACCTAAAAAAAAAACATAAGGAAAAATAATAACAAAACCAAAGTTGTGGTAGTTATAAGGCAAGGAACCAACACTGCAAATCTAGAAAATAGTGACACTAAGACAAAAGAAGAAGAGGAAGAAAATATGTTCTACCCCAATAAAAACCAACATGATAGAATTGTGGAGCAATAAAAAAAAATCTAGAGAACAAAATGAACAACAAAAATAAACACATTTCTTTTCACAAGAAGAAGTACTAGCACTCAAACACTTGTCACAATTAACAAAACAACATAACTTGATAGACAAGTTAAAACAATTATGCAAATATTGGAATAAGGAGCAAGGTCAAAAACCACAAATTAGAAAAATGGTAAAGACCGAAAGGCAATGGAAATCAAGACCATTAATGATAAATGCCCATATAAACCATCATAAGATTAGACAAGTTATGATAGACTTGGGTGCAGATGTGAATATGCTACCAAAAAGAGTATGGGAAAAATTAGGAAGACCAAAATTGGTAGAAACACCATACAATATTACCCTGGAAAATGGGAAAGCCATGCCTACATTAGGAACCTGGAAGAAGGTACACATGAACATAATGGGGATTAAACAATTGGTAGACTTTGAGATAGTAGCAACGAAGGAACCATTTGATTCCTTCAACACACTATTAGGTCTTCAGTGGTTTGTTAATGAAAATGGGATTGTGGACTTAAGAAAAGAAGAAATATCATTCATAGATGATAATAAAATAGTACATATACCCTTAGGAAGACACATGGATGAATCATATATCGAGGAACTCAATCAAGAAAACTACACGGATGAAGATTCAAAACAATTATACTCTATCACAAAACTTCCCAATTATGAATCGATAGAAGAACCAAATTCTAAGGGAGAACTCCAAATAGAAAGTGATAACTATAACAGAGACATTGAAGATGTACTGGAGGCCTGGATGCAAAATGAACCAAAGCTAAAAACCTGGAGGATGGCAAGATTCTGTAGAATATTTATGGTTAATATTATAGATGAATCCTTATTGTGAACTCTCGCACTCAATGAAATTACATCGGAAAACATATGTGGTAGCTCATAACACCACCTAGATAACACATCTCAAAGGTTGTGACTTAATCACTTAATGAAAGGAATCTCCCACATTAAACTCCCAAAGTTTTTAGGAGTAGTAAACCTAGAGAATTATCTAAAAGAAATGGAAAAGAGGTCTTTACATAAGAACAAACAAGATTGGATGTATTACAACACACATTGATTTGCAATGTTGTTAGTCCAAGGTGGAATACACATAAAATCAAAATTCACCATTGGCCGGTACTAAATTTTTTAATAAAAAATAGATACTTGTTGGAAGAGGGAGAATATGGCATCACACCAAAGTACCAAGGACATATATCACCACATATTGGTTTGGAAAGAAAGAAACGAGTACAACACAACATTACACATCCAACTACTTTATTGGACACTGTCACGGGTGGCCCAAACTTGGTATATAAACCCAAGAACATAGAGCAGAAACAAAAGAATGGAATGAACTACAAACATATTTTATAAACACAATCTCATCCTATAACCCTGACAAACATATCCACACCACACTTCTCAAAATAAAGGCTCCATAATATTCAAACCAACTGTAGAAGCTGAGGAGGAGCCACCACAACTAAAAATTCCACTACCAAAGATTAAGGGAATTTGGAAATTAATACAATGGATGGACAATGAAATTAAATACACTGAACGCATATGTCTCATAACACAACAACAAGATAATGAGGAAGAAAAACACAATTTAGAAATAAAAATAAATCAGGGGGAAAGGGAAATTGAAATGCTAACAGGTCCTAAAGAAAAATATTACAATGAACAAGTTAAACTAAGAGAAGAAAACATCACCAAAGAGGGTGACCCTAAATTGGCTAAGATAGGGATTACTGGGAGGAAAGAGTAGTAGCACAAGTCACAGAGATACTATTAGAGTTTGAGGACCTATTTCCTAAAACATTCACAGACTTGAAGGATATAAAAGAGGAAGTAGGCATTATGAAAATACAACTAAAAGAGGGAGCCAAGCAATAGAGGAAAAGACCATATTAATTAAATACCACTATGAAGAAAAAGGTAAAAATAGAACTGGACAAAATGATTGCGATAGGAATCATAAAACTAGTAAAAGATGTGGAATGGGTAAGTCCAATGGTAGTATAGAATAATAAAATTGGTGAAGTGTGGATATGTGTGGACTATATAGAATTAAACAAAGTATGCATATACGAACCATTCCTGACTCCTTTTATTGAAGAGATATTAGAATTAGTAGCCGAAAGGGATATATAATAATTCACTGATGGATTTTCTAGATACCATCAAATTAAGATAAGAGAAGAAGATCAACCAAAAACTACTTTCACATCAGAATTTAGATCATTTATGTATACAGTCATGCCATTTGGCTTGAAGAATGCACCTATGGTATTCAACAAAATAATGATAAATGCATTTAAGGATTTCATTCATAATTTTTAGAGGTGTATTTAGATGATTGGACGGTATATGACTTGGTAAAAAATCATGTGCAAGCATTAAGGATGATGCTTAATAGATGCAGAAGTCTCCATCTATCTCTAAAACTGAAGAAGTGTATGTTTACGGTACCCTTTGGCACCTTATTGGGACATATCATTTGTAAAGAAGGGCTAATGGTAGACCCTTTGAAAGTTACATTGATAATGACACTTCCCCTGCCAAAAACAACATTAGAGGTGATTTTTTTTTTGGGATACACTAGATATCACCACAAATTTATCAGAGGATATGTGGCCATTGCAACACAATTGGAGGAACTACTAAAGAAGAAATGCGGTAAGAATATTGAATGGAATGATCAATGTCAAAATTCTTTTGACATATTGAAGCAAAGGATCGTCAAAACACCTATACTGATATTTCTGGATTGGAATACACCATTTCATGTACATGTGGATTTATCAGGAATTGCAATAGGGGTGGTTTTGGCACAACCTAAAGGCAACAAAGACCACCCTATAACATTTTCTAGTAGGAAGCTATCAAAGGCAGAAAGGAATTACACAACAATAGAGAGAGGCTTTAGCTACGGTATATACACTACAAAAGTTTAGGCATTACTTATTATCCACGCCATTCACTTTCTATATTGATCATGAGCCCTTGAAGTATCTGTTGAACAAACCAATTACTCAAGGAAGGATATGCCAGTGGTTACTCTTATTCCAGGAGTTTGACTTCAAGATAATGTTAAAACCCGATAAAAATAATCAAGGCCCAGATTACCTATCTAGGATTGAAACAGGGGAAGAACTATACAGTTAAGAGGAAGACTTACCTAGCACAAATCTATTTAGAATAACTATGGTACAAGAAGAATTACATGACATAGCAATCCTATTATCCATAGGCAAATATCCAAAAGATATTTCACCACAAGAAAAACAAACCCTAATGCAAAGATCTTTACTGTACAAATTTATAGAAGGGAAACTATGTATGTTATAGGTAAAGATGATATAATAAGAAGAGTGGTGTACTAGCATGAAAGAGAAGACATATTAAGAGAGGCACATGAGGGAATATTAGGAGGCCATAATTCAAGGGATATAACTACAAAAAAAGTAAAACTAGACGGACTATGGTGGCCTACACTGAACAAGGATGCAAAAACTTATGTCAAACAATGTGACATCTGCTAGCATACAAGAAAACCAACCGCCAAGGATGAAATACCACTCAAACTAGTATTAACTCAAATCTCATTCAAAAAATGGGCAATCGATTTTATTGGACCAATAGACCCACCAGCCAAATACTCCAAAGCAATATTCATCATTACAGGGGTTGAATATTTAACCAAATGGGCAGAAGTTGAACCTACTAGGGATTGTACCACAAAGATTGCCACCAAATTCATATATGAGAATATAATCACATGATTTGGATGTCCACTTAGTATAACAAGTGATCAAGGTAAACATTTTATGAATAACATGATTGTGGAGTTACTACATAGTTTCATGATTACCCATAACAAGAGTTCACCTTATCATCCGCAACCAAATGGGGCAAGCGAAGCTTTGAACAAGATTATTGGAAGATCACACTAACCAAGATGTGTGACAACAACAAAGAAGATTGGGATTTGAAAGTACTTGTGGTACTATGGGCTTACTACACATCATATAAAAGAAGTACCAAGTTCACACCATTTGAACTAGTGTATGGAACAAATAAAACATTACCAATGAACTTTATAATTCCAAATCTATGCATCACACTCACTCTGCGGTTGAATAAGGATGAGTCCCTAGTAGAAAGAATTGAAAAACTAGAGAAATTAGACACAAATAAAGTCATCGTAGTACATATTCAAAATTTTGGAACAGAAGCACTAGAAGGCATGGCATGACAGAAATCTACAATTGAAAACCTTTAAAGGAGACCGAGTTCTACTGTACGACAATAAATTCAAAAAGTAAGGAAAATTGAAAGTCCACTAGCTTGGACCTTATTATATACATGACATCATGGAATCAAGAGTGGTAAGATTATGACAAATGGATGGAAGTACAGTAATAGGGTATGTCAACGACGCAAGATTGAAACATTATCACCAACCGATGGAATAAGAGAAATACGTAGGAAATTCATAAAGATGTAAAATATGTACTCTATGTATTATATGAACCATAGCACAACATAGAAAACACAAAAATACCGTTACGAACTAAAGTGTGGGATAACACCTAACGGCTATAAAAGCCTACCAAAACATAAATGGGAAATTGCAATAAATGCACAATGACATTGTTAGTTCTATAAAAACCCTAATTCATGACACAATGAGCCACAATTACATCCAACACTAAGTAGTTTGAGCTAAGAAAAAGAAGAGAAGAGTACTAAAAACCCTAAGTGTAGCTGCAAAGAATAAAAATGTCTACTCCCATATTAATAGATATCACTAAGAAACCTAGGCCAAAATATAAGAAGTATCCATACAAGGCGATGGAGGTGGGTAAAGATGGTGCATTTTCAAGGATTCCAGTAAATGTAATCTATACAGAGGATGTTTGAAAGTATATACACACACCCATATCAAAGATTGATCACACTAAACTTGAAGAATTGTGCCAAACAGTCCTCCAGCCAGACCAAACCAACTACTTGCCACAATATAACGAGATAGAAAATAAAAAGATGGATGTATATGACTATCTAGATTTCTATGCAGAGAATGGATGAGTTAGGATCATTCTAATTTGCATACATGATGAATAAATGTACTTGGACAAACCACACTACATAACAAAACAAGCCATCCAAGCAGTCACAAGGTTGAGTGCAGTAGGAGAATTATCGTCCAAGAAGGAAATTATGAGTGAGAAAGTAACGGAGCTAACTGGGGCCACACCAGATGGATGAAGTCTGAATTCCAATGAAATTATCAACCTCCTAGTTAGATACACAACCATGGGGATTGCCTACAAAATTTACTATGCAAACTACGAAGGATTAGCCATGGGGACAACAATTCATACAACTGTTATGTCAGAAAAAGTAATCTTGGGGGATTTTTCCTCTTAAGGTTTAGCTCTCGAGTCCTTTAGAATGCATTTAGAGAATCTTGCATGATTTTGATGACTCCCGATGAGAAAAACCTGAAGTTTCATGGCAATTGGGACTTAGGGGGTGCACTTAACATAAAGCCTACCTGAAATAGGGGGAGAGGACTTAGGCGCTCATGCCCTAGTCCTGCCCTATTTTAGGTCAAGTCCTATTTCAAAGTGTCAGTTTATGACCATTATTTAGGTCCTATGCCGACACGGTAAGTTTGAATTACGAAATTCTTAGTGGGAATGTTTGTAGTTGCATATATAAGCATGATTAGGTTTCATTTGTAAACTAGATGGAAATTAGATGTACATTTTTTATTGAAAAGCTTATGTGAAAGTGATTCAAGGCATTCATTGTATGGTAGGGCATAATTTTGTGTTGTTATTGTGTTTGTATTTGCAGATTTGGCATCCATCTCCTCATGGCATGAAGAGCATCTTCCTCCCATGAGATCTTCACTACAAGGTGATATCAATTGTGTTTTTCTATCATTTATCATTTGGATTTTGCCTCTATCCCACAGGGATATGCACTCTTTATCTAACAACGGTGTTCAGAAGACTTGAATGTCTCTTCGGGGCTTGACTGAGGCAAGCCTCTAAACACCACAACCCCAGCCCACTTTTCTGTGATTGAAGGTTACCGGTTGCGAAAGTGAAAGAAGTGGAGTTGCAGGACATAAGTGTAGACTGTCAGAATTGCAAAGCAAAGAAGAAAACAGGGACTTAGACTCAGGCACCTGCTCATTAGTCCTCCGGATCCTGCAACTGTAAAATCTCTAGAACAACAGGAACAAGTTGTAGACAAGATTCCCAGATCCTGAAGAAAATTATGGCATTGGACTAGGGCGCCTACTCATTAGTCCCCGACTTTTCTACACACCAAACTTTGAAATTTGGTACACTTTTGGTCGTCATTTAATATCTCTGTGTGCGATCATTTTCCATAATTTACCCATTTGTTTACGATTTCACAAAATTAGGGTTTTGAGCATAATTGGGCTTAATTAAATAACAAAATCATACAATTCTAATCTTCCCCTATGTTCCAAGTGATAGGAGATGTGTAGTAGAGTTCTCTACTTGGTTGAATGTCCTTGAATGTTTAGTGGTGAAAGGAGGATCAACACAAACCATCAAAATACACCCTAAACATTTTTCACACTAAACATTTTGGTGAACCCGTGTTCTTTTGAATTTTGAACCTCGTTGAGTGTTGTACTTCAGATTTACAGTCATTTCATTGTTCATCCTATTGCATTTGAAAAGTTACAAAAAAATTGAAAAAATTGACATTTTTATCTTGCATTTTCAAATAATTTGAATTAGTTGGCATTTAATTTCAATAAATTTCTGTAATTATCATAAGATCTGATTTAAAATATAAAAAAATTTCATTCATCATTCATTTACATTGCATTTTCATGCTTAAATTGATAAAAAAATGCTTGAAATTGTGTATTTTTTCATATAACCTAGTTTTGCGTTAGCTAGGGTTTGTAGTCAAAATCTTGTTTCAGATTTTACTACCCTTTTAAAACACTCATTAGGACTGATTTCTAACTGTAGTGTTTCATCATAGTGGTTATCTTGCAAAATTTCATTTCTAGGGTTTGAAAACCTTGCTTTTTCACTACATTTGGCCTTATCGTCTCTTTAGATTTGCACTATAGGTGTGTTGTGAAGAATTTTTCTGCATTAATTAGATGTTACTAGGGTTTTCAATCTATTTCCCTTCCTCAAATTCTTTACAAAACCCTTTTTATTGGGCCTTTGCATTGAAAATTTGTGAAAAATTGCATATTTTTAGTGTATTTTCACTAGGTTTTGACTTGTCATCATCCTAGATCTACACTATAGATGTGTTGTTAAGGATTTTATGACTATAGTGGACTGATATCAGAATTTTTGTTCACTTTCCTTCTTCATTGTCCTTACAACACCTCTTCTACTAGTCATTTCCATTGAAAATTTGTGAAAATTTGCATATTTTAGCTATATTTTCACTAGCGTTTGACTTGTCAACTCTCTAGATTAGCACTATAAGCATGTTGTGATAGATTTTATTGAATTAGGTGACTGATATTACTGTTATAATCCACTTCTCCTCCTAAAATTCTTTACAACACCCTTTTTATTGGGTCTTTACATTGAAAATTTGTGAAAAATTGCATATTTTAGTGTATTTTCACTAGGTTTTGACTTAGGTTTGCATCAAAAACATGTTGTGGAGAATATTTTTGCATCATTGGACTGTTATTAGGCATATAATTTTCTGTCCCTCTTGAAATTCTTCACAACACCTTTTCTTTCATTCATTTGCATTGGAAAAAGTGAAAAAATCAAGCACTTTAGGCCATTTTTGCATATAGTTTTGCATTTACTTTTTGCATCCATATCAAAAATCATTTAAATATGATCTTACATACACTTGAAATAACACATTTGACATCATATGATCATATTGTTTGAAATCTTGCATTATCTTACATTGTGTGTCTCAACATAAAAACTTGAATACACCTTTGAGAAAACTTGCAAATATACCTTATTGTGTTTGCATTACTTCACTTTTTACACTTTGGTTTGTTGTGGATCTTGTGTGTGTCCTTTAGAACCTCCTTTATCCCTCAAACAAGTGTTTAAAAGTTGAACTAATCTCGCATGTAAGGTACCTTTGAGCTCTTTTAAGTTAGCATCATGGATATTTCTTGTTATTCATCTTTGGAAGATTTGTTTGCATACATCATAGACATTGATAATTTTTCAAAATTTACTCATGACTATCCTCAATTTCTGAAACAAATGGCATGCATATATGATGTTGATATTTCTATGTGTTCCACATATGAAATCCTTTGTTATATATCTGATTTTTATAGCTTCAGAAATCTCATGGGAATATACCCTTCGATATTAGATGATCTCACCAAATTTATAGCCAATAATACATTTAGTAGTGATGACTTCAATATGTTAGACGAATCCCTAGATGACATTATCTCTATTGAACATTCCACTACGCCTGCTATTGCTAATACATGTGATGATAACTCAAGTTTACCTTATGATCCCTCTCCCGAAGTTGTTCCTCCTTATGAGGACACTTCGATGCAAGAGGATGATTTCATTGACACATCTCTTAACATCATACCACCATCTCTTCATCCCAATGCTCTCTCTAGCCAAGATGAAGCATTAGTGAATGAAGATCTCCCATCACCTCTTTATTTCAATGCTCTCTCTGGCCAAGATGAAGCATTGGTGAATAAAGAAGCATCTCCAACCAAGAACATTCCATGGGTAGACAATGAGCTTTCATCTAACAACAATAAAAACTCTCTCCCTATCATAGTGCATGAAACCTCTATGGAGCATAGATCAATCTTCCTCCTTTAGTTGAATATTCAAGTACTTTAGACATTACTAAGGAAGTAAATACCCTTGATCTCCTTCCTTTGGTTGAATGTTTAGGTCCCTTAGATATCACTAAGGATGTGAAAGACTTGATTGCATATTCTTTGAACATCACTAGAGATACAATCACCAACAATTATCCTCACAATACCTTACCTTCTCTTCATCCTTATGCTCTCTCTTCAAAATATGCAACACTAGTGGATGAGGAAAGGTTTCTCACATTAAAACCCTTATGGATGGATGTCAAGGACACTAAAAATAAATCACTTCTTCCACCTCCTAAGAGGATAGTGAACAAGTGTACTTCTCTCTACCTAAGCCACACTCGTTGTAGTACCTGTTCTAGTTGCTCTCAAGGGTGGCCTCCTCCTAGATATATATGTTGTTAGAATTGGGTTGTATCAGGTAAGTATTTCTAACCCTTTACCTCCATGTTGTGTTTCCCCCGTGATGTGTTATGTGTTGTTTAGGCCTCATGGGATGACCCTTGATTCTCTTGTAAGGTCTAGGATACCGAGAGACCACCTATGTTGTGACCCTTCTTCTATTTGTATCATCATTCTTCTATATTGTTTCTCCTCTATTTTCGTTGTTGTCTGTTGTGTCTTACGGACATAGCGTTGTGGTTGGTGACTTGAGGGCACCCTCCTACGTGACTGTCCCTAAGGCACTTATTTCTCCTCTCTTGATTTATTGTTTACCTTCCTCTAGTGTTTCTATCTAGCGGGCGAATGACGAAAACCATATTATACTGATACGCACCTAGTGTCCCTTCAGCGAGAAATAAAAAAATGGACCAAGTCCATACATGACGATGGGGTTGATATATATTATCCAATGCTTGGATAGTAGAATCACTCCGTGTGATTTGATGTTGTCATATCGCACTTACAAACCATAACAATACGACTACTCTGTGTACTTTGTTTATCTTTGAATCTCACCTTGGTTACACTCAGTTTTGAGATTTTTGCGGTATAGCCCCACGGTTATACTCGGTCTCTGAATCTGTAGTATAACCTCGACTCTCTATGTGAATGATCATATGCATTGTTGTTTATCATGATTATATGGACACTAACACTTTTCTTGCAGGAATGTGTTTGTGGGAACATTTGGCGATCGTAAAGTACATGTCACCTCTGGGGGGCATGGGCTTTGCGAGAGTCCATGTTCCCTTGTGTGTTTTGTACCTACCTTAACGTGCTTGATATCGATACCTGATATCAACCACCTTAAGGTGGGGGCATATATAAGGTAAGTTGTCTGATTTAGATACTAGCAAAATGTGTTTGTTCTCAGGTGTAGTCTTAAAGACTGGTGGCGATGAGTCCCTCCTGCACTCTGAGATTTATTTGTGAATCTATTGCAGTCATTAAGCCCTCTGCGGAGGCGGGATATCACGCATATCATTTTTATCTTAAGCCATCTGCAGAGGCAGGGATTGTGTATTTCTCAAGGAGATTGCACATCCTATCATTTTCTAAAAGTCCTTTGCGGAGGTAGGGAGCGGTTCTGTGACTAACTCAACCCTTAAGTGTGTCTTCGACAATTGTTGTGGCGAAGTGCAATCATCGGTGTGTGCCTGTAATGTGCCTAAGATGGTGATGAACCTAGAAATAAGAACACTCGATCGCTTGTCTACCATGTTTTTTCTATGTCTTCTATGTGTGTGTGTGTATTGCGTGTTTGTTCCCAAGCATAGTCTTAAAGACCAATGGCGATGAGTCCCTCCTATGCTTTGGGGTTTGTATGGCATGTTTGTTATCAAGTGTAGTCTTAAATACTGGTGGTAATGAGTCCCTCCTACACTCTAAGATTTGTTTTGCATGTGTTTTTCCCCATATGTAGTTTAAAGACCGGTGGTGATGAATCCCTCCTGCATTTTGGGTGGTGTGTTTACTTTCCTTATACTTGCATTTTCATTTCATATATGAGAAAAAGAAAATGAAAATCATCATTTGTGTTTTGCATGTCTTCAATGATGTCTTTTCTGTGTTTTATGTGACTGTAATTGTCTTCTCCGTGTTTTGTGTGCTTGTTACTATCTTCACTGTGATTGGTGTGTCTTCTCCGTGCTTGGCGTGTTTGTTGTGCTTGTTGACCATACTTTAATGCATGTATTGGCCTTGTGCTTATACATACATTAAAGTGGCGGCTAAATGTTATGTCAGAAAAAGTAACCTTGGGGACTTTTTCCTCTTAAGGTTTAGCTCTCGGGTCCTTTAGAATGTATTTAGAGCATCTTGCATGATTTTGATGACTCCCAATGAGAAAACCTTGAAGTTTCATGGCAATGGGACTTAGGGGGTGCACTTAACATAAATCCTGCCTGAAATAGGGAGGAGGACTTGGGCGCCCTCACCCTAGTCCTACCCTATTTTAGGTCAGGTCCTATTTCAAAGTGTCATTTTATGACTGTTATTTAGATCCTATGCCGACACGGTAAGTTTGAATTATGAAATTCTTAGCAGGAATGTTTGTAGTTGCATATATAATCATGATTAGGTTTCATTTGCAAACTAGATGGAAATTAGATGGACATTTTTTATTGACAAGCTTATGTGAAAGTGATTCAAGGTATTCATTGTGTGGCATAATAGAATTTTGTGTTGTTATTGTGTTTGTATTTGCAGATTTGGCATCCATCTCCTCATGGCATGAAGAGCATCTTCCTCCCATGAGATCTTCACTACAAGGTGATATCAATTGTGTTTTTCTATAATTTATCATTTGGATTTTGCCTCTATCTTGCAAGGATACACACTTTTTATCTAACAACGATGTTCAGAAGACTTGAATGTCTCTCTGGGGATTGACTGAGGCAAGCCTCTAAACACCACAACCCCAACCCACTTTTATGTGATTACAGGTTACAGGTTGCGAAAGTAAAAGAAGTAGAGTTGCAGGAGAGTAGTGCATACTGTTAGAATTATAGAGCAAAGAAGAAAATAGGGACCTGGACTCAGGTGCCCGCTCATTAGTCCTTTGGATCCCACAACTATAAAATCTATGGAACAATAGGAACAAGTTACAGACAAGATTCCCAGATCCTGAAGAAAACTGTGGCATTGGACTAGGGCATCCGCTCATTAGTCCCTGACTTTTCTACACACTGAACTTCAAAATCTGGTACGCTTTTGATCATCATTTAATATCTCTGTGTATGATCATTTTCCATAATTTACCCGTTTGTTTATGATTTCACAAAATTAGGGTTTTGAGCATAATTGGGCTTAATTGAATAACAAAATCATACAATTCCAATCTTCCCCTATGTTCTAAGTGACAAGAGATCTGTAGTAGAGTTCTCTACTTAGTTGAATGTCCTTGAATGTTTAGTGGTGAAAGGAGGATCAACACAAACCATCAAAATCAACCCTAAACATTTTTCACACTAAACAACAACATATCAAATGATTGTAGATGGGAAAGACTTTGACCTATGTGAAGTGTTGAGGGAGAAACTATTGGAAAACCTACATAAAACAAAGAGATCAAACTACAATTTTAGGTATGGAACCCTAATCATATGCCTTGCTTTCTATTTCATGAATGCTTTATCAAATTATGGAGGGAAGATATGGCAAGTAGACATAATAGTTGCAAAGAAAATTATCCAACACTGTAAAATTTTCAAGGACAAACCCTCGTTTACCATTGCATATTGGGGGTTCTTCAAATCCTTCTAGACAAAAATGCAAGCTAGAGAGAGGATACCATATGACTCAGTAAAACAATATATAAATCACATAACATTCATGGTAGATAAAGATTACACCTATATGGAGGTGGTAGAGCCTATGACATTTTGGATACCCAAACTTCCCTATGAAGTTACTAAAGAAGAGATACAGACCTATGCCCAAAATCTACTGAGTAAACTAAAGGATCCAAATGCAGAGAGGTTTGGGACATACAGAGAATTTATGGACAAGTACTAGAAAAAGGATGCAGAAGAGAAATTAGAAAAGAACAAGGCAAAGTTACATGAGAAATGGGGGATTCCTCTGCAACCCAACTCTTTGACACTGCAAACTGATGCAACACTATCACAGGCTAGTACTACAAGCACACCACAAACAAGGAGGTCTATCAGACCACACTCTGCCACTCCAGCACTCAATCTGTAATAGAACTAGCAGTTTCATCACAAACCATACCAACACCACAACAAATAGAGAAAGACTTAGAGGTAGAAGAAATATCAAATGTGTTGATACAACTAAGTGCGGAGAAGAAAAAGAAAAGATCAAAGAAGAAACAAGTTGTAAAAGGAGTATAACTTAGGAAACAGAAGGAGTAGAAATAGAAGAGGAGGAGGTAGAAGAGATACAACAACCACCATAAAAGAAGAAAGATGAAATATCAGCGGTGGAGATAACAACAAAAGCACAACAAGAGCAACAAACACAAGAAGAGGCCACACTAGACTTGAATGCATTGGTAAATGCTATCCAACACCATGGTATGCTGAAGAATATAGTAGAATTGTAAAATGAAGTCTCTAAGGAGAATAATAAAACAATATAAAGGGCAGTCATTATCCACATGCAGAAAAGTGACCAAACACTAGAGGATATAATGGAAGACTTCCCTCAAGAATTAATAGAAGCAATAAGGAAAATAAGGGAACATGCCCTACAAATGGAAGAAGGGATGCGGCAGAAAGCAATAGATGAGGTGGATCCAACCATCTCTACTGGGTAAAAAGAAAAATTAATAGAGATGCAAGCAAAAGAATTAAGAACAAAATAGAGGGTGGATACCCTAATGAGTTTATCAAAGGAGGAGAGACATAAAGTAGAAAGGAAATAGAGGACATCACAAAGAAAGCATATGAAACAATAAGGGGAGAAGAAGTAAAGAAGCAAGAACAAATCAAATCACCTCTGTAGAACATACAAGAGATTGAACAAGGAGAAACATCACAACAAACAGAGGAAACATATACTATAGAGGCCTCTACCTCTGCCTCCCCTATACTTTATCAATTAAAGATTTCTTAGCACAACAAAAACAAATACAACCTCTAGTTACACCGCAACTGCTACAACTCCCCCTGATTTGAACACAAGTCAACCTATTTGGGATATCACCTATTCAGAAGTTACAACTGGGGGATATCTTTCACGCTAGCGCAAGGGAGGAAATTTTACAACAACATGTGGACAACATAGAGAAACTATAGGAGGCGGTAGATGTAATTCAGACCCAAGTGCTAAATGCTCAGAGAGATACAACACTGTCGCTAACACAACTAAAGCAATTGGTTAACAACCTACAGGAAGAATGAAATACCAAGAAGCTTAGGTGAAACAATAGGTGAGGAATGAAATGAATAAGAAAAGAATGGCAAAGGCTTCCAAGAAATGTGCATTAACACATACACAACTAGAAACACAGATCAAAAATGTCTAGCAAACCATAGGAGAGGCTACTTTATTATACCAATTTTGTTTGCAATGGCCTACTACTACTAAGAACATAAAGGATTAAATAGATAATCTAGAAGCCCAGATAACACAAATTGTGGGAACATATGACCCCCTTAAAGATATGAATAGAGAAATAAGGGCACAAATTGAAACAATTCACATGCAACTACAACAACTACAAGAGCAGAGGGAACAAATCAAGGCACAGATCAAGCAATTGAGGGAAGTTGTAAGACTTAGATTAGCACATTTAACAAGAATATTAGTAGAGGCTAAGAAAAATACTCAAAGGATTCAGATTTCCTCTACTATAGTAGATGCAGAAAAACACATACTGAGATAGAGTGCCAGATACAAATGCTACAATAGGCCAATAAATAGTGGGATACTACCCTGACCCAACTAAAAGTGATCTACAAGAACATCTTACTTGGTAACTAGCACTGCATGTCTTGAGGACAAGACATAATTCTAAAAGGGGGGATGTTGTTGGCAGGGAACAGGACATGCACTATAACCTATCACAAGTCACCACAAGTGCAGTGCGAAGGTCAGGACCGACATGAAAGACAAGAATCAGGTTGTGTTGTAAGGGACACATCCCCATCCCACTGTATATGTAATAGATAAGAGATAAGTAAGGTCAGAGAGGTAGAGATAGATGAAGATAAGAATACAGAGCAGAGACTTAGACCTGCCATTTTGTATAGGATAATGATATAAATATATAAGGAGATATAAGAATTTTAGTTAAAGACTAAATTGTGCATATGAATGTGAATGACTAAAGTATCTATGTTATAATTCCACCATATTATGTTATTACTCACTACTGTTCTCTATTATTTTGTCACTGTCATGTCTGGGGTATAAATAAACTTAGAAACATGACCTGGGCTTAGATCTATGGACTGTGTCCTTTTTAACATTTTCTTACCAAAAAACATGTTTGCAATTGGTGGCAAAGTCATTGCCTTATTGCTTATTATGTGGGTTATATCCCCTCTAAGTAATATTTGTTTTCTTGGGTTTGAAAGTCCTAGGAGCCCCATGACATTAACTTATTTGGGGTTAGGAACCTTTCAAAGGAGATTTCCTTTTTCATATCTCATGACCCCATAACACCTTGCTAGTGCTCCATTTGGGTGGAACTCACAAATCTCCATGTTCCTATCTGGGACTACCCAGAACTAATTATCTAGCCTCTTTGGTGCTTTATTTGTCATTGGCTACATATATTTTTCATGACTTTGCACAACAAGACAGTTTACGTGTGATTTGGGGCCAAAGGGTATAACCTAGGGAATAGCCCAATTAAATATAGTTAACTAACCTATATGTCTAGAATATTTATATGTTATTTCACACCTCGTCTATCCACAACAAAACACATACTATTATTACAACACTATAAAGGCAAGTACTCGCCACTACTTGGCACTTGTTATTTTTTAAATTCTAATAATTTCAAGATGCAACCAAAAAATATAATTTAGATTAAATTTTTGAAGTAAACATTTCCACAACATAATTATTATCTTTTTAAAAAAATTTAGTAGTATTTGGACAAATATTATAAAATATCAAACTCATATCTAATTATCTAAATCACTTCCACAACTACAAAATTAATCAAACTACCCACAAAATTACATACAATATAAAATTACTTAATCCTCCAATTAAACTTTTACTTATATTGGGACAAAAGTGAAAGAAACTTTATTAAATTTTCTATTACTTTATTAATAAAAACATAAATTATAAAGAAAAGATATCTTATTTACATCTAATGATCTCATCCCTATTAATAACAATATTAAAACAAATAAACAATATTAAATAAAAAATGTTTCGATTTAATTGAAACCATTTATTTGTATAAATGGTTTTTAGGCGCAATGAATTAAATTTTAATATTTTAATATATTTCCATAAGAGAGGAATACTATTATAATACCTATCTAGCTGCCAACATACTAAATGGGGTGCAAATAAATTTACTGGAAAAAACAAACAATTTTACTCATTAAAAATTATCATCCTCCATTGTATCTCCATTGTGGTTAACTAGTATATTTATATTTAAAAAAATATATCTATGTACGCCGAGATTTCTTTTTTGGTATTTAGATTACTAGAACTTGTTTCATTTGCCATTAAATATATTTCTGGCATTTACATTTTGGTTTAAAATAGCAAAAACATCTTTGAGGGTAGTGTTTCATTATGATCCTCTATCTTAATAATCTCATGCATATAATTTTTTTTTTTGTTTTTTAGATTGAAATCTTATAAAATTACACAAAATCTTAGAATCTTTTAGCTGTTCAACTCCACCCCTGCTATGATTATAGAACGCCTCTCAGCATAACTACTTTAAAATGGAGACATGAACATCTCTACATGTGGGTGAAGTGGGGTGTGCCGAAATAGAGAAATATGTACTAGCATACCTATATTTAAAAAATATATATAAAGTACGTTGAGAGATATCCTTCTCGAGGCGCCTATTTCCACCTATGCGAGGTATAAAAAATAGGTGCCTCAAGAAGGATATCTCTTGATGTACTTTAAATATATTTTAAAAATATAGGTATGCTAGTAGCATCCGGAGTGGCAAGCATAATTCTAACTATATTATATAATAATTATATATAATATTTATAAAAAATATTATTATAATATATTAATAATTAAAATTTTATATTATAATATATATTATATTTAGGATTAGAGTTAGGGGTTAAAATTAGGATTAGGGTTAGTGTTTAGGTTAGAATTAGGGTTAGCATTAGAGTTAGGGTGACAATTAGGGTTAGAATTCTCACACTATTTTTAATTTTAACCCTAAAAATAGCTCTAAATTTAACCCTAACCCTAACCCTGACCATAGTTGAAACCCTAACCCTAACCTTAATACTAACCTTAACTTTGATTGTAACATTAACCATAAATCTAATTCTAAAATTAATCCTAATTATAGTCGTAACCCTAATTCTAACCCTAACCCTAATTATAGTCATAACCCTAATTCATACTCTAACCCTAAGCCTAAATCTAACCGTAACCATTACTCTAATTCTATTATTATCCCTAAGTCTATCACTAACCTGAATTCTATCCCTAACCCTAATTGTAAGTCTAATTCTTACCCTAATTCTAATAGTAACCCTAATTCTAACTCTAACCCTAACTCAAATTCTAACCCTAATTATAGTAACCCTAATACTAGCCCTAACCCTAACCCTAACCATAATTCTAACCCTAACCCTAATTGTAACTCTAACCCTAACACTAACCCTAATTCTAACCTTCACCCTAATTCTAATTCAAACCCTAACCCTAACCTTACTTCTAACCCTAACCCTGATTCTCACCCTAACCATAACCCTTATTATAACCCTAACCCTACTTTTGACCCTAATTCTCACCCTATTTTTTATTATAACCCTAATTCTAATTGTAATTTTAACCCCATCCTAACCCTAATTCTAACTACAATTCCAACCCTAACTCTAATTTTGACTCTAACCCTAACCCTATTTCTAACATTAACCCTAACCCTAACCATAATTCTAACCCTAACCCTAATTCTAAATGTAACCCTAACCCTAATTCTAACCCTAACCTTAAAACTTATTCTAACCCTAAACATAGCTCTAATTTTAAGCCTAACCATAATTCTAACCCCAACCCTAATTCTAACTCTAACCCTAACACTAACCCTAATTTTAACCTTCACCCTAATTCTAATTCAAACCCTAACCCTAACCTTACTTCTAACCCTAACCCTGATTCTCACCCTAACCCTAACCCTTATTATAACCCTAACCCTACTTTTGACCCTAATTCTCATTCTAATTCTCACCCTATTTTTTATTGTAACCCTAATTCTAACCCCTATCCTAACCCTAATTCTAACTACAATGCCAACCCTAACCCTAACCCTAACTCTAACCCTACCCCTGACCATAATTCAACCCCTAACCTTAATACTAACCTTAACCCTAATTGTAACCCTAACCCTAACTCTAATTCTAACATTAACCCTAATTATAGTCGTAATCCTAACCCTAACCCTAACCCTAATTTAACCCTAACCCTAACCCTAACCCTAATTCTAACTCTAACCCTAACACTAACCCTAACCATATTTCTAACTCTAATTTTAGCATTAAATAAAATAATAATTGCCCTTTTAAACTTATTTGCATACATTAATTTTTACCATTAATACTAAATTAGAAATACACAATAATAAAAAAATGAAAGCACTCATCACTAAATTAATTTAAAAAGCACATCATTGTAAATCATCCTCTAATTAAGGAATCTTTAAATTGAAATTACTCCTAAATTAATTTAAATAAACCAATAATCTCATTTGATTCCACTTATATTTTTTCTACAACTAAATTAATTACATAATTTAATTTAATTTAAATAATTTAATTATAATTAAATAAATTTCTCACTTAAATGTAATTTCCAAAAGAAAAAACTTATTAAAAAGAAATAATAAAAATAGCACTAATTCTAATAAATTAAATTTTAAAACGTTCCTTAAAAAACACCACTAAATAAATAAATTGGTAACCTAAATTCATGGAATAAGTATATGAAGTTAAATTTAAGGAAAATAAATATAATTAGTTAAGAAGCATATAAAACATATCTCTACTCAATTCCTTTTCATTTTCTCAATTTCTTCTTATGTTTCATTTATCTCTGCATGCACAATGGAGGAGAAACGAAACTTCTAGAACAATCTTGAAATGCCCCCTTCTCACCTCCTTACCCCATCCCGGGAGCTATATATATTTTTTTGTCACTTCCTTTTTATGTGTTTATTATTTTACATTATTTTTTGTTTTGAAACCCTATATGAAGATTTCAAGTGTTGCATGATGCAAAAATGGTCTACAAAGATAAATTCATAGGTTTTTTAATATATACAACTATGTGCATGCTAGGAAGAAGAAGATTTAAATATGTATGTCTTCAAATAACAATAATATGAAATCTCTTTAACAAAGGATTGTGGTTTGTTTTGTAAGGAATGGATCAATAGAAAATTTTAAATTAATATTTATTTCTTGTTTTAAAAACAAAATGGTTTACTACAGATTTGATTTGATTTTATTTTTTTAAACTATGCCTAAAGGAAATAATTTTTTTGTTTTAAAATATTATCACATGCTTGTATATAAAATTAAACAACAAATGAATAATAAAAATTCTTAAATTTAAAATAAAATTTTAAAACAAAAAATTAAATAAGTTAACATCAATTTTAAGCCTTAGTAATTTTAAATCCTAATTTTCATTTAACATTACATTCCTTTAAAAAAAAATCAATTTTAAACAAAGTTACTATAATTAAGTGAAGTTGACTATTTCCCTTTTTATTTTGTAGTTTACATAATGGGAGTATGAGGTAGTCTCATATGTTGTAAGCCACATGTAGACCCAAAAACAGGTGCCACACATCGTAGACTATAAAAGGATCCATTTCCATTTCCATTTCTTTCTTTTTTTAAAATGATTATAACTTGTTTTGATATGCCTTCTTTTATTTTTAACCTTTTTTTTCTTTCTTGTCTTACTAACAAAGTGATTGTTTCCCTTTTTATTTTAAAGTTCTCCTTATTTTTATTTCCTTTTCTCTTTACTTCTCTTTAAAGATTTTTTTTATAGTTTTTAAAAAATTGTATAACCTAAAACTTAATAATTTTCTTAAAAATTAAATCTTAACTTATTGTGCATAATTGTTTTTATTAAATTAAATGGTATTTTTAACTTCCATTGAGTGTTTATTTTATTTATTCTCCCATACCACTACCATCATGCATTGAATTTTCCATTGAATGTTTATTTTATTTATTCTCCCATACCACTACCATCATGCATTGAATTTTATTTGATTTGATTTTTTTTATTTGCTATTTTTTTATTTCTTTGATTTTTATTTACTGGTTAAGGGAGTGCTTGCCACTGTAGAACAACTCTCCCCATAATAATCAATATTACGTGAGTCATATTTTTTGATTATTTTTAATAAACTGCTCCACTACAACACCTAAAGTTTTTGACCAATCACAAAATGAGTTCAAAGATTGGAGTCAATTAAAGAATTTATTATTAATATTTTTTCATAGTATATGTTAAAAAAATTAGCATCTACACTTTTTAAAATATTTAACAATAAAAATACTTTAATATGATTGGCTTACAAACTTTCTAAAATGTTTAAGAATAAAAAATAGTTGTTTCTGATTGTTTGTTTCAAAATAAATTAATCACTAGATTACAATTCCAGTACTAATAATAATATTATTATTATTGAAATGACAAGTAATTTAAGAACTAATAAATTCACTTGCATCTCTCCCACACCATCAATTGGCAGTCTTCATTAATTTTAAAATTCTGTTTATTTTATTTTCACACTTACTGTTCACAATATCACAATATCACTGGAAAACCATTGACTATATAAAAAATGAAATTGCATTGAAGGGATACCTTAGCATCCCTGTTGACCTAGCCTAATAATATAAATGGAGACAAGGTTCGAATCCCTAGAAGATAATGATGTACCTACTAAATGTAGGTCTTAATAACCTTGGCATACAGAATCCGAATAGCTTTGGATGACAATATTTACGCCGAAGGCGTTCCCTTTGTCACCTGACATAGTTTTGGATGACCATATTTACGCCAAAGGCGTTCCCTTTGTCAAATGAATACTTGACATGGCGGATCGACGGCGCAGGATCCAGCGGAGCTATGCAAGACGATTGAAGCAGCTTGGGCCATTCGATCTCACTGATCGAGATATATTCACATTATTTTCCCATTCATGTGATGTCTCCTTTTCCTATTTATGTATACCGTCCTCTGCGTTGATTTGAATGCTTTTCTATCCGCATAAAATACTAATAATAAATGAACAAACAGTTCTTAATTCTTTCCTAAGTTTGCTTTGCTTAGATTTTTACGTTTTAAAAAAAACTTTAGTTTACTTTTTATTTGCCGATATGCTTTATATGTGAGCATTATAGTGCTTGGAATTGTCTCACGTGGTTAAAAGAAAATTCATGCCTGAAAATCTTTTAAACTCGTCGGTTGTTCCTATTGGCGTAATAAAGTTTTTTAATGTTTTGTAATTATTTTTATTAATTTGAATTAACAATAATATAATACCTTTTCTTTTCACATATATTTTTTAAATTTTTGAATATATCTTTTCTAATTATATATTTATTTTTAGCAGTTTAATTGAAATCTTTTCAATATATGTTTAGAAGATGAAATGAATGTTAAGAGATTGAGGAATTGATTGTCTAGGTTTTAATATATTACATATGATTATAAATTAAAAGAAAATTTGTATTTGTATTTGTCTAATCCAAAAGAAATTAGTCCCAAGGAATTTGGGCATTTTTGGAACTTCCAAGTCTTAAAGGAAGTTGTTGTATAATGTTATTTATACAATATAATTATTTATAAAACATAATCTTTGAACTTAGGTTGTAATTAAAGCTACAACATAATTATCTAAATGTTTAGTGTTGGGTCTAGATTCATATGAACTAAGTGCGTGTCTATGTAAATGCACACATAAGGGGTATATAGTTCTTCTTACTTGTATTGAAGGTATTTTAAATACATGCATAAGGGGTAAATAAATATCCTTAATTGAAGGCATTTTTGGCCAGTCACAAAGCATACTTTTAAGAAATACATATATAGTTGATAGATTTATTTAAAAATATACTTGATTGGTGGACTTAATAAAGTGAGATTCCATAAAATAAAAATAAAAATGTAATTCTAAGTGTGGATGGTCATAGGTTCAATTCCTTGTAGTATAGAAATTTTGAGTGAACGAGTGGAACGTCACCTTGTTTGATCTTTCTTATGCTTTTATTACACTAACAAGCATTCCCCTCTACAATGAGTATCATTTTTATGTGCAACACTTTTTAAATCATGCAACACAACATAAATATATCATACAACTTCATTCATTCCTATTTACTGCCAACTTTCACTAGAGTACGCATAGGGACTACCATATGATCCTATAAATTGGTTTAATGGACCAATGAAAATTAATCTAAAGCACCACATGTCTAGCATCAACTCCTCTAAACTTGGAGACTTAACCTTTCCATTAAATGCAAGACTTCTCTCCAATCTCCTTTGAAATAAAATTATAAGCCAATGAGCACCTCCAAACATGAAATGAACTTGCCACCACAAAGTTGAAACAACTAGTGAGCCAAGATATATGGGCGCCTAGGACTATTGGATAGCATGTAAGACATCACTGGACATGAAAAGCCTAATAAAATTCATTAATGTAAACTCTAGATCTGTAGACATCCAATCCTTCTAAACTTGAAGACTTATTAAGTGGAATCTGTAATGTTTTTTGCCTTTGATATTCACTTTCTTAGTTCTTGTGGACCTAAGCTACTTTATATACCTGGGTTGAGAAAATGTTTAAAGTTTGAAATACCAATTCAAAGTCTACGGTGCTTATGTTTGGTGAACCCAAGAGTTTCATTAATCAAATTCTAGAGGGAGGCTTGTTTTTTAGGTTCACTTTGCTTCGTGCTTGTGTTCTTGGTAGACCCAAAAAACATTATGCAATAGAGCTCAATTAGTGGTCTTGAGTCCATGGTATTTATACTATCAAGTCCATGATTATAAGGTAGTCATCGAGTGAATTATGGTTTTATATGTCGCTTGGTAGGGACATTGACTATGGTATGAGGGAATCAAGAGTAGATACATGGCACTGCTCTATCAAGTTTTATTGGTCTTTCAACCGATTTGTGAGTCTCTTAGATGCAAGGAAGCAAATACAATATGATTGGTTGATACGCTTTGGGTCTGTTACGGTTTATGAATTCATGATTTATGGTCTACATGTTAAAATATTTGCACTCGTACAAATAAAATATTATTGTGAGCCATCAAAATGTCAAATAGGTCTTTGTCTCACTAACTTGAGATTTAAGTGGCAAGATAAGTTTAAGGAAATGACATTAAAACAACATCCTACAACTTGATCCAACACTATAAATCTTCATTCCTACATAACCATTTCTATCAAACTCTTTCACCTGCAAATATGTGAATCATTTTTTGCTTTGTTTTCTTGCATTGTTGAGGTTTTTTAGGCTTAAAATTTGCAATAATGGCAGAATCAACATATTGTGGGCTATAGGGAATGTTTGGGAAGAAGAAATTCTAGAGGACATCAACAACAACAACACAATGTCACTCAACATAGGCATATTTTAGGGCTTTCTCTTAATTTTTTATTGTAATAAAAAATACATTTTATGTTTTTATTCTACAAATATAACATCATTTTCATATGATTTGAATTTGTGAGCTTTTCAGGATGAAGATTTTATGGCTTGCCATCACCACAAAATTCCTCTAAAAAAGGCTTGGGCCTTAACAATACATAAATCATAGGGTCTAACTCTTGAAAGGGCAACAATCAACGCCGGCAACATTGATCATCAAGGGCTAACATTCACATTGATATCAAGAGTGCGAAACCTTACAAGCCTTCAAATATGACGATGCTTCACATTCCAAATATATGCACACATGCAACATATCCCATTTGTTGCACTAAGAAATCAAGAAGAGGGCCAATTAACAACACTTTCACATGCAAATGGTTGACTAGCACAAATAAACCAAATAAAGGTATTCCATTTTTATACCTATTTGTTAATTCACCTATGGAGCTTTCTCCTTTTATTCAACACAAACTTTTATTTCCACCATGTATACATGTTTATTTTACTCCATTTTATTTCCATTGCAAGACAACAATGCACATCAAATTACATGGTTTCAATGTTCAAATGATGAGGAGGAATCAACAACTCAAAATGGACCCAAAAAAATCTACATATTTTCTATATACTCTCTTTTATTTCGACCTGTTTGTTAATTCACCTATGGAGCTTTCTCCTTTTATTCACAACAAACATTTATTTCCACCTTGTATACATGTTTATTTTACTCCATTTCATTTCCACTACAAAACAACAACACACATCATTAGATTATTTCAATGTTCAAATGATGGTTGGCAATCAACAACTAAAATGGACCAAAAAAAGAAACTCTTTACTACTCTTACAAATACACCCCCTCTATTTATTGCTCTTGGCAACTCAATTTTTAAAACTACATATACTTTAAATTTACCCATATGCAAAATAATATTTGCTTTTTCTCCTGCAAAAAACCTTCCCACATCCATTCTCGGTGCACCCATTGCACACTAAAGATAAGAGGGAGGGAGAGTGATAAAAAGAAAACATGGCTACATGTATTGGCCATCATGGGATTACAAAACTAAGTTTAACTGCATAAACATAGTGACAAATAGTGTTCCGTCGTGTGATAGAATTGGGGCTATAATCAAGCATTCCAATGGAAAACCCTATATTAAAGATTATGCTATGACACTTTTACAATGTAAAAAGTGGAGCTTGGTATGGGTTGGTCCATATCATCTAGCTCCACTGTAGCCTCGTGAAAAATGGTAATTTTACAAAAATAGAGAGAGAGGAATAGAGAAAGAGAGATGAAACAACACACATCCTTACATGGCTTCAATGTTATTCACAACCAAGTTTATTTACCACCATGTATACATGTTTATTCTACTCCATGAAAGAAAAAAATATGAGACATAGATATATATAGAGAGGGAGATTGATAGAGAGGACTAGAGATAAGAGATATAAAAGGGAAGAATCCAACAATCCAAAGAATGCAAGACAATATAAAATGATGGGTGTCACTAGATCCATTCATTTCTTGTGTTTATCGATCAAAAACCTATAGAGAGAGAGATTCGTTTTTCTTTTATAAGAAGTGTATCATGCAAGATCCCTGCTCTTTTACCACCTATTCATTCGGCCTAAAATATGACAGTAAATCAGATTGTCTCATGAATGTATCTATGCATGAAGGGATAAACAATATTAAGTAAGAAGACTTTTTAAGAGGATTGCATAAATTTGCGAGAAGTTTGAAGTAACATACTTTATGATGTGCATTCTATGTCATGTTCCTTTTACAATTTTTTTGTCAGAGTGAGATTGAACACAACGGGCTCCCATGACATAGAATGCACACTATTTTTTAGGTCTTAAGATCATTCCCGTATCATCTACAAATTCAAACAAATAAAAAAAATTCCCTTCAAATTTAATATATTTAAACAATTAGGAATTCTCAATCTAAAATTTTAGCATGTCTAGATTAATTTTTTATCCATTTGACCTCCAAATTATGCAAAGGTGTGAAATTATAAAACTAGTGAGGTTCACTAAGTTTGATCTATCGTATTACTAGGTAGATAAACATGATGTAGGTGGTGGCCATGCTTATATTTGCAAGACAATGTCTATTAAATGTAGGTGTGAAAATGTCAAATATGAGGCCTCTCATAAGCAAACCCACATGCTTCAATTAATATGCATAAGTGATGATTAATGGAATGCAAGTGAACCCAGGTGTAATGCAAGAACAAGAATCTAGAAAGGGGATGCATACAAATATAGACTAGACACCAAAAATAAAAGCTCACACATTTGAAGTAGCTACTAAGCAAAACATAACGATCTTGAAATCCATTAAGATCATGTAAATTAATTCATGAATCCATTCAGATTATGCAAATTAATTCACGACACTTTTGAGAAAACAAAAAATGACATGAACCATAAGATACAAGACAATCATCATGTCTTTATTGTACTTCCACAACTCTTCGCGTACCCATTGCACACAAGGTGCGATTGATAGTTATAACCTTGTTGTACAGAATACGAATGAGGAAATTAGTCGTGACGAGGCAGCACGGTCACTGGGTTTGGCTCTTTGGGAGCTGGCATTGTCCGTGCATCCTCATAATTAAGTAGAAAATAAACTGCGTTGAATTTCATGGCCGTTTCTTGGAATTTTCCCCATTTAAAAGATCAGAGCTTTCCCAAAACCCCGCGAGATGAAAAGGGCAATTTTATACAGACCGTGCGATTACAGAAAGAGATATTCTTGGATGGGATTTTACTTTTGTTTTGTTGAAGAGATTGTGGATCCCTTGGAGGTAAACGGATAAGATTTGAAATACATGACAGGGAAAGCAAAAAGGGATCGGACAATGACAACCTCTAAAGATGTTGCCCAACAGCCTGTAATTTTTTTACTGATTTGAAAGTCATCAAAACATGTTTGGTTATTTTGTTTAAATGATAAATTAGATAATAAAATTGAATTTCAGATATATATGAAAGATGAGACTTATAAAGTAAATGAGAAAGTTTGGATTGTTTTGGCTCTTTTGTCTTGGATTTGTCAATTTGGAAGATGTAGTTGTATAATATGTTTGATAATTGGATTTCTATTGTACACTCTATCATAGATTTGGGTCTGATGTTTGCTTTATGTCTAAATGATATCCCACTATATTTTCTTTTGAGTTGGTGTGGTCTTGTTCATATGATAATGATTTTGTCCTTTGTTATTGTAGATTTTTGAGACCTGCACACCTACGAAGATACCTATTTTTGGAACTCTATCACAAACTTGGCTTTGATCTTTGCCCTATGTCTAGATGATATCGCACTATTTTCCCTTTTGAGGTGGTGTGATATTGCTCATACGATCATGATTTCGTCCTCTACTATTGTAGACTTCTGAGACTTGCACACCTACAAAGATACCTATTTTTGGGACCAGTGTGGTGTTAATGAGAGCCTTTGGGGGTATGCTATAAGAGGGTTAAAGTATGAAACTTCTTAACTCTGAGTCAAACCCCTAGTTTCAATTTCATAAGATTTGAAGACACAAGAGATGCATCGTGGAGAATGCCTAGGTGTAAAATATTTTGATGATTAATGCAATTCCTTAATGCTACTAGATGGTAATGCTCTTGATGTGATTTGATATGATTTCCAATCTCTTCGATGGATAACTAGTGTCCTAGGACTTGTCTTTAAATATGACATCCTAGGTGCACAATTTAAATATGTTAGCACATAATCTAATTCACAATATTTGTTACATCCAAGCACAATAATGGGTCAATGACATACACACGAATGTGATTAAGGTATATGGTGCATGCAATAAGAGTTATGAATTGTATATATATGGCCTCTAGGATGAGCACTTTTTAAAGGTCTTCATATGGTTTTAAGCCACACCACTATTCTACAGATATATGATGTGTGATTCATTTAACAATGGGTGTTGGTTGAAAGAAGGTGACTATAATACAAAATTCCTTCATGCCTCCACAAAATCTAGAAGACTGTTTAATTGAATCAAGGAAATAATAACACATGATGGTAGAATCCTAAATAAAGATATAGAACTTAAGTTGGAAGCAATTAATTTTTTAAAGGTGATAGGATCTCATTAAATAATTTATTCAAAGAGGGTAAAAAGGTGGTTATGAAGAAGAGGCAAGAGAACATGAAGGGAGGAAAAACACCTAGGATGAAGAGAAAAAGAAAAGAAATAAAATAAATAAAAAAGGAATCATATAGGAATGGAGGCAAGGTTGACATGGAAAAGACTAAGACATGGCTTAGGAAGGAGGAATAAGAGGGGTCAAAATGGGTAAAAAAACATAAACATAATGGGGCTAAAATGAGTGTGAACATAATAAAAGAAACTATTGAGTATGTAATTTTTATTATTACATTTTCCCCACTTTAGTAGGCTTTTAGAAATTTAAACCTGAGGAATTATCCAAAAGTAAGAGTATAGTAAATATGATGAAATGTAAATGATACTTGTTACCATAGGAGAGGTACCAGTCTTTACCTTAGTTTTGGACTTCGTTTTATCACATGTACCTATCTCTACCATAAATGGATAGAAAAAGTAGTTACTATATGCCAACAGGAGCAGCCACACAACACACATAAGGAAGGTGGAAATACATAGAGGAAACAAAAAGATATCTAAGAAATAGCTAATATCTAAGCATAGACTGGAAAATAGTATATCAACCATACCATGAAATGCCAATGGAAAATCTAAAAATGACACAAATAATTAAGCATTCTATTTTGGGGGTGGGATCTATGAAGATTCACTCCATAGAAAACTGAGGAAAGGAAGTGTGATAGTGACCCACGATAGGTAGAGGAACACCTTGGTAAAAGGTAAGAGGGAATAGGAGACTATAAAATAGAAAATGGAAAATAGAAATTAGATATGACAACAAGGGCTATGAGGTAGCCACTTGTAAGAGAAGCTAGACTAGGCCAATAGTAAAAGGTGTTGATGATAAAAATTTATTGTCAAATAAGATGAAGAAAGATTGCAATGAAAACTTTTACAACGTGATGCAAATCTGAAATTAATCTCTTAACAGTGGATTACCCATTACAGATTAAATGTGGAAGCATAAATCAAAAATATGAATAAAATAAAATAAAACATAATAAAACACAACACTAGATTTATGTGGAGAAACCCTTTTGGGAAAAACTCCACCAACAAAGAGAGCACACAAATGTATTAATTTTTAGCAATCATGCATATATGAAACACTCTTTCTCTCCTCAATTTGATAACATTCTAGTAGCACCTGTGTACCTATAAAATAACATGATGAAACTATTATCTCATTCCTACAATTTATAATCTAAATGAGAGAGGAATAGCACAAATGGTTTCCCAAAATAATGTAATATCAAACCATGGTAAAATGCAAAAACTCCCACGTCCAAAATGAAGAGGATATTTTGAGAATAGTAAAAGTAACTCCCAATGAGCCATGAATAGAAAAAATAACTTCCACAATGGCCCACATCTCAAGGTAGGCACCTAAATTCACCAGCGAACTCATATGGGACCCACCAATAACATGAAATATGCTCCACCACTCAATTCTCACTCCCAAGTTGAGGAATATGCTAAAAATAGCATTGTAATCACCACTGCCAACTTCACCTCCTTCATGAATGCCATTACAACTAATATTCCAAGTAACAAGGATAATAGTATTGAAATAATAATATCTCTCAACAATATGGGCATCTAAGTACCCATTCCAAGATTGCTGGAGATGCATAAAAAATAATACAATAGAATTGTAATTAAATATCACACTATCCTAACATTCTCCCACTTGATATTATACATTGCAATGTCATCCAAAGGAATAATAAAATATATCAAGTATAGGATCTAAGGCCCATGGCCTTCCTAAAACAAGAGAACTTCTGCATGCTTAGTGGCTTGATGAGGGAATCTACAACATTATCCTAAATGTCAACCTTATACAACAAGACCTTACCATTCTCTACTATCTCATGCACAGAGTGATACTGAACATCAACATTCTTATTACAAGCATGGTACATAGGATTTTGGCCAAATAGATAGCACTTTGACTATCACTACAAATTCTAACAACCTTGCAATCAAAATTAATACCTGCACAAAGTATCTGTAACCATACCACCTCCTTAGAGGCATGTGTAGCAACCATATACTCTGCTTTGGTGGTGGACAAACAATTGTGGGCTGCCTCTTACTCATCGAACTTACTACACCACTAAATAAAGAAAACACATGGCCACTAGTGGAACTTCGACCATCCAAGTCACCTACCTAATTTGCATCCACAAAGCCCTATATGTCTAATGTCTTATCAACACCATCAATACCATGATAAAATAAATAATATTCAAAAGTCAAATCCAACGTTCCTTACCAAGGTTAGACATAAACCTACTCAAAACTTCCACTGCTTGGGCAATATATAGTATCGTGCAAACCATGGCATACATTAGGCTACCAACAACACTAGCATAAGGAACATTAGTCATAACCTCAAAATCATTACCCAATTTGGAACACATATCTAAAGAAAGCTTAGTGGCAACAAGAAATGGAATACTCACTAGTTTACAATTGTAGTGTCAAAAATTGCATACCCTTGCAATTTCACACTAGTTTGGTGACCACTTTGGTGCTTGCATCTCCTTTGTGCATCTTAGGATTATTTTCACTTCATTTTAGTCCTTTTTGCTCAATTTCATGAAATTTTGTTTTAATCCTTGGTGTTTCTCCTAGCTCAGAGATGTTTCATGGAACCCTGAGGTAGATTCGCTCATATGCTAACGCTTAGCACAAATGTTTGTGTGTCGCGTTGACATCCCGTAAATGTGAAATGGTCAGTGAGCTATTTTTGGGACACATTAAGCATCTCTTGCGATTGATGAGATTCTTGTAATGCCTCTTGAGCTTTGAACAACTCTTTCCCTCTTTGCATGTCTATCTTCTTCCCTCCCAATCCAAGTTTTTGAACAATCCTTTGCTCATTGACTCTCTCCTAATTTTCTGAAAGTATTGGTTGAATCATACACTCTTGAGTTCTCCTATCATAGGAAGCTATTGAGGATTCCTATGCTCTTTGGGCTTGCAGCATTATCTTTGTTGTCTCTATGAGATCTTTGCTTGCAACTTGATCGATGTAAAGGTTATCTTTTTGGGGTTTGAAGCTGTAGACATCTAGATTTCTTACCTTCAGGAAGTTGCAACCTCCTCCATTGTCATTCAAGATGGTAATATTGTTTTATATTTGAAGAATAATGTTTATTTACATATTTTTGTTAAACTTTGCTTTATTGTTCATTTAGTAAGTTCATGGTGTAGAACAACATTCTTTTCCTTTGCATAGATGGAGGTATTCTTCCTCCTAGACTATGGAAGCTACTTCCAGTTTCATTTTGTTTGTCACTATTGTTTATTTCTTAGACACAATTAAGGGAATAAGAGCACACACTTTTTTTTCAAATTTCTATTTATCCTTGCTACTTATGTAGGTCGAAAGACCAAAGCAAGGGCTTGACTGAGGCAAGCTCCTTAGGATCCCAACATTTTTCCTCTGTTCTCAGCAGCAGTTACTTTGGGTTCAGAGTTATTTGAATGCATGGAGGTTTTATTGGTTTCATTCCTCTTCTTCCTTCATTTGTATTTCATTTACTCCATTTCAATAGAAAATTTATATCATTTTATTTATCTAGCATCACTGGGTATCACTAGGTTGTTTGTTTGTTCATTGTTGTGTTGTGCAAGAGATAACAAACTGTACAAGATACACTATTTTTATTTTTCAGACTTTTACGATGCCAATGCCTGACATAGATGTCCCCATGGCGTGTTATCGTCTAGCACAATGAGCTTCATTTTTTGGTGATAGGTTCCTTTGTAAGCTCCCTTATCATTTATGTACTTCATTTTCTAAAATTTTGTTTATAGCACTTGATGAGTGATAGGTAGCACTCATCAAAATGCACTCTTATGTTCCCTTTTTCCATTTCATACACCACCTTATTTGTTGATTGCACTATGAAAAATGTAAAACCTTGTTTAAATTATGTTAATTAAAGATGAAATACTGAAGTTGTTGTGATGAAAAGACTCGTGTTTTAGATTTGAACTGACAATACTATGTAGAAATGTCTTCTTTTGATCACAGGGGTCCATCTATCAGGAAAGGAAGGGTTTTTGAAGACTCCAGAGATGTTCCTAACTATCTCTAGAGCTGGGCAGAAGATGCATTGCAAAGAACTCCAACATTTTGCAGAATGGTTGGAGGATCTTCAGAGTTAAATTGTCAGGACAACAAGGGTTTCTGATCATAAGACCTCTAGAGCCGTGTCCTGATGAGCTATCTGGGGATCTTCAGAGCTATTGTTGACCGCACAAGGTTTCTAGAGCTACACAGAATCTCTAGAGCTATTTTACTGCACATAAACTCTGGAGCTGTTGGAGAGCTCCAGAGTTCCGCATGTGAAGGCCAAAGTTTTTGTATCTAAAGTAGAACTGGGAGTAAATTAATAAACCCTAGAGATATGATATCAACAACATATGGTATATATTGTATGGAGGCAGTAGGATAGGATAGTCTCATCTATTTTTCAGAAGCATATATATTTTTATTGTTACCATGTTATACTCTATTTTAGAAATACTAGATTAAAGGAAGGCGATTCTTCTATTTGAGTGTTCTAAAATTTCTGTTTAGTCTTCAATTCTGAAGGTGTGGAGCAAGGGCCCGCTCTCACTGATAGAAAGAAGGCTAGTATTGGTTTATTGCTTTCTTATATTACTGTAGATTCCTTAATTTAGTTTTCCTGCTTTCATAGAAATAAACCAGATTTTTATCAATTTTTTTTTAATGTCTTTTTCCAATTTTTATAGTTAGATAAATCATTTCAGCATTGTACTATTCCAATTCATATATTAGATTTCTTTCACAAAAGTTAGTTAAGAACATGAGTTTGATTGAATAAGTAGGTTTCATTTCAGTAGGTAGTTTAAGGACTGTTAATTGCTAGTATCTATTGTAGACTGCCATGGACACAACCCTGGATTTCACAAATAAACATGATTAAATGCCAAGGTACAACAACCCTTGTCATTTTTGGTGTCATTGCCGGGGAGATTTTGTGTTAATAGTAACTCTAGCTAGAAGTCCCAGTTAGGGTTAGAACAATTTTGCATGGTTAGACCTAGAGACCCAAGAGGTAGATATATCAAACAAACACCCCAACCACAAGCTATAGGTGAAAGTAGTGTGGTAGGTCAAAACCCTACTGAGGAGGAAGATCATCTAATGCCCACCTTGGAAATCGCACAACAACCAAATATTCCTACAAGCCCTCAACACCTTACACTCTCAGAATACATCCAAGAATTACAGGAGATGCACGAAATAGATCTGCTAAGAGGATCCACATTCCAAGAGACTCAACCTAAATTTTGGGAAGAAGTAGTACCTTAAGAAGATCCATTAACCATGGGGGACAATCATGACCAACCAGATCCTTTGCAAGACAATGCAAGGACTTTCTCATATCCCATAGTCCTCAATTAAAGGAAAATGCACCTATGAAAAACATCTCCCCCTCAAATCTTCCAACATTCAGGGGAATCCATTCTGAGGATCTAGAGCAGTTCCTCTTTGAATTTAAACATATGAATATGGATCAGACAACCAAAAACTAAAACTCTTCCCATCTACACTTAAGGATTCTGCCATGAGATGGTTCATGGGCTTGGCCCCTGATTCTATACACACATGGGAACAAATGGAAATCGAGTTCCTGGATAAATACTAGGACTATTGCAGAATCAGTGACAAGAAGGAAGAACTATTTAGAACAAAGCAAAAAGAAGAGGAGATCTTAGAAGACTACTTGGATAGGTTCATTTTTTCCCTTAGAAGGTATGACAACCATGTAGCACATCATCTGGCCAAAACCTTATTCATAAGAGGGTTAGATAAGGAATCAAAGAAAACTTTAGATTTGATGGGAAGGGGGAATATAAACAAGCTGGATATGCCCTCAATTGAGGAAATTTGTAGAAACTATTTAAGAACACAAGATGGAGTAAGAGCACAAAGGTCTCAAAAAGAGAAAAATGATATAAGGAAATTGATGGAAGAGTTTACAAACCTGAAAACAAACATTTTACTTCAACTGAATACCACCTTAGATGGGATCCAGGCTAAAAATAGAACCAGTGAACCACTATCAATTACTGCCCTAGGTGCATAAATAGACATCTTTTGAGATAATGCCCCTTGGATAAATCTGAGATCTGCTAGATCTGTGATAAAGATCATCCTACTAGCCACTATGATCAACTCCCAGCTTTGATGAAAATAACTAAAAAGAATGCTCAAATAGAAGAGGATTTGAACTATGTAGGACATAAAGGAATTGGTCATTTTCCTTACAACCAATATCCAATTCAAGCTTCTTATATAGGCCCTTCAAATTGGGGTAATAACTAATGGAATTCATCATGGAATGGACCTCAGAACGCTCCTCCATGGGGACTACAAGATTGGACAAACTAGTAGTAGAAAAACCAGCAATGGCCAAATCAACCGTGGGTCAAACAACATTAGCCACAATAATTTCCATCTCAATTTGGACTACAAAATATGCATCCACAGTGGGGTCCTCAGCAAAACTATAACCAACAATTCCAAGGTCGACCATGACGCTTCCCAAACCAACAACAAGAACTTTTAATTAGACCAACAAACAAATAGGGACAACCTCAAAATGAACCAGTTAGTCAGCCACCCCTACCATCTCAACCTATAGCAAACCCACATAATAAACAAGGAGCAGTTGTAAATATGTCTGAGCAAGAAAATATGTCTGATATTTAAACACTATTTGTTTGAATAACCTCTAGCTACATTCTGGGAAAGCTCTCCCAAGACCATCTCTCCCACTTATTGTTGAAATCATAGATGAATTGGAACCTAAAAATCCATCCGATTAGCAACCCTAGGAGGAGATTATAGTTGAAAAAGTGCCTAAAGAATAGTCCTCAGGTCACTTCGGAGTTCCTCCTAAAAGAACATCTAATGTTGCAAATATGTGTCTAATCGGTGTTGTCATTGATGTCAACATATTCTTGTTGTCATTAGTGTCAACTGTATCCTATTATATTGCTTGTTTAGAAGACTTGTATGTTAGGATATTGAGAAAATTAGCCTCTCTAGAAGAAACAAGTGAGTTACATATCTCTCTATCAGAGATAGTGAAGACAATGCAGTTCAGTGAAGTAGATTGCTCCACATTCCCAACAAGATGAAGATTAGAGTCTGTGGATTAAAGCGGTTGTAGAGGATTGTCTGAAGTTGCTCCAGTCAAGATTTGAGAGGTCCACATGGAGAATTGGCAAAGTTATGGCCATCTGAGTAGAATCGGGTTTTACAGTTGTTCAGAGGTGACAGAGTGACATAAATGTAGTTTGGATTGATCTGCATTAGAATATTATGATCTGCGGATCTAGAGGTGTGTTTGGGATGGCGGTGTGTATCCTCAACTTAAGTAGTTCATGGTTTGGAGGTCCGCAAGCAATCTTTCTAGTGTGACAGTCATGACAATTGGTGTTCTTGAGTTCCCGTATGAAGGTGCAAGTGTTTCTAGTGATCTGAGGTGGTGCGGTTGTTCCTTTTGATTTCATTGTGCTTGTGGTGGTCTCTGAATCAGGTGCCTATTGTGTTGATGGTCTGCATTGAGGATTGATCTCATGGATGAAGATTTCTCCTTGGGTGTTGCTGTTCTTTCCAATCTTAGCGGACCAGATGCATGGTGCATGTTGCGGATGATCTAAGAGAAGTTTATGGAGCATGGCGTGATGTTTGAGGAAAATTTGAAGTCCCAGTTATGTTTGGCCGACAATGCGGTGGTTCGCATGTAGCATTTTAAGTCTTGTGATTGTAATTGCTTGTAATACCTATTTTGGAGAATGTTCCGTAGAGATGATTATTTGGCCGACTTTGATGTTCATTCCAAAATCAATGACATGTATAAATAAGTGTTGTGAAGTCATGGAAAAGGTGTGGAAGTGTGAAGATGTGGATGTAGTGAGGAAGAGAGTGGGGGCAGAGCAGAGGTGTTGTGTGCTTCAATGGAACTAAGCCTTGCATGAAGAAGATGTTGTTTTTCAGTTCAATCTTTCAGTGTTAACATTATAAATGTTCTTGTAGGTAGTGAGCCTCCTTTGAGTAGTGACCTCTGGGCAGTGCGCCTGAAGGCAAGTGCCTTCCCATTTTCTATTCTTTTAATAGAGAATAAATCTTGTGGGTTAACCCCCACTGTGGTTTTTCCCTTAACTGAGTTTCCACATAAAAATCTTGTTGTTATGTGTGTTGATTATGTATCTGCTCTTGTGTTGTTGATTCATGCTTTCATGATTATATCATTAATCTATTTATAAGTGATAAATAAGATTAAATGCAGCAAAAGATAAAGTTTTGTGACAACTGATTCACCCCCCCTCTCAGTTGTCTGCTCTAATTTCAACAATTGGTATCAGAGTTGGTTCCTCTAAAAGAAGCTTGACCGCTTGAGGACATTCGGGATGTTGACTTTCAAAAAGGATAGTCTGAGATTTGATGGAACAAATTACTCTCTTTGGAAGAGTCACATGGAGTGCCATTTGTAATGCATGGGTGATGCTTATTGGTTGATAACAAAGGATGAGTATAAGCCCCCGGAGAAAGGTCCTTCAACTCCAGATGAACTCAAAGATGCTGAAAACAACATTTGGGCTAAAGAAGCATTGTTAATGCCCTGACTGATACAAAAATGACAAATGTCCTGGAATTGAAAACTGCTCATGAAATCTGGAAGAAGTTGGAAACTCTATATGAAGGTGATGCATATGTCAAATGTGCCAAGTTACAGAGCCTAAAAGGCAGATATGAAATTTTGAGGATGAGTGAAGATGAAAACATCACTTCTTACATGCAAAAGGTGAATGAACTTGTGTGCAGTATCAGGTGTGTTGATGGAAAATTGGAAGAATCAGAGATTGTTGGCAAGGTGCTCAGATCCTTACCTGCTTCATACAAGGATAGAGTTGTTGCTATTGAGGAGATTAGGACTGTGACAATTGTTACAAGGGATCAGTTGGTTGGCAAGCTTTCAACATTTGAAATGAGTGAGTTTGGTGATTCCCTTCCTAAATCAGAATCTACTTTTAAGGCCAGTGTTTCTGGGAAGCAAAGATTTGATTCAGGTGAAAGCTCTTCAAGAAGATTAACCAGTTATGAGAAGGCAAGGAAGGAACTTGAAGAAGATGAAATGGAGCTTGAAGAATTTGAAGCCCTTTTTGCCAAAAGGTTACCAAGAGGATCCAGTAAGTATGAAGGAAAGTTTCCTTTCAAATGTTTTGCTTGCAATACGATTGGTCATTTTGCTTCAAGATGTCCAGAGAGGGTTTCAAAGCCAAACCCTATCAGACCTAGGTTTCTGAAGAAATGCTACTATGTCCAAGAAGCTGTTGACGAAGGAGTTACAGATGATGAATCTGATAAGGGAAGTGCCTCTGGAAATGAATGGGTGTTCATTGCTATCAAAGAAGAAGATCTGATGCCTACTGAATCTGCTAGCTGTGTGAATGTGGAAAGTGCCTTGGCTGCTCAGGTTGAAGAAAAGGATGAATGGGCGATTGACAGTGGATGCTCTCATCATATGACAGGTGATAAGAGTAAGTTTGTAAGCATGGAAAGGTATGAAGGTGGAATTGTGAAGTTTGGAGACAATTCAGCTAGTAGAATCCATGGTAGAGGATCCATCTCTCTTGATGGTAAGCATAACACTAATGATGTTTTGTATATAGAAGGGTTGAAGCATAATCTTCTCAGTGTTGGACAGTTGGTTGACAAAGGGTATGATCTCTGATTCAAGGATGGAAAATGCAGAATCTTGGAAAACTCCAGAACTGAGATTGCATCTGGTACACAAACTAGAGGTAATATCTTTCATTTAAGTGGTACTGGTAAAAGTTGTTTGATTGCTCAGATTTATCAGAGTTGGTTATGGCATAGGAGAATGTGTCATGTAAACTTTGATAGTATTGTCAAGATAAGTACTACTCAGGCTGTGAGAGATCTTCCAAAGCTTGTAAAACCTATTGATGGCATGTGTAAGGAATGTCAGTTGGGCAAACAAAGAAGAACTACATTCAAAAGTAAAGAACAATTTTCAAGTGGATTGTTGGAACTTGTGCACACTGATTTGTGTGGTCCTGCCAGAGTTAGGAGTTTGTAAGGAGATAAATACTTTATGTTGCTGATTGATGATTGCTCCTGGATGATGTGGGTCACTTTCTTGAGAGATAAATTAGAGGTTCTTGACAGATTCAAGGTGTTCAAGGCTAGGGTGGGAATGAGATTAGTGTGAAGATAAAGTGTCCGAGATCTGATAGAGGTGGAGAGTTTACCTCCGGTGAGTTTAATACATTTTGTGAAAAGCATGGTATAAGAAGATAGTTATCTGCTCCTAGGACTCCTCAGTAGAATGGAGTTGTGGAAAGGAAGAACCAGACTATTTAAGAGGCTGCTAGAACCATGATGATGGAAGAAAATGTTCCACATGTCTATTGGAGAGAGGCTGTGAATACTGCTGTCTAAACTCTTAACTAGGTGCAGATCAAAGGTAATACTGGTAAAATTCCTTATGAACTATGGTTTGGTAATGCTCCTACTATGAAATACTTTAGATTTTTTGGTAGTAAATGCTATATTAAAAGAGATGAAGATCTAGGCAAGTTTGATGCAAGGTGTGATGAAGGAATATTTCTAGGCTATTCTAACTAAAGCAAGGCATACCAGTGCTTTAACAAGAGATTGAAAAAGATTATTGAAAGTGCCAATGTCAAGGTTAATGAAAGCAAGGAGATGCCTTCCAAGTTTTGTGGATATGAATTAGATGATCAAAATGAAAGTCCTCAAACTTAGATTGCTCCAGAGAATCCAGTGACTCAAGAAACTAGTGCAAATGCTGAGGAACAAGTTCAAGAATCAGAAGTACAAGAAATTCCTAAAACTCCCAGGTATGTAAGGTTGAATCATTTTGAAGATCAGATCATAGGAAATAAAAATAAAGGTGTACAAACCAGAAGAAAAATTGCTGAAGAATAGGAGGAGTATTGTTTGATTTCAAAGATTGAACCAAAATCAGTGAATGAAGCTTGTAATGATGAAAGTTGGGTAAAAGCAATGGAAGAAGAATTAATGCAAATTGAAAAGAATCATACTTGGGATCTTGTTCCTAGACCTGAAAACAAAAATGTAATTGGAACTAAATGGGTCTTCCGAAATAAATTGAATGAAAATGGTGAAGTTGTGAGAAACAAAGGAAGATTAGTGTGCAAAGGATATTCTTAGGTAGAGGGAATTGATTTTGAGGAAACTTTTGCTTTGGTGGCAACAATTGAAGCAGTTAGATTATTTCTTGCCTTTGCTACTTACAAATATTTCAAATTTTACTAGATGGATGTCAAGTCAGCATTCCTAAATGGAGATTTAGAAGAAGAAGTCTACATTAAGCAATCTGAAGGATTCCAGTTGTCTGATCAAGGAGATATGATCTGCAGGTTGAGGAAAGCATTGTATGGACTTAAACAAGCCCCAAGAGCCTGGTATACAAGACTAGATAAGTATCTGCTAAAATTAGGTTTTAGCAAAGGCAGAACTGATAGTAATCTTTATTTCAAGATTGATAATGAACACATCTTGATTATTGAGGTATTTGTGGATGATATCATCTTTGGTGGAAATGAGAGCATGTGTAAAAAAATTGTTGATCAGATGCAAAGTGAATTTGAGATGTCCATGCTTGGTGAAATGAATTTCTTCTTGGGTCTACAAATCATTCAGTCAGATAAGGGCATCTTCATATCTCAGTCTAAGTATGTAAAGGAGTTGTTAAAAAAGTTTAGAATGGAGGATTGAAAACCAGTGAGTACTCCTATGGTAACTGGATGCAAGTTGAGTAAAGATGATGATTCCCCTAAGGTAGACTAGAAAAGGTATAGATCAATGATTGGAGGACTACTTTATCTGACTCATACCAAACCTGATATTATGAATGCAGTTGGACTTGTTGCCATATTTCGAGTTGATCCTAGAGAATCTCATGTTGTAGCAGTCGAAAGAATTTTTAGATATCTAAAGGGAACATCTGATTATAGCCTATGGTATCCTAAGGGTGATGATTTCACTCTTCATGCATACACAGATGCTGATTAGGCAGGAGATGTGGACGATAGGAAAAGTACTAGTGGATGTGCATTTTTCTTGGGAAAGAGATTGGTTTCTTGGTTGAGCAAAAACTAGGAAGCAATTATCTCTATCTACTCTAGAGGCAGAGTATATAGCAAAAACAAGTAATTGTACTCAAGTTTTGTGGATGAAGCAAATGTTGAAGGACATCAGAATTGTGTTTGAAGAGTCTATTACAATCTTCTGTGATAATTCAAGTGCAATAAACATTTCAAAGAATTTGGTGTTACATTCAAAGACAAAGCACATATCCATCAAGTTTCACTTTTTGAGAGAGAAGGTAAATGAGAATGAAGTCAAATTGGAATTTGTTCCTTTAAAGGATCAGATTGTAGATATATTCACTAAGCCTCTACCTAAGGACATTTTTGAGTATCTCAGAGAGAAGCTAGGGGTGATTACCCCTCCTATTCAGAACTAAGGTGCACTAGTGTGCATCAGTCCAGTGGAACTCACAGTCATATCTAGTGATCCGAATTGGTGTTAAGGGGATATTACTTAGGGGGAGTAGTCAGCATGATCTGAGTTCAGTTTGGTCTTGTCTAAGAAACAAAAGGGTGAGAGATGATTGCAAATATGTGCCCTTTGCCATTGATGTCAAAGGGGGAGAGAAGTCATGTGAAAAACTTGGATGGAAGTGAGTAGTTGCTGGTGAAAGGGGGAGCAGTGAAGAAAGTGGTTGCATGTGTGATAAGAGAAAGGGAGAGAAGTTCTTGTCTTGATGGTTGAACCAGTTTTTCACATCATATGTTGCTATCAATGACAAAGGGGGAGATTGTTACAAATATGTGTCTAATCAGTGTTGTCATTGATGCCAACATATTCTTGTTGTCTTTAGTGTCAATTGTATCCTATTCTATTACTTGTTTAGAAGACTTGTATGTTGAGGATATTGAGAAAATTAGCCTCTCCAGAAGAAAAAAGTGAGTTACATATCTCTTTGTAAGAGATAGTGAAGATAGTGTAGTTCAGTGAAGTAGATTGCTCCGCATTCTCAGCAAGATGAAGAACAGAGTCTACGGTTTAAAGGGTTTGTAGAGGATTGTCTGAAGTTGCTCTAGTCAAGATTTGAGAGGTCCACATGGAGGATTGGTGAAGTTATGGCCATCTGAGTAAAACTGGGTTTTTATAGTTGTTCAGAAGTGACAGAGTGACAGAAATTTGGTTCAGATTGATCCGCATTGGAATATTATGATCTGCAGATCTAGAGGTGTGTTTGGGACGATGGTGTGTATCCTCAACTCAAGTGGTTCGTGGTTTGGAGGTCTGTAAGAAATCTTTCTAGTGTGACAGTCATGACAGTTGGTGTTCTTGAGTTCCTGGATGAAGGTGCAAGTGTTTCTAGTGATCTGAGGTGGTGCGGTTGTTCCTATTGATTTCATTGTGCTTGTGGTGGTCTTTGAATCGGGTGTATGTTGTGTTGATGGTCCGCATTGAGGATTAAGCTCATGGATGAAGATTTCTCCTTAGGTGTTGTTGTTCTTTCCAGTCTTGGCCAACTGGATGCATGGTGCATGTGGATGATCTAAGAGAAGTTTTATGGAGCATGGCATGATGTTGGAGGAAAATTTGAAGTCCCAGTTTTGTTTGGCTAACAGTGCAGTGGTTTGCATGCAACATTTTAAGTCTTGTGATTGTAATTTCTTGTAATACCTATTTTGGAGAATGTTCCAGATAGATGATTGTTTGGCCAACTTTGATGTTCATTCCAAAGTTGATGACATGTATAAATAAGTGTTGTGAATTCGTAGAAAAGGTGTGGAAGTGCAAAGATGTGGATGTACCGAGGAAGAGAGTGGGGGTAGAGCAGAGGTGTTGTGCACTTCAATAGAACTGAACCTTGCATGAAGAAGATGATGTTTCTCAGTTCAATCTTTCAGTGTTAACATTATAAATTTTCTTGTAGGCAGTGAGTCTCCTTTGAGCAGTGAGCTCTGGGCAGTGCGCCCGAAGGCAAGTGCCTTCCCATTTTCTATTCTTTTAAAATAGAATAAATCTTGTGGGTTAACCCCCACCGTGGTTTTTCCCTTAACCAGGTTTCCACGTAAAAATCCTAGTGTTATGTGTGTTGATTATGTATCTGCTATTGTGTTGTTGATTCATGCTTTCATGGTTATATCATTAATCTATTTATAAGTGATGAAGAAGATTAAATGTAGCAAAAGATAAAGTTTTTTGATAACTGATTCACCCCCCCTCCTAGTTGTCTTCCCTAATTTCAACATCTCCTGAGATCACCTCTGGAGCTGCTTCAAAACTGTACTCTGGAGTTGCTTTGGAGACTAAAAAATAGGAACCATACACAGAATGGCTCAAACATCATGTTCCTAAAAAAATAGTTCCACAAGAACAAATCCAACCCACAATTGAATCTAAACTACTTCAAGAAATCAAATAACTAAACATTGAGATTCCACTCCTTCAGGAAATTAGAGATGTTCCTGAACAAAGTAGTTTATCAAACATAATTGTGTCAAAACTCAGGGCAGGAAGAAAAACTTTCCCACCACTATTCAAGTAGAGAGGAAAGTGGTGGATCTACTAGTGGGAGAAATGTTCCTTCCAAAGTATGGGGATCTTGGAAATCTTGTCATCACAGTCCACATCTCAGGAGTAGAAATATACAATGTCCTAGTTGACTTAGGAGCAACAATAAATGTCATGATAGTTCACACTTTGGATAAGTTGGCTCTTACAGGCATTTAGGCCAACTCCATAATTTTACAATTAGATGATCAATCAATAGGAATTCTGAAGGGGGTGTTGACTGATGTCCCGATTATTGTGGAATCATAGGAATTCCCAGTTGATTTTCTAATTTTAGATCGAAGGAACTAAAGTGATGACACACTCACATACATCAACTCTCTGATGCCATAAATGAGGGTAACCCAAATCATTACAGACCCAAACAGGAACTGAGAGGACAACAATAAATAGAAGACTTAAATTACAATATGATATTCAATTGATTATATAGGCCAAGCAATAGGAACAATTGCAAATCTCATTCATTCTACACAAGTGACAAAAATAAAACTCACACACCACAGTAAAAGGTTGATGAGAACAATTCAACAGTTTAGTAACATGAATTCAATTCAATAAATTTATTTATTAAGAATCCTCTATTTCATACTCAGCCAACTCAGCCATGAATACAGACACTTCTCATGGATATATTTTAGTCTTTCTAAAATATGAATTCTCCTGCGCTTCAAACACCCAATCTGTCTTCTTGCTTAATATCTTCTTCGGCTATTATTCTCCTTTTCATGCCACCCAGATCTCTTCTTCGGCAGTCTTTATTTTCTTCACTGCTCAGAGTTCATTCTTTTTCTACTATGATTCACACTGTCTTCCAAACTTTCCTCTCTCCCCTCGTTCTTGAACTCCCCCTCTTCACACATTCGATCTTATTGTTTTTATCTACCATTGTTTTGTCACATCTCCCCTATCATTGCGTTCTCAAGATCAAGGTCCTTCCTTGCTAACCATCCTTCTCCTTTCTCACCGTTCTGGTACTTTTTCAAACTTCCTCTTCCTCATCCATGGTGATAGGACTCCACACAATTATTTCAAAAATCATCGCCATCAACTACCAACGTCCTCCTTTAACCCATATATAACCGTTTCTACAACAACTTAACAAAAACTAAAACAACAACTAAACAAAAACCAAAATTTGATGATGCTCAACCAGAATTCGATGATGCTCCTGCATCAGGCTCCCCAAGAGACAAAAGAAAGCATGTTCTCCTACACATGAAGTCAGCATTAGAATTATACCTCACGGTTCTTCTTCTTCCACTTCTTCCAACATCCCTTTGGAACAACTATCATGTGTCTCCAACATTATTGTGCACTATTCTTCTCTTCACCTTTCATCTTCTTTCGCCAAAGTTTCCTTTCCCACACATTCACATGTAAATCGATATGAACAATTAAACAGGGATTAATGACCTCATTTGCTTCTTCAAACTCCTTCACCCTTGACATATGGATTTCAACTTCATCAAAATCATCGACATTCTTATATAAATATGCACTTACTATCCTATACTCTTCTGCACATTCTAGAACTTTTATCATCTCAAATGGAAATAAAACCTCATCTTCACAATTTTCCAATAAATTTACCTTTTGATCCTGTGTTGTAATATTCAACTTCTCACCTTCATTAGTCATCTTTTTCATCCATTCTTCTTTGATAGCCAACATCAAAAGCAAATCATCCTTGGTTTTACCAGTAACATTACAACCCACAACATCTACACTAAAATCTACATATACTCCTCCATGCTTATTCCCAGGGTTCTCAACATTCAACATAGCAAATGAAAATGAAACAATATCCTTATTTAAGACCAATAAATTTATCTCTTCCTTTTTTGTTGCAATAGCTTCTTTATCATCAGCTACCAACTTCCTTCATGTGTCTTTTGTTGTCCCATTTGTCTTCATACCTTCACTAGTAAGCTTCTCCATCCACTCCTGTTCTATCACTGAAAATTGTGCCCACAAATCTTCTGCACTTGCTGCACCTTCTTCAAATTCCATCTCTATAACTTCTTCACCATACATTTCTTTGCCTTCCACTACTACTCTAACATCTACTTCTTCATTTTCAGTTGCACCTTATTTTTGCTCTTCTTCCTCTCTTCATTATTTCTTATTTTCTTTCATGTTCTCCACAATGAGAACTTCCTCTACCACTTCATGTGCACGTTGCTCACTGAGCAACTCCCCTACCTTTCCATGTTGCTCATTTGGTAACTCTTTGCTTTTCAAACTTCTTTCATGTTTTCTTTTCAAGGTAGCCATTTTCTCTAGAGTTGCTCCGGAGACTAAAAAATAGGAACCATACCCAGGACGACTCAAACATCATGTTCCTCAAAAACTAGTTGCACAAAAACAAATCCAACCCACAATTAAATCTGAACTGCTTCAAGAAATCAAACAACTAAACATTGAGATTCCACTCCTTCAGGAAACTAGAGATGCTCCTGAACAAACCAGTTTATCAAACATAATTGTGTCAAAACTCAAGGCAGGAAGAAAAAATTTCCCACCACTATTCAAGTAGAGAGGAAAGTGGTGGATCTACTAGTGGGAGAAATGCTCCTTCTAAACCATGGGGATCTTGGAAATCCTATCATCACAGACCACATCTCGGGAGTAGAAATATCCAATGTCCTAGTCGACTTAGGAGCAATAATAAATGTGATGACAATTCACACCTTGGATAAGTTAGCTCTTACAAGCATTCAGACCACCTCCACAATTTTACAATTGGATGATCAATCAATAGAAATTCCAAAGGGGGTGTTGACTAATGTCCCTATTAATGTCGAATCATGGGAATTCCCAGTTGATTTTCTAATTTTAGAGCCAAGGAACTAAAGGAATGCTTACCCTCTGATTTTAGGCAGACCATGACTGGCTACTGCAGCAGTATCCATTGACTATAGAACTAGGGATATGGTCATATCCAATGGCATAAACATGAAAAAAAATTATTTGTATCCCCCAGCTAAGCCATCCATACATTATTCAGGAAAAGTATGGATAGATGAGCCCAATAACATAGAAAACATTGCTTCCCTAGCCATGGTCACCATTATAGAACACTTAGCAGAATTGGGAGAAGAGATAAAATATGACACCCCTGAAGAGATAAATCACATCCTCATTGAAAGAGACACAATGGACTTAGCTCAAGATTTAAGGCAACAACTTCTAATTGCAACCCAGTGTACCCTTGCCAATGTCATCCCTTGTGAAGAAAATTTCTACAGAGACCTAGCCACTTTCCATCTACTGCTCCCACATTCTTGCCCTCTTAACACCATGAGCCCAAAATATGGAGTAGGAACATCCATGGAACAAATCATAAAGCAAATCATAATCTTACTTGGAAAAACACTTAACATCAATACTCAGTTGACAACAAAGCAGGAGGAAGCACTTCTTGATCTTCTTATATCCTATTCAGAAGCTTTTGCTTGGGAATATAAAGACACGAGGGGCATACCCCCTAAAATTTTTGCTCACCATATATATAGAAGATGTTAAGCCTGTTAGAAAGCCTCAAAGAAGATTAAAACCTGCACTCAAAGAAATTATAAAAACTAAGATAGAAAAATTGTTGCAAGCTCAATTCATCTTCCCTATCTTAGATAGCCAGTGGGTATCCCCATTGGTTATAATACCCAAAAAGAATGGGAAATGGAGGGTATGTATTGATTATAGGGAATTGAACAAGGAAACAAAGGACTATTTTATCTTTCCATTCATTGACCAAGTACTAGATAACCTAATAGGAAAGAAATACTTCTCATTCCTAGATAGGTTTAGTGGATACAATCACATCCAAGTGGCACCAGAAGACCAAGACAAGACCACCTTCACATGCTCATGGGGCACCTTTGCATACAGAGTCCTCCCATTTGGCCTATGCAATGCTCCAGCTACTTTTCAAAGGGTTGTTTTAGCCATATTTTCTGAACTAGCTAATGAGTGTATGAAGGTTTACATCGATGACTTTACTGTTTATGGGAATAACTTTGAAGAACCCTTCAAAAATCTGGAAAAAGAGTTGCAATGTTGTAAAAAGAATCAATTGTCCTTAAGCCATGAGAAATGTTTTATGATGGTGGAACAATGTATTGTCCTTAGGCATCATATATCAACAACAAGAATCAAGGTAGATCAAAACAAGGTAGAAGTGATTAAACAATTGCCTCCACCTAAAACCCAAACTGATGTTAGGAGTTTCCTAGGTCATGTAGGATACTATAGAAGGTTCATAGAAAATTTTAGCAAGATAGCTGGCCCAATGTTCTCCTTGCTAACCAAGCATATTGAATTTCATTGGACAAAAGACTACCAAACAACATTTGAGACCATCAAAGAAAAACTCACAATCACACCTATTTTAAGAGGACCTAATTGGAATATGCCATTCCACATTTAGAAAGATGCATCAAATGAATCAATAGGAGTGGTCTTAGGACAAAAATAAGAGGGGGAAGGTATGCATGCAATCTATTATATAAGTAAAAACCTTACCCCTGCTAAGAAAAAATACACAACAACTGAAAAAGAATTCCTGGCTGTCATCTGTGCCATCAACAAATTTAGACATTACATCACAGGATACAAAATTTTTGTACAAACTGATCATGCGGCCATTAAATAATTAATGAACAAACATGTAGTAGGTACAAGAATCATTAGATGGTTGTTAGTATTGTAATAATTTGATATCACTATCATAGATAACCCAGGAAAGTTTAATTTGGTTGCTGATTTTTTGTCAAGATTGCATACAGGTGGAGAAAACCAACCGGTGGAAGATGGGTTCCCAGATGAAAATATGTTTCATGTTTTTTCTCACACCTTGGTTTACTAATATAGCCAACTTTTTGGCTACATGCTTGTTTCCTTCCCACTTTAATTCAAAACAAAAAAAGAGATTAGTAAAGGAAAGCTTGCCTTATAAATGGTTAAATGGTTTGTTGTTCAAATGTGGCCCTGACTTTGTGTTGCATAGGTGTTTAAGGGCTAATGAAATATTTGATGTGTTGAGAGCGTGTCATGATGAACCCACAGGAGGACATTACTCCTCACAAAGGACAATCCACAAGATTCTAGGAGCTGGGTATTATTGGCCATCTCTCCACAGAGATGTGAAGAGATATGTGAAAGAATGTGATCAGTGTCAAAGGATGGGTTAGCCAACCTTCACACAAGAGATGAAACTACATCCCCAGGTGGTTTTAGAACCATTTGAACAATGGGGTTTGGATTTTATTAGACCCATCTCTCCAGCATCCGCAGGGAAAGAATACATCTTGGTATGTACTGATTATGTGACCAAATGGGTAGAAGTCAAGCATTATAGTTCACTAAAGAAGAAAAAGTTGTTGATTTCTTGTATAACAAGATTTTTCTAAGATTTGGAGCCCCAAGAGCTATAGTTTCAAATAGAGGCGCACAATTTACCTCTTAAGTGATAAAATCTTTCACAAATTTGTATCAAGTCAAGCACAAGAAGTCCTTACCTTATCATCCCAAATCAAATGGATAGGTGGAAGTGATAAATAGAGAATTAGAAAACATATTGACAAGGACAGTAGCAATGAATAGAAAAGATTGGGCCAACAGACTCCATGAAGCAGTATGGGCTTACAAAACAACATTGAAATCAACAACAAAGTCCTAACCTTATGAACTTGTCTATGGAAAGAAACCTATCCCATCAATAGAGTTTGAATTATAAACACTCAAGACATCACTTGATATTAGACTACCATTGTCCATAGCATAGCAAGATTGGATCTTACAACTCAATGAGTTGGATGGAATTAGGATGAAGGCCATACAACAGACAAAACTCATTCAACACCAAAGGAAACAGTGGCATGATCAACATATCAAGAAGAGGACATTTCAGCAAGGAGACTAGGTTCTCTTGTATGATTCCAAGTTCAAGGAATTCAAAGGGAAATTGCAAACCCATTGGATGGGGCCTTATGAAATTAGAGAAGTCTATGACAATGAAACAATCCAGTTGGCACCTATTGATGGAGGGGAAACTCCATTTCTTGTGAATGGTCATAGGATCTGCCTCTACTAGTGACCAGCCATAAGGAAGAATTTGTCAAGGATCTATGCTCTATGGGAGAGATCACACTCTCTTGCACAATTGATATATAAAGAAAAGAAAACAAAAGAAGGGTTGAAAACCAGTAATATGGTGGCCCTTCTAAAAAAATGATGAGTAAAAAGAGGAAGGTTGAAAACTGGTCAAATTGCAGTCTTCCTCACTAAGAGAACTAAAAACTAGCAAATGATAGTTCTTTTCTTCATGCATGTATTAACAAGGAGCACCTTCTAAGCCAATTAGGAGCACCTGTGGCACTCAAGAAATAAAGGGAATTCTAGACCACTGGAGCCTACCTCTCAAAACATCTAAGAAAGGACACTCAAAAAAGGTAATGACATCATGATGACCTTGTCAACCTCACCCTCAGAAAGAGACTAGGTCACGGGCATTCATGACATCAGCCATCAGTGACCCCTATTTCCAATCATTTTGTTGATGCCATCTACTGATGAAGGGAGTTGTCCTATCAACCACAATTTCAAATGAAGATACTATCACTTCACACCCTGCAAACATTATGAAAATCATTGTTACAGGCTACACATGGAGGAGTGGTTGCGTCATATCCTACGAAGGCGACAACATGAACCTGTTATGTGGTTACACAACACGCCTCATTTTGCCCTAGCAAAATAGGGACCCAACTTTTTCTGCTTTGCTTGGCTTGTTTTTCTTTCCTTTTCTATTGGGTGGTAGGAAAAAAGACCATGTCATGAATTAAATCTAGAAGGTTAAGTCTAGGAATCCCCTTGGAAAGCATTCCATTGCGTAGATAATTGAAAATAGAGCAACTTTGCCTTTTGAGTCATAGAAAATTTTGAAGAAACAAGAAAGTTACAACTGGTCAAAGTTTGGTCAATGGGGATATGGATATTACCCATGTAATAGCCTGATCTTCATTTTAGTATCCAAATTTTTATGAATATCCCTATTTGAATGACGGCCCGTCAAATTGTACCGAATGAGAACTCTATAGATCTAGACATTAAGTCATGGACGTTTTGACATAGATATATCCCTTTGAGATATCCATGTCCTAGTTACATCATCATGCTTCATTGTGAAGTAGTCGGTTGGCCGTACTGACATCATCCACATGGATATTTCACTTTTGCTTAATATTCATATCCTTACGCCTTTGACATATCTGGATCCTGACGACGTCATTGAACCTTCACTTATACAAACAACTAACGTCATACAAATATTAGTTCAGATGGATATTAGCCTTGTCAAATATCCTTACCTTTACCATACATCCCAATCTAGATGACGTCACGCCATCTCGAAGATCCATACCCAGCTTCTAATATCCGTATCCATATGACGTCACTTCGATCAGACTTAACACAAAAGCCTTACCCTGATGACGTCACACGAACATTTGTGCATATGGATATATCACATTGCTAAGATTCTGATCTTCCAAATATCCATGTCCCTGTCTAATGAATGATGTTCTGCCACATGTCCACATGGACATCCCGACCTGTTCTAAACGGAATTGAAGCTTGATAGTATATTTTCAGTCGACATGGGTTGACCTGACCCTCATGCTGATGTCAAACAAACATATCCACATGGATTTATCCATATGGACATTCCAAACTAAGGTCCATTTCCATATCCAAGCGCGTCCTTTGTGCATTTAATGCTGTAAAAGTTTTTGGCTTTTAAATTCAAAAGTGTGCCAATGAACACTTGTGACGATCTCTCGTAATTGCACTACTGGAATCCACTTGAATGCCTAGGAATAATTAATTTGAGCCCTAAAATCAAAGAATTACTAAGTTAAAATTGGTTTAATCTCAATTTTCTTCACATTATTGCATTCAAAGTCCAAATAACATACATAGAGAGCTCGAGCACTATAAGGTAGATACATCAAACTTGTAACGAGGACTTAATTGCACAGAGGATCACCTACACAGGATGTTTCTAGTATACATTTGCACATCCCAATTGAGGTCTTCATATCCATGGGTATGTACGGAACAATGCCTATTTGGTTAAATATCATAGGGATATTTCGTGTTTCACACAGGTGAAAGGTTACATTAATGAAATTAAACAAGTTTAGGGTTTGCTCATGATTAAATGCATATATCCAAATTCCCTGTTGCTTTCAAATAAAGGGATCAGAAATGTGTTAACCATAACAGAATATGTGCCCTAGTTAAGACAAGCATGTGTTAAATTGAGGGACAAAATGCATCTCCGCATAGATAGATGTGATGCTGAATTCAAGGAAGATATGTTTCCTAAAGTACAAAAAATATACAGTAAGCATGGGTTTGCGGAGGACACTCATTGTGGCAACACAGACATTGAGAATTTCAGCACCATAATCCATAGCAGGGAGACATCCTATCTTGAAGAATATTGTATCTACAAGGGTGTATTATGCAGCTAGTTTCCCGTATGCTGCGGAGGCCCTGGAGCTCCTGATTGAGTGTGCAAAAAATTATAATATGGTGACAAGAAGAGTTGAGCATCAAGGACGAGTGTATGCTGATCTATTAGTTGATGGCATAACATGGGCATTCAATTTGACCACACCCAGGGGAATATATGTGCCGGATTTGGAGGCACTTGCTAAGGAGTATGATGGTAATCAGAAGGATTGCAGAAAGGTTATCTTTATGCGATGGAGAGACCCAACCAATAAGGCAAAAGAAGTGGCCAAGATGCCCCAACATCTATACAAGTATGAATTCAGCCTAGAAGTTCAATAAATGATGGTTTTACTCAGCAGAATGAGTGGAAAACAAAATGCAAGCAACTTTGAATCTTGGATGTTTGGCCTGATCAGAATGGTAATTGAGAACAAGAAAATAGTCCAATGGGATAAAATAATAAGTGACTCCATGTATACACATATGGTGAAATGGAGGAGAATGAAGGATAGAGTCTTTAAAATGACATCTTATATGGTTTATGCATGTGCATGCAAGGTTACTTTTGATGGACTGCAAACAGTTGGAAGACTGGGCAAATTGCCACATGAAAAGACATCTTGGGAACATTTTCCAATTGGAAAGAAGGTAGTTTGTACAACATTACAAGGCTGTAAATGACTATTTCATAATGCACCTAGTCAGACTTATGGAGGGAGACAGAGCTAAGAGATTTTCACTGGGAGCCACAGAGAAGATCCATCCTCATGGGGCTTGGTTCATTCAATCCTGCACATATTCATATATCAGGATGGAAGGGTTCAGTGAGAATCCCTTCATATTACCCAGATACCCATCAAATACGGTTATCTTGATGGAGATGGTCAGGCGGATGATCCCTACACTGGAAATATCTAAGAGGAAAGATGGCAAGCTATATGTGAAATCCCTATTGATATAAATTGGTTCCTATGTGGATCAATGGACAATGCTAAAGCAACTAAGGCAGACTTGAAGATGTTGCACTTACAATTATTCCCATTGGTAAGGGATTATGATCCTTACCATAGGATAGAAAAGTATTTTAATAATAAGTACAAGCATGTCATGCATCTGGAAAATTATTGTGCTGACTGTGATGATGATTATGATGTAAGAAAGAGGAGATATCAAAGATTAACCTTAAACTAGATGAAAACTATAGGATATTCTAAGGTTCCTCCTTAGATTAAGGTAGATGATGATGGCATCTTAGACCCAGAATATGAGGATAAAAAGGTATCTAATGAGGCACTTGCACCTCCAGACTGGACTAAAGAAGATGAGACATCCATTGATGTCATCACTGCCAAGGTAATAGAGAGATCTGAGAATTGGCTGCAAAAGAAGACTAATGAGCTTAAAGATAAAGGAGTTGTCATCACTTTTGACAAGAAAAGAAAGATGAAAGAGAGAGAAGAACCAAACTTCAATGACTTCTTGGTGCAGAAGAGACATGTGTTGGAGACAAGGTTGGCCAAGCCCAGTTCATCAAGAGCTGAAGACAAGCCTACTTCAGAGGGTGTTTCACTTGTGTATAGGCTATCACCTCCTAGGGATATGCCTGTAAGGCTATTCCTATATCCGTGCCCAAGGTTGCCATAACATAGCAAGAAGAACCTATAGAGGAGGAGAAGCCTATAAAAGAATATATCTCCAGAGGATGTGTTAGGGGGAGTCGGTATCCCTAAACAAAGTAGATATCAGGGCCCAATGATGAGGGGGTCTACTTCCACACCATCCAGTGTTCAGATGCCAGAGTATCAAGATCCAACCTTGCATGTAGTAAGAGAGTTTCAACATAATGTGCCAGCAGTGAATATCATCAAGGTAAAGAGTGAATTGGCAGAAGGAGCCAAGACGAAGGCAATGGAGAAAGAGGCTAGTCAACCCTTGCCTTTAAGTCAAACTATTGATCTAACATAAGATGATGTTGTCTGGGATGTAACTGCTAACCCCTTAGAAAGATTGCTAGGACCTCTAGAGTCTACTACTCAATATGTTGATCATGAGGAACAAGATGCCTGGGTGGAGAGAGAAGAGTCCCCTAAAGTTGAAGTGCCAACAATACCTTTGAATGTCCTGATAGAAACTATCACTAGCCCTAGAGTGATAGATTTGACTTATGAACCAACATAAGGTGATGAAGAAGAGGTTGTAAAAGACAACCAAACACAAGAAGAAAATATTCAGATGGATATTAATGATAGGAGTCAGAATGTACAAACTGAAGATACTGCAAGAGAGGAACATATCCAGATGGATATAGAGCAGCCTGAACAACAAGAGCTTGCATCTAGACAATAGGGTCAAGGGGCAAAAAGAGATGATGAAGAAGTGATTCATAAAGTAGATACAATGGAACCCCATCAGGTTATCCAAGATCAGCCTAAGAAACAAATGGAAAGTGATCCTAAGGATGTCATAAGCCAAAGAAAGTAATATGAAGTATCCTACACAGCTCAAGATCAACATGAAGAACAACCAAAAGATGATCATCAAGTGAGGGAAGGTCAAGATGAACAAAGGGATACATCACATGTTGACCAACCACCTCGAAAACAAGAAAAGATTCAAGATGAAGATGCTCAAGATGAACAGGTAAACCAACAACCACTAGAACATCAAGATATCCTAGAGAAGGATAAAGGGGGACACATTAGTGATGATCATGATACATAAATGGATCAAGAAGAACAAGTACATGAATAAGAGCATAAGGACCAGCAATATTCTGGTTAAGAAGAAGAGCATATGGATGATGTTAGTGGTTTGGACATGGGCCAACAAGAAAAGAATGTAGAGGTTCCTCCACCTCAGGAAGATCAAGATAAAGAGAAAGAAATACAAGATACTCAAATTGAGCAGCATGACCAGGTAGGGTCAGGATCAATTGTACTATCTTGGATGTTATCAGAGATAGGGCATCCAAAAGAAGAACAGATGCCATTCAATTTTAAATCTTTATTCATATTGGATAGTACTAAGCCCAAGCGAAAGGCTAGGGTTGTGTCAACAATAAGAAGAATGCTACAATTGGAAAGAGGACAACACATGTAGCAGTCTGCTAATATGCTTCAGACAACTGAGAGGGGGGTGAATCAGTTGTCACAAAAACTTAAACACCTTCTACAATTAAGCATTCAGATCACTTATCCACAATTATTATGATTTAACAATCAGTGCATGAAATCAGAAAATTAACAACATCAAACAGAAGAGACACCAGATTTACGTGGAAAACCCCAAGGTGGGGAAAAACCACGGAGAGGATTAACTCTCAATATATATTGCAATCTTGAAATAGTGATGTTCAGGCTTGGTCACCCCACGGGCCTAAACATACTAGCTTACTGCCATTAAGAGCAACTAGGTCTAGCAGGCTCATTGCCTCAACCCTAAACCTAGCAAGATTATAATAAGGGTTGTTAAATCCTACTAGTGGCTTACTACCAGACTCACTACCATGATCAACACCTTTATATATTTGCAATTGAAGTACAATAATTCCCCTGCTCTGCTCTTCCTCTGCTTTGCTCTTCCTCTTCTTTCCTCTGCCTCTTCCCTGCTCTGCCTTTGGACCTTTCTTAATATATTCTCATTTTCACTCAAGGACACTTTTTCCATGACTCAACTATAAGTATTTATACCCTTCATCAACCTTGGAATGATCATCAATGTCGGCATCAACTATTGGAACAATCTCCAAGGTCGTTATTACAAACATTTATAAAATAGGTCCTGACCTATTGCTATATCATGCAAAGAGAATGAAATGCAGATCATGCCATGCCTTGGCTAGGACTCAAACATGATCTTCCACACCACAACATGCTTCCACAATCTTCTAGAAATCTCTGCAATCACTGGGATCAACTAGGTTGGCCAAGACTAGTTACACCCTACATTATCAGGGAACAATCTTCACACACCATCCCAATTTCTTAACATGGACCAAAGTCTAGATAGGAACATGATTAGGAGACATCCAAAAGCACATTATAATCATTAGGAGAAACCACACAAACCTTAACCACTTTATCCATAGGAATCTTCTCATTGGAACACATGAACTTCTCTGTCTTCAACTGTCATATAAGAAAGATAGCTTGCAGACCACCAAACCATGAGCCATTGCAACTGTAGGCACTTATCATCATCCTAGACATCCCTCTAGAATTGCAAAGCAAAATACTTTATTACAAAGGAATGCAGAGCCAAATACTATCTTCCTGTCTCAACTAAACTTACAGAAAAAGCAGGCTTCACTTTGGTGAACACATCTCACTTAGATCTTTATGCAAATGGCTCAGACCTAAAATGTAGCATCCTTAGACATTCCTCTAACTTACTTCCAATCCGCAGACCATGATCTTCAAGCAATGCGGAGCAGTTTACTGGACTAATCTTCAACATACAACTCATTGTCTGTACTGCACTTCTCTGTAACTCACTTGTTTCTTCCAGAGAGACTAATTTTCTCAATGTCCTCAACATACAAGTCTTCTAAACAAGTAATAGAATAAGATACAGTTGACACCAATGACAACAAGAATATGTTGACATCAATGACAACAAGAATATGTTGACATCAATGACAACACCGATTAGGCACATACTTGCAACAATCTCCCCCTTTGTCATTGATGGCAACATATGATGTGAAAAATTGCAATAACCATCAATAAAAGATTCTCTCCCTTTCTCTTTACGCACCTACACTCTTTCTTTCTTAGAAATTCTCCCCCTTTCTCTTACACATCTGCACTCTTTCTCTTACACATCTATACTCTAAGTTTTTCACACGACTTCTCTCCCCCTTTGACATCAATGGCAAAGGGCACATACTTGCACTCTTCTTCTCTGATCTAATCTCTCCTCTAAACTTTCTGACTACTCCCCCTTAGAAGTAGCCCTAAAAGCATCAATCCGGACCTCTAAACACCTCTAGACTGATGCACCATTGTGCATCTTAGTTTAGAGCAGGAGGGGTGATGACCCCTAACTTTTCTCTAAGATACTCAAAAGTATCCTTGGGAAAAGGTTTGGTAAAAATGTTTGCAATCTGATCCTTGGTCAAAACATACTCCAACTTCACTTCATTCTCTGTCACCTTTTCTCTCAAAAAATGATACCTAATGGATATGTGCTTTGTTCTTGAATGCATCACTAGATTCTTTGATATGTTGATGGCACTTGTATTGTCACAAATGGTTGTAATTGGATCTTCATACACAACTCTGATGTCCATCAAAATCTGCTTCATCCATAACACTTGAGTGCAATTACATGCTACTGCAATGTATTATGCTTCTGTAGTGGACATGGATATTGAATCTTGTTTCTTGCTCAACCAAGATACTAATCTTTTTCCTAAGAAGAATGCACCTCCACTTGTGCTTTTTCTGTCATCCACATCTCTAGCCCAATCTACATTAGTATATGCACTGAGAACAAAGTCACTATCTAGGGGGTACCACAAACCATAATCTATTGTGCCTTTTAAATATCTCATAATTCTCTTGACTGCCATCACATGTGATTCCTTGGGTTTTGCCTGAAATCTTGCCACAAGACACACTGCATGCATTATGTCAGGTCTGGTTTGAGTCAGATAAAGTAATCTTCCAATCATAGATCTATAGTTTTTTTGGTCTGCCAAGGGTGAGTTATCATCTTTTCTCAACTTACAACCAATTATCATAGGTGTGTATACTGGTTTAGAGTCTTCCATCCCAAATTTCCTTAACAACTCTTTCACATACTTAGACTTTTGCAGACCTAAAAAGAAGTTCATATCTCCAAACATAGACATTTCAAATTCACTTTGCATTTCTCCATCAAAAACTGAGCACATACCTTTACTGAACCCTATCTGTATCAAGTACCTATCCAACCGTGCATACAATGCCCTGGGAGCTTGCTTCAATCCATACAATGTTTTCTTTAATCTACATACCATGTCCCCTTGTTTTGATGACTGAAATCCTTCCGGTTCTTCAATATAGACTTCCTCTTCCAACTCTCCATTTAAGAAGGCAAACTTCACATCCATTTGATAAACCTTGAAATCTTTGTATGCTGCAAAAGCTAGAAATATCCTTATTGCTTCAATTTTGCTATTGGAGTAAAAGTTTCTTCAAAGCCTATTCCTTCAACCTGAGTGTATCCTTTGCATACCAATCTTGCTTTGTTTCTTACCACTTCACCATTCTCATTCATTTTGTTTCTGAACACCCACTTTGTACCAGTTTCATTCTTATCTGCTAGTCTGGGAACAAGATTCCAAGTCTGATTCTTCTCTACCTGCATCAATTCTTCTTCCATGGCCTTTATCCAATTCTCATCTTTGCAAGCCTCATCCATAGTTTTAGGTTCAATCTTAGAGATCAAACAGAAATTTACTTGTTCTTCTACAACATTTCTTCTGGTTAAGATCCCTTTGCTCTTATCTCCTATGATTTTATTTTCAGAATGACTGATTCTTACATATCTTGGAGTTTTGGTAGCACTTACCGGAGCTTACTCTTCTTCATCTGTGTTGTCTTCATGTTGCACCACTTTTGAAACATCTGGATCATCTAACTCATAGCCACTTGATTCTGAAGACTTTTCCTTACATTCATCAACTTTGACATTTGTACTTTCAATGATCTCATTCAGCCTCTTATTATAGCACCAGTAGGCCTTGCTCTTGGTGGAGTAACCAAGGAAGATTCCTTCATCACATCTAGCATCAAGCTTGTCTAAATCTTCTTCTCTTTTAATATAACATCTGCTACCAAAAACTTTGAAATATTTTACCGTAGGAACTCTACCATGCCACAATTAATAGGGAGTTTTTGAACTATTACCTTTTACTTGAACTTTGTTTAGGATATATACTGTGGTGTGAATTGCTTCTCTCCAATATGCTTCTAGAAGATGAGCTTCCTTCATCATGGTTCTAGCAGCTTCTTGAACTATTCTATTTTTCCTTTCAACAACTCAATTTTGTTGTGGTGTTCTGGGCACAGATAGTTGTCTTTTTATTCCATTCTCTTCAGAAAGAAATTGAATTCATTTGATGTGAACTCTCCTCCTCTATTAGATCTCAAACATTTTATTTTCAAATCCATCTCATTTTCAACCATTGCCATAAATGCCTTGAATTTATCTAGGGCTTCGTCTTTCTCTTTCAAAAAGGTGACCCAAGTCATTCTAGAATAATCATCAATGAGCAACATGAAATACCTATCTCCTTGCAAACTTCTTACTCTGGTAGGTCCACACAAATATGTATGCACTAGCTCAAGTAGTCCTCCAACTGATTGGTCCTTTCTTTTGAAACTTGTTCTTTTTTGTTTCCCAAATTGACAATCCTTGCAAACCGGATTAGTAGGCTTCAAAGGCTTAGGAAAATCTCTAACAATCTATACAGTACTTATCTTCATAATATTATCAAAATTTATGTGACACAACCATCTATGCCATAACCAACTTTCATCAATCTGAGTCAACAAGCAATAGTTCTCAGTTCCTTTCAAGTGATAGATATTACCTCTGGTCTTCTTGCCAGTTGCAATGACTATTCTGGAGCTTTCCTTAATCTTGCATCCATTGTCCTTGAAGCTTAAGTCATAGCCCTTGTCATACATCTGACCCACACTTAGAAGATTGTGCTTTAATCCTTTCACATACAAGACATCTTCAGTATTATGCTTGCCATCAAAAGAAATAGATCCTTTTCCACAAATCCTACCTGCTGTATCATCTCCAAACCTAACTAGTCCACCATCATATCTTTCCAAACTTACAAACTTACTTTTGCCACCAGTCATGTGGTGATAGCAACCATCAGCAATAACCCATTCATCTTTGTCCTTAATGACCTAAGTAGCCAAAGCACTTTCCACTAGTTTTTCTACCTTCATACAACTAGAAGAATTAGTAGACACAAGATCTTCCTTAATAGCAATGAACAAGCATTCATTTATAGAGGGATTAGCATTATCCGATTCACCATTATCTGATACTCCTTCATCATCATCAAAATCTTCAACATAATAACACTTCTTTTGGGTCCTAAGCCTGTTCTCATATCTTCTTCTATTTGTTTCAATTCTTTTAGGGCATCTGGAAGCAAAATGACCTACTTTACCATAGGAAAAACACTTGAAAGGTAATTTGCCTTTATACTTATCGGATCCTATTTGCAGCCTGTCCACAAAGTTGGCTTCAACTTCATCTATCTCATCATCAGATTCTACCTTATACTTTTATGATCTGGAAGTACTTTCAGGAGTACTGGCTTTGAAGGCAGTCTCAACTTTTGGTAGAGCATTATCTAACTCCCTCATTTCAAAAGCAATAAGCTTACCAAGCAACTGATCCTTGTTAACTATTTTTACTTGCATGAATTCTTCAATCGCGGCCACCTTGTGACAGTAGGACTTGGGTAGAGATCTAAATACTTTCATAACAATTTCCTTTTCTTTGAGAGTTCTGCCTATGGCTTTTATCCTTGTAACAAGTTTATCAACTCTTTGCATAAATGTTAATATGTTTTCATTATTATTCATCTTCAAGATTTCAAATTTTACTTTCAGACTTTGTAACTTGGCTTCCTTCACAGAATCGTCTCCTTCATATAGATTTTTCAACTTTTCCCATAACTAAATCACAGTTTCAAGATCCACCGCTATCGTCAGTATTGAGTCAGTTAATGAGCTTAGTAGAGCATCCGTTGCCTTGATAGATCTATCTCATATTCTTTGATTTCATCTTCAATCGTCAGACCATTTTGAGGTATAGTGTATTCTGTTTCTGCAGCTTTCCAAACTTTGACACCAAGAGAAAGAAGATGGCTTTTCATCCAAGCCTTCCAAAGAACATAATTAGTTTCATCAAAATCTGGTGCTTCCTTCTTGTAAGACATTTTGGATCTTCCTCAAGATGTTAAACTTTCTTCAGAGGAACCTTGCTCTGATACCAATTGTTGATATGCTCTGGACAACTAAGAGTGGGGGTGAATCAGTTGTCACAAAAACTTAAACACCTTCTGCAATTAAACATTAATCACTTATCCACAATTATTATGATTTAACAATGAGTGCATGAAATCAGAAACTTAACAGCATCAAACACAAGAGATGCCAGATTTACGTGGAAAACCCCAAGGTGGGGAAAAACCATGGAGAGGATTAACTCTCAATATATATTACAATCTTGAAATAGTGATGTTCAGGCTTGGTCACCCCACGGGTCTAAACATATTGGCTTACTTCCATGGAGAGCAACTAGGTCTAGCAGGCTCACTGCCTCAACCCTAAACCTAGCAAGATTACAATAAGGGCTATTAAACCCTAAGGGATATTAAACCCTACTGGTGGCTTACTTCCAGACTCACTGCCACGATCAACACCTTTCTATATTTGTAATTGAAGTACAATAATTCCCCTGCTCTACTCTTCCTTTGCTCTGCTCTTCCTCTTCTTTCCTCTACCTCTTCTCTACTCTGCCTTTGGACCTTTCTCAATATATTCTCATTTTCACTCAAGGACACGTTTACCATGACTCAACTACAAGTATTTATACACTACATCAACCTTGGAATGATCATCAAGGTCGGCTTCAACCATTGGAACAAATTCCAAGGTTGGTATTACAAACATTTACAAAATAGGTCCTGACCTATTGCAATATCATGCAAAGGGAATGAAATGTGGATCACACCATGCCTTGGCTGGGACTCAAACATGATATTCCATGCCACAACATGCTTCCACAATCTTCTAGAGATCTCCGCAATCACTGGGATCAATCAGGTCGGCCAAGACTGGTTACACGCTACGTTATCTGGGAACAATTTTCACACACCATCCCAATTTCTTAACATGGACCAAAGTCCAGATAGGAACATGATTACAAGACATCCACAAGCACATTATAATCATCAGGAGCAACTGCACGAACCTTAACCACTTTATCCATAGGAATCTTCTCACTGGAACACATGCACTTCTTTGTCTTCAACTGTCATAAAAGAAAGATAGCTTGTAGACCACCAAACTAGGAACCATTGCAACTATAGGCACTTAACATCATCCCAGACTTCCCTCTAGAACTACAAGGCAAAATACTTTATTGTGGAGGAATGTGGAGCCAAATATTGTCTTCCTATCTCAACTGAACTTATAGAAAAGGCATGTTTCACTCTGGTGAACACAACTCACTCAGATCTTCATGCAGATGGATCGGACCCGAAATGTAGGATCCTCAAACATACCTCTGACTTACTTCCAATCCACAGACCATGATCTTTAAGCAGGAATAAATGTGGAGCAGTTTACCAGACTGATCTTCAGCATACAACTCACTGTCTATACTGCACTTCTCTATAACTCACTTGTTTCTTTCGGAGAGGCTAATTTTCTCAATATCCTCAACATACAAGTCTTCTAAACAAGTAATAGAATAAGATACTATTGACACCAATGACAACAATAATATGTTGACATCAATGACAACACCGATTAGGCACATATTTGCAACAGGAGTCCCTATGGTAGACAAGGCCAAAAGAGAGATAAGGGTAGAGGAATTCCAAGTCACCTCAATTGATTTGGGACATTCTACAATAGATTAGGATATCCAAGAGCTTAAGGAGAGGATTGAAGCTTTGGCTGCTAGAATGAAGAAGTTGAAGACAAAGAATAAGGAATTGAAGGAGCAAAATGCTCAGTTACAACAATTCATTAAGGGTTTAGTGAAACCTACAAGTCTATCCTCCAGAGTACAAACTGCAGAAAGGCCCATAGACTTAACACTAATCGGTGAAGAGGAAATAACAAGCTTGGATGCTCAAAAACATCAAGCACAAGTCATGAACAAATGGTTCATGCGATTCATGACCACATAGGAGAATGTAATAAGGACATCCATGTCCAATTGGGACATATTGTCCAAGCTAAAAGAAGAAGTTGGGTCACTGAAAAGAGTATCTCGACAAAGACTTAAACATAGTGATTATTTATTGGACAAAATAAGGCAAGCTAGGAAGATGTCTAGTCAGGAGCTCTTCACCAATAAAATTGTAACAGATCAAACACTGCCTCTAATGGATTTCTGGATCCTAGAGTTTCAATTTGAAGTGGATATGTTAAGGACATACATGTCCAAAATCAGGGATATGAGCACAAGATACATGACATACTGTTAGATGAAATGAAGGTGTTGGAAGAGCTACTTAGGAGTGCTATGACAGAAGGGAGATTACCAGATGAAGAAGAGAGCATTCAAATCTTCAAGGAGAGATTCAAAGTAGTATCAAATGATCCTGTGGAACATTTTTCAGAGAATGTAATGGATGAGATGACCGAGCTCAGTGTTAAGGTAAAAGCATATAGCAAAGAGATGAATAGTAGAGTTTCCAAAATAGTATACTTCGACGAGCAACTCAAGGCATTAAAATATAAAAAAGCAAAAGCTCAGGTGTATGATAGGTCCCAAACAGATACAACAACACGTATATACGACTTTCATAAAAGTTAGACTCTGGGATAGTCATCATCAAAGGATTTGATATGTTAGAATAGAGAGTTCTACAAAGATGCCAAAAGGGAATATTCTTTGTCTCTTGTACCTTGTTAATGGTTTCCAGCTGGCAACTTGTGCCACTAGAATTGTTTTGTTGACTCAGTCAAAGAAATGTAGACCATTGATCTTTTGAAATGGATCATGGTCATTGGATCATTTGTAACCGCATCCTATCCTTGTTCTATAAAAGGAGATGGATTGCCATTTGTAAACTATTAGGAGCTTAATTGAGATTGAATTTTTGAGCTAGAAAGCACTAAGTATACATTTTGTGACTTTGTGTTTCCCCATGGTTCTTTCTCAAGAGCATTTGTAAACGTGCATACTTGTGAATACTGAATGAGAATGGAAATCTAGATTACTACTTATCATAAATCTTGCGTAATAATTGTGGATGATATCTGGATATGTCACTGTGAAGTGATACACTCCTTTGAGGTGCATTTCAATTGGTGCATGTAATTGTCATCTAATTCCTTTGAAGATTAGCATCTATCGTGTGTAGTTGTGGATTATCTTGGCAAAACATGGTTTGATTTCATCTCCTTTTCATGAGTGTTGAATTGTGCATGTGGATCAGTGGTTGAAACTCAATCATTTCAAATAATTTTAGAATTTCAATTTGTTTTCATTTGAATTTCATAAATCATCATAAACTGCAAATTATGATAAATGATAAGTAGATATAGAGCAAATATGCATAACTAAAGTAGATGATTGCATATTTTATCATATTTAAATAGAATATTATAATTTTAGTGAATATCATGCAAATAATGGAAAATAACAATGAAATACTTGTCTATTTACATAATCTTTGAGTGAATTTGAAGTAAAGAGGTGAAGATTAGTTCATATTTGAGAGAAATTTAGAAAAACTAATCAAAGTTGAAAGATCATCATAAATAATCTTAGCAGGAGTATGACAGAAGAATTGATCAAACTTATGATAAATATACATGAATACATGCATATCTTAGCTGAGGATTATTATATTTGATGCAATTTGTCAAGACACATATAGAGTAGGTATACAGGAAGAATATCTAGATATGATTTCTTCAAATCTAGATGTAAGGCCTCTAATGGATAAACAACATTATCACATCAACCTCTGAGTGATGGCAGATCATTAAGAACTAACACACAGAGACTTGGGGTCATGAATTCATCCTGAATTTATCATATCTTTCAGGATAAATAGAGGTTTGATAAGAAACTTTTATTTCTCTTTGTTGTAATTAATAACTACATCAACAGGTTTTTGGCGCTAGAAGGAGGGCCCAATCACTAGAAGTTTGCAAGAATTTATCATCTAAATGTGTTTTCTCATGTTCTTGTGAGGAATTATTTTGAAACTTCGTAGTTTACTCCAATTCTTTGAGTGTTTCCCTAGAGATTCAACTGATATCCAGTAATTTGAAGAATCTAAGTGTAAATATCGCTTCCTTGAGGATATTTAGTCAGATATTTACAGACAATTGTCAGAATTTTGAGCCTGACCTGAAGCTTTGCATTCTCTACAAGTATTTCATAAATATCTCATCATCTGAGATAAGTGATCATAAATATGAGCTCCTGTGAAGGATTTATCCACATCTTTGTGAAATTTGAGTTCAAATATCCAAAGTTTACTTTGAGCTATTGAGCTGGCTCGCCAACCTAACACAAGGTCAAGATCCAGTGGACCATTGCAACAGTTGCCCACCATTAGACATAGAGCACATTTAGCAAGTACTCAACCTAGGCCAGTTCAACCTCAACTTGCTGTTCTTAATTCTCTAATAGCACCATTGACAGTTCCATGAGTAGTTCCTTTAGTACCCGCAGCACCAACACAAGCTCCAATGACGTTTTTTAATGTTGAGTCACCTCTCAATTGTGTTGCCTACAATGACCTTCCCAAGAATATGGACAAAAATTTCTCTATGTGGCATCTGTATTAGGATGTAGATGATCATATCCAGACATTTAAAGATGCTTGCTTCAAGGCAAGGATACAACATGAAGACATATGCAGACTTTTCCCTTACTCCCTAGAAGAGGAGGCATATGGATGGTATGTGAGTCTTCCTCAAAATTCTATCAATACTTGGCAAATAATGGAGGATTCTTTCAAAGCTAGGTTCGGGATACCTATAGATGCAGCTACCGTGTATCACCACTTTGCTACAATCAAGAGAGGTGAAGGGGAAATTGATATCAAATTTCAATGCTCGCTTCCAGAAAATGTACTCTAAGTTGACACCCCCATATGATGTTCCTGATGAGGCTGCCAGACTAGTATATTATTATGCTCTTGATCCATTAACAACAATGTTCATAAGGAGAACACATCCTACAATCACATCCATGACTAGTGCATTTGCAGAAGTAGTCAAGGTTAACATGGAGATGAAACTGATAAGACAATGTCTTACACCAAACTTAGGATATCCTACTTTCCCTAACCAAATGCAAATTAGTGGAGCCTTGATGCCCCCCACCTCAATGTCAAATACATTACAAGTGCTAGCCCTTAGTATCATGCCTCCCCAAGGGAATAGTGAAATAGTACCACATCCTGGACACATCCCTACAGATGCCGAACCGAATGGAAATGGTAGTTCTTTCTTTCAACCTAGTTAGGATAATGTAGTAGCCAAGGTACATGAAGAGAAAGAGGATATTAAAGAAATAGCTGCTCAACTGAGGAAGTTGACCATTGACATAACAGATCTGAGGAACGAAAGTTTCTATTCTTAGTCTAAATTATAGAATCAATAGAATAGAGGTTATCCTGACAGAGGATATCATAATAATAATAATGAAAGATCTGGATATCCTGACATAGGATATAACAATGACAGGAGCTTCAATAATAACAACAATGCTCCCAGACCTCCCAGAGTTTGGAATACCAGACCTAATAATGGTTCTCTACCATCACCTTTGGACAACCAACCACCTCCTGAGCCAAAACAGACCACAAGAGTCAATTTAGCAGAAGTTGCACTCAACAACTGGTGTAGGATACATAATGCCAACGCACATGCTGAGTTGGACTGTCCACAGTTCAGGATTGCAGCAAGTATCTTTCAAGTACAAGTGCAAAACATTACAGGGGAGGTTTCTTTCCTTGAAGGTAATGAAATAGTGCCCCTAGGGTATGAATCTGCTATGGTTCTTGAGAGTTCTATAGATCACCAATAGCAGCATATGAACATAGTGCATGAGAATTACACATTAGTATGTGAAGTGTTAGCTATGGCATTTGAAACACATGTCTTTCCATTTGAGGACAAAAATGAGCCTAAACAAGAGACTGAAGAGGTCCATGCCTATCATCAATATCAAAGAGGCCACAACTACAACCTGAGGAGTAAAAATAATTGTCCTCCTGGTCCCCTGACTAGTTCTATTCTTCCTAATAATTTCAATACACCTCTAGATCCTAAGTCCAGCAATAATCTTGGACCTCCAAGGGTAAACCAACAATACTTTGCATCACAAGCCATTGTCGCAAAAGGTATGAATCAACCAACTGAATCTAATAAATTAGTTGCATATCTTGCTAATGAGATGAAGAAGATTAAGATCAGTTTATCCTTGTCTGAGTTACTTAAGACCTTAAGTCCCTAGAGGAGCCTATAGAAAAAGATGACTTCCCTAGTAATATTCCTATTAAAGATCCTACACCTAGGGATACTACCTTTAAACATAAAGAAAAAGCTTCAATCCATACTGTAGATGTAGCGTAGGTAACACTGTATAAAGAATAGTCTGAGTCACCTCCATTTCTTCTTACATTAAGGATTTTTGGAAAGAATATGCATAACTGTCTTATAGATTCAGGTGCTTCCAAAAATGTCATGCCCTTATCCATATGTAGAATATTAGGTCTTTCTCCTGCCAAGTCTTTAAACAAAGTCACCCAGCTAGACAAATCTGAAGTAAATATCATATTCATATGGAGCTAGCATCTGACCCAAGAGTACAACATTATATAGATATTTAGGTTGTTGATATCCCTGATACATATGGAATGCTCTTGAGTAGAGATTGGTCAAAAACACTCAATGGCTATATGCCCACTTGCTTTTCTCACATGTGGTTTGCCATGGAGGGGTATTCCCAACCAGCTCTGAATTGAGGCAAAACCTAGGATGAAGCACATGATAACAAAATACCATTAGAGTAATGAGGTATTGTATCTAGAGGTAGAACTAGGAGTGTACACATTGAGGCCTCAAACGGTCAGGATAGAAGAAGTGCTCATGTGCATGCATGTACATGAAGATAATAAGAAAGATGAAGTTATGTCTGGAAAAAGGTTAATGGTAGAATATGATCACAATTCATTAGATGAGGATGACGATGATCATTTTCTTGAATTTGAAAGATACTTGTCCAAAGAGGTTCAGAAATGCCAATTGACAGGAACATCTACCAAAGATGCCTTTATGAAAGGATGATGCAGATTACACGAAGAGTCACATTCAGAAAGCACATGTGGTTTGTGTCTTGATATAGTGGAAAAGGCAGAGAGAATATGCTAGAAAAGAAAACAATCATTACTAGAAGTTGATGAAAGGTCAATTGCATATATAAGTGATCACCTATTACTTCATCCAGATGTTTGAACAAGAATCAAGAGAAACAGAAGGAAAAGTTATAGAATCTCCAGATAAAGTATATGATGACAGTAAATCTATGAAAGGAAAGGATATTCAAGAAAGTGATAATCAGAAAGAAGAATATCTAGATGTTTTAACTTCTCAGAAATATCCAAAGGTGGTTAAACAAGAACCCCAGAGAATAAAATGGATATCTGCAGGAAGTGCTGCACAAGCTAAGAGAAAGAAAGAAGGTCCAGATAAACCTTCAATAGAAGATAAACCATGGATGTTGAGATTTGATGGCTCCAAGTCAAAGAAAAGAGCTAGAGTTGGAGTGGATCTCATCAATCCACAAGGAAAATCATTCCTAGCAGCATATAGACTGCAATTCCCATACACAAACTATTGCAAGTATGTGCTAATCGGTGAACTGTCATTGATGTCAACATGTTTGTGTTGCATTAGTGTCAACTGTATCTTCTGATGTTGCTGAATGTTGGTTGAGTGAATTATTGTGTTAAGGTGATTTGAATGGCTTGTAGTAGTGCTGATGATGTTAGTATACTATTCTTGTTGATGGGTTTCTAAGTGCTTTTGAGAAAATTTGGTAAATACTGAAGACAGTGTTGTGAAGAAGTATTCTGGCTTACAGGATACTGTCTGAGATTTTGCTCTGCATTTCTTCTATGTTGAAGACCAGAGTGTGAGATTTGGATATATGTTAGAGAAGTGTTTGAAGATGCTAAATCTATAATTTGGTGGTCCAAATCACTGTGAAGTATAAGTTATGTTCACCAGTCTCAAGACTGTAATTGATAGAGTTTCTGAGTTGTGCAGAAGTGTCTGGGAGAAAGTATTTTGCTCAGCATTTCTCTGTAGAGTGGTTTTAGGTGTTGCAGTTATGAAATTTGTTTATAAGGTCCTTATCTATCTTCATTCCAAAGGATTTGTGATTTAATGCTCTGAAAAGTAAGCTATTGTTTAGCATAAGCTTGACAGTGTTTGTTGTGAGCAGTCTGTGAATTGTCTTCAAGTGAGATTTGTTGTAGTTGGATTTGTTAGCTCTCAGATGATTTATGCTATTTATGGATGTTTATAGATAGTGTTAAAGGCTCATGCCTAATCCACAAGTCATGGTTGTGCTCTTGGAAGCGTATGTTTAAGTGTTCTTGGTGTTTGCACAAGTTTGGCCGACTTGGGTGCTAACACTAATTGCGGATGTGCCTTATGGATTGAGGAAGCGTGTTGTAATGTGTGAAGATGTATTTAGGTTTGAGCTAAGTTGTGTGATAGCTGACCTCCATTCCTTTGCTCCATGGAATGTTTAGGTCTAGACCTAATTTGAATTATGTATGTTTGCCAACCTTGGAGATTGTTTCAAGAGTTGTAGAGTGTGTTGCCGACCTTGGTGAATGTTTCAAGGTTGATGATGATATAAATAAGTGTAAAGGATTCATGAATTAGGTGTGCATAGAGGATATGTTGCCAGGGATGTGAATGTAGATGCAAAGGTGATAATTTTTGTGCTTCATTGGAACTGAACTCAGGCTTGTGGTAGATGCTATCATATAAGTTCATGGTAGTGAGCCACCCCTCTTGGCAGTGAGCATTCTTTTGGATAGTGAGCCTCTTTGTAATTCGGTATTGATACTATATATTGTGAGCTAATCCTCACCATGGTTTTTCCCTTTTAGGGTTTTCCACGTAAAAATCTAGTTTTCTCTTGTGCATGGTGTTGATGTGATCAAGTTTTAGTTATTTATTTTTCATGTTTAATCCTCATAACAAAATTAGGGTTTAAGTGAATTGATGTGGAAGTGATTACGTTTGTGAGAGTTTAAAGTTTTTGATACAACTAATTCACCCCCCCTCTCAGTTGTCTTGTGCGTTCAACAATTGGTATCAGAGCAAGGGTTCCTTTGAAGAAAGCTTAACAGCTTGAGGTAGATCTGGGATGATGCACAAAAGGATCTTTCTCTATTTGATATCTAAAGATGAGGATAGTAAGACATCTGATCTTTCTTATGTATGAAGTTTGGAACTTAGTTGTAACCACACACAGGACTGGCAAATCTAGGAAGATTATGGAAGTGAATCAGAAGATTGCTAATGATATGGAAGTTGACTTTACTGATAAGCACAAGGATAAACTATCTCTCAAGTGTTTCAATTGTGGCAAGATTGGTCATTATGCATCAAGATGTCCGAAAAGAATTTTGAGAGGTAAGAAAAAGAAAAATGAAGGCAAAGTGCCTAAGAAAAACCACTATGTGAAAATGGATACAAGTATATTTGAATCTGATGTTGAAGACAATGAAGATAATGACTGCTTGATCACTAATTTGAAAGTTGACACTTGTGGTGCTGAACCTAAAGGATGTATGATAGAAAATCCTCTGGAGGTAAGTCTTAACAGTCAAGATACTTTTCAAGAAAAGAACTATTGGGTTATTGACAGTAGTTGCTCAAATCATATGACCAGTGATAGAAGCAAGTTTGTTAATTTTGAGAAATATAATGAAGGATCAATTATATTTAGTGATAATTGTACTACTAAGATATGTGGACAAGGCTCAATCAGTTTTGATGGAAAACATATTACTAATGATGTTGTTTATTTTAAAAGTTTAAGGCAAAATCTCTTGAGTGTTGGACAATTGTGTAGAAAAGGTTACAGTCTTGTATTTCAGAATGATGGTTTTGAGGTCAGAAAGAAGTCTAGAATTGTGATAGCTACTAGAAAGAGAACAAAAGGAAACCTTTATCATCTCAAAGAAGGTGATAACTATTGCGCTATGACTCAGATCAGTGAAAGTTAGCTATGGCACAGGAGAAACATCACATCAATCTTGATAATCTGGTAAGGATAAATTTAGTTCAAGCTATGAAATATTTGCCAGAGATTACAAAACCTATCGGTATCATGTGCAAGGAGTGTCAAGGTGGAAAGCAATCAAGAAGTTTACAATATGAAGAAAAATCTTCTACCGAATTGTTTGAGTTGGTCCATACAGACCTCTGTGGTCCTACAAGAGTTAGGAGCTTCTATGATGACATATATTTTATGTTATTCATTGATGATTATTCTAGAATGACTTGGGTTACTTTTCTTAAAGAAAACTCAGAAGCCCTAGATAGGTTTAAAGCATTTAAAGCAATGGTGAAAAATGAGTTGGATATGAAGATCAAATGTTTAAGGTTTGATAGAGGAAGAGAGTTTACTTTTGATGAGTTTAATGTGTTTTGTGAGAATCATGGGATAAAGAGGTAGTTATCTACTCTTGGAACTCCACAGCAAAATGGAGTAGTTGAAATGAAGAACATGACTATTCAAGAAGCTACAAGGACAATGATAAAGGAAGCAAATTTACCGAAAGGATATTTGGAGAGAACCAATTCATATTGCTGTCTACATACAGAATAGAGTACAGTTGAAAGAAAATGATACAAAGACTCCCTGTGAGCTATGGTATGGAAGGACTCCCACTGCTAAATATTTCAAAATCTTTGGAAGCAAATGTTTTATTAGAAGAAAAGAAGAAATAGGAAAGGATGATGCAAAGTATGATGAAGGTATTTTCCTTGGGTATTCTAGTAAGAGCAAAGCTTACCAATGCTATATAAAAAGACTAGGGAAGATTGTTGAGAGTATAAATGTTAAGGTTGATGAAGACATACAAAAGTATTCAAAAGTTTATGAATATGTATTAGACTTAGATGGGTTCCCTTGTAGAGAAAAAGAAAAAGCTACAAAAGGGGAAGTACAAAGTGAAGAAAAAGAAATGCAGGTTGAAGAACAAGAAGCTCTAGAAAGAACCTCTGAAACATCCAAGCACATGCAAAGGCATCACACTGAAGACCAAATCATGAGTGGTAGAAGGAAAGGAGTATTGAAAGTATGCAGAGCTACCGAAGAACAAATAAATCCGTGTTTAATCTCTAAATTTGAACCTAAAATAGAGACTGAGGCTTGTGATGATGTTCCTATAGAAGATGAATGCATGTACACTAACAATGAAGAACTCAAAATTTCTCTTGAAGACATTGAAAGGAATGAAGAAGAAAACCTGGATTTGAAAGAAAATATAAAGGAAGCAAATGAATGCATTAGGAAGTTGAGGGAGCAAGTCAAGAAGTTCAAAGAAAAGCATAAGGAGGTTAGTGAACAATTGAGATCAACAAATGAAACCTTGATTGATCTGAAAGTGCAAGTTGAAGATAAGGAAAAAGCATAAGAAGACCTAAATCAATTAGTGAAAGGAAAATCAGAAGAATGTGCAAAGCTTGAAAAAGAAGTTGTGAACCTAAAGTCAGATTTAGAAAAGGCAAAGAGCTAGGAAGAAAAGTTCATTATAATTTCTGCAAAACTTGATGAGATGATTGATAGTCAGAAGAGTCCTGATTTCAAAGAAGGCTTGGGGTTTGAGAAAGGTGAAAGTTCCAACTTGGGTCATGCAATGAATGTTGAAAACAAGAAGGACAAAGGCAAGAAAATCTAGAATCAAAGGAATGGACCTAGAAGACCATCGGTCAAGAAACCAAATGCTCAAAGGTACCCATCTTTCAATGGTTATTGTAATTCTTGCAATAAGTTTGGTCATAAGGCTACTCAATGTAGGAGTAGAGTGAATCAAAATGTTCCATCTTTCTTTAGTTAGTGCTTTACATGTAAGAAAGTTGATCATAAAGCTAGTGAATGTAGAAGTCAGATAAGGAATGGTTATAACAATAGAAGGAATGCTCAATCTTTCAGAGGTAATTGCTTTACATGCAAGAAAATAGGTCATAAAGCTAGTGAATGTAGAAGTTAGATAAGAAATGTCTATAACAATGGAAGGAATGCTTAATCTTTCAATGGTAACTACTTTACATGCAATAGATTTGGATATAAGGCTAATTAATTCAAATCCAGAATGAATGGAAGGAACAATAGTCAAAGGAATGTTCTGTGCAACAATTGCAATAGGCCTGGACATATTGCAAGATTCTGTAGAAGCAAGAACATGAAGAAGGATAATCCAGTAGAAAGGAAGAAACTAGTGCAAAAGGTTGATCAAACAGAAACCAACAAGGAGATGAACAAGATATGGATCAAGAAGGATGTCAATGAAGTCAAGAATGAGCCTGTGCCAGCCTCTGGAAAAGATATTTCCTCTAGGAATTGAGGTGGAAGCTACCTCTCAGGGGGAGTAGGTAGTGACATTGAAGAGTGTTGCAGTCAGAGGGGAGTATTTAGAGCAGCTAAGAATCATGCAAGTATGTGCAGTATCATATTCAGGGGGAGAAGACTTGAAGGTGTGTTACCCTTTGCCATTGATGTCAAAGGGGGAGAAAGTTCATGTGAAAAACAAAGAGAGAGTAAGATGTATAAAAGAAAGGGGAGAGTGAGATTAGTGTAGAATTATGTCATGATGTTTTTTCACATCATATGTTGCCATCAATGACAAAGGGGGAGATTGTTGCAAGTATGTGCTAATCGGTGTTGTCATTGATGTCAACATGTTTGTGTTACATTAGTGTCAATTGTATCTTATGATGTTGTTGAATGTTGTTTGAGTGAATTATTGTGTTAAGGTGATTTGAATGGCTTGTAGTAGTGTTGATGATGTTAGTATACAATTCTTGTTGATGGGTTGCCAAGTGCTTTTGAGAAAATTTGATAAATACTGAAGATAGTGTTGTGAAGAAGTATTCTGGCTTACAGGATACTGTCTAAGATTTTGTTCCTCATTTCTTCTATGTTGAAGACTAGAGTGTGAGATTTGGATATGTGTTAGAGAAGTGTTTAAAGATGCTAAATCCATAATTTGGTGGTCCAGATCACTGTGAAGTAGAAGTTAGGTTCACCAGTTTGAAGACTGTAATTGACAGAGTTTTTAGGTTGTGCAGAGGTGTTTAGGAGAAAGTATTTTGCTCCGCATTTCCCTGCAGAGTGGTTTTAGGTGTTGTAGTTCTAAACATATGTTTATAAGATCCTTAGTTATCTTCATTCCAAAGGATTTATTATTTGATGCCCTGAAAAGCAAGTTATTGTTTAGCAAAATCTTGATAGTGTTTGTTGTCTGTGAACTATCTTCAAGTTAGATTTGTTGGCTCTCAGGTGATTTTAGGTTGTTCATGGATGTTTCTAGATACTGTTAAAGGTTCATGCCTGGTCCACAAGTCATGGTTGTGCTCTTGGAAGTGTATGTCTAAGTGTTCTTGGTGTTTGCACAAGTTTGGCCGACTTGGGTACTAACACTAATTGTGGATGTACCTTGTAGATTGAGGAAGCATGTTGTAGTGCGTGAAGATGGATTTAGGTCTGAGATAAGCTATGTGGTGGCTGACCTCCATTCCTTTGCTCTGTGGAATGTTTAGGTCCAGACCTAGTTTGAATTATGTATGTTTGCCGACCTTGGAGATTGTTTCAAGAGTTGTAGAGTGTGTTGCTGACCTTGGTGAATGTTTCAAGGTTGATGATGATATAAATAAGTGTAAAGGATTCATGAATTAGGTGCACATAGAGGATATGTTTCTAGGGATGCAAGTGTAGATGCAAAGGTGATAATTGTTGTGCTTCATTGGAACTGAACTCAAGCATGTGGTAGATGCTATCATATTAGTTCATGACAGTGAGCCCTTTTTGGTAGTGAGCATTCTTTTGGGTAGTGAGCCTCTTTGAAATTTGGTATTGAAACTACTATATATTGTGAGCTAATCCTCACTATGTTTTTTCCCTTTTAGGGTTTTCCAAATAAAAATCTGGTGTTCTCTTGGGCATGGTGTTGATGTGATCAAATTGTAGTTATTTGTTTTTCATGTTTAATCCTCATAACAGAATTAGGGTTTAAGTGAATTGATGTGGAAGTAATTATTTTGTGAGAGTTTAAAGTTTTTGATACAACTGATTCACCCCTCCTCTCAGTTGTCTTGTGCATTCAACACAAACAATGTGGTAGAGTATGAAACTCTGATCCATGGCCTGTTGTTTGCACTAAAGAAGAAAGTGAAGATCTTACATGTCTTCAGAGATTCAGAATTGGTAATAAAGTAGGTGAGGGGTATTTATTCATGCAACTACAAGAGATTATCTAATTATAGGCACAGAGTCTGGGACCTGATAGAGAGCTTCGATGCCTTCAATATTACCCATGTTCCTAGAGAACTTAATCACCAAGAAGATGCTCTAGCACAAGCTGCTAGTACACTGGACCCCTTATCCATCTCAGGGATGAAGAGGTTCTCAGTTGAGCTGGTATTTATACCATCTATTCCAGATAATGTCACAAATTTTTAGGTATTTGATGATGACCAACATATTTTAGATTTTATTGCTAACAGAGATGTATTTGAGGCCCAGATAGTTGATGAAGCTAATCTTGAAAATCACATCTGGGATGAAGAAGAGATAATTGATTTACCAAGTAACAAGATTTTGAAAGGAATGATTAAATTAGAGAGAGCATTTGATCTGGTCAGTATGATAAAATAGAAAGACCTGCCTAAAACAGATGGGGTTGAATATGATCCTGTCAATATAAGACAAGGTGAAGACAAAAGAAATGTCCTCATAGGAAAAGTATGCACTGTAAAGGAAAGGGAAGGGATAACCCAAGCTCTAAAAGATTATATTCATGTAATAGTATGGACCTATGATGAGTTGAAGACTTATGACACGTCAATCATAACTCACACAATTCTCTTGAAACTAAATGCCAAGCTATTCAGGCAGAAATAGAGGCCAATGAATGCATTTTTGGAACCACCATATTTGAGGAGGTCAAGGAATTATTAGCTGCAAGAATCATTTTTCTAGTTAGGCATTCCACTTGTGCTTCCAATTTGGTCCCTATATGTAAGAAAAATGGAGACATACGCCTATGCATGTATTTTAGAAATCTAAAGAGGGGATTTGAGAAGGATAACTATCCTTTGCCTTCTCTAGATGAAGTCCTTCAAATGGTGAATGGAGCACAAATGATGTCCTTCTTGGACGGTTTCTTGGGTTACAACCAAGTTATGGTTGACAAATAGATAGAGTGAAGATTGCCTTTACCATCAAATGGGGAATTTTTGCCTATAGGTGCATGCCTTTTGGCTTAACCAATGCTGATGCTACTTTCCAAAAAGCCATGGACATTGCATTCAAAGGACTGGTAGGCTAGTGTATTGTGATATACATAAATGATCTAACAGTGTTTTTAAAACAAAGAGGAGACCATATTAAAGATCTCATAAAAGTGTTGAAGAAATGCAAGTAATATGGGATATCATTGAATCCAAAGAAGTGTATCTTCGGAGTGACCACAGGAAAGCTGTTGGGTCATGTCATATTAGAAAATAGAATAACAATAGATCCTGATAGGGTGAATTCTATTATGAAGCTTCAGCTCCTAGCAAGAAGGAAGGAATCAAAGTCCTATTTTGGTAAGATTAATTTTGTTAGAAAATTCATCATTAGATTTGTTGAAATAGTGAGGCCTTTAAATGCAATGCTGAAGAAGGATGCAAAATTTGAGTGGACTCTAGAGGTAAAAGCAACCTTTGAGGATATTAAGAAAGCAATTGTAGATGCTCCAGTGTTGATCAGTCCTTATTACACCAAAGATTTTTACATATATTCCTTTGCACCTGACCATACTTGTGTAGTTGTCCTAACTCAAAGGAGTGAGATCAAAGAGGAAAAGCCAATTTCATTTCTGATCACTCCTTTTAGAGATGCTAAATTGAGATACATGGATGTAGAAAGATAGGCTCTAGCCTTAGTCTGAGCAGTCAAGAAGTTCAGACACTATATCTTGAGAAGTAAAATTATTGCAGTGGTGCCTAATTCAACAGTCAAAATGTTGTTAATGCAGAGTGAGCTGGGTGAAAAGAGAGCTAAATGGATCATTGTGTTGTAGGAGTATGACATGGACATCACACACATGAAGTTAGTCAGAGGACAGACACTGAGTCAGATGATAGCAGAGATTGATCCTAACCTGACCAGTCAACAGTACACAGTAGATTCTGAAGTGCATGATGATTGGTATTCTAACATAAGACATGTTCTAATCATAGGAAGATGCCCACCTAATCTACATGCATCCCAAAGAAGAGATCTAAGGATTAACATATAGAAATACATGATCAAGGGAGGGATTCTATTTAAGAAAAATTATGAGGGGATAAACCTCAGATGCGTAGACAAGCAAAAAGCAGCTAAAGTCCTTCTTGAGTTGCATGACAAGTTTGTTACTACCCATGGATCCCATTTGGATACCACAAATTCTATTCTAAGGGCTGGGTATTATTGGCCCACCATTTTCAAAGATACATTTGAACACATCAAGTTCTATCATACATGCCAAACAGCTTCTAACAAAGAGAAATATGCAGCTTAACCTTTGCATCCAGTGATGGAGATGCGCCCCTTTGCACAATGGGGCATGGAATTCATTAGATCTATTAATCCCCCATCTTCTGCTGGACATAAGTATGTGCTAACAATTACTGATTACTGTAACATATGGATAGAGGCCATCAGCAACAAGACTTGTACATCTGGCGATGTGATCAAATTCTTGGAGAGCAACATTATCACAAGGTTTGGAATTGCCTATGCTTTAGTTTGTGATAATGGCCCTACATTTGCATCTTTGAAATTTTCTAGTTGGGCATTTGATCATGGCATAGTTTTAAAGTTTTCATCAAATTATTATCCCCAGGGTAATGGTTTAGTAGAGTCAACTAACAAAAATTTGTTGAATATCATTAAGAAGTTAATTGAAAAGAACCCCAAGGAATGGAATACCCTACTCAAATATGACTTATGGGTAGATAGAACAAGAGTTAAAGTAGCACTAGGAAATTCTCCTTATCAATTGGTATATGGGGTGGATCCTATCCTACCTATCAATCTGAAAATCCCAACCCTGCAGTTTGCCCAGGAATATTTAGGCATGGACAATAAAATGGAAGTTTGACTATTGAAATTGCTACATCTAGAAGAGAAAAGAGATAGGGCAATATATCACTTTACCAAACATCAGGCCATTGTTAAACATTGGTTTGACAAGAGAGCTAAGGTCAAAGCATTCAGGATTTCATATCTAGTGCTATCCTAGGATAAAGCCCATGAAAATAAAGGAGACCATGGTAAATTTGACAAACTATGGACTGGCCCCTTTCAAATTGTTGAAATACTAGGTGATAGTACCTATAGGCTTAAAACCCTAACTGGTGAGGATGTCCTATTACCTGTCAATGGACAATTGCTCAAGCATGATTTCCAAGCCTAAATAGGGAAAGGTCAGAACCATGCACAATATGTAAATAATTGCTTGTATAGCTTGCTTTGTTTGTTTTGTTTTGTTTTCTTGTTGAGATATTGTTTTGGTTAGGCAATATGGAGCACCTTTCACTTTAGAAAACCATAAAATTGTTAGAATTCAAGAAAGAATTACAAATTCCCACATAGGTTGTAATTCCTGTTAGCTTAAGTACTTTGATCCTATTTGTGAAATCATATTCATCAATAGTAACCTTTATTGTTCAAGGAAATCATCACACAAATACACCTAACAACCTTGGATTAGTTGAAAGTTCTAGTGTCTATTTTAAGTGAAAAATCTAAAGGTTTTCCCTTGCTACCATTGCAATTCTTAGCCTAACAAGCAAGTGTCTACACCTTGTAAATGAGCTTACAAGATCATATCATATGAATATTGAAAATAGAAAAGAAAATATTGAAAATCTAAAGAAATAAATTCTTTAGGTCATCCAAGTAACCTTACCAGGGCTATGGACACCTGACTAGCAGTGGGGCTCTACTTGGGAGAATTGCAAAGATAGCCTTGCCAGGGCTATGGACGCCTAATTGGTAGCAAGGCTCTATCCAAGGTTGGATTAGAGGGTTAAATCAAATCATGGAGCTTAACACTAACTACTTTATTTTCAACCTTTCTCAAGAAGGAAATGAATCAAACACACACACTTGATTCCTTCTCATCATGTAGTTTTGATAATGAATATGATCTCATTTAGAAAGGTCAGGATGCTTATGTCTAATAAGAGTTGGAACTTTATGTCTTAATTTGTCCTCCTCTCTTGAATTGGTTGGAATTTGTTGGTTTTCTTTGGTGGCAAGTTGTTGTGTGGTTACACAACACGCCCCATTTTGCCCTAGCAAAACAAGGACCCAACTTTTCTGCTTTGCATGGCTTGTTTTGCTTTCCTTTGCTTTTGGGCAATATCATAAAAAGATCATGTCATGAAGTAAATCTAGAAGGTTAAGTCTAGGAACCCCCTTGGAAACCATTCCATTGGGTAGATAATTGAAAATAGAGCAACTTTGCCTTTTGAGTCATAGCAAAATTTAAATAAACAAGAAAGTTATGGCCGTTCAAAGTTTGTTCAACGGGGATATGGATATCACCCATGTAATATCTTGATCTTCATTTTAGTATCCAGATTTTTATGAATATCCCTATCCGAATGACGGCCCGTCAAATTGTACCAAATGTGAACTCTGTAGATCCAGACATTAAGTCATGGACATTTTGACACGGATATATCCCTTTGAGATATCCATGTCCTAGTTACATCATCATGCTTCATTATGAAGTAGTCGGTTGGCCGTGTTGACATCATTCACATGGATATTTTTCTTTTGCTTAATATCCATATCCTTATGCCTTTGACATATCTGGATCTTGATGACATCATTTAACCTTCACTTATACAAACAACTAACGTCATGCGGCTATTAGTTCACATGGATATTAACCTTGTGGAATATCCTTACCTTTACTAGACATTCTGATCCGAATGACATCATGTCATCTTGACCCATAAAGAGTTTTAACTTTGCTGATGTCATATGGATATTAGCCTGCATGGATATTTTCTTTTCGAAGATCCATACCCTACTTCTAATATCCATATCCATATGACATCACTTTGACGTGACTTAACACATAAGCCTTACCCTGATGATGTCACATGGACATTTGTGCATATGGATATTTTGCATTGCTAATATCCTGATCTTCCAAATATCCATGCCCCTGTCTAACAAATGATGTTGTTTCACCTGTCCACACGGATATCCTGACCTGTTCTAAACGGAATTGAAGCCTGATAGTATATTTTCTATCAATGAGGGTTGACCTGACCCTCATGTTGATGTCATACAAACATATCGACATGGATATATCCATATGGACATTCCAAACTAAGGTCCATTGCCATATCCAGGTGCGCCCTTTGTACATTTAATGCCGTAAAAAGTCATTGGCTTTTAAATTCAGAAGCGTGCCAAAGAACACTTGTGATGATCTCCTACAATTGCACTACTAGAATCCACCTGAATCCCTGGGAATAATTAATGAGCCCTAAAATCAAAGAATTACTAAGTTAAAAGGGGTTTAATCTTGAATTTCTTCACATTATTGCATTCAAAGTCCAAATAACATGCACAGAGAGCTCGAGCACTGTAAGTCAACTAGAATGAACTTGCAACGAGGACTTAATTGCATAGAGGATCACCTGCACAGGACATTTCTAGTATACATTTGCATATCCCAATTGAGGTCTTCATATCCAGGTATGTATGGAACAATGCCTATTTGGTTAAATTTCACAGGGATATTTCATGTTTCACATAGGCGAAAGGTTACAGTAATGAAATTAAACAAGTTCAGGGTTTGCTCATGATTAAATACATATATCCAGATTCCCTGTTGCTTTCAAATAAAGGGATTAGAAATGTGTTTACACTAACATAATATGCACCCTGGTTAAGACAAGCATGCGTTAATTTGCAAGACAAATGCAGCCCCACATAGATAAACATGATGCCAAATTCAAGGAAGATATGTTTCCTAAACCACACAGCATATACAGTAAGCATGGGTTTGCAGAGGACAGTTATTGTGGCAACATAAACATTGAGGCCTTCAGAACTAGAATCCATAGCAGGGAGAACCATCATATCTTGAAGAATATTGTATCTACATCGACGTACTATGCAACTGGTTTCCCGTATGCTGCGAAGGCCCTAGAGATCCTGATCGAGTGTGCAAACAATTATAATATGGTGACAAGAAGAGTTGAGCATCAAGGATGAGTGTATGTTGATCTATCAGTTGATGGCATAACAGAGGCATTCAATTTGCCCACACCTAGGGGAATATATGTGCCTGATTTGGAGGCACTTGCTAAGGAGTATGATGGTAATCAAAAGGATTGTAGAAAGGTTATCTTTATGGGATGGAGAGACCCAACCAATAAGGCAAAAGTAGTGGCCAAGATGCCCCAGCATCTATACAAGTATGACTTCAGCGTAGAAGTTCAATATATGATGGTGCTACTCAACAGAATGAGTGGAAAACAAAATGCTAGTAATTTTGAATCTTGGATGTTTGGCCTAATCAGAATGGTAATTGAGAACAAGAAAACAATCCAATGGGCCAAAATAATAAGTGACTCCATGTATACAAAGATGGTGAAATGGAGGAGAATGAAGGACATAGTCTTTAAAATGACATCTTATCTGGTTTATGCATGTGCATGTGATGCAGAGCATCTAAGATAGCAGTATCATGGTTCAAAACTTCACATGCAAAGGCTCTCAAGCTTCACTATTTTCTCACTGAGATCAGACTTCTCTTAATGAAGGCTTAACACAATCACTACCCTATTCTTGACATACATAAATGAGGGACTTCAGGATACCTATCATATGATATCTAACTCCATTCACCATCTTCACTATGTAGGACCTTCAGGACACCAATCTTACCAAAGTCTTCAAAAGACAGTCATAACATCTCACTGCTCCATTGTGTAGACAGTCACCATGTCTTCTTTGTGAAGATCTCTATTGAGACACACTCAAACTCATGCAACTTGCCAATCTCTCACATGCATACATATCTAATGCATTCATTGACAAAACAATACTAAACCAAACTTACCAAGTTTCTTCCTTGTGGTGACTGTTGTCCTTCTCTTTTTCCAATACTTGACTCTTGATGGGCCATCTACATGGCAAACTTAGACCAAACCCATTCTCCTGCCTCCAAGTCCTTTACCAGACCAAGGACCAACTATCTTACCACCCATTCCATTGATCAGTAATAGAAAGGATCAATGGAATGAGGAGAATACCATCGGACTGTCAAAAGAAACCCTAACCTAGGTTTTTGGACAGTCAAGAGAAAACTAATGATTTCTCCCTCCTGCCTTACTGTCAAAACCTCAAAATAGATTCAAATCAAAGATGCTTCAGTCCCCTAACCATCCAATGCATACATGAACTATGCCAATTCTGTACAGGTACGGATTTCTTAGAAAAATAGCGAGTAGTTTATGGAAACAACAATTTCAAGGAACAGTATGAAGTTATACAGTCATGTGATGCTTTTCACTCAGTGTCAAGAGTCTAAACTTGCTTCAATGGATAGTTAACTCCTCAAGCTTCATTCCCAATCATTCAACCTTTCATGACAGAGCCGTACTGTACAGTGGTACGGGCTCAAGAAACACAAGAACATAGGAAATATAGAAAATGCAGGAAATAATGGGTTTTTTTTGTTATATTTTCAAATCCCTCCAAATGCTCATACAAAATGAATCCCCTCCTCTATAAAGAAGGCCTCCTACGTGCAATAAGTCAAGTGAGGGTGGTTGGGGGTTTTAGAAACTGCCCAAACCAACGTGCTTCATAACTGCAGCACTAATGACAGATTTAGTAACTATCTTCTTGGACTATACCGACAGTTTTTGTTTAGAAATGTTTTTGTTCTAACATGTAGTAACCTTTAACAAGGTTCTTAACATACCTTTTATCCTTAGACATGCCTCCAACTAAGAGGATTGCCTCCTACACACTTTAGGAAGGCTACAAACACATAAGACTGCCTATACAATATGACTGTCCTCCTTTACAATATGAGAGTAGATAATAGACATTTGGACATAGTCCTATTACTAGCATGGCTTTCAAGCCTTATTACAATATTAAATGGTCTCAAGGACCCAATTGAATCAAACAAACAACTTGAACATTAACCAAAACTTGGACATCTAGGTGCTCCTGCACCAGCATGCAAGGGCACTTTTGATGGATTGCAAATAGTTGGAAGACTAGGTAGATTGCCACATGAAAAGACATCCTGGGAACATTATGCCCGGTTGGAAAGAAGGTAGTCTGTACAAAATTACAAGGCTATAAATGATTGTTTCATAATGCACCTAGTTAGACTCATGGAAGGAGACAAAACTAAGAGATTTTCACTCGGAGCCATAGATATGATCCATCTTCATGGGGCTTGGTTCATTCAATCCTGCACATATTCATATATCAAGACAGAAGGGTTTAGTGGGAATCCCTTCATGTTACCCAGATACCCATTAGACAAGGTTGTCTTGATGGAGATGGTCAGGCAGATGATCCCTACACTGGAAATATCCAAGAGGAAAGATGGCAAGCCATATGTTAAATTTCCTATTGATATAAATTGTTTCATTTGTGGATCAATGGACAATGCTAAAGCAGCTGAGGCAGACCTCAAGATGTTGTACTTACAATTATTCCCATTGGTAAGGGATTATGATCCTTACCATAGGATAGAAAAGTATTTTAATAAGAAGTACAAGCATGTCATGCATCTGGAAGATTATTGGGCTCACTACGATGATGATTATGATGTAAGAAAGAGGATATATCAAATATTAACCTTAAACCAGATGAAAACTATAGGATATCTTGTGGTTCCTCCTCAGATCAAGGCAGATGATGATGGCATCTTAGACCTAGAATATAAGGATAAAAAGGTATATAATGAGGCACTTGCACCTCCAGACTGGACTAAAGAAGATGAGACATCCATTGATGTCATCACTGCTAATGTAATAGAGAGATCCAAGAATTGGCTGCAAAAGAAGACTAGTGATCTTAAAGTGAAAGGCATTGTCATCACTTTTGACAAGAAAAGAAAGATGAAAGAGAGAGAAGAACTAGATTTTGATGACTTCTTGGTGCACAAGAGACATGTGTTGAAGTGAGGTTGGCCAAGCCCAGTTCATCAGGAGATAAAGAGGAGCCTACTTCAGAGGGTGTTTCACTTATGTACATGTCATCATCTCCTAGGGATATGCCTGTAAAGGCTATTCCTATATCCGTGCCCAAGGTTGCCATAACAGAGCAGGAAGAACCTACAAAGGACGAGGAGCCTATAAAAGAAGATATCACCAAAGAACATGCGGATGTGTTAGGGGGAGTTAGTATCCCTAAACAAAGTAGATATCATGGCCCAATGATGAGGGGATCTACTTCTAGACCATCCAGTGTTCAAATGTCAGAGTATCAAGATCCAACCTTGCATGTAGTAAGAGAGTTTCAACATAATGTGCCAGTAGTGAATATCATCAAGGTAAAAAGTGAATTAGCACAAGGAGCCATGATGGAGGCAATGGAGAAAGAGGCCAGTCAACCCTTGCCTTTAAGTCAAACTATTGATCTAACAAAAGATGATGTTGTCTGGGATGTAACTGCTAACCCCTTAAAAAGATTGTTGGGACATCTAGAGTCTATTGCTCAAGATGTTGATCAGGAGGAACAAGATGCAAGGGTGGAGAGAGCAAAGTCCCCTGAAGTTGAAGTGCCAACATGACCTTTGAATGTCGTGATAGAAACTATCACTAGCCCTAGAGTGATAGACTTGAATTATCAGCTAGCAGAAGGTGATGAAGAAGAGGTTGTAAAAGACAACCAAACACAACAAGAAAATATCCAGATGTATATTAATGATAGGAGTCAGGATGTACAAACTAAAGATACTATAAGAGAGGAACATATCCAGATGGATATAGTGCAGCCTAAACAACAAGAGCATGCATCTGGACAATAGGGTCAAGGGGATAAAAGCGTTGATGAGGAAGTGATTCAAAAATCTGATACAGTGGAACCCCATCAGGATGTCCAAGATCAACCTAAGAAACAAATGGAAAGTGATCCTAAGGATGTCATAAGCCAAATAAAGAAAGATAAAGTATCCTACACAGCTCAAGATCAGTAAGAAGAACAACCAAAATATGATCATCAAGTGAGGGAAGATCAAGATGAACCAAGGGATACATCACATGCTCACCAACCACCTCTAGAACAAGAAAATATTCAAGATGAAGATGCTTAGGATGAAGAAGTAAACCAACAACCACTAGAACATCAGGATATCCTGGAGTAGGATAAAGGGGGACACATTGGTGATGATCTTGATATAGAAATGGCTAAAGAAGAATAAGTACATGAAGAAGAGCATAAGGACTAGTAATATTCTGCTCAAGAAGAAGAGCATATGGATGATGGTAGTGGTTTGGACATGGGCCAACAAGAAAAGAATGTAGTGGTTCCTTCACCACAGGAAGATCAAGATAAAGAGAAAGAAATACAAGATGCTCAAATTGAGCAGCATGACTAGGTAGGGTCAGGATCAACTGTACTATCTTGGATGTTATCAAAGATAGGGCATCTAGAAGAAGAACATATTCCATTTGATTTTAAATCTTTATTCATATCAGATAGTACTAAGCCCAAACACAAGGCTAGGGTTGTGTCAACAATAAGAAGAGATGTTGCAACTAGAAAAAGGACAGCATAGGTAGTAGTCCCTATGATAGATAAGGCCAAAGGAGAGATAAGGGTAGAGGAATTCCAAGTCACCTCAATTGATTTGGGACATTATACAACAAACCAGGATATCCAAGAGCTCAAGGAGAGCACTGAAGTTGTGGCTGCTAGAATGAAGAAGTTAAAGACAAAGAATAAGGAATTGAAGGAGCAGAATGCTCAGTTGCAACAATTCATTAAGGGTTTAGTGAAACCTACAGGTCTAGCCTCCACAATACAAACTTTAGAAAGGTCCATTGCCTTAACACTAATTAGTGAAGAGGAAATAATAGGCTTGGATACTCAAAAACATCAAGCACAAGTCATGAACAAATGGTTCATGCAATTCATGACCGCATGGGAGAATGTAATAAAGACATCCATGTCCAATTGGGACATATTGTCCAAGCTAAAAGAAGAAGTTGGGTATCTAGGCAAAGACTTAAACAAAGTGATTATGCACTGGATAGAATAAGACAAGCTAGGAAGATGTCTGATCAGGAGCTCTTGACCAATAAAATTGTAACAGATCAAGCACTGCCTCTGATGGATTACTACATCCTAGATCTTCAATTTCAAGTGGATATGTTGAGGACATACATGTCCAAAATCAAGGATATGAGCACAAAGATACATGACAAACTGTCAGATGAAATGAAGGTGTTGGAAGAGCTACTGGGGGGTACTATGACAGAAGGGAGATTACTAGATGAAGAGAGCATCCAGATATTCAAGGAGAAATTCAAAGTAGTATCAGATGATACTGTGGAGCATTTTTTGGAGAATGTAATGGATGAGATGGCCGACCTTAGTGTTAAAGTAAAAAAATATAGTAAAGAGATGAATAGTAGAGCTGCCAAAATAGTATCCTTTGATGAGAAACTCAAGGCATTAAAATATGCAAAAGCAAAAGCTCAGGTGTATGATAGATCCCAAATAGATACAACAATGCATAATATGACTTTCATAAGAAGTTAGACTCTGGGATAGTCATCATCGAAGGATCTGATATGTCAGAATAGAGAGTGCTACAAAGATGCCAAAATGGAATATTCTTTGTCACTTGTGCCTTGTTAATGGTTGCCAACTAGAAACTCATCCCACTAGAATTATTTTTTGACTCAGTCAAAGCAATGTAGACCATTGATCTTTTAAAATGGATCATGATATATCATTGGATCATTTATAACCGCATCCTATCGTTGTTCTATAAAAGGAGATGGATTTCCATTTGTAAACTATTAGGAGATTAATTGAGATTGAATTGTTGAGCTAGTGAGCACTAAGTATACATTTTGTGAGTTTGTGTTTCCCCATGGTTCTTTCTCAAGACCATTTGTAAATGTGAATACTTTTGAATATTGAATGAGAATGGAGATCTAGATTACTACTTATCATAAATCTTACATAATATTTGTGGATGATATTTGGATATGTCACTGTGAAGCATTGCTCTCCTTTGAGGTACATTTCATCTAGTGCATGTTGTTGTCTACTGATTCCTTTGAAGATTAGCATCTACCGTGTGTAGTTGTGGAATATCTTGGTGAAACATGGTTTGATTTCATCTCCTTTTCATGAGAGTGTTGAATTGTGCATGTGGATCAGTGGTTGAAACTCAATCATTTCAAATAATTTTAGAATTTTAGTTTGTTTTCATTTGAATTTCATAAATCATCATCATAAACTGCAAATAATGATAAATGATAAGTAGATACAGAGAAAATATGCAGAACTGAAGTAGATGATTGCATATCTTAGCACATTTGAACATAATATTATAATTTTAGTGAATATCATGCAAATAATGAAAAATAACAGTGAAATATAGTTTGTCTATTTGCATAATCTTTGAGTGAATTTGAAGTAAAGAGGTGAAGATTAGTTTATATTTGAGAAAAATTTAGAAAAACTAATCAAATTTAAAAGATCATCATGAATAATCTTAGTAGGAGTAAATTACATAATAATTGATCAAACTTATGATAAATATACATGAATACATTTTTATCTTAGCTAAGGATTATCATATTTGATGCAATTTGTTGAGATACATGCAGAGCAGGTATATAGGATGAATATCTAGATATGATTTCTTCAAATCTAGATGTAAGGCCCCTAATGGATAAACAACATTATGAGTGACAATAGATTGTTAAGAACTAACACACGGAGATTTGGGATAATAAATTCATCCTGAACTTATCGTATCTTTCAAGATAAATAGAGGTTTGATAAGAAACTTTTATTTATTGTTGTTGTAATTGTTGATATGCACCGGACAACTGAGAGGGGGGGTGAATCAGTTGTCACAAAAACTTAAACACTTTCTACAATTTAAACATTCATCACTTATCCACAATTATTATGATTTAACAATGAGAACATGAAATCAAAAACTTAAGCACAGATGCAACATCAAACACAAAAGACACCAGATTTACGTAGAAAATGCCAAGGTGGGGAAAAACAATGGAGAGGATTAACTCTCAAAATATATTGCAATCTTGAAATAGTGATGTTCAAGCTTGGTCACTCCACGGGCCTAAACATACTAGCGTACTGCCATGAAGAACAACTAGGTATAATAGACTGACTGCCTCAACCCTAAACCTAGCAAGATTACAATAAGGGTTGTTAAACCTCAAGGGCTGTTAAACCCTACTGGTGACTTATTACCAGATTCACTACCACGATCAACACCTTTCTGTATTGTGAATAAACAATTCCTCAGCTCTGCTCTTCCTCTGCTCTACTCTTCCTCTTCTTTCCTCTACCTCTTCTCTGCTCTTTCTTTGGACCTTTCTTAATATCTTATCATTTCCACTCAAGGACACCTTTTCCATGATTCAACTACAAGTATTTATACACTACATCAACCTTGGAATGCTCATCAAGGTCGGCAACACAATCATCAACCATTGGAACAATCTCTAAGGTTGGTATTACAAACATTTACAAAATAGGTCCTGACCTATTGCAATATCATGCAAAGGGAATAAAATGTGGATCACACCATGCCTTAGCTAGTACTCAAACATGATATTCCATGCCACAACATGCTTCCACAATCTTCCAGAGATCTTCGCAATCACTAGGATCAACAAGGTCAGCCAAGACTGGCTACACGCTACATTAACTGGGAACAATCTTCACACACCATCACAATTTCTTAACACGGACCAAAGTCCAAATAGGAACATGATTAGGAGACATCCACAAGCATGTTATAATCATTAGAAGCAATAGCACAAACCTTAACCACTTTATCCATAGGAATCTTCTCACCGAAACATATGAACTTCACTGTCTTCAACTGTCATAAAAGAAAGATAGCTTGCAGACCACCAAACCACGAACCATTGGAACTGTAGGCACTTATCATCATCCCAGACTTCCCTTTAGAACCATAGAGAAAAATACTTTATTGTAGAGGAATGCAGAGCCAAATACTATCTTCCTGTCTCAACTGAACTTACAGAAAAAGCAGGTTTCACTCTGGTGAATACAACTCACTCATATATTCATCTGTATGGCTCTAACCTAGAATGTAGCATCCTTTGACATACTTTTAACTTAATTCCAATCCACAGACCATGATCTTCAAGAAGGAATACATATGGAGCAATTTACTGGAGTGTTCTTCAGCATACAACTCACTGTCTGTACTCCACTTCTCTGTAACTCACTTGTTTCTTCCGGAGAAGCTAATTTTCTCAATATCCTCAACATACAAGTCTTCTAAACAAGTAATAAAATAAGATACAATTGACACCAATGACAATAAGAATATGTTGACATCAATGACAACACCGATTAGGCACATACTTGCAACAATGTCCCCCTTTGTCATTAATGGCAATATATGATGTGAAAAACTGCAACAACCATCAAGACAAGATTCTCCCCCTTTCTCTTTAAACACCTGTACTCTTTCTTTCTCCAAAATTCTCCCCCTTTATCTTACACATCTGCACTCTTTCTCTTACACATCTACACTCTAAGTTTTTCACATGACTTCTCTCCCCCTTTGACATCAATGGTAAAGGGCACACACTTGCACTCATCTTCTCTGATCTAATTTCTCTTCTGAACTCTCTGACCAATCCCCCTAAGAAGTAGCCCTAAAAAGCATCAATCTAGACCTATGAGCACTTTTGGATTGATGCACTATTGTGCATCTTAGTTTAGAGCAGTTGGGGTGATAACCCCTAACTTTTCTTTGAGATACTCAAAAGTATCCTTAGGCAGAGGCTTGGTAAAAATGTCTGCAATCTGATCCTTGGTAGAAACATACTCCAACTTCACTTCATTCTCTATCACCTTTTCTCTCAAAAAATGATACCTAATGGATATGTGCTTTGTCCTTGAATGCATCATTGGATTCTTTGATATGTTGATGGCACTTGTATTGTCACAAAAGATTGTAATTGGATCTTCATACACACCTCTGATGTCCTTCAAAGTCTGCTTCATCCATAACACTTGAGTGTAGTTACATGCTGTTGCAATGTATTCTACTTCTACAATAGACATGGCTATTGAATCTTGTTTCTTGCTTAACTAAGATACTAATCTTTTTCCCAAGAAGAATGCATCTCCACTTGTGCTTTTTCTATCATCCACATCTCTAGCCCAATTTGCATCAGTATATGCACTGAGAACAAAGTCACTATCCCTGTGGTACCATAAACCATAATCTATTGTGCCTTCTAAATATCTCAGAATTCTCTTGACTGCCATCACATGTGATTCCTTGGATTCTGCTTGAAATCTTGCCACAAGACACACTGCATGCATTATGTCAGGTCTGGTTTGAGTCAGATAAAGTAATCCTCCAATCATAGATCTATACTTTTTCTAGTTTGCCATGGGTGAGTTATCATCTTTGCTTAACTTACAACCAGTTATCATAGGTGTGCATACTAGTTTAGAGTCTTCCATCCCAAATTTCTTTAACAACTCTTTCACATACTTAGACTGAGAAATAAAGATACCCTTATCTAATTGACTTATTTGTAGACCTAAAAAGAAGTTCATCTCTCCAAACATAGACATTTCAAAGTCACTTTGCATCTTTCCAGCAAAAACTGAGCACATACCTTCATTGTCTCCAAAGATAATGTCATCAACAAAAGCTGCAACAATTAGGGTTTGTTCATCATTGATTTTGAAGTAGAGATTACTATCTGTCGTACCTTTACTGAACCCTATCTGTATCAGGTACCTATCCAATCGTGCATACCATGCCCTGGGAGTTTGTTTTAATCCATACAATGCTTTCTTCAATCTGCATACCATATCCCCTTGTTTTGATGACTGAAATCCTTCCAGTTGTTCAATATAGACTTCCTCTTCCAACTCTCCATTTAAGAAGGTAAACTTTACATCCATTTGATAAACCTTGAAATCTTTGTATGCTGTAAAAGCCAAAAACATCCTTATTGCTTCAATCCTTGCTACTGGAGCAAAAGTTTCTTCAAAGTCTATTCCTTCAACCTGAGCGTATCCTTTGCATACAAATCTTGCTTTGTTTCTTACCACTTCACCATTCTCATTCATTTTGTTTATGAAGACCCACTTTGTACCAATTACATTCTTGTCTGTTGGTCTGGGAACAAGATGCCAAGTCTGATTCTTCTCTATCTGCATCAATTCTTCTTCCATGGCCTTTATCCAATTCTCATCTTTCCATGCCTCATCCACAGTTTTAGGTTCAATCTTAGAGATCAGATAGAAATTTACTTGTTCTTTTGCATCTTTTCTTTTGGTTAAGATCCCTTTGCTCTTATCTCCTATGATTTTATTTTTAGAATGATTGACTCTTACATATCTTGGAGTTTTGGTAGCACTTACCGGAGCTTGTTCTTCTTCATCTGTGTTGTCTTCATGCTACACCACTTCTGAAACATCTAGATCATCTGACTCATATCCACTTGATTTTGAAGATATTTCCTTACATTCATCAACTTTAACATTTGCACTTTCAATCATCTTATTCAGCCTCTTATTATAGCACCGGTAGGCCTTGCTCTTGGTGGAGTAACCAAGGAATATTCCTTCTTCACATCTAGCATCAAACTTACCTAAATTTTCTTCTCTTTTGATATAACATCTGCTACCAAAAACTTTGAAATATTTCACAGTAGGAACTCTACCATGCTACAATTCATAGGGAGTTTTTGAATTGTTACCTTTTACTTGAACTCTATTTAGGAGATATGTTGTGGTGTGAATTGCCTCTCTCCAATATGCTTCTAGAAGATGAGCTTCCTTCATCATGGTTCTAGCAGCTTCTGGAACTGTTATGTTTTTCCTTTCGACAACTCCATTTTGTTGTGGAGTTTTGGGCACAGATAGTTGTCTCTTTATTCCATGTTCTTCATAAAAGAAATTGAATTCATTTGATGTGAACTCTCCTCCTCTATTAGAACTCAAGCATTTGATTTTCAAATCCATCTCATTTTCAACCATTGCCGTAAATGCCTTGAATTTATCTAGAGCTTCACCTTTCTCTTTCAAAAAGGTGACCCAAGTCATTCTAGAATAATCATCAATGAGCAGCATGAAATACCTATCTCCTTGGAAACTTTTTACTCTGGTAGGTCCACACAAATTTGTATGCACTAGCTCAAGTAATCCTCCAACTGATTGATCCTTTCTTTTGAAATTTGTTCTTGTCTGTTTCCCAAATTGACACTCCTTGCAAACTGGATTAGCAGGTTTCACAAGCTTAGGCAAATCTCTAACAATATGTGTAGTACTTATCTTCATAATATTATCAAAATTTATGTGACACAACCTTCTATGCCATAACCAACTCTCATCAGTTTGAGTCAACAAACAATAGTTCTTCATTCCTTTCAAGTGATAGATATTACCTCTGGTCTTCTTACTAGTTGCAATGATTGTTCCGGAGCTTTCCCTGATCTTGCATCCATTATCCTTGAAGCTTAATTCATAGCCCTTGTCACACATCTGATCCACACTTGGAAGATTGTGCTTTAATCCTTTCACATACAAGACATCTTCAGTATTATGATTGCCATAAAAAGAAATAGATCATTTCCCCCAAATTCTACCAACTGTATCATCTCCAAACCTAACTAGTCCAACATCATATTTTTCCAAACTTACAAACTTACTTTTGTCACCAGTCATGTGGTGAGAGCAACCACTATCAATAACCCATTCATCCTTGTCCTTAATGACCTGAGCATCCAAAGCACTTTCCATTGGTTTTTCTTCCTTCATACAACTAGAAGAATTAGTAGACACAAGATCTTCCTTAATAGCAATGAAAAAGCATTCATTTACAAAGGAATTATCATTATCTAGTTCACCATTACTTATACTCCTTCATCATCATCAAAATCTTCAACATAATAACACTTATTTTGGGTCCTAGGCCTGTTCTCATATATTCTTCTATTTCTTTCAATTCTTTCAAGACATTTGGAAGCAAAATGACCTACTTTACCACAAGAAAAACATTTGAAAGGTAATTTGCCTTTATACTTACCGGATCCTCTTTGCAGTCTATCCACAAAGTTGGCTTCAACTTCATCTAACTCATCATTGGATTCTACCTTATACTTTTCTAATTTGGAAGTACTTCCAGGAGTACTGGCTTTGAAGGCAGTCTCAACTTTTGGCAGAGCATCATCTAACTCCCTCATTTCAAAAGCAGTAAGCTTACCAAGCAACTGATCCTTGTTAACAATTTTTACTTGCATGAATTCTTTAATCACGGCCAACTTGTGACAGTAGGACTTGGGCAGAGATCTGAGTATTTTCATGACAATTTCCTTTTCTTCGAGAGTTCCACCTATGGCTTTTATCCCTGTAACAAGTTCATCAACTCTTTGCATAAAAGTTGATATGTTTTCATCATTGTTCATCTTCAAGTTTTCATATTTCACTTTCAGACTTTGTAACTTGGCTTCCTTCACAGAGTCATCTCCTTCATACAAAATTTTTAACTTTTGCCATAACTTATTTTCCGTTTCAAGATCCACCACTTTCGTCAGTTAATGATCTTAGCAGAGCATCCTTTGCCTTGATATCTATGTCATATTCTTTGATTTCATCTTCAGTCATTGGACCATTTTGAGGTATGGTGTATTTTGTTTTTGTAGCTTTCCAAACTTTGACACCAAGAGAAAGAAGAAGGATTTTCATCTGAGCCCTTCAGAGAACATAATTAGTTCCATCAAAATGTGGTGCTTCCTTCTTGTAAGACATTTTGGATCTTCCTCAAGCTGTTAAACTTTATTCAGAGGAACTTGGCTCTGATACCAATTGTTGATATGCACCAGACAATTGAGAGGGGGGGTGAATCAGTTGTCACAAAAACTTAAACACTTTTTGCAATTTAAACATTCATCACTTATCCATAATTATTATGATTTAACAATGAGAACATGAAATTAGAAACTTAGCCATAGATGCAACATCAAACACAAAAGACACCAAATTTACGTGGAAAACCCCAAGGTGGGGAAAAACCATGGAGAGGATTAACTCTCAAAATATGTTACAATCTTGAAATAGTGATGTCCAGGCTTGGCCACTCCATGGGCCTAAACATACTAGATTACTTCCATGAAGAACAACTAGGTCTAGCAGACTCACTGCCTCAACCCTAAACCTAGCAAGATTACAATAAGGGTTATTAAACCCTGAGGGCTATTAAATCCTACTGGTGGCTTATTGCTAGATTCACGGCCATGATCAAAACCTTTTTGTATTGTGAATAAACAATTCCTTAGCTATGCTCTTCCTCTTCTTTCCTCTGCCTCTTCTCTACTCTGCCTTTGGACCTTTCTTAATTTCTTATCATTTCCACTCAAGGACACCTTTTCCATGATTCAACTACAAATATTTATACACTACATCAACCTTGGAATGATCAAGGTCGGCAACACAATCATCAACCATTGGAACAATCTCCAAGGTCGGTATTACAAACATTTACAAAATAGGTCCTGACCTATTGAAATATCATGCAAAGGGAATAAAATGTGGATCATGCCATGCCTTAGCTGGGACTCAAACATGATCTTCCTGGCCACAACATACTTCCACAATCTTCCATAGATCTCCGCAATCATTAGGATCAACTAGGTCAGCCAAGACTGGCTACACGCTACATTAACTGGGAACAATCTTCACACACTGATGCAGGAGCATCCAGTGGTGTAAGGGCAATCTTGCATCACCCAAAAAGAAGTTAATTCAAAATCATTGTAGCTATTTTCATTTCTTTCCATAATTAGTATTTTTGGTTCCATAATATCTAGAATAATAATGTAGGACTTTCAGTTTTTCCAAAACTGCTAAAAATAGCGACCTGCCTAATTAGGAAAGTGTCCCTGCTATTTTTAGAAAGTTTGCATTTGGGCACGTAATGAAGTAAAAACTTCCAGAAAGTTACATAATGGAAATATAAGACCTTTGGCGAAGGAATTAGGCAAAGATCATTTGTGAGCTGAAAGGTATTAAAGTTTTTATTTTTCGAAAAGCCCCTAAAAATTTCCAGAACGAGATATGAGGCACTAAAACTTTCCATAACATCCTGAAAAGTTGACGAAAATCTATTTACAAATTTCCAGCGTGATAGTTCACATCACGAGCTTTCTGGCGCTTAAAATGGTTCGTCAATCGGACACCCGGATCAAAAGTTATGCTTCCCGGAAGTTGACCTACTTTTGGAGGGAGTTGCAAAATTTGAAATTTAGCTGGAAGCTGCCAAAAAGTGCTATTTATGACTATTTTGGGAACCCTGGGCGGTAGTAGAGTGAAGGGGGCCAGTGTAGAGTCAAGAATAGGTGGGAAAATAGAAACCCTAGCTGATTTTGGGGTTACAGAAGGCTGGAGATTCAAGAGTCTTGAGGTTGGGAAAGCTGTAATGTGTTGCAGCCAGTAGAGGATTCATCCTCTGATTGTAATTGAGCTTCTGTAATGTAATGAGTTGCCCAGTTCAATAAAAGGAAGTTCTATTTGCTATGTTCAATATATGTTATTGTGTGTTTTGTGATTTACCCCCCTTCATCAAGTGGTATCAGAGCAAGGGTTCCTGAGTGTGTAGACAGATCGCCGGCTGTGAGGCAATTTGCACCAGGACCTGAGGTTGTGGGTTTGCTGCGGAGACCAAGATGCCTCCACGAAAAAATCATGTTGGGAGGAATGCTTTGACAGAAGAGGGTTTTAGAGCCCTACAAAGACAAATCGATGCACTGCAAGAGGAGCTACGAAGAGGGTTTGATCCGAGGGTAAGAGAAGAAAGTGAAGATGAAGCTGAAGAAGAGCTATCTAAGGAAGAATAAGAAGCCACCGGAGATGCTGTAGAAGTTAGGTTGTTGAGGGCCATTTCGAAGATCGGAAAGAGGCCCATGATCAAAGTTTCTACATATTCTGGAGATTTGAATCCAGAACAGCTTATTGATTGGATCAATGACATGGAGGAGTATTTTGAGTATGAAGATGTGGAGGACCCAGATCGGGTTAAGTTTGCAAAAGCAAAGTTGAAGGGCCATGCCAATATTTGGTGGAAGGAGGTCCAATTAAAGAGGAATAGAAGAGGAAAAGGAAAGATCACCAGATGGGATCAGATGGTGGAGAAACTGAAGAAGCAGTTCATTCCTGTGGACTATGAGATGGAGTTGCTGAAGAAGCTGCAAGGACTAAAGCAAGGTAACAAGTCTGTTAAGGAGTATATAGAAGAGTTTTATAAAATTACTATCAGGACAGGCAATGCAGAGCCGAACAAGGAGAAGGTAGCCCATTACATTAATGGGTTGAGGCCGAGTATTCAAGAGGAGTTGAGCCTAGTAAGAATGACCACCATAGAAGATGCATACCAGTTTTCCCTGAAGGTGGAAGAGAAGCTGAATAAAAGATTTGACAGCAAGCAAAGGGGAAGAGGTCAAGGCAAAAGGACTGGTGGAAGACCCTATGGGGGCCGAAATGAAGATGCAAAGAAAAGTGAAGAAGATGGTACCAGTCGAAATCAGAGAGGTGATAATACCTACCACCCTCGTGACCAGAACAATGGTGAGCAAAAGGAAGAGGAAGAGGCAGACATGGGCAAGGACCTGGAAGAGGAGGTTTCAGAGGAACCTGTTTCCAATGTGGAGAAGAAGGGCATCAAGCATACGAGTGTCCACAACATCAAGGAAGGATGAATAGAAGACCTGAAGGTAATGCACGAGTTGCACATGTGGATGAAGATGCACAGTCTGAGCACTCTGAAGATGCAGAAAGGGGAGAAACCCTAGTTGTCAGAAGAGCTTTGTTGAATGAGGAGAAAGAACCCAATCAGAGGAAGAGTTTATTCCACACAAGGTGCAAATGTGAAGGTAAGTGTTGTGATATTATTATTGACAGTGGAAGCACTGATAATCTTGTTTCAGAGGAGATGGTTGACAAGTTGAAGTTGACAAGAAGAAAGCATCCACATCCATATAGGATTGCATGGTTGTAGAAGGACCATAGAACTTTGGTCAATGAACAGTGTTTAGTGAAGTTCAAGATTAGTGACTACCATGATGAGGTGATGTGTGACATCATACCGATGGATGCATGTCATATGTTATTGGGGAGGCCGTGGCAGTATGATAGGAGCGCTGTCCATGATGGCCGTGCAAACACATATTCCCTAACAAAGGATGGAGTTCGTCATAAGTTGAAGCCCTTGAAGGAGGTGGAAGAAAGGTATGTAGCACTGCCAGAATTTGCTTGGTAGATGGTAGAAAGTTTTTGGAGGGAATGAAGCATGAGCATCATTGCTTTGCATTGATTCCCAAGACTAGTCAAGAGAACTGTGAAGATGTACCAGCAGAAGTTTCAGATATGTTGGAAGAGTTCCAGGACATTATCTCTGATAATGTACCGGAAGGTTTACCACCAGTAAGGAAGATAAGTCATCAAATGGATTTGATACCAGGAGCCAGTTTGCCAAACAAGGCAGCCCACAGAATGACCCCTGCAGAGAATGAAGAGCTGAACAGACAAGTTCAAGAGTTGTTGAGGAAGGGACTGATAAGGGAGAGCCTAAGTCCATGTGCAGTACCTGCAGTACTAGCACCAAAGAAAAATGGAGAATGGAGGACGTGTACAGACTCTCGAGCCATCAATAAGATAACGATCAAGTATAGATTTCCATTGCCAAGAATGGATGACATAATGGATTGTTTGAGTGGAGCCAAGTACTTCACGAAGATTGATCTGAAGAGTGGGTATCACCAGATTCGAATCAGAGAAGGAGATGAATGGAAGACAGCCTTCAAGACAAAGGAGGGTTTGTATGAGTGGTTAGTCATGCCATTTGGGCTAACCAATGCACCGAGCACATTCATGCGGCTCATGAACGAGGTACTAAAAGAATTTTTGGGATGTTTTATTATTGTTTATTTGGATGATATTTTGATTTTCAATAAGACTTGGGATGAGCATTTGATGCATATCAGAAGAGTTCTAGAGAAGCTGAGGGAGGAGAAGTTTCTGATTAATCTGAAGAAATGTAGTTTTGCAAAGAAAGAGTTGGTATACCTAGGATTTGTTGTCTCAGAGGAAGGTCTTAAGATGGACCTAGAAAAAGTAAGGGCTATCATTGAGTGGCCTATGCCAAGGAGTGCAATGGAGGTAAGATCTTTTCATGGTTTGGCAAGTTTTTACAGAAAGTTTATCAGGAATTTCAATAGCATTTGTGCACCTCTAACTGAGACAATGAGAGGGGATAGAAAAGAGTTTAGATGGACTAAAGGAGCAGACAAGAGATTTGATACATTGAAGCAGAAAGTTGTAGAACAACCTATTTTGGCACTTCCAGATTTCAATAAGGTATTTTAGGTAGATTGTGATGCTAGTGGTAGTGGTATAGGAGCTGTTTTGAGCCAAGAGGGTAAGCCCATTGCCTATTTTAGTGAGAAGCTTAATGATGCCAAGAAAAAGTATTCTGTTTATGATCAGGAATTTTATGCAATAGTTCAGGCTTTGAAGAAATGGAGACATTATTTGTTGCCAAAAGAGTTTGTTTTATATACTGATCATCAGGCTTTGCAGTATCTTAATAGTCAAGGGAAGTTGAACCAAAGGCACTTAAAATGGGTTGAGTTTTTGCAGAGTTATACCTTTATTTTGAAGCACAGGAGTGGGAAGTCCAACAGAGTTGCAGATGCCTTAAGCAGAAGGCAAAATTTGTTGATAGAAATGAAGATAGAGGTTGTTGGGTTCGATGAGCTCAAAAGTTTGTATCCTGAAGATCCAGATTTTGTAGAGGCTTGGAAGGCTTGTCTGGAGCCTGTTACTTTAGATAGGACAAAATGGTTGGATTTCATAATCCAAGATGGCATGTTGTTTAGAGGAAGCCAGTTGTGCATTCCGAGGAGTTCCATGAGAGAGAACCTGATTAAGGAGAAGCATAGTGGAGGATTGGCTGGACACTTTGGTCGAGATAAGACCATTTCTATTGTTGGTGAAAATTATTATTGGCCACAGCTGCAGCAGGATGTGAGGAGGTTTGTGCAGAGTTGCAGAGTATGTCAGATGGCAAAAGGAACAAGTCAAAATACAGGATTGTATCAACCATTACTTGTACCAAAGAAGCCATGGGATGATATTAGTATGGATTTTGTTCTTGGTTTACCAAGGACACAGAGAGGGCATGATTTTATTTTTGTGGTGGTGGATAGATTCTCAAAGATGGCAAATTTTATTCCTTGTAAGAAGACTAATGATGTTGTTCATATTGCAGAGTTATTTTTCAGAGAAGTGGTGAGACTACATGGTCTACCAAAGAGCATAGTTTTAGATCGAGATACCAAGTTTGTTGGTTATTTCTGGAGGACATTGTGGAAGAAGTTGAAGACAGATTTGAAGTTTAGTTCTGCACACCATCCACAGACTGATGGATAAACTGAAGTGGTGAATAGGAGTTTGGGTAACCTGCTACGATGCTTAGTAGGAGATAAGCCCAAGGGATGGGATTTTATTTTACCACAAGCAGAATTTGCTTACAACAATTCTGTCAATAGGAGTACTAGTAAATCACCATTCCATATTGTATATGGCAATAGCCCAAGAAATGCTTCTAAGTTAAGGAAGCTGGACAATGGAGAAAAGACAAGTGCTGAAGCTGAAGACTTTGCAGAACATCTGAAGAATTTGCATGAAGAGGTGAGAAAGCACATTAATAAAATGAATATTCAGTACAAGGCTAAGGCAGATCAGAAGAGGAGATATAAGGAATTCCAGGTAGGAGATGAAGTCATGGTTCACTTGAGAAAAGAAAGGTTCCCAATTGGAACATACAATAAGTTGAAAATGAAGAAATTTGGACCATGCAGAATCTTGAAGAAGCATGATTTAGGAAATGCATATGAGGTAGAGCTGCTGAGTGGGATCAATATTTCCCTTGTTTTCAACATTGCTGATTTATTAGAATATCATGAAGGTGGAATGGAGGATGGACCAACAGAAGTGCAGTGGAGTATTCCGGCATCTACTTCAATGGAGGAGATAGAAGAGATCTTGGATAGCCGTGTGGGAAGAAGTACTCGGAACAAGCAATATGAATAATATCTGGTAAAATGGAAAGGAAGGCCTGTTGAAGATTCTTCATGGTTGTCTAAGGCAGAGGTTGACCGTTTGGGTTTTCCTCACACAAACATATGAGATGTGACAGGGTCACTTCTCAAATTACCCTGGGTGTCTGATGCAGGAGCATCCAGTGGTGTAAGGGCAATCTTGCATCACCCAAAAAGAAGTTAATTCAAAATCATTGTAGTTGTTTTCATTTCTTTCCATAATTAGTATTTTTGGTTCCATAATATCTAGAATAATAATGTAGGACTTTCAGTTTTTCCAAAACTACTAAAAATAGCGACCTGCCTAATTAGGAAAGTGTACTTGCTATTTTTAGAAAGTTTGCATTTGGGCACGTAATGAAGTAAAAACTTTCAGAAAGTTACATAATGGAAATATAAGACCTTTGGCGAAGGAATCAGGCAAAGATCATTTGTGAGCTGAAAGATATTAAAGTTTTTATTTTCTGAAAAAGCCCCTGAAAATTTTTGGAATGAGATATGAGGCACTAAAACTTTCTATAACATCTTGAAAAGTTGATAGAAATCCATTTACGAATTTCTAGCATGATAGTTCACATCACGAGCTTTCCGGCGCTTAAAACGGTTCGTCAATCGAACACCCAGATCAAAAGTTATGCTTCCTGGAAGTTGACCTACTTTTGGAGGGAGTTGCAAAATTCAAAATTTAGCTGGAAGCCGCCAAAAAGTGCTATTTATGACTATTTTGGGAACCCTGGGTGGTAGTAGAGTGAAGGGGGCCAGTGTAGAGTCAAGAATAGGTGGGAAAATAGAAACCCTAGCTGATTTTGGGGTTACAGAAGGCTGAAGATTCAAGAGTCTTGAAGTTGGGAAAGTTGTAATGTGTTGCAGCCAGTAGAGGATTCATCCTCTGATTGTAATTGAGCTTTTGTAATGTAATGAGTTACCCAGTTCAATAAAAGAAAGTTCTATTTGCTGTGTTCAATATATGTTATTATGTGTTTTTTGATTTACCCCCCTTCATCACACACCATCACAATTTCTTAACATGGACCAAAGTCTAGATAGGAACATGATTAGGAGACATCCACAAGCACGTTATAATCATTAGGAGCAACCGCACAAACCTTAACCACTTTATCCATAGGAATCTTCTCACCGGAACATATGAACTTCACTATCTTCAACTGTCATAAAAGAAAGATAGCTTTCAGACCACCCAACCACGAACCATTACAACTGTAGGCACTTATTATCATCCCAGACTTCCCTCTAGAACCGCAGAGAAAAATACTTTATTGCAGAGGAATGCGAAGCTAAATACTATCTTGTTGTCTCAACTGAACTTATAGAAAAAGCAAGTTTCACTTTGGTGAATACAACTTAGTCAGATATTCATGTGTATGGCTCAAAACCAGAATGTAGAATCCTTAGACATACTTCTAACTTACTTCCAATCTGCATACCATGATCTTCAAGTAGGAATAAATGTGGAGCAGTTTACTGGACTGTTCTTCAACATACAACTCACTATATGTACTGCTCTTTTCTGTAACTGACTTGTTTCTTCCGAAGAGGCTAATTTTCTCAATATCCTCAACATACAAGTCTTCTAAACAAGTAATAGAATAAGATACAGTTGACACCAATGAGAACAATAATATGTTGACATCAATAACAACACCGATTAGGCACATACTTGCAATAGTAATTAATAACTGCATGAACATAACCCTAACATGTCTAATTATTGCAAAGGTAATACATGTATTAATCTTGATTAACTAATTATAGCAAGTCATTTTAGTTTTTATTTTCATACAAATCACCTGGACTCCGGTACACCACTATTTCTCCGAAATAAATCTCGACACATGCCACCCCTATCTAACCTCTGATCACATTAGCTTCATAGTTCTGTAGTGACATAACGCTCTGCCAAACATACTAAATCATAATTTCTAGCCTTGAAGCCATAATTCCCTCACAACTGATGTAGTAGCCTATAATACAAGCAAAGAAACCTTCCTACTAATCACCATCTAGAATTCTCAAAAAATTCAAGCAAGGAAATTCAAACTCTAGATTTTAGGAATCAGAGAGCTCCAGAGGTGGGATAGGTCTGTTGTGAGAAGTTAGAAAGATAGGCAAGCAAGGTTGAGGGTTTGGAAGATAAAGGGAGATAAAACACCAGTAGTTGTAATTCTATTTGGAGGTATGGGGGTTAAGAAGAATTCAGAACCGGAGATAGAAGGACTCTTGCAAGATCAAGCATCTGTTGATATGAGGGCTGCAGGATGGCTTAAGTTCCTAGAGACATTCGAAGGGTACAAGGAAGACATATTGGAGGAGTTCCTCTCTAACCTATAGAACAATAAAACATAAGTAAGAGGAGTCACCATTCCCATCTATGCATCAATCATCAATAGACACTCTGGACTCCTGAAAGACTTGGTGAGAGGTTCTACCAGGTCTAAAAACCTTGTATACTAATTTGATAAAAGATTTCTCCATAGACAATGAAGCTGAAATACAAACACATACTAATAAGGGAGAAGTAAAAGTAATTATCAAGGACACCCTTCCTCAGCCTTGGCAGTCTTTGGCTATGTGGTTAATTAAATACTTCACCTGTGATGGCCAATTCTCCCTCATATTAAGGCCAATTATGAAAATGTTGATATTTCTAAGGCATGGCCACACTCATCCTGAATATAGGATATTTACTTATCCAATTTCCTATTCTCTATAATTACCTCATTAGCTGAAAAACATCAATAGGGGAAGGGTCAGCTTAAACACCATGGCCTTATATACCTCATCATCAAGCATCATTTCATCTCTAAGAGGGGAGGGGAGGCCCTATGGCAAGCCTTTCTAAATAACACTCATAAGGGCAAGAAAAAGGGAAAGAAGACATCAATAGAGTCACCATCTACCACTTAAGAAGTAGAGGAGGATAGGCCAGCTTCTTCCACTTCCTCTCCATCTGCGAAGAAAAAGAAAAAAGGGTAAGGAAATTATGGGAGAACCATCCTCTACACTAGAGCATGAGGAAGTCATACCTGAGGAGAAGTCCCCCAAAATACCCCACAAAACAAAATGGAAATTGACATTGGCTGAGGAATCCACCCCAACACAGAAGAAGAGGGGTGTTAAAAGTTCTACCTAGATTTAAGAAGGGGTAGGTGAAGAGGAGATGACAGAGGAGCCTACAAAGACCCCAAAGAACCAAAAACATAAGAAGAGGAACAATGAGGTGCTAACAAGTGCAGACACTCCTCCCATTTTAAGAAGGAGTAAAAAAGGAAGAGTAACTGAGGAAAGTACTCTAGAGACCCATGCTCCACAAACTTGTAAATCACCTAAGATTGCACCTATTGAACCTCAAACAATTTCTTTGGATTTAGAAGAAGAGACACAAGCACCAGAGACACAAGAACAATAGCTGCTCTGAAGAAGCCAATGTAAAAGACATAAAACCCAAATGGAGAGAGACATTGTGCTCCTTGATAAGGTTCTTTTTGGCTTCCAAACCTTAATTACCCCTCCTAAAGATCAGGCTGGGCCATCACATGCCCAAGAGTCTATTGAAGGAACATGAACAGAAGAAAAAGAGGGAATCCATGCAGATGGAAGGGGTAGAGAGGGGAGAAGAGCAAGGAGGTTTTAAAGAGCAAGGAGATATTGGAGTGCAAAAGATAGAAATAAAAGAAGAGTTGGAGACATGAAGCTTTTCCCATCCTTCTGATAAGGAGGATATTGAAATATCCAAAGAACAATAGCTAATGGAGGAGATTGATAACTTGAAAAGATAGTTATGGGGAGAATAGTTGATCATTACAGACCTTAAAAAGGTCATGCAGGAAAAAGAATTAGCAAAGGACCAGGAGATCAATGACCTAAAGAAACAAATAGAGAGAGAAAAAAGGTCATCAAGGAAAAAGGAATTGAGATTCATAAGAAAGATGCAAAGATGATACAAAGGGACATTAAGATATCTAATGTTGTCAAAGCCAGGGATAATAGTATCACTTTAATCTCAACCTTAATTGAGAAATTGCACAGTCACACCTGGGAGTTGACAAAGGCCAATAACAAAGTTGATGACCAAGAATAGATGATTTAAGAATTGGCTACCCCAAAACAAATAGCTGATCAAGGCACACAAACTGAGGTTTCCCTGAGGACATTTCAGTTGAATATACCTAGGGCATTAATGAATTGGGAAAAGAGGTGTCAAGAACTGTCTAGTACAACTATCATGCTCCAGCTATAGAGAGAAATCTCTGTAATGAATGACAAAGTAAAAACTATGAAATAAAAGGTAATGGTAATGGTCAATCTTTCTCCATAGATACTCTTTTGTAGGCCACCCAGTGGTAGTTATGCAATGTTCTTGAAAGAACAGTTCCTTCAGAAAAAACTCACTGGTCCTCTCTAACTTCACTGAGACCATAAACGATGGGAATTATTTCATTAAGGTGTATGTACAGAGTAATGATGAGGATTAAAACTTCCTCTATGAATTTCCTTTACATAATTCTTCATTGAAGACCATACATTCTTTATTAATATTTTTGTAGGGGAAATCCAGTTAAGGGCATTCATGTCCTTAATGAAAAACCATCAAATATGGCATGAAAGAATGGAGGCATATACAACAAAAGTGGTAGAAATAGACATATTCGTTTGGAGAAAATGCCCAAATCCAATGGCTTATGAAATTCAGTTTAGGTTAACAGTCTATTCTCCTAGAGCCAAGATGTTGTCCCTGGATCAACAACATTTGTAATAATGTGTTATAGAGTTTGTCATGTTCATGCACTCCTCAACTGATCAAATTATGACAATGTGCAAAAGAAGGTGGAATACCTTAACACATGAGCATAAAATGAGGGGCCTAATATCTCCAAGCAACCTCAAATGGTTTATGAGAAAGGCAAGGGTTGTAATCAAGATGATATATAAATATAAGAAAGAATGGATAGGGGGACGCTTTAGGTCACCCTTGATCATTGAGCCCCTGTCCATGTGGGCTATATAACTGGAAGATACAATATTTTAGGTATGGATAAAGTAGACTGACCAATTCAGAGGAAATGTTAATACCAATAGGAAAACTTGGACAACCTATGAACAAAAATACATCTCAGAAAGGTTGTACAAGCTAAACAAATCTAGGCTTTGAACAGTGCAGGAGGACCTACAATTCCTCAAGCTCAGGGGGGATGATGAGTGACAGGTAGCACTCATCAAAACACACCCTTATGTTCCCTTTTTCCATTTCATACACCACCTTATCTGTTGATTTCATGAATTAAGGACTTATAGTAGTATGTTGTTTTTAAAAGTTGATACCTGTAGACACCTAAAAATGTCTTGAACCTACGAGCACTATTTTCACACCAACCTCTTCCTAATTCCACATTCTGTTATTTAAATAATTTCTAATTATTTAATTAATTCAACTTCCCATCTCTGACCTATAATTAAATAAATTTTATTTATTTAATTATTTGTCTATTTTCCTCTATTTTTCCTGTATAATTAAATAATTAATTTTTAATTATTTAATTATTCATGCTCCAATATCCCCTTTACTCAATTAATTTAAATAAATAAATATTTATTTAAACTATATCCCTTGCCTTAATTAAATAAATTATGCTTACACAATTAAGGGCTCCCACTCATTCTCCCCTTTCAAATAAATTAAATAAATTGCCCAATTTATTTAATTTGAACATTCCTACAGCTCATCATATTTTTAAATTAAAAATTCCCTCTTGTCCTCTTTTGAGAGGGAAACCCTACTCAATCCTCACCATTCATTTCACTCAAAGTCAACATTCAATCTCAACCCTCCATTCAGCCCTAGCTTTCTATAAAACTACTCCTACAACCTCATTTTCTACCTTCCTACTAGTCGAGCTTGAGCACTCTCTCTAATTTTGCTCATCACTCCTATTTGAGCTTCTCATGAACATTGCAAGTCTACAAGTTTGAGAACAAAGTACAGCAAGGTCAAAGAGAAACAATGCAGGGAAGACACATGTAGCTTAGGAATTTAGTTTAGTTGCTTGCTTTTTTGGTTTCTAGGTTATTTGTACACCATTAAGGAGTTAGGGCTTGTATGAAATGGATTTTACATTTTCATATGTTTTTCCCTAGCTTACATTGGTGAACCTGACGTGAGTAAAACAATTTTTGTCAATTTTGGGAACTTGACTTTTGCAAGTTGCTCCCTAGCCTAAAACAAACCTCATTGTTGCATTCGGGAGGCTTTGTAGGCGAAAAATGACATATAACACTTAGTATTTCGTTGCCAGAAAAAAAATGATTTTTTTAAGTTTTGGCCCCTGTCACAGGGTCGTACCATATGGATCGATATGGACCCCTACGAACTACGCATGGGTCTTTGGTCGAGCTTTTGGTTCTTCGTTGCAGCTCACATTCTTTTCTTGGTTACAGGTTTAATGTTATGATTCGTTGCAGGTTTTGTATAATATTTTATTTTAGGTTTATTCTCCTTGGTCAACTGGTAAAACCCTTTCGTCTCTATCAAATTGTGCAAGTTTCCTCTCTCGTAAAATCCCCCTATCGGCCTAAGCTTTCAAATCCTTGCCATTTCTAAAGCATCATCCCATCCCTATTGTGGCCTAGTCGCCGCTCCATCTTACAGTCCTCTATCGCTTGTGTTTTACCCTAAACTCCCTTCACTGGTCCAAAAACTCAATCGTCGCTCACTAAACCCTAAGTCACATCTCCCTTTAGCATCCTCACCGCCACCATTGAAACCTCCCTCTGCTTAGTTTCTGCCCAGTCACCGCTTGAAACCCTAGTCGCCACCGTGTCTTGTATATTGACCACTGCCCATTTGAAGCTGTCGCCACCTGCGTTTAAAGCCGCCGCTCACTATTCAAACTTGCGGACCTCCCATCATAACCCATTGGTGACGACTGTCACCACTTCCTAGATCTGTCACCATCCTCGGTGGCTCGTCTTCTAGCTTTGGCTCTCAGCCCCTTAACATTGGGGGCTCAGTCACCTCTACGACTGGGTGCTAAGGCTTTTAAGCCCTCCGTTTTATTTATTCTTTTTTTTTTTCCATCCACCCAGCCCCTAGTCATATGGACGACCAGGAGCGTCACTCTAGCATAAACCGCCAGCCACATAACCACCATATGTGACCAAATTGTGTTTGGTTGTTAGTGGTTAGACATAGACAGTCAGGCCTATCCTCTTTTCATCCTCATGCCCTAATAGGCTATTTTTTTTCTTTTCTTCATAACTTAGTCAAAACAGGTCAAAATTTTGCGAAACAAGTGGCGTTGGAAAGATGGTTCACCCAGCTTCGTTGCGGCGAAGAAATTTTTAGGTGACTGTGTCATTTCCGCAAGTTTTTTTTAGTCAAAGTCAGATTTCATTTTAAACTTCAAACGCACATCTCTTGCAAATATCATTAGATTTTGACAAACTATTTTTCAAACAGTATAGAATTTCATGTACTATCTACTGATGCTATTCATTCTGATGTAACTAATTTTTTTCATCAGATATTTATTAGGTTACTCATTTTCATCATAACACACTTGTTTGTGCAGGGGATGTTTAAATTCTTTCATTTTCTATTTTTTGTTTTGCACAGTGGGACAAAGAGCTTTTTCTAATATTGATGTCTGATTTGCAGCATTGTGGCATTTGTTGGGAGAATAAATTGATTGCAAACTACTAATACATTTGTTGTAGGGTTTCCTTTATGTGTGTGTGCATTTTTTAAACATAGGAACACTTTGCTTGGTGCTTAAAATGAACATTGTGTTCTTGACTTAGGAACATTTCAAATTTGGTGCTTTAAAATGAAAGAGTGTTTTCTATGTTTGGTGTGATTGCACATTTGTTTAGGATAGATTGCCGAAAGCATGCTTGTCTATGGTTCATCTTCCCTTGCAAACGAGTTTTGGGATTAATAAATAGCTCATTGTGTTTGCCTTGAGTATCATTCTTCCTGCGCTATAAGTAGTCTTGGGGGTTGAGAAAAAGCTACACCATGATGTCTTGCGTATTTCCCTCTACTACTATCTTGAGTACAAGAGAACATAGAAACATAGTTTTGTTTGAGTATCCTCTCCCCTTGTGCCATGTGCGATCTTAGGTGCATGAGAAAGGACAAAACACAGGCTTTCCCTTTTTCTTTTTAGTAAGTGACCTGCCTTGGAGTTCACCCCAGGATTCGACCACAAGCACGTATCTCTAGCGGCCTATATAAAGGAGCAAAAATTGAAAGGTGAACTCCATCCACTTGTGCCATAGGGGGTGGTCCTTGTGGTCTTGAGTGATTCCAGATGTGGGTTCAAGATTTCGATCTCCCATCGCTACTATGTCATGGTGTTCTTAGGAGTTCCTGTCACTACGAACCAATTTTTGTAGAAGCCTAAGACCCTTTTGGCCGTTTATCACTGTGGTGCAAGGAATGTGGATTGTATCATAAAGTTACTTACCACGTAGAGTCTTTGGTTGAGGTGACACAATTCCTTGATTAGGATTTGTCCTTTCAAGTCGAGAGGTGTCAAGATGGTCCATGATCTTGGCATACTCTAGTTACCCATTCCAATTGCTCTATTTAAAATCACCCAAAAGGTGAGGTAAGCCTACTTTGGTAAACATCCTTTACTACTAATTAGGTTGTACATGCTTGATTGTTTATGAGCCATGGCTAAGTGAGATTTATGGTATAATGCTTGCAAAATACCAACCTACCAAGAGTCAAGAGTCACAAAAACAACCAAATTGAATGCTGGGTGTTTTCTATGTTTGATGTGTTTTCTGATCCTTCAAATAAATTGCCCAAATAGACATAGAAAATTGATTTTAGGCTACAGTCAAACAATACACCACAATTGTAGGGAGATATTTGAGTACCTATCTTCTGTATCAGACTCAGACTACAACTGTGTCAAAATACCTAAGACTTGCATATTCTATTCGGCCATCCACTTCATTCCCTTAAGTTTAGGTTTCATCTTATAGTTAGTTCATTGCAAATTATTGCATTTAGCTCACCTTAGGTTATCAAAATCAGCCCTTGTCTTAGGAAAACCTTAAAATTTAGTCTTCTTTGAGGTTGAGACATAGGAGAAATTATCAATACTTGACGCCATCATAGGTACAAACTTGGATTACAAGACCTTGATATTTCTTTCAAACAATCAATCACAATTTGGGCCTAATACTCACAAGCCTAGTTTAGGTCCATCTTTCCAAATCAAAAAGTGAGTCTCAACTCATGACTCTAGTTTGAGCTCACTTCAAAGTCGTCATTTCCCTCAACATTGTCGTTTTAAGGTCTTGATGAATCCATCTAGTACTTTGATAAGGTCATAGTTCAACATTAGTATCCTGTTGGATCAAACTTCTCAAAGTTGATATCCATTAGCTTCAAGCATAGCCTTAGCCTCACTCACTACCTTAGTCTTAGTTACATCCCAAAACATTGGCATAGTGTATTCTCACTTTGTGTCATCAATCTTAGTTTCATTTTCCATCCCCATATTTCATTTGCATAGTGTATTACCAACCTTGGTTGCATCCCTATATTTCCAAAAACACCAAAACATAACATAGGGCATAGTAACCTCATATTATCATCCTTAGTTGAATTTAACAAATGTTATCCCAAAAATACCAAAAATATAGTATAGTGCACTTTGCATTATCATCCTTAGGTCATACCCATTGCCCACATCTAGCAAGTCTTATATGGTAGAGACACGATTGCAAAAAAAGAGAAAGGGGGTAGATTGCTTTAGTCATCCCTATAGTGATCACATAGACACAATTAAATTTGGATCCTCCTCTAACGATATCCCTAAATCTAACTCTCATATGGCAAACCCCTTTGAGAATTATACCTTGCATGAAATGGAACAAGGGGTTACCCAACAAGAGATAGAGGAAGCATCCCAAGACCCAAGGCTCTTGAGAATTTTAGATGAAATGATAGTAGCCAATCCCCAAACGTATCTTATGAGACTCTTACAAAATGGCACTAAACTTCCCGTGGGTGTAGACATAAATATGATCATAGACACCCCCTCTAAAAATTCCAAACAAGGTCATGACCATGCAACTTCTTCAACTAGTCATTTGGGTCCTAGGCAAGAACATGTCAATATACCCTTTGGGGAAACATCACATGAGACTATAATGGTCAACATACCCCCTCCTTTTGGAGCTAACAACATGAACACTATGTACCAACCCATGAATGTGGAGAATCCTTTTTCTTTAATGAATGCAAACACCTTAGGTCTTAACACGAACAAACAAGGATCCAAAAGAACTAAAAAGATACACATTGTGACCTCATAGACCCAAACTCAAGGGACAAATGCCACATCAAACACAAATATAAACTTTGGGTCCCAACCACATAACAACTTGACCATTCCAAGTGTAGATCCTCTAGGCCAAAATAACAACATGTCTAATCAAGGGGTTGGCTCATCCTATGTATATTTGAATCCCTTGCAACAACAAGTAGATCCAAGTGTCCTCTTCCAAACAAATTCCAATACCATCCAAAATCAAAACACTACAAGTGTTCCACCCCATTTCCAATACATTAACCCAAACACCACCTACATACCTAATATCAAAATTAAAACATCATTTCCTCACATGGTCATCCTCACACAAACGTAAATCCACTTGTTGCCAACATGGGATCACAAACCCCTCCCCTCACAAGCATAGGAAATCCCTATCACAACACAGTTGCAAATGCCGCAAACACATCATTGTCTACCTTAGAGGTCCTAGCACATGAGATGCATTCATTGAAACAACAATTCTCCAATATGCAAGTTTTAGGGACCAAAAAGGCATACTCCATGGAATACTTGTGCCCATATCCTTTCGATAGGAGTATTTACATGCCTCCTTTTCCACCCAACTTTACCATACCCAATTTCAACAAGTATCAAGGAAAAGGTAGTCCCATTGAAAGTGTGAGAGAATTCCACACTACATGCCTAGAGCTTCCTTTTAATCATACATACCTAATGAGACTATTCCCACAGAGCCTCGCAGGTCAAGCTCTCGAGTGGTTTGCACACCTTTCACCGGGAATAAAAACATGGACCGAACTAGCCGATAAGTTCATAGCTCACTTCTCATATAACATCGAAATAGACATAAATGTTGCCACCCTATGTCACACGAAAAAATATGATGGAGATACCTTCCTCTCTTTCTTTCTAAGATGGAGAAGTCTAGTTGGTAAATGCCCATGCCACATACTGGGAAATCAACTAGTTCAAATCTTTGTTGGGAACTTAAATGCAGAACTATGCATCAATTGCAAATACATTGTTGCACCACCTTTGGTGAGGTTGTTGAGAAAGGAACTACCATTGAGAAAGCCCTAATCACAAAGGGTACAATCAAGATCTTAAACAAAAATCAAAACAACACGAACCCTTCCTACGACAAGAGTAAATTCTGGTCTAGGAATAAAACTGTCACAAATGATGGGGTTGTGGATGCCAAAGCTGCAAACAAAGCTGGCCCCATCCTTATACTCAAAGCACCACCACCACCACCAAATAACCCGCAACCCATTCCACAACAAACAACGATTGCTATCCAAAATAATCAAAGACGGGCTCCGCCTAGGACTAATCTTACATGACGAAATTACACACCCTTACCACAACCCATCGAGTCCATCTTGAAGAAGTTGCTACAAGCCCACTTGATTCAACTACCAGAGGTGAAACAATATGACCCCACCTTTAAACCTCCTTCATGGAATGATAACGAATTCTATGAATATCACCGCATAAAAGGACAAAAAACCTTGAATTGCTACAAATTAAAAAATACTATCCAAGACCTTATTGAGCAAGGAGATATAGCCCTAGAAAATCCACAAGGGACTTCCAATACTGACCACACTATCTTTATGAATCCCTTACAGGATCATGGATTAGGAAAAGCCTCTACTTTAGGCACTAAGACAAATGAACAACCAAGCTATAACCATGTTGCCTACGAGTACACTGTCAACAACATCTGCACATGTGAAAGCAATGTGTCCATGATAACCATCAAGTCTCGACCCGAATGTGTCATCACCACTCAAAGGGAAAAGCTAACCTTATGAAGTTCTACATCTAACCCACAACTTGTACCCCAATATAATCTTTTGGACTATCTAAAGAAAACTTCGGCACAAATATCTATCTTTGAATTGCTTCGCCTATCTCCGGAACATAAGGCCATCTTAGATAAAGCTCTCCTTAAATCATCTATCCCTACCGACCTAAATGTCAACCAATTTCAGGCCATGGTAGGACATTTGGCTACAACCAATCATGTCACATTCACTGAACATGACTTACCCTCAAATAGACCTAATCACACCGATCCATTACACCTCGAGGTCTTCATCAACAAGCATAAGATTAGACGAGTCTTGGTAGATGGTGGAGCCAGATTAAACATATGTCCTTTAAAGCTAGTCATGATATTGGGATACTCTGAATCTTGTGTGGATCCCTCCAAAAGAATTGTGATCAAGGCTTATGATGATGTAGAATACTCCTCAAAGGGTGTGATTTCTCTTCTTGTGAGAGTCGGGCCCACTACACTGAATATTGTATTCCACGTCTTGGATCTAGAACTCCCCTACAACCTCATCCTCAGCTGACCATGGATCCATGCCATGAAATTTGTACCATCCACTTATCATCAATGCATCAAATTCCCCTACAATGGCATGGAAATCACTATACTTGGTGACCCCAATGCTTTCCAATATTGCAGCCATATGAGAGAAATCCCTCAACATCAAGTACCTATCAATAGGGGAATTCTGCCTTCTATTTCCTCACATTACATAGACCCTTCCACCCTTTCCAAATCTCCTGCCACATTTGTACCCCTTGCCGAACCCAAGTTCTAGATCCATGACAAAGGGTGTGGAGAATACAAGATTGAGAGCTCATATTGCATCAAAAAGTTGCCATTGTCACCTAAATCCCATGGCAAACCAGCTCCAATCAAACCTAAGGATACCATTCAAGCTACCCCTACAACCTTTACCAAATGGGGTGAACTTAGAAAAGAAGATGTGGACGACGATGTTTCCAAGTGGCTCTACAAAGATGAAGAAGAGGTCAAACATGTACAACTACCTGTGGAACAATATGGAAAAGGATACGAGTTTGTAAAACAAGGATACAATGGGCACAATGGACTTGGGACTAACAAGAATGGAAGGACAGAGCCCATACAACCAACCATGTTACCAAAAAACAAGGGGCTAGGGTACACATCATGACAAGTTAAGGATCCTAGCACTAAGTTGCTTTTGAGTAAGGACACAAGTGCTTCTAAAAACATTGAGACATTAAGGGACCCTACCAAACCTGAACCTGAATCTTCACAACCTAACCATCCTGATGGCTCAGCTTGGATTAGCATCTTCTGGGAACCTTGATGATACTTCCATTTGCACTTTGTGAAAGGAAGCTAGGTGTGCGGAAATCGCTTCCTACACTAATCTAATGAGGGGAGGAGAGTGCAAATTCAAATTAATCCTTCCAACTACAGCAACATAGAGCATCTAACAGAGATATTGCAGCAATATAGATGAACCAAAAAGAAGACAGAAGAAGAGAGACAAAAATAGAACGTGGGGAAAACCCTTATCGGGTGAAAAAGCCCACACTGAGAAACCTGCACAATGTATTATCAAAACTAAATGTTGTTTACAATACACTTGCAATGCAAGCTTCAATAGTATTCAACACTTGTATCTGGAGTCAATTCGACAGAGTAACAGTACCTATAAAACCTGTAATACTTCTCCACCTCCAAGCCCCTGTTTATATAGAATATACAAGGCAATATTGGTCCTATCTTGGGATGGGCATCCAACTTGGCCTCATGGCCCAAAACTCATGCCTAAGGACACTTGGTCAACATTGTAGAATATGCCTGACACTTGTCCACAACTCCCATCCCAAAGAGGTCACCTATTTCCAAAATGGGCTATGACAGATGCTCTTACAACACTTACGATCGTCATAGAATCTGTCATAGCGGTTACAACTTACAACTATAAGAGAATCTATCATACACAGGCTATAAATAGCATATTCTCTTACATCATAGTCCACCTTGGGGTGCCCAAATATGCCTTTTTCAAAGATGTTTCATGACACATGTCTTCACCTATCTTACAAGCTTCTATTTCTGACTCTTACATGATGTAACTTCATCATAGGAATCCATCACAACCGTTTTGGTAAAATATTCCCTTACACAACATGAAAGATGTCGACACATGGAAAAATGCTCCTACCACAAAGTGGGACGCCTATCTCCTCATGTGAGGACAAAATTACAGGTTGTCATCTTCCATGTAGGATGACACATCATCGTGCCACATCCCACAAAATGACAATATGGAATTTACAATTAATTTACAACATAGGCAATGAATTAATAAATATAAACATAAATAATGCAAGGAATTACCAAGGTTGAGACACCTTAATTCCCAACATTCTCCCACTTCTCAAACACCTTGTAAGAGCCAATAGAATAACATGATTTAACTGCTATAGGCCGAGAGGCCGATAGACTCCGAACACCATCTGAACTTCTTTGTGCCCACTGGTTTCCTCAATGCATCTGCAACATTCTTCAAAGTATCTACCTTCTCCAAATTTACCTTTCCATCCTCAACTATGTCTCGCATGAAGTGAAACTGAACATCAATGTGCTTTGTTCTAGCATGGAAAGTTAGATTATTCACAAGGCAAATTGCACTCTAACTGCCACAACTGATCATGATCTAACCTGCATCAACACCAATATCTGAACACAATTTCTTAAGCCAAATGGCTTCCTTACAAGCATGAGTTTCTACCATATACTCAGCTTCTATCGTGGACAAAGCAACCACAAGTAGTCACTTACTCATCCAACTAATAGCACCACCAAACAATGTAAACACATAAGCACTAGTGGATCTCCTATTGTCAATGTCACCTATCCAATTTGAATCCACAAATCCATGAATATCAATAGAATGCGGAGGTCCTATAACATTACCATGATAGCATATGGAATACTTGGAAGTACCCCTCAAATATCTAAACACTCGCTTAACTGCATCCCAATGAACCCATCCAGGATTAGCCATAAATCAACTAAGGACTCCCATTGCTTGGGCAATGTCTGGTCTTGTGCAGACCATAGCATACATCAAACTGCCAACAACACTAGCATAAGGTACTCTGCTCATGTCCTCCACCTCACTAGGAGATTTTGGACAATCCTCAATAGGCAACTTTGTCCCCAAAGAAATGGGAACACACAATGGTCTACAATCTGCCATGCTGAACCTTTCCAACACGGTCTTTACATACTTACTCTGGCTTAACCAAAGTTTTCTGTTGGTTCTGTCTCTTCTGATTTCCATTCCTAGAATGTATCTGGCTGCCCCTAAATCTTTCATTTCAAACTATGCTGACAACTGAGATTTAAAATCAGAAATCATATTCTTACCCTTCCCAATGAGCAACATATCATCAACATACAGTGCAACAATGAGAATACGATCACCATCAAACTTATAATACACACAGTGATCCGATTTTGATCTCACAAATCCAATAGACAACACAAAGGCATCAAACTTCAAGTACCATCTCCTAGGGGACTGTTTCAAACCATACAAAGACTTCTTAAGCTTGCAAACCAAATTTTCTTTACCTTTCACCATGTAATGCTCTGACTGTGACACGTAGATTTCTTCCTCCAAATCACCATGAAGGAAAGTTGTCTTCACATCCATCTATTCTACCTCTAAGTCATAAGCTACTATAAGAGACAACAAGAATCAAATGGATGTCAGCTTTGCAATGGGAGATAATAACTCACCATAATCTATACCCTCCACTTGTGAATACCCCTTCACAACCAATCTGGCCTTATACTTCTCAACACTGCCATCTGCACCAAATTTCTTCTTGAACACCCATTTGCATCCAACGGGTTTCCGTCCAGGAGGCAAAGGCACCAAGTCCCAAGTTTGATTCTTTTCCAAAGAAGCCATTTCATCCTCCATGGCCTCCTTCCAGGAACCTGCATCTTTCATGTCCATAGCCTCTGATACAGTTCTAGGTTCATCACTGTTAGTAAACAAAGCAAAAGCACAACTAGAATCAAGCAATGTAAAACCAAACCTTTTAGGTTGCTTTCTTATCTGTGTAGACCTCCTCAAGAGCTGAGGTTGAGGTTCAGCTTCTTCATCTGAGCTTTCAGAGCTACTAGAGCTCTCCTCATCATCAGGTCCAACATTGTCTTTCTGTTCAGTCTTCTCAGGGGTAGGAGGAAACTGAACAACATCCTCTTTGTTTTCTTTTTCTTCTGGCTATAAAATAGTGGAAGAAGCTGTAAGCTCTCTAAAGATGACACTTCTGCTATACAACACTTTTTCAGTCATAGGGTCCCAAAGCTTGTATCCTTTCACATCGACACCATAGCCAATGGAGATACACTTAACAACCTTGTTCTCCAATTTTGACCGCTTCTCCCTAGGCACATGTACATATGCCTCACATGAAGATGCCTTATTGAAGGCTTTCTACCAGACCACACCTCCATGGGTGTCTTTCCAACAAGAGCTGATGTAGGAGATCTATTTACAAGATAGAAAGCAGTGGCAATAGCTTCAGCCCAAAACTTTTGTTCTAGGCCAGCTCCACTAAGCATACTCCTAGCCTTCTCCATCAGTGTTATGTTCATCCTCTATGCAACTCCATTTTGCTACGAGGTGTATAGAGTTGTCTTATGTCTTTCAATCCCAAGTTCCTTGCAATATTTATCAAATTCTGTAGAACAGAACTCACCATCGTTGTCAGTTGTCAAACACTTAATCTTCTTACCAGTCTGATTTTCAGCAAAGGCCTTAAACTCCTTAAACTTACTATAGAATTCATATTTGCTTCTGAGAAAATAAATCCATGTCCTTCTACTATAGTAATCTATGAAAGATACAAAATATACAGATTTTGATAACGAAGGAACATTAACAGGACCAAATACATGTCTTTTCAGCAGGAATCTTAACTTCCAAGGCATGATTACAACCATCAGGACTAGAAACAACAGATTTCTTCACTGCTCATTCAAATGGTGGGGTTGAAGTGACTGTTGTCCTCTTCTTTGAATCAGAAGAACTATTGCATTGTGAAATGCATGCCTCCAGCTGAAACAAAGTACCTCTCCTAGTACCCTTAGCAAGCACCATATCTCCTCTAGTCATCTTGCATCCTTCTTTTAAAAAGACAACCTGCACACCTGTATCATTCAACATACTTACAGAAAGCAGGTTTCGTGCTAAGCTTGGGATGTGCGTAACCCCAGAGATCCCCTTCACTTATCCATCAGGGAATTGGATAGAGACTCTTCCATGACCAACGATCTTCAGATGAGAGTCATCACCCAAAAACACCTTTCCACCATCAAACTCCTCATACTTAGTGAACTAGTCTCAATGCAAGGTCATGTGGAAAGATGCACCAGATTCAATTGGCCACACATCATCAGATGCATGGGTTGCCAGGGCTGCGATGAAAGAATCACCATCATCTTGTGATTTGTCAAAATCTAAATCTGGGGTCTTCTTCTTCCTTTTCTTTTCTTCTTTGCATTCCTTTCAGAAATGCACAGATTTACCACAGTTCCAATAGATAGCCTTGGACTTTCCAGGAGATTTGGATCTCCCACAGGATTTGGATCTACCCTTCTCAGCTTTCTTGTCCTTCTTTTTCCCTTTCTCCTTGGGTCTTCCACGAACTGCAAGAGCCTCTTTAGCTACATCAGAAGACTTTCTCCACATCTCTTTGACTAATAATGAAGAAACCACTTCATCTATTTTGAATGTGGATGTGGTACTTCCAATAGCCATGACAAGGTGATCCCACGAGTCTGGCAAAGAACAAAGCAAGGTCATACATCGATCCTCCTCCTCCATCTTTACACCAATAGATGTCAATTGTGCAACCAACATGTTAAAAGCATTCATATGTTCAGTAACAGATCCTCCTTCCTCCATTTGAAGGGAATACAACTTCTTTCTTAGAAAAAGTTTGTTAACCAGGGATTTGGCTTGATACACATCTCCCAACTTCTTCCAAAGCAAGTTTACAGTTTTCTCCTCATGGACATTTAACAAGATAGAATCAACAAGACTAAGTCTTATGAGACCCTTAGCCTTCCGATCCTTGAGATCCCAATCATCTTGTGACATTGCAGTTGGTTTAGTTCCATTAACACTTTCCCAAAGGTCTCGGTCAACAAGCATGTCTTCCATCTTGAGCTTCCACAACTCAAAATTAGTGCCATTGAATTTCTCCACTTCAAATCTTCCAGATGTGCTTGCATCTCCTTGCTGTAATAGAAATTAGAATACTCTGCATAGACTCCCACTCAACTTAAGATCAGCTCAAAAAACCCCTACCAAACAGCTAAGACCAAAACTGGCCAAGCTCTAATACCAACTGAAAGGAAGCTAGATGTGTGGAAAATGCTTCGTACACTAATCTAATGAGGGGAGGAGAGTGCAAATTCAATTTAATTCTTACAACTACAGAAACATAGAACATCTAATAGAGATATTGCAGCAATACACATGAACTAGAAAGAAGACAAAAGAAGAGAGACAAAGATATAACGTGGGGAAAACCCTTATCGGGTAAAAAAGCCCACACTCAAAAACCTGCACAATGTATTTACAAAAATGAATGTTGTTTACAATACACTTGCAATGCAAGCTTCAATGGTCTTTGACACTTGAATCTAGAGTCAATTCGGAAGAGTAACAGTACCTGTAAAACCTGTGATACTTCTCCACCTCCAAGCACCTATTTATATAGAATATACAAGGCAATATTGGACCTATCTTGGGATGGGCATCCAACTTGGCCTCATGGCCCAAAACCCACACCTAAGGACACTTAGTCAATATTGTAAAATGTACCTGACACTTGTCCACAGCTCCCATCCCAAAGAGGTCGCCTATTTCCAAAATGGGCTATGACAGATGCTCTTATGACACTTACGACCATCATAGAATTTGTCATAGCGGTTACAAGTTACAGTTGTAAGAGAATCTGTCATACACAGACTATAAATAGCATATTCTCTTACAACATGTCATAGTCCACCTCGGGGCACCCAAATATGCTTTTTTCGAAGATGCTTCATGACACATGTCTTTACCCGTCTTACATGCTTCTATTTTTTATTCTTACATGTTATAACTTTGTCATAGGAATCCGTCATAACTGTTTCGGTCAAACATTCCCTTACACAACATGAAAGATGCCGACACATGGAAAAATGCTCCTACCACAAAGTGGGACACCTATCTCCTCATGTGAGGACAAAATTACAAGTTGTCATCTTCCATGTAGGATGACACATCATTATGCCACATACCACAAAATGACAATATGGAATTTACAATTTATTTACAACATAGGCAATGAATTAATATATACAAACATAAATAATGCAAGGAATTACCAAGGTTGAGACACCTTAATTCCCAACAAATTCTAATTCCTATGGTTTATTTCTATTGTAGGAGTACATTTTGTGTAGAAGTGAAGAATGGAAGTCAAACTCAGGAACATTATGAAATACATGTATAAATTATTTTCTTGATTTATAGCTAAAATTATTTATTTGATTAAACAACGATTCTAGAGATACAATTTATTTATTAGTATATTTTGTCAGATTAAATGAATGATATAAATTTTGAATGCATATTTTACTTGGCAAAGATATAGTTTTAATAATGAAGAAAATGAGAGGGGTAGCAACCATGTGAAGGCAGCTGCCTCTTCAAAGGAGAGCCTCACAGATTGGCTTGAGCAACTACATTTTTAAAAAAAGATTTCATTTTTAAATAATATACATATGTATTTTTTTTTAGAAAAAGTGGCTGAGCCACTAAACTATTATATTAAAATATAAGAAATATTACAAAATCTTGGTTCAGGAGGAGCATACCGGCAGGAAAGAACCAAGAGAAGAAAACCTCCTATTATAGCTCCCAAAAAACCTATCTACATTACATAAATTTCCATCTGAAAATACAAAATGGAAGTACAAAAATGAAAAAGAGGTAGGTGTATACAAAATTGCACCGAAATAACCACTAAGGATCTAGCAATACTTTCAATTACATCACCAGTGTACCAAGATAGAGTAAGTATACCCAATGAAGATCAAATAAATAATACACAGATAATGGCCTAGTAGGAGGAAGCTTGAGCATTTGATGACTATCCCATCTGTTATCAAAAAATAAGAACACATACTGCAATTCCCAAAGTCTCCAAAAAAAGCACTGAATCCTTAACTTAGCAAAAAAACACAGATTAAGAATCCTCCAACATCACAAAATTACCATCATCCATAACTGCTACAGGCAGAGGGGGAGGAGGAGGTAATTGAAAGTGAAGTAAGTGAAACAAGGCCCTAAACACTTCTCTAGCCGCATTGGCCACTTCATCACCAACCTCTCTACCATGACAATGGAGGCCATTCAAGATAGACATCCTACAATCATTTTGCAACCCATGAAGAAAGGAAGTGAAAAGACACTGCACCGTGAGCTTATGGCTGCTATCTTGTAGTTTAAAGAGACCCCCAATGGGAGCAGATCCCAAATGAATATCATAATCTATCATGGCAACGTTAAAACTATCTGCAGAGAATAGAAAATCTTGTACAAACATATGCCCAAGCCTTCTCACCAAATTAACATCTTGAATGAGGTCCATACAATTAGAAAGAAAGTGAGATATCACCTGGGAGGGATATAACGCCATAGGAAGAAGAAAGAAATCTCGGCCACACACAGAAATAATTGCCCTTTCAATCTCTACATCATAAAGTTTGAAGATTTCACCCAAAGAGGAAACATGAGATACCCCCAACATAGGTTGTTCCCATTTCTGAATTGGCAGGAGAATACAAGAGTTTCTAAAATTCAAGCCCATATCTCTAACAGAAAGATTTTGGAGTAAGGAGAAAATAAACACCAACACCAAAGCACCAAGCACTAAGCAATGAGAATAGCATTCAATTTAGGAGAATAAAATAGAAAAAGATCTGGAAACACCACAGATGACAGCCGAAGGTACTGCAAACCACCTCAGATCAAATGAATGAAATAAATGAAAGAGTACTCCAATAGTGCCATCCACACGAATGAAAAAAATTCTGAGCCATTAAGATATGATGTCAAAAAAGGTATAAAAAGATGATAGCCACTTTAAATCCTGCTAAATCAAAACATAAATTTGATAAAAAGGCATTGTCTCTAAAAATAGCTACATACTTCCCACCACCCAAGACCTGACCAAAGATATTCCCTCCTTGATTTGAATTCAAATCCAAACTAAACACCCCTAAGCTGAGAAGACTTCCTGTCATCTTCGAAAAATCTTTATAAAACCATTTAAGCACCACAAGGAATCAAAATCCCATTCACAATAATCCCCTTCTTGATCATAGGCTAAATTAGCAAGAAAATCAGCTAATTTATTCCCTTCCCTATAAGAATGACGAATTTGGAGGTTTGCAAAAGATTTGAGTAAATTCAAAGCATCATTTAAAATATATCTAATTTTCCAACTAGGAACTATACACCTTTTAATAGAATTCACTATATTCATGGAATCTCCTTCAATAATAACATCCTTAACCCCACAACTTGAAGCTAGTTTCAGTCCTGCAATCAGTGCCAAGGCTTCAGCCTCATTATTGGAGCAAAAACCAAGTTTAAGAGATACAACCTTAAGTATTTCTCCATTCCAATCTCTTAATACACACCCAACACCTGAAGTCCCCGGATTACCTCGACAAGCACCATCGAAATTCAACTTAAAAAAACCTTCTGGAGGAGGCTTCCAATGAACAAGACTTCTATCCACTTTCTGAACACCCAGAAAACAATTTGGATTCGGAAGTGACAACCCATTCCAAGTTTTGAGCATGAGAGCAACCCAAGAAGAGAAAGCTAAAGAGCCTGCATCTTTTACTAATAGATGAGAGTGAACTAACTCTATCATTGCCTTTTCCACTTTACACATGACTTGAACCAAAGTGCACTTCTCTTTTCAAAAAATTCTATTATTTCTTTCAAGCCACAAATTCCAAACCACCAAGCTAGGAGAAACAATCCATAGGGCAGAAAAAGTTGAATTCTAGAAAACAATTGGCCAACTCTAGAACAAATTTAAAACTATATCAGGAAGAACTCCCAACTTGACCCAACTTCACCCACAACCAATACCAAATTTGTGAAGAAAAGGAACAAGTCACCAATAAATGATTGTTATCTTCTTCTACTTCTGAACAAAGAGGACATAAAAAAGGCTGAACAAAACCAACTTTAACAAGTCTTTTACTTGTCAGAATACTACCCTTAAGTGCCAACCAAGCGAATGCTCCTGCCTTTGGAAGGCAAAGATTACTCCAACAAAGTTTGGAAGGCCAACATGAAGAACCTTCCACACTTCTTCCCATGAGACTTTGGTATCCTAGTTTCACTGTGTATTTCCTAGATTTAGAAGGTGTCCAAATAATTTCATCTGGAGTTCTTGATAAAAAAAACTCTTCTTCTCTTAAGAGTTTTATACAACAAATCCTTTTGGGAAGGGGGAATTGAGACATTAGAAAAATCTTTCCAACATGCACCCAAATGATTTCAATCTTCATTTAACTGAAGATAATCTCTAACTCTGACTTCCCAACTCTGGCTAAGAATCTCTTTAGCTTCATTCAATCCCTCTATACTAGAGAGAGGAGGATGATTGTTCCAAGAATCATCCCAAAAGAATGCTGAACAACCATCATGAATAACCCAAGAAAGATAAGGCATAATTACTTCCCTGTAGTCAATTATGAAATTCCAAATCTAATAATATATATATGTATTAAAATAATCTTAGATTTTGATTTTTAAATTTAAATTAACATCATATAAAATTAAATTAGGCTATAATTTAGGAGGTGGTAGAGCACTAATTTTACAAAAATATTAAAACTTGCCAAATGACAAAAGGTATATAAAAAACATCCACTTTGAAATAATTGAAATATAAAAGTTACAAATAATAAAGCAATCCCTTACTTAAAACTAACCTAATAATTTAATTATGCACTTCATAAATTTTAAAAAATATGATCATATTTTTAAGCTAATAATAAAGCAATCCCTTACTAAAAACTAGCTCAAGTTAGCTAGAAATAATAAATAAAGCAATAATTATCTTTTTCTATTTTGAAAACTTGTAAATATTTAAAACTTAAAATACATTTCATTCAAAGAAATTATTCATTTAGCTTTCTTAATTTTAGTTTATTTTATTGTATGATAAATCTAGAGGAGACTCTCTAGAAGAAGCCATAGTCCACCTTCATGCCTGTGAGGTAATTTCTCTTGTTTGTTTTTATTTGGTTTGCAATTTTAATTATTATTTTTTAGAATTTCTAATTAATTTATTTTCTCCAAGTTCAGATCTGATTATAATGTGAACTGCATGTTGCGGGAGGGAGGTTCAAAAAACCCTCTGTGAAAAAATCACAGGCATGATGCATGTAGAGAAAGGAAAGCAAAATAAATGCATCCAAAGAAAGGAAAGAAAAATATCTTTTGTTTTATTTTATTGTCTGTGTTTAAACCTAGGATAAGTTGTAAGGTTTCTACAACTAATATTTAATAAGTGATATCTAAATATTTATTTTCTTAAATTTAAAATAAAATAAAATAAATTATTGTATGCAAAAATTTAATAAATCAAATTTAACACAAATTAAAAAAAAATTGTTTTATTCTAAATAACCTCCTTGCGAGAAAGAAACTTGATAAATTTTAAAATCTATCAATAAAATCTTATATAAATCTTTAATTTAATCTTATTTAAATCCTTACTCTATAAAAGACAAATTTTTAAATTTAATTAAACAATGATCACAATAATTCAAAACACAAAACTACATGTATTTTTTAACTTAAATAAATTAATACATGTCACAAGTTTAATTAGCTAAATTATAGTGAATCTAAAGCACAAATTGTAAAGTTTCTTTTTTACTTTTAAATCTTACCAAAATTAATTAGATGCATAAAAAAAGAACTTTATTGTTTTTACAATAACTCAACTACCCCCGACCCCATTTCAAAATCATATTCTCTCGGCTTCGGCTTTGATGCTTAGGGAGCACCATTATGCAAAATAATTTCCCCTTTTAAATTGTCTTTATTTTCAAATATATTTTTTAATCACTAATTCTTTATTTTGATTTTTTTTAATTTTAATTTTTGATTCACAGGAAAATGTATAAAAGAAATTGAAGTCTTCCACCAAATTGAATTTTTGGAGCTAACTTAAACTTAGTACCCTATGACAAGATAACTCTGCAAAATATTTGGTAGAAGATATATCTTTCAACTGAGATGTATGGATAATCTACTATTTTAAGTCTCTATGTGATGTGCAATGATAAAATATCTCCGAACAATAAGCTTGTATTTTGGATGTAAAAGGATTACAATCCATGTTCCTTAGATATGTGAAGCTAAAGCAAAAATATCAACAAAATTCAAAATTGTAATAGGCAATTTGATATTAAAAAAACTTAAGGAAGGAGACAATATAAATAGAGATGAATGTCCATTGGCTTAACGTTTCTTTCTTTGATTCTAGTGGATAGTGATGGCTTCTTTGAAATTGCCATCCATCATGTTTACATTTTATTTTATTTTTTATTCCTTTCACCTTCTCTTTTTTATATTTTTATATTTTTTTATATATTTCAACTCTTATCCGTGCTATCCATGAGTTTATTTTTTATTTTTTCTATTTTTGTATCCATTTGGCTTCTACTAATTTATTTATTTACACATTTATGAATTTTGTTTACATGGGAATTTGAATCTTAATTGGTTAAGAGAATCTAAATCTTTCAGCTGTGAGTGTAGAACACCTCTCGGCGTAAGAAAATAAATTTATTTAATTTATCTTGCATGATGGAATAAAGGATAAGATATGAAGATTTAAAGCAAATTAAACAAATAAATTCATTTAATTTATTTTGTATGATAGAGGAAGAGATAAGATATAAATAAAATATTAATTTTATTTATTTTTAGAAGATTTGAGTCAACTTAAATAAATTTGAATAATTTATTTAAATTTAGAAGAATATTTAGCTAATTAAATAATTAAAATTATTTAATTGGGGATAAGAGGAATTTGGAAGATGAATTAATTAAATAAATAGATTTATTTCATTAATGTGGATTTGAGGAATTTGAAAGAGAAATAATTAAAATTATTTAATTTAGAAGAATAAAGTGAGATTTAGTGAAATTAATTAAATAAATAGAATTTATTCAATTAATGTTAGAATTAGGGGAATTAGAAGAAATTGATAAAATTAATTAAATAATTAGATTATTTAATTAATGTTGTATGTAGGTGATTTAGATGAATTTGATGTATGCATGTGGTGATATGTGAAGGTCATTTTTAGGTGTTTACAGATGTTGCTTTCACTTGCTATTCTTGCTACTCCCTCTCCCCAGAGATTTGAGGCACCTAGGTTTGGAAACTATTCTGGAAAAGGAGACCCTCAGACACATGTATCTGCTTTCATTGATTTGTGTAGTGATTTCATTTTTCAGAATGCACTGCTAGAAAAACTATTTTTGCGGTCATTAAAAGACATCGTGTTGGACTAGTTTTTTTTTGCTTCCTAACCATTCTATTCTCTCTTTTGAGTAGTTAGTAAATCATTTTTTGCAACATTTTCAAACTAATATTGGACAACATGTCACATTTACTGATCTCATTCATTGTCGACAGGCAGCAAATGAAAAAGTAACTAATTTTATTTGTTGTTATCAAACGCTCTTTTCTTATATTCCTTATGCTCTCCCCGACTTTGAGGTGCATCAGATTTTCATTGGGAACCTACAGCCTCAGATAAGGGATAAGATCTTATTAATGAAATATCATTCATTTGCACATCTTTTCACAACACTTCATGACTATTAGCAGTCTGTCAGCCAGCTCAAGGTGTCTTCTTCATCAGCTCCTATTGGTCAGTCTAGAGTGTCTTCTTTCACTAACTATAAGAAGAACAAAAAATTCTTTAAAAATAAAGCTTCAAGAGTGATTATGTTAGAACATAATGTTATTAGGGGTCATACCCTCAGAACATTTATATAATGTTCTGATATAAGGTTTCAAAAACCTTATGTTATAAAGCATATACAATTTAATAATTAATAATCTAATAACTATTAGATTATTAATTATTTACAAATGGTTTCTTTGAATGGGTGTCACTAATACCCCTTTAGGTATTATGTATTATGCCACCCCTTCTCCTTTATTTAAGGAGGTTATCTCTCATTTGAGGACGTGGGAATTTGGAGTTTTATAGTAAATTATATCACTATGCACATGAGGTATTATGGCCATGTGGAAGTATGTAGAGGAGTATATCCCCAGGTCCAGTCTATTCTTTAATAGACTATATTTTGTAAGTGTTTTAATAAAACGATGCTTTATGGGGTTTTTTATCTGAAAGGGTTTTCATGTATATCTTGTGTAATGTGTTAAATCTATGCTTGTATAATTCTCATTCTATTTATTTTATATTTTGTTTATAATGATTAGTATCTTAAGATCCTAATTTCTAGCAGGAGGTTAGGCTATACTAATCATTTTTACATGTTATACTAGAAGGCATGTAGAACTTGATGGGAAAACTTTTTATGCACAATCAACACATGTGCAAGACATCTGGTGTGCCTTTTCTATTGTTTAAAATCAATTCATCCAAGCCAAGTAAGGAAATTCTAATCATTTTTGTAGGTGATATCTAAAATAATTTAATCATACTAACCTTTCCTAACATACTCATAAAATTCCCTCAAATGGCCTCTTCTCTTGCTAAAATATTTTATCAAGTTTTTTTATTTAACTACCACTAAATCACAAGAAAGGTAAAGGGATCGAGGACCTCAACAATAGGATTGTTATGTTGGAAAATGTCCCCTTGGGGGCTTTTCTCTCTTAAGGTTTAGCTCCCGGGTCTTTAGAATGCATCTAGATCATCTTGCATGTTAATGATGACTTCCAGTGAAGAAACCCTTGAGTTTTATGGCAAATGGGACCTAGGGGATGCACTTATGGTGAATCCTGCCTAAAATAGGGGGAGGACTTGGGTGTCCGCACCCTAGTCCTACCCTATTTTGGGTCATGAGCTAATTTCATGTGTCAGTTATATGACCGTTATTAGGTCCCAAGCCGACACCTAAAGTTTGAATTACGAATTTCTTGGCAGGAAGTTGTTTAGTTGCATATATAAGCATGTTTAGGCATTCATTTGTAAACTAGAAGATGATTATGATATTTTGGCATCCTTATGATTTGAGATCTTTCAAAGTATTCATTGTTGTAGAGTAGTATTGTTTTGTTATTGTTATCATTGGGAATTGCACCCATATGCAAGGCTGCTAAAACTCTGCAATTCCATGTAACATGGGACTAATTTTAGGTTGTGGATGCCCTATAATGAAATTAGACCTCCAGATTGTGGGTGGGTTCCCTTCAAATATTATGTTGGAATGTACGTATTTTGTTTTGGAAAAAGGAAGAAAGAAACTATATGAAATAAAAGTTGTAAAATTCGGTGATGCATCTAATTTGGATAATAATATGCAATTTGGCTCACAATATAACTTAGAAATCTTTACTTTCACACAATCCAATCCTGGCATAAATATCACAAAAGTGATTCTAAGGGAGGTTTGAAAACAAGCTTTCTATGAAGGAAATAGTTTCTCACAACATAAAAGGACTACTTCCAAATAACACAACCTAAGACCTGTGAAGCCTATATGCTTAATGCTGCAAACAAGGAAGTGAGACAATAATTTTAAAGGTTTAATGATTAAACACAGCAAAATTTCATCAAAATCACTTCAATAATTAGCACTAAATGGAAATGCAACTTATTCGATCTCAAAGAAACAAAGGAAAAACTTTGTAAAGAAAACAAAAATAGAACCTATAACCTGCTGATCTCTCAATAAAACTATAAAAATGAGCTACAAGAATTCTCCAATCTGTCTGAATCAGAATGAGAATCAAAAACTAGCAAAAACAAGCTTTTACTTTACAATATATACGTTTGCTCTCTTAAAGAGGCATGCAAAATATGAACTTGTAGCTAACTGCCTCTAAAAATAATCTCTCATGAGCAACCTCTAAAATCCTCAAAAATAGGGGCTCAAATTGCCACAAATCGAGCAAAAATAGCTCCAACTTGGTCCTTTCCACATGCTTGACCAAAAAGTTGACCAAGACCCCTAAAAATACTCCTCAAATCATGCAAAAAACCTCCTAGGTGGCCTAGTAAACTCAACTAATCAATTTACATGATTTGCTTGAGCAAAATTGATTGTGAGTAAATAATAAAGTAATTAAAATAATTACTCTATTGTTAGTTACAATTTGTTCAAATTTGACTTTACAATTTGTGAAAAATAATAAAGTAATTTGTAAAATATTACTTTATTATTTATTTACAATTAATTTGTTTGTAAAATCATGCATGATGAGAAGAAAAGTAACACTCCTTGTCTCTCCAATTTACAGTTGCCTAATTTACATGATTTGAGCACAAATAGGACTTAGAAGAAAATAAAAATCCCCTTATACCTCCATGTGAGAAAAACCCCTAGTTTGCATGATACATATACATTAAGGCAAAAATTTTACCCTTATCACTCCACATGCACTAAGGAGAAAATACTGATCCTCTCTCTGCAAGATAAAAACTTTAAGTCATCCTATGCATTATAATGTCTTCATGCACAAAAGAGTATACATTAATATCCTTATGACTCCCTTTGATGCCTTAGTGCATACATGTATCTTTATATCTTGAGGTCACCTTATATCTCCATGTGCAATTTTAATATCAAGAAAACCTTATAACTCCATGCATCAAACATTACACCATTACACATGCTCACCTTTTCTGCCACCTTGTAAACCTACTCTGTCTTCATGCATATCTTGTCCTAATACAATACCCCTTTGACCTTGTCGGCCACCATGCATAATAAGGAAGGATCTTTGACCTTTGAATGTTTGCAAAAAATGACAAGGAATCCTTGACTAGGCATGAGTTTCATATGAGGTAGCTTTGACCATGTCATTTAGTCGACCACAAAGGAATTCAATGAATCATAAGGCATGAAGCCTTGCCTTCTCATAATATTGACCCTTCCGACTTTATAAAAAAAATCAAGTGCAACAATGTTTGTCGGCCCCTCCATATCATGATGACTAGGAAATCTCAAGACTAAAGTCTTTACCATGGGCATTTTGGATAAGGTAATTGATTTTTTGTCTTTGTGAAGTCAAAAAATGAGAGAAAGAACCATCGAACAAAATAAGAGATAACCCTAAAAGTTGTCTTCATTCTTCATTTGGCATTCTCCCTCATTTGCTCTGCAACTACATTTTGTCGGGTAGGGTTTGAAAGATTCAAGCATATCTCTCTAGCTTTTTACTCTCCCTCTGGTCTTCTCTTGGTCGAATCTTCAGGATTTTACATGCAAGAAAGAAGGTAAACATTTGTTTTTGTGTATACTGGCATCTTTATTGGCTTCTGTAGCTTCTTTCCCCTTTCATGGCTGCGGCTTCCATGCTCAGTGCTTTACACATTCTTTAACAAAACTCTTTTTTGTCTCTACATCTTTATCTCTGCAACTGTTACCTGTATTTGAGAGTTTGATACTCCTGTGAGGCCATGGATAGGTGTCTCTTCCTACTAGAAAAACAAGCTAAGCATTTGTTTCTTGTTTTTCCTGTAGCTTCATTTGTCTTTTTGTAACTGAAGAATGACAAGGGTCTTCTAAGATTTATTGAAATGGGTATTGCATTTTCTTGTGGAAAATGATATATCTCCTTTAGTCATGCCTATATACATCTCTTTTCCATCCTTTATTTGACTGCAGGTGCAAAATCTTTGAGGGTTTTTTATTTTATGACAAGGGTTTGTTCTTTTTGCCCTGACAAAGCCTTCATTTTGTTATGGCTATGCTCCATCTGTATGTAAACACAAAAAATATGAAAAAATGATGATGGCTTCTAAATATGAAACAAGGGTTTCAACTTTCTTTACATAAAACCCTTATAACTGTCACAACCAGACTCCTGTAATATTCACTGTGTTCTCTTTTTGACTGTATACAGAAAAGAAACAAGGGTGTTGACATATGCAGATGGGTATTCTATTTTTAGCATGAAAATGCTTTTTTTATGGCATAGCTATGGCAGTAGACACATTTTATCACCTTCTTTTGGCTGTAAGTGCAAGATGGCAATAGGGTTTGAAATTTTCTGATAAGGGTTTATTCCTTTTTGCACAAAAAAGGCCTTCTTCTAGCACAACTATGGTATTAGCTCCATCTTATGGCACTCATTTCAACTGTATACAGAAAAGAAACAAGGGCTTTACCTATTTGCAGATGTGTTATTCTATTTTTTAGCATAAAAATGCTCTCCTGCTCACGGCCATGGCATCTCTTCTCTGTATAGCAACTTCTTTGACTATATTTTTATCTATAGGTAAAAAGGCACTTAGGTTTGAAAATATCAATAAATGAAATTTCACTTTCTCTTGCACAGAACTTTCTCCTCCTTTTCATTGTGACTCTCATAGTCAAATGATGATGATGCATTTACCTTATCTGTCTTCAACTGTAGCTCCAAGGCATCATATGATAACAAGATTTTGACATTCAAAAAAGTATGATTGTTGTTTCTTTATCTCCTTCTGTAACTTAAAAATTTGATACTCCTGTAGCATTACCTAATATTCCTGAGACAATTTGCTTTTAACATTCATGATTCAAAAGTGGCATCAGCTTCTTTAACCTTGGCTAAATCCATGAGAAATGTTGCCTTATGTATGTGATTGTGGAATCACTATTGTCTCTATTTACATCTGGCTGTGGCATTCTTTAGATAATCCTTCTAGCTACCTCTGTACATGCTCACTGCTTATCTCATGATGCATTTGGATCCTATAGTAGCATACATATCATGCTTTTATCTCCTCCTTCAGTCCTTTATCATGGAAAATGTTTATTTTAACTGTGTCATTCAGAAACAATGGCATATGAGAAAAAAGACTGCTTACCTTGTGCCTCTGTAAATCATCATCACTGTAGCTTTTGGCATATCATGTGCCTTCTACTGCTTCTCCTTCATCATTGATGTGGTATTCTCTTTCAAGAATTTTCTACTCCTGTTGATGGACATGGGAGTTGTGATCTATTCTGACTATATTTGCTTGCATAAGCCACTTTATGATCACTGTCATAACTATTCATAGTGAATGTGACTGCACTTGTTTAATTCTTGCAAGGTATCTTGCCTTCTAGCATTTGCTGACTGTAGCATGATGTCGTTTCACTGTGCCAAGGCATATGAGCTAAGGCTTGTTTGAACAATACAGTGATGAGATTGGGATCATGCTATGATTTCCATGTGTCACTTGAATGTTTGAATGTTGAACATTTGATTACATTGGGATTGTGGCAGCTACCTGGGAATATAGGATCTCTATTGATGACTTAATCATATGGAATTTTGACTTGGATGTTTCATCTTGAAAGCTATGACATAGCTGTTCCACATATATTGTTTCATTTTCTTGAGCATCCTATTTCTTCATTATGGCATATGTCTGCCAGAGTTATTGATGCCTTGTTGTTTTGATTTTGTCTTTTTAAAGGCATAACCTATATCATTTATCTCAGCTGGCTGATCACTTTGAGTACCTGTAACATGTCATTTTACTTCTTGCTCTTTTATCATAATTTGATGATACTTTTACATGATCGATCATGTAACTTGTTCAAATGATACACAAACTCTGTGTCTTGGAAGCTTTTATTCTATTTCTTTTATCTTCATCAAGCATAGTAATATGAATACTTAAAGCATGTCTTTTTACTATGAATGCACTTTGTCAGTTGTTCTTGTTACTTGTGATGAAATAAATACATGCATCCAAAATGATTCTGTACTTCTGATGGCTCCTTTGTTTGTATATTTTTTTGTGATTGTAACCTGATTTCTACACTTTGTCTTTATTAACTTGACTCAGTCATGTTAATCTGATTTGATCCAATCAACTGTAATAATTTCATGATGACATAAATTTTCTACAAGTTGATTAGATGATGCATGATGTAGTTTGGAATGATGCATCCTGTCTTTTCTGATACTCTTTTCAAATGAAAAGAAACATGCTGGGCTTAAACCCTTGTGGGAGCCACATTTAATCCACATGTTTAAATGTCTTCAAATCAGCAACAATACTTGTCCTATACCTGTATAGTGAACAAACAAGCTAGCATGAAAATATACTTGATAGTATTGATCAATCTTCTTCATGATTTCTTCCTGATTTGTGTCATATATTTGATCTGATCTCTCACATGAATGCATGATGTGATAAGTAGATGCTTCTGTTTGATAAAAGCATGTGATAACTTTAAACATCTGGAGCACTAACAGGGTTGTCCCCAAAATTTTGCATGTTCAACTGATGGTGGAGCTTAAAGTGAAGACTGAAGACTGAAGACTTGAAAGGCCGGCATGAACAAACAACCTTCTTGCTCGGGCACTGATGGATGTTTCATTTTATCATGTGTTCATTTCTTTTCCTTTTATCAAACAGATGCATAGCTTGCATGTCTACAATTGCTTAGTCTAGTTACTCCCACGGATTGTGTGGGACACATTTGAACACTTATTTTAAACATGATTAGTTAATTTCTCTTATGTATATGATGTATATGTGTTTCCTTTTCAATCAATGCATGAGATAAAGTAACAGATACTTGAATGTATGTTCAAAACATGACATGAAATAATAGTTCAAAACAAAATATCTTTCCTTCTTTTATTAAAAACTGATTAACTGAATAATCAATCTAACTTATAACTCCTGAAAGATCAAATTGTGTTAGATCAACTATATTTCTTGAATCTTTGATTTCTTGACAATCTTATTCTCTTTGCATGATAACTCATCAGTCTTGATTAGACTGATGGGTTTTCCTGTCAACTGAATCTCTTTCTCTGCTCTGTCAAGGCATCAATTGTTTAATGAATGCAATAACTTAAAGTTTTATTTTATTCATTCTAAACAATTACACTTAGGTCGAACTAATTTTAAGTGTGAACAAAAAATTAGTAACTTTTTTGGCAACCTCTCAAGGGTGTTTGCCTGCTAAACAGTTTAGAACCAGTAACCTTTTTAACTCCATTGGGCATAGAGTCCTTTCTACCCTGAACTTAGAGAATTTCTACAACTCACACTAATTGAACACAACAACAACAACTAACTGAAAAATTGAAACTAAACTGATTTGCTTAAAATAAAATTAGCAACATGTGCAAAAGCACTTCTTGAAAACAAAACAACAATAACTGAAACTAAATGTGCAAAAGCACTTATTTGTAGCATAAGGTTTCCTTACTAGTAGCATAACTTGAGGTGAATCCTATTAACTGGGATTGGCAACACCTCACCATCTAACTTAGCAAGCTGGAATGCATTGTGTTGTTTGCATTCTGTTATTATATATGGTCCATCCCACATTGCATCAAACTTTGTATGTTGTCTTGGTCTGCTCTTCAACTCATTCCATTTAAAAACTAGATCTCCTTCTTTATAAACTCTTGGTACTACCCTTTTATCAAAAGTCCTTTTCATTTGGGCTTGGTGTACTTCCAATGTTTTCAAGGCCTCTTTCCTGATTTCTTCAAGTTCAATCAGTTGGGCAAGCCTAATTTCCATTGGTTGTTCTTTAAGTAACTCTAGTTCTTTTATGTAGCTAAGTGTTGGCAACTCCACTATTATTGGTAACTTTTCTTCCTTTCCATATGTAAGCACATAGGGTGAATTAACTGTTGATCTTTTAGGTGTAATCCTGACAACCCATAATGCTAACTTTAACTTATCATGCCAAGACCTCTGATTTTCATCAACTATTTTCTTTATGATTTTAATCAGATTTTTGTTAGTTGATTCAGCCTGTCCATTACCTTGAGGGTAATAATTTGATGAGGTATTCAAAAATATGTTATTTTTGACAGACCAATTAGATATTCTTAATCCAATAAATGCTAAAGCATTATCTGAAATAATTGAGTCAGGAGTTCCAAACCTAGACACTAGATCTCGATAAAAATTGAGGACTGATGTTTTGTTGGCATCTTTCAAAGCAATTGCTTCAGTCCATTTAGTGAAATAATCAGTAGCAGTCAAAATCTGCTTGTGTCCTTGGCTTGAAGGTGGATTAATAGGACCAATGAAGTCCAATCCCCACTTGCCAAATGGTTGTTCCACTTGAATTGGATGCAAGGGCATTGCTACCAGTCTTTGTTTACCTGCAAAAACTGAACACTTTAGACATTTCTTTACCCATTCATGAGCATCCTTTAACATGTTAGGCCAATAGTAACTAGCTCTCATAATTTTCAGAGCTGTTGTTCTAGCTGCAAAATGACCTCCAACAAGTCTATAATGAAATTCTTCTAGAATCCTTTGAGTTTGATCTGGTTGTACACATCTCAATAAAACATTGTTAAATTCTCTTTTGTATAGAATCTCATCAATTACAACATAAGGAATTGCCTGTAATCTATAATATCTTCTTTTAGATCTATCCAGGCCCGTGGACAATCATCAGTGTGCAGATAATGGATCATATCATGCACCCAACTTGTAGGGGGGTCTGGGACAACAGGTGTTTCATTGTTTTGAAGCACTATCTCAGTCTGTCCTTCAAGTTCTTTGCGGTATCCTTCATTTTCTGCAAGCTGTTCACACAGTCCTTTGCCTCATACCAGCCTGGTGACCTTAATTTGTATGTCATATTCCATGACCTTGGTTATCCACCCTACTCTCTTATCATTTAAATCCTTACTGAGAAAAAAATCTTTCACTATGGGGTGAGCAACCATTAACTGAATTCTATTATTTGAAAGCATATGTTTGAATTTCTTTAGGTTTCTAATAACAGCTAATACATGCTTTTCAACAAAAGAATATCTTACCTCATAGTCATGCAGAACTTGGCTGAAAAATGCCACAGGTTGTTCCATTCCTTCATTGTTTTGCTGACAAAGCATAGCTAATATAGTATCCACACTGCCAAATGCATATAAAATGAAGTCTTTATCAAAGTTTGGATTTATCATAGTGGGAGCAACAACAAGTGCCTCCTTTATTTCTTCAAAGCTCTGCTTTCCTTCTTTGGTCTAGCTGAAAGGAATATTCTTCTTTAGCATTATTGTAAGATCTTGTAAAAGTGTTTCTATGTTAGGAATAAACCTTTTTACAAAGTTAATTCTTTCCAGAAAGCTCTATAAGTCTTTCTTGTGTGCAGGAAGAGGCAATGCCAATATTGCAATGATCCTTTCAAGATCAATTGATATTCCATCTTTAGACACAATGTGTCCCAAGAGTTTGCCTTCATGAACAGAGAAAATACTATTCTTTGGGTTTAATGATACCCCAAATTCTCTACATATTTCAAATATTAGTCTTAAATGATGAAAATGATCTTCAACTTTTTTAGAAAAAATAGTCACATCATCTAAGTATACAAGCACAATTTTATTAATCAAACCTTGAAAAGCCATGTCCATTACTCTTTGAAATGTTGCACCTACATTTGATAAGCCAAATAGCATCTTTCTGTATGCTAGTGTGCCCCATTTTGTAGTAAAAGTTGTCTTGTACTGATCTTCCTCTTTTACAAGAATTTGGTTATAATGTAAATAACCATCCAATAAAGAAAACCTTTCTGATCCAGAAATAACCTGCAATATCTACTCCATAGATGGTAAAGGATAATGATCCTTTAAAGATGCTCCGTTTAAATCACGGAAATCAACACATAATCTGATTTCTCCATTCTTTTTTCTGACAGGAACCAAGTTAGAAACCCATGAAGTATGTTTGATAGGAAAAATGATATTACCTTCAATGAGTTTATTGAGTTTTGCCTTCATAAGCACTTCCATCTTAGGATTTAGTGGCCTTTGCTTCTATCTGACAGGTTTAGCATTGGGTTCCAGCTCTATTGTATGTTGAGCTAACTCATGATTGAAACCTTTTAGGTCTGAATATTCCCATGCAAAAATGTCACTAAACTCTTGACAAAGCTAGATGAATGCTTGTTGTTCTTCTTTTGTTCATATCTTTCCTAGCTTGAGTAACTTTCCTTTAAAGATCTTAATGGGTTCATAATGCTCTTACTTTACTGATAAGTTGGCCTTGTCTTTTCTTACTTGATCATTAGTATTAAAGATAGATTCCAAGGTCACTAAGCCCTTGGGTAGCTTGTTTGATCTTAACTGAAGTATTTGATCATCATATTACTGTACAAATTTCTGCTGATTACCTGCAGAAAATTTAGCCTCTTCCATTAAGAAATTTACAATCTGTTCATCATTGTCAAACACTTGCCAACTGACATTATTATCTGGGAATGATGGTCTAACAACAACTTTGGCATATAAAGGAGAGTGAATATTCTTCATTTCAGCAAGAATATCATATTCAGCTCCTATGGCAGCTAATTTGTCGGATTGCTTGTTATCAGTTCTAGGTACAGATATCAGATTAAATGCATCAAACTCTTCTATCATGTCCCAAACTCTATGCTTATATAATTTTAGCAAGTCATTTTTGTAGCAGCAAGGTTTTTGACTTGTTTAACCATTAATTCACTATCCCCAAAAACTTTTAAACACTTGATTTTTCTTTTTATTGCCCATTCAAGTCCATGAACTAAAGCCTCATATTCAGCTGAGTTGTTAGAACAGCTGAAAGCAAATCTGAAACATGAATAATATTTCTCACCTGTGGGAGAAACTAAAATAGCCCCTCCTCCAGCTCCTACCTTGCTTCTAGAACCATCAAAATATAGTTCTCAAACATCATTTTCAGATTGTATAATTTGCTATTTTTCTTCTTTAATCAGATTTGGAATAACTGTATTATTCTCTTGAATCATATACACACCAAGGCCTATCTCATCCATTTGCTCAAATGGATTTGTTTCATGATTCTCTGCTGCCCATTGATCTAAAACCATATCTGGAATTCCTTCTAAAGGTGTATTTGGGTCTTGGACATGAATTAGATCCTCTTGATCAAAAATGGAAAGGTTGGCATTTATGGAACTGGGTGTGTAAGGCTCCAGGTGATCTTTGGCTAGTGGTTCAGATTTGATTGTAACCTTGGTTCCATATCTAGTTCTAAAGAATAAATGTGTCTAATCAGATGATAAATACCCTCCTAACCTTGCTGTAAAATCTTTGGATAAGCAAATAGCAAAGGTAGGTGGCAAATCAATGACATAAATGTCGTGGTATATAACAAAGTTTGGACAGTCATGCAAAGTAAGGCCTAAATTTTTGAACATTCCAACTGTACTCACCACAGTTCCATCCATTTGTACAACACCTCGATAACAACAGGTTCATATTTCAGACCTAACTTATTAGCTAGTTGTTTTGGCATAACTGAGTTGCTAGCTCCTGAATCTATCGTGCAATTATGTACTAAATCGTCACCTACAATGAAAGTGACATAAAATGGTGGAGGTTTGCCTAATGGTTTAGACTGTTCTATTCTTTTTTCTACCTCATTTGTAATCATAATCTGAGGTTGATGTGATTTTTGTACTTCATTTGACAAAGGCAACTGAGATAATGCATTTTATAACAAATCTTTTTGTCCTGGAATGTGTAAAGCATCTAAAATAGACATGCTTACTGTTGTCTTTTTCATATGATCCAAACTATTAAATGCAGGACCACTAACCTTTTGTTGCACTTTTGGGATAGCAACCTCTGGTTGGTCTTTAGTTGGCTATTTTTTTCTGCACTTGGCTGCCTTGACAAAATATGCAAATCCTTTGATATAGAAGCTTGATTCTGTTCATTATGAGTTGTAGAAACTATATTTTTACCTTTATCATCTTGTTGTGGTACATTTCCAACTTGTTGTTTACCAGTATTAGTTTGCTGATTTGTAGTTCCAACATGTTGTTACACTTCAACATCTCTCTTTTTTGATCTTGTATTTGCTGCAATATTAGTAAAAGATTGCTTTTGACTTGGCAACTGATTTACACCACAAAATTCATTAGCCTACCAATTCATTAAAGCTACATCAGGATTAACATACTGAGTCTGAATATCTAGCTGGTTGTTTACATCACTTACTAAATTTTCAGCAGCATCATAGTTATTATGTACCATCAAAGCTTGATTTACTATCCCATTTGGGCAAGTGGCTTGATTATGAGGCTAATTACAGAGGTAACACCATGCATAATCCTGAACCATGTTCTATATAGGCACTATTTCTTTTGATGTACTAATAGTATTTAGATTATATTGTTGATTTGGCCTATTGTTGTAATTTCTCCTTTGACCCTGATAATCTGCCTGATAACCAGGTCTATTTGCTTAGTAAGGAGCTTCTTGGTAAGGTCTATTATTTTGGTTTGTTTGAATTTTTAGACTTACTAGGTCATTACTCACAATCTGCAGTATTTTTGCTATACTTTATTAGTTTTCTTTTAACTCTTGAAATTCAGAATGAATGGGATCTGTACCATTTTTTGCATTTTCTTGATAACCGAAAGATGGTATTGATGAAATATGTGGGGCTAAAATTAGAATTAGAGGCTATATATCTAGAAAAATTGGCATTGGGGGCCTAGGTGCTATTTTACCAGCTTGTATTAAACAGTTTTATGCTCTTATTGCAATATCAAAAGTAGCTAGTAAAGTTACCCCTCCCATAGATTGTATCATAACAACAATATCAGAATTTAATGCCCTCAAATAATACAAAAAAGCATGCTCTGGTGATGGTTTCACTATTTCTAGGATTCTATTCCATGTTTTCTGAAATCTAAAATTAAAATATGTCATTTGCTTTTGTGGAGCTGTCCTAATAATAGTCATTTGTTCAATTAATGATAAATGATCAGATTTATCTTGAAATTATCTATTCAAAGCAGCACCTAACTCATCCCAAGATCTAATTGAATTAACTTTTAAGCCTCTAAACCATTGAAGAGCTTTACCTTTTAGTGACACTGCCAATAGCTTGATTGCAATGTTCTCTTCGGTGATGTCGTGAACAAAACACAAAGAAGCCACATCTTTGATATGTTCAATGGGTGTAGTCCCATCTTCTCCTATGAAACTCGGTAAACTTTTCAATGCAGCCATCGGTATGTCATCATGCTGATTTAGATTCAAAGGGCTACCTCCATTAAATGAAACAAAAGGCAAATTTCGAGGTGGTGGTGGATTTCTTCCACCTCCTCCACCTCCAGCTCCTCCGGGAGGTGGTAATACACCTCCAGCTCCACCAGGTGGAATAGGTCCTTCTCCTCCTCATCCTCCTATTAAAGACATTGGAGTAGGTAGAATTTGAGCTGGTGTTTGGACTGGAATTGCTTGGAATATTTCTTGTAACATAGGTTCTTCTTTCGTAAACTCAAGAAGAAGAGCTTCCTCTTGGAAAACAGGAATCTACTCTCTTGGGCTTGCTGGTGGAGAACTAAGAAATTTTGATGATGAACTTGCAAATAACAGATTCTGGTGTGAAGAAAACTTAGGATGTGTACTTGGCAGATTTGAAACAACTGATAAATCTGTTGTGTTGAATTATTTATCTGCTTGTATTCTCCTCTTTGGTGGAGATAACTGCTTATGCCTCTTCTAAGAATCTTTACTTGACCTTGTTTGATATTTTTTCATAGGTTGTAAGATCTGATTTGTAAAACCAAAGTATTAGAGTCACTAGGTACTTGATAATGAACCTCTAAAAGGATGGAATTCTGTTGCTCACTACCAAAAATAGCAAAAAGAATAAGTCATTTTGAATTGAAAATCAGTTCAAAGTCCCACCGGGCGTGCCAAAAACTGTTATCACTGGGAATTGCACCCATATGCAAGGCTGGTAAAACTCTACAATTACGTGTAACATGGGACTAATTTCAGGTTGTGGGTGCCCTATAATGAAATTAGACCTCCAGATTGTGGGTTGGTTCCCTTTAAATATTATGTTGGAATGTATATATTTTGTTTTGGAAAAAGGAAGAAAGAAACTATATGAAATAAAAGTTGTAAAATTCGGTGATGTACCTAATTTGGATAATAATATGCAATTTGGCTCACAATATAACTCAGAAATCTTCACTTTCACACAATCCAATCCTGGCATAAATATCACAAAAGTGATTCTAAGGGATGTTTGAAAGCAGGCTTTCTATGAAGGAAATGGTTTCTCACAACACAAAAGGACTACTTCTGAATAACACAACCTAAGACTTGTGAAGACTATATGCTTAATGCTGCAAACAAGGAAGTGAGATGATAATTTTAAAGGTTTAATGATTAAACACATCAAAATTTTCATCAAAATCACTTCAATAATTAACACTAAATGGAAAGGCAACTTAATCGATCTCAAAGAAACAAAGGAAAAACTTTGTAAAGAAAACAAAAATAGAACCTATAACCTACCAATCTCTCAATAAAACTATAAAAATGAGCTACAAGAATTCTCCAATCTATCTTAATAAGAATTAGAATCAAGAACTAGCAAAAACAAGCTTTTGCTTTACAATATATACGTTTGCTATCTTAAAGAGGCATGCAAAATATGAACTTGTAGCTAACTGCCTCTAAAAATAATCTCTCACGAGCAACCTCCAAAATCCTAAAAAATAGGGGCTCAAACTGCTACAAATTGTGCAAAAATAGCTCCAACTTGGTCCTTTCCACATGCTTGACCAAAAAGTTGACCAAGACCCCTAAAAATACTCCTCAAATCATGCAAAAAACCTCCTAGGTGGGCTAGTTAACTAAACTAATCAATTTGCATGATTTGCTTTAGCAAAATTGATTGTGAGTAAATAATAAAGTAATTAAAATAATTACTCTATTGTTAGTTACAATTTGTTCAAATTTGACTTTACAATTTGTGAAAAATAATAAAGTAATTTGTAAAATATTACTTTATTATTTATTTACAATTAATTTGTTTGTAAAATCATGCATGATGAGAAGAAAAATAACACTCCTTATCTCTCCAATTTATAGTTGCCTAATTTGCATGATTTGAGCACAAATAGGACTTAGAAGAAAATAAAAATCCCCTTATACCTCCATGTGAGAAAAACCCCTAGTTTGCATGATACATATACATTAAGGAAAAAAAATTTACCTTTATCACTCCACATGCACTAAGGAGAAAATACTAATCCTCTCTCTACAAGATGAAAACTTTAAGTCATCCTATGCATTATAATGTCTTCATGCACAAAATAGTATACATTAATATACTTATGACTCCCTTTGATGCCTTAGTGCATACATATATCTTTATATCTTGAGGTCACCTTATATCTCCATGTGCAATTTTAATATCAAGAAAACCTTATAACTCCATGCATCAAACATTACACCATTACACATGCTCACCTTGTCTGCCACCTTGTAAACCTACTCTGTCTTCATGCATATCTTGTCCTAATACAATACCCGTTTGACCTTTTTGGCCACCATGCATAATAAGGAAGGATCTTTGACCTTTGAATGTTTGCAAAAAATGACAAGGAATCCTTGACTAGGCATGAGTTTCATATGAGGCAGCTTCATCCATGTCATTTAGTCGACCACAAAGGAATTCAATGAATCATAAGGCATGAAGCCTTGCCTTCTCATTATACTGACCCTTTTGACTTTATTAAAAAAATCAAGTGCAACAATGTTTGTCGGCCCCTCCATATCATGATGACTAGGAAGTCTCAAGAATAAAGTCTTGACCATGGGCATTTTGGATAAGGTAATTGATTTTTTGTCTTTCTAAAGTCAAAAAACAAGAGAAAGAACCATCGAACAAAACAAGAGATAACCCTAAAAGTTGTCTTCATTCTTCATTTCTCATTCTCTCTCATTTGCTCTGCAACTACATTCTGTCGATTAGGGTTTGAAAGATTCAAGCATATCTCTCTGGATTTTTACTCTCCCTCTGGTCTTCTCTTGGTCAAATCTTTAGGATTTTGCATGAAACAAAGAAGGTATACATTTGTTTTTGTGTATACTGGCATCTTTGTTGGCTTCTGTAGCTTCTTTCCCCTTTCATGGCTGCGGCTTCCATGCTTAGTGCTTTACACATTCTTTAACAAAACTCTTTTTTGTCTCTGCATCTTTATCTCTGCAACTATTACCTGTATTTGAGAGTTTGATACCCCTATGAGGCCGTAGATAGGTGTCTCTTCCTGCTAGAAAAACAAGGTAAGCATTTGTTTCTTGATTCTCCTGTAGCTTTATTTGTCTTTCTGTAACTGTAGAATGAAAAGGGTCTTCTAAAATTTATAGAAATGGGTAGTGCATTTCTTGTGGAAAATGATATATCTCCTTCAGTTGTGCCTGTATACATCTCTTTTTCATCCTTTATTTGACTGCAGGTGCAAAATCTTTGAGGGTTTTTTAATTTTATGACAAGGGTTTGTTCTTTTTTCCCATACAAAGCATTCATTTTGTTATGGCTATGCTCCATTTATATGTAAACACAAAAAAATATGAAAAACTGATGAGGGGTTCTAAATATGAAACAAGGGTTTCAACTTTCTTTGCATAAAACCCTTATAACTATCACGGCCAGCCTCCTGTAATATTCACTGTGTTCTCTTTTCGACTATATACAGAAAAGAAACAAGGGTTTTGACATATGTAGATGTGTATTCTATTTTTAGCATGAAAATGCTTTTTTCTGGCACGACTATGGCAGTAGACACATTTTATCACATTCTTTTGGCTGTAAGTGCAAGATGACACTAGGGTTTGAAATTTTTTGATAAGGGTTTATTATTTTTTGCACAAAAAAGGCCTTATTCTGGCACAACTATGGTATTAGCTCCATCTTATGGCACTCATTTCAACTGTATACAGAAAAGAAACAAGGGCTTTACCTATTTGCAAATGGGTTATTCTATTTTTTAGCATAAAAATGCTCTCCTGCTCATGGCCATGACATCTCTTCTCTGTATAGCAACTTCTTTGACTGTATTTTTATCTATAGGTAAAATGGCACTAGGGTTTGAAAATATCAATAAATGAAATTTCACTTTCTCTTGCACAGAACTTTCTCCTCCTTCTCATTGTGACTCTCATAGTCAGATGATGATGATGCATTTACCTTATTTGTCTTCAACTATAGCTCCAAGGCATCATATGATAACAAGATTTTGACATTCAAAAAAGTATGATTGTTGTTTCTTTATCTCCTTCTGTAACTTAAAACTTTGATACTCCTGTAGCATTACCTGATATTCCTGAGACAGTTTGCTTTTAGCATTCATGATTCAAAAGTGACATCAGCTTCTTTAACCTTGGCTAACTCCATGAGAAATGGTGCCTTATGTATGTGATTGTGGAATCACTATTGTCTTTATTTACATCTGGCTGTGGCATTCTTTAGATAATCCTTCTAGCTGCCTCTGTACATGCTCACTACTTATCTTATGATGCATTTGGATCCTATAGTAGCATACATATCATGCTTTTATCTCCTCCTTCAGTCCTTTATCATGGAAAATGTTTATTATAATTGTGTCATTCAGAAACAATGGCATATGAGAAAAAAGACTGCTTACCTTGTGCCTCTGTTAATAATCATCACTGTAGCATTTGACATATCAGGTGCCTTCTACTGCTTCTCCATCATTGATGTGGTATTTTCTTTCAAGAATTTTCTACTCCTGTTGATGGACATGGGAGTTGTGATCTATTCTGACTGTATTTGCTTGCATAAGCCACTTATGATCACTGTCATAACTATTCATAGTGAATGTGACTGCACTTGTTTAATTCTTGCAAGGTATCTCTCCTTCTGGCATTTGCTGACTGTAGCATGATGTCTTTTCACTGTGCCAAGGCATATGAGATAAGGCTTGTTTGAACAATACAGTGATGAGATTGGGATCATGCTCTGATTTCCATGTGTCACTTGAATGTTTGAATGTTGAACATTTGATTACATTGGGACTGTGGCAGCTACCTGGGAATATAGGCTCTCTATTGATGACTTAATCATATGGAATTTTGACTTGGATGTTTCATCTTGAAAGCTATGACATAGTTGTTCCACATATACTGTTTCATTTTCTTGATCATCCTATTTCTTCATTATGGCATATGTCTGCCAAAGTTATTGATGCCTTGATGTTTTGATTTTATCTTTTTAAAGGCATAACTTGTATCATTTATCTCAGCTGGTTGATCACTTTGAGTACCTATAACATGTCATTTTACTTCTTGCTCTTTTATCATAATGAGATGATACTTTTACATGATCTACTCTGTAACTTGTTCAAATGATACACAAGCTCTGTGTCTTGGAAGCTTTTATTTTGTTTCTTTTATCTTCATCTGGCATAGTAATATGAATACTTATAGCATGTCTTTGTACTATGAATGCACTCTGTCAGTTGTTCTTGTTACTTGTGATGAAATAAATACATGCATCCAAAATGATTCTATACTTCTAATGGCTCCTCTATTTGTATATTCTTTTGTGACTGTAACCTGATTTCTGCACTTTATCTTTGTTAACTTGACTCAGTCATGTTAATCTGATTTGCTCCTATCAACTGTAATAATGTCATGATGACATAACTTTTCTTCAAGTTTATTAGATGATGCATGATGTAGTTTGGAATGATGCATCATGTCTTTAATGATACTCTTTTCAAATGAAAAGAAACATGCTGGGCTCAAACCCTTGTGGGAGCCACATTTAATCCACATGTTTAAATGTCTTCAAATTAGCAACAATACTTGTCCTATACCTGTACAATGAACAAACAAGTTAGCATAAAAATATACCTGATAGTATTGATTGATCTTCTTCATGATTTATTTCTGATTATGTCATATATCTGATCTGATCTCTCATATGAATGCATGATATGATAAGTAGATGCTTCTGTTTGATAAAAGCATGTGATAACTTTAAACATCCAGAGCACTAACAGTGTTGTCCCCAAAATTTTGCAGGTTCAACTGATGGTGGAGCTTGAAGTGAAGACTGAAGACTTTAAAGGCCGGCATCAACAAACAACCTTCTTGCTTAGGCAATGATGGATGTTTCATTTTATCATGTGTTCATTTCTTTTCCTTTTATCAAACAGATGCATAGCTTGCATGTCTGCAATTGGTCAGTCTAGTTACTCCCACGGCTTGTGTGGGACACATTTGAACACTTCTTTTAAACATGATCAATTAATTTCTCTTATGCATATGATGTATATGTGTTTCCTTTTCAATCAATGCATGAGATAAAGTAATAGATACTTGAATGTATGTTCAAAACATGACATGAAATAATAGTTCAAAACAAAATATCTTTCCTTCTTTTATTCAAAACTAATTAACTGAATAATCAATCTAACTTATAACTCCTGAAAGATCAAACTGTGTTAGATCAACTGTATTTCTTGGATCTTTGATTTCTTGACAATCTTATTCTCTTGTCATGATAACTCATCAGTCTTGATTAGACTGATGGGTTATCCTATCAACTGAATCTCTTTCTCTACTCTGTCAAGGCATCAACTATTCAATGAATGCAATAACTTAAAGTTTTCTTTTATTCATTCTAAACAATTACACTTAGGTCCAACTAATTTTAAGTGTGAACAAAGAATTAGTAATAGTTATTGTGTTTGTTATGTAGATTTGGCTTCATCTTCTCATGATATGAAGAATCTTCATGTTCATGCAAGCTACACGATCTAGGTGACATTCATTTGTGTTTCAATCATTTATCAATTGGTTTTTGCCTCTATCCCACAGGGATACTCTTTATTTGACAATGGTGTTCGGAAGTGTAATGCCCCTCATTTTTGGCTTTTGATAGTTGATAGTATTTCTGTTGCATTAGATAGTTTTGACACATTTGGTTGATAGACTTATGGTTTATGCTTATAATGTTCATGATGGACTATGGTTGGCAGATATGGTTGTGGACATTTGTTATGATCATTATGATGACATTTTTGATAGTACAATTATGTTGTGTTTTGACATGTTCAGTTGATGGTTAGTTGATTATGCAGAATAATGACGATGCTTTATGTGATTGAATGTTATCTGATTGTTAGTTAGAGAGTTTTATGCTTATTGATATGCTTTCAGAGCAGGGACAATGTAGTATTACTCATTACAAGTACCCTGCTACGTTGCGACTCCCTGACTTTGTGTGTGTGTGTTATATATGCTTTTACTCGTATGCAACATATCATTTTGATGTAGGCTGCAGGTACTGGGCATCGACTCCACCTGAATTAGCAGGTCTAAGTGTGCCCTTACACCAATGGATAATGTTGATGGGACATAACATGGGGTTCCCTAGGTCAGTCCCCGTTTTTAGTTTGTGGTCATGGGTCTTGATGTCACTATGGTCCTTGCCTTGGGTTTGGTCGTCATGTGGTATGTAGAGTTATTGTTGAGTTTTGCTTATAAGCCTATATGTATTTTGGAAATGCATTAATGATTAATAATATTAATATTAATAAGTTAGATATAATAGTATTTACTAGTCGTTAATTATTAATGTGAAATTAGGAATATTGTTTAAGTGTTTTTAATAAAGATTAAATTAATAATTTTAATGATTATAATAAGATATTAGTCATAAGTCATTAATATTATTTTATTGTTGAAATAGTATTTGGTAGTTTGAAAATAATTATTAGTTAATAAATTATTTCTAGTGAGTTGTCATATGAGAATTCTGACTTCGAAAATCTCTCTGGGAAACAAAATTTATTGCATTTTTTTTAGGGAGTTAGTGGGATTCTGTAACGGTTTCGGGGTATGGGAATTAATGGATTTTGCCTAATTTTGGTTTATGGGAAGTTATTTGTGAGGGAAGTTTTTCCTGTGAGGGAAGTTTTTCCTGTGAGGGAGAGATAAAAATTGAGGGAAAAATTGTTACGGGAAGTAGGAAGAACTTGGGGAAGCTGAAGAATTTTGAAGCCTTGGATCAAAATTTTGGGTATGTTTACTTGTATTTCTTTTAGCAAATCAGACAAATTTGTTAAGTCTCAGTTAGAATCTCTTGTGTATATTTTAAACTCTTCTCTTTAGTCCAGTGGAATTCTTGTCTTCGTGTCACCATCTGAAGCTGAAGTTCCTGTAACTTTGAACTTGATAGTTTGCAATGTCACCTGGAATTCGTGAGAAATTACTCTAATCAAATCTTTTACCAAACCTTATCTATTTTGCTACTCTCATTGACATTATACAGCTTACCCAGTGTTAGAATGTCAAACCCCATTGCCAGGGAATGAGTTTTTTTATTTTTAAAGCCTTGTATTGAAATGAATTTTCAATGAAATCACATCAAAATTTTACCTCTGCCTGAGTATGTTCACCTCTCATTTCCTTGTATTTTCCAAGTATTATTAATGTTATATTGGGTCGATTTTGTCAAATTATAAATTGTTAATAACAATCTCCTCCAGCCGCCGCCATACGGCCTCATCTCTGCCTTCTCTAAATTTTTTTCTACTTTTAATTTTTTAGTCTTACCTTGCAAGCTTGTTGCCTGCTGACTGTACGGCATGGGAGGAAAGAACCTGAGCAATCTCTAAAAAAAAAAATTAGAACCTCCTCTAAGACCATTGTACGACAGTTCTGTTGGGCCTTTTTCTTCAATAAAAAAAATATATAAAATCTGAATTATGCCTGATTTCCATACTTCTGGAAGTTGTTCTACCAAAATCTCTTGAAATCTTCTCCTATGCCAGACATTTTAAAGATCTTTGGTTTCTCTATCAATTCCTTGTCTTCCTTCTTGCATATCGTCGTCTCTTCCCTTCAATGGAATCTCTAAAAATTTGTAATGGATTCATCCTCTGCAATCTGTATTGCCATCTTTTTCTCATGGCTTTCTTCTGGCAGACCATTCACCTAAAAACCTTACAAGTTTCTTTTAATTTCATCTCTCTGGATTAAAGGCTCCCAATTAAATTATATTATTATAGTTTCTTTTCTTATAGTGAAGTTTTAGCAAGAGTTCATTTAAATAGAGTAGGAGGATTGGCAATTGAATTTAATTAGAAAGTTTCTAATAGAAACTCCATGAATGTTTAGTAAACCTTGCATAAATGATTATCATTTTGAGTTAGTCAATTTGTTAAATAGATTTTAATTAACTCATCAGGATTAAAAAGTGATGAATTTTTTTTTCCAGAAAAAAGAGGGTAAAAACTTTATTAATCAAAGAGAGCAGTACAAAGCATAAAAGCAACAAAAGGCCCAAATGGGCCCAAAGACAACAAACAAGAAATCAAGAAGTGGTCATGCAACATCTCACATCCTTCATGAACAAATCCACCAAATCCTGAGCAAGATCCCTAGGTAAATTGTCCCAATCATCCACCAGCCAGGTCCCATTCTTCTCAGAAGCCCATTTGGCCAACCCATCAGCCACCTTATTCCATTCCCAAGGGATATGAGAGAAGGTGGTAGAATCAAATAATTCTCCAAGACTGGTGATTTGCTTAGCCAGCACTGTAAGCTGCCAACTAACATCATCAAACTGCCTTCTATTTATCAAGTCTATCACCACCTGAGAATCTAACTCGCATATAATCTTATTCCAGCCAAGGGCGTATGCCTTCTTCAAAGCCAAAAGAATAGCCAAGGCCTCCATAAGATTATTAGAGTGCAGCCCCCTATATTCTGAGAAGAAAAACACAACCACCCTAGAACTATCTCTGCCCACCCCACCAATGCCAGCGTGCTCAAGGTTACCCCTTGCAGACCCATTAACTTTGATTTTCAAGACTCCAGTGGGAGGGGGCAGCTAATGCCCTTCCTTAGAAACCTTCCTTCTAGAACACCTGTGCTACCCAATCTTGGGCCTTCCGGGACCCCCAACAAGAATCCCCAAATTATGAATCACTCTAGTATCACTAGGATCCACCGGGGCTGACAGATCACATTTAGCATACAAGGTCTCCTGCAAAGCCCCAAGAATGCGAGACCAAACTTGACCCACCAGCAACTTCTTATCCAGAAAGACCCTGTGGTTGCGCTCCAACCAGATGTGCCATATAATCAGACTAGGGCCAATTGGCCATGCTATGTGCAGAAATGAAGTCCTCACCAGAATGGGCCCAAAGTTCTGTCAAAACTCCTCCAGAGAAGAAGGGTGCCTGCACTGCAAACTCCAGGCCCCCCACCAAAAATGCCAAATAGACCTAGCAAAAGGGCACTAGAAGAAAAGATGTGAAACAATCTCAACATCTTTTAGGCATAAGAAACATAATGAAGGACCTTGGAAGCCATGCTTACAGAGGTTATCCCAAGTCAAACACCTGCCATAAACCACCAGCCAAGAAAAGAAATTGCATTTTGGCCAAGAGAATTTATTCCAAATATTTTTCCACCAAGGAACCTCAGCACTACCCCAGGCATGTCTGTCGAAAACACGATACCCTAAAGCAACAGTGAACTTCCCTTTTGGATCTGGACCCCAAGCTAGCACATCCCACTCTAGAAGAGAACAACAGACTCTATCAGCCAAAATGAAGGACAACTCCCTCCTATCCTCCAAAGATTCACCCATGGGTCATTCCTACATATCCTTCCACTGGTAAACAATAATGTGCCCCAAAACCTGAGGGGCTTTGAAATCTATCACTCTACTCCAACCATCCTGAACAAAAATCCTACATAAGTCCCCCAAGTGAGGGTGCAAAGAGAGGATAGGTGGGAAGCCATCCCAAGAGTCATGCCAAAAAAGAGCATCAGAGCCTCTATTGCAGATCCAAAATAGGCCTTGTTTAACCAGCGCAGCCCCCCTCTTGAGAGTATCCCAAATCATAGAACCTTTCCCCAAAAGACTAAAACGAGGCACCTCAGCGCCCTCCACCTCCCCAAGGTACTTGAAGGTAAGGATCTTGGCCCAATACACCATCTCCAGTATAGCTTAGCAGCCAAAGCCTATCCATTCCAATCTATCCTACGCAAACCCAAACCACATAAAAAGTGATGAAATTAATTATTACTATATCATATATATTTGTTAGGATAGATTTGTAATATTTTATTCTTTAGAGTAATTGCCCTTATTAAGAATAGAATTGAATTAGTAGATGTAAGATTGTTAAATGAATAAATTAGAGTTTTAATGTGAAGTAGATTATATGGTAATGCTAGTTATTAAACAAATGTTAGATGGTATTATAATTCTAGAATTGAATAGTATATTATTGTTAGGATTTTATTAAAAGAGAGTTAAAACCCTATGGTGTTTTCATGTTTAAAATTGTTCGAAGGTGGTATGTGTGAGTTAATTTTATTTATATTATATGGTCTCTCTTGTGATTCCATTATCAGTTATTATCGACTTGTAGTAATGAAGAAATTGGGTTATTGTATTCCCTTTGGTTCTGAGTCATATTGTTCTAGTGGAATGCCATGGTTGTTTAAGTGTCAAGTCATTTAAAACTTTGATTCCCATATCGGGAAATGGATATTTGAATAGTGGTATTGTGTTTCAAAATTTCCCAACTCCAGAGGTTGGTTACTTAGGTTCTAGTGCAACATTGTGACATGTCATTTTAAATGTTTTGTATTTGATATGAGATTTGAAGTGGATAAGGGAAAGGTTGGATTTGAAATTGACTTTGTAATGTATTGGTATGCAAGAGGATAGATGCCTTGCAGTTTCTTTTCCATGCATGTCATTTTGGATGGTTTCTATTTGTTGGTCAGGGGTTTCTAGTGCATGTAGGAGAGTGGCCTTCATGGTGGGGCTAATGCCCAAAGTCCTGGATAACCCCATGGAAGTTGTAACTAAGTGATAGCCTAATAATTAATCTAGGTGGGCTGGGTAGTAATCACATAACAAGATAAGTATGATGCCTCACCCATGCCTATAATGCTCTCACAGGCTAAGGATGGGATGAGAAGGCCCGGTTGGCAAGATTGACCTCCTTATCTTCATGAAAAGATGTGTCGGTTCCACATGCGTCACCCTATGGGGCTGGTGCCTAGAGAGAGGTTGCTAGGATAACCATAGATGGGGGCCGGTTTCTAGTGAGAGATAGCCTGGATAACCCATGCTAGGACCATGTGATGACACTCTCCCTACTGCAGTCTAGTTACTTCCTTTATGTTATCTTTTGTTGTTGCCTTTGGAGTACTATGTTGCTTTGAAAATATCTATTGTCTATGTCGAGTTTGTATCTGCCTTCTTGTATCCCTTGAATTAGTGGAACCTCATTGTTATCTCTTGGCTCGGGGGGTGGACCTGAGGGTTCCACATGGTTGGGTGGAAGAGCTTAAAATCTATTGGTTTTTCTTGGTCCATGATCACTACAGATGTGGTTCTAGATTCAGATTTGTACTTGCATCCTCATAATTGCTTCATACTTTCCAAAATTGTATATTCATGTCGGTTATTGTAAATTGATGTAATCAGTCATGAATCTTGTAATCATGTAAACTTGTATTTGATCTTTTGTAACTGTTCATATATGTAGATGAATAATGTAATCTTCTTCTGTTGTATCAAAATGTATATTTCATGTATTGTTATGAATTTATGTTTTACTGATGCAGTTATGTCCCTAGAGATGTTAAATGATGTTTTTAGTATTGTTGATCTAGAGATTATTGCATATAATTTTAAAATATATATATATTTCTGCATTTTCTTGTTCTGTTAACTTAACTCTCTAGGGTTGCATGATGGGGCATCACAGGAAGACTTGAATGTCTCTTTGGGGCTTGACTGAGGCAAGCCTCTAAACACCACAACCCCCATTCCACTTTTCCGTGATTGCAAGTCACAGGTTTCAGAAGCAGAAGAAGTGGAGTTGCAGGGAGGCATTACAGACTATCAGAAGTACAGAGCAAAGAATAAAATTAGGGCTTGGACTAGGGTGCCTGCTCATTAGTCCTCTGGATTCTAACGCGGGGAAATCTTTGTGACAACAGAATTGTGTTGCAGACATTCTTTAGAGATCCCAATAGAAATAGGTACATTGGACTAATTCGCCCGCTCATTAGTCCTTGACTTTTCCGTACACTGAATTTCAAAATCTGGTATGTATATCATTTGATATCTTTGTGACGTGCGAGCATTTTCCATTATTCATCTGTTTGTTTACGATTTTACAAAATTAGGGTTTTGAGCATAATTGGACTTAATTAAACAACAAATTTACACAATTCCAATCTTCCCCTTTGTTCCAAGTGACAGGAGATCTATAGTAGATTCCTCTACTCGGCTGAATGTCCTTGAATGTTGTGAAAGGAGGATCCCTCATAAAACCTTCAAAATCTAAAACCCCTCTTTTTACCACTAAACATTTTGGTGAACCCGTGTTTATTTGAATTTTGCACCTTACTGAGTGTTGTACTTTATATTTGCATTATTTCATTCATTCATTTTAGTGCATTCGAAAAATTACAAAAAAAAATGAAAAAGTTGAAATTTTTGAAAAAATTGGCATTTTTAGCTTGCATTTTCAATTAAATTGAATTAATTTGCATTTAATTCCATTTAATTTCTGTTATTTTCATTAGATCTGATTTAAATTATAGAAATTCATCATTCATCATTCCTTTGCATTGCATTTCCATGATTAAATTGTTAAAAATTGCTTGAAATTGTGCATTTTTCATATAACCTAGTTTATGCATTAGCTAGGGTTTGTGCTTAAAATCTTGTTTCAGATTTTACTACTATTTTAAACACTCATTTAGGACTGATTTATGAATGTAGTGTTTCATCATAGTGGTTTTCTTACAAAATTTCATGTCTAGGGTTTGAAAACGTTGCATTTTCACTAGATTTGGTATTATCGTCTCTCTAGAATTGCATCATAGGTGTGTTGTGAAGGATTTTTCTGCACTAATTGACTGATATCAGAGTTATAATATGCTTCCTCTCCTCAAATTACTTACAACAACCTTTTTATTAGGATTTTACATGGGTGAAAATTTGCATATTTTAGGTGTATTTTCACTAGGTTTTGACTTGTCATCATTCTAGATCTGCATTAAAGGTGTGTTGTGAAGGATATTGTTGGTTTATTGGACTAATATTAGGTATATTATTTTCTTCCCATCATCAATTTCCTTACAGCACCTCTTCTTTCACTCATTTGCATTGTAAAAAGTTGAAAAATCAAGCATTTTAGGTCATTTTCACATATAGTTTTGCACTTGTTACTTGCATAAATTTTGAAAAGATTTTAAAATATGATTTTGCATTGGTTTGAAAACATATACACATGGCTTCTAATCGCAACAATAACACTAGGTTCCCTCCTAGGCCTTACATGAAAAGAAAGGTCCCTGAACCCGAAATTGTGTTTACACCTCACGATAGAACAATTGGAGACACTGAAGGACCCCTTTACATCACTATGAAGATAATAGGAAATCTGGTAGATGGAACCCTTATTGATCCTAATTGCATTACCAATGTGGCAACGGAAGAATTCCTTTATTCACATGGTTTGATACAAGACTTCTACAACCCTTCGAACATGATGATTAAGACAAATAAGGGAACCTTTATAAACACTTTTGGGAAGATATCTTTATTGGTCACTGTATTTGAGGAATCCATAGAACAATTATTTGATGGTGACCCTGTATCTGACCTTTTTTGCATAAAATTAGAACACCCATGGTTAAAGGCTATGAAAGTTGTCCCTTCAACAATTCATAATTGTGTAAAATTTCCTTTGAATGGACAAGTGCATACTATCTTTCGCAACAGATATAAACCTTTGGTTACAAGACAACACTTTAGCCTTGATCACTTCTAGGAATGATCTGAACTAGAACTAGAGCCACGGATAGGTTTTAACTTCTTGGGATATAGAAACTACAAAACACAATTATTGAATCGAGTGGCCAGTCCTTCTATTCAAGAAACAATAAGAGACGAACAACCCACATTTGAAGAGAATCCTAGACCAAAAGGAAAAGGACCTTATGCTAAGGTTCCTCCTCCGTCATCCTTACATGGATTAGGAGATCTTCATCGACAACAAAACATTCCACCAAGACAAATGAGAATTGAACTTGGTGCTTCCTCCTCTAAAACACAAAAACCTATGGAAGAGAATGACACTACCTTAAAAGAAATAAACACTAAGACAAGAAGAAATAGACAAGAAAGAGAAAGGAGGAAGAGAAGACAAGCATCTGCCCAATGAAACACATCTCAACAAGAAAACATCCCACCTAACATTGAATCAAACCAAGAAGACCTTAAGAATGGACAACTTGAAGACAAGAATAAAAGTTGGGCTATGGTGCCTTATGTCCCACTTTCCTCTAACATTTGGGAGTGGGAAGATGATGATTTGGTTGATGACAACCGTTAGTTTGGTTGCCCCTACAGGTAAGTAATTCTAACCTTGGTGGTCACCTATGTCATAGCGATATTTGCTCGTTTATGTGACCTCCCCTCTCGTGTTTTGTTCCCACGTGATGTGTGATGTGTTGTTTAGGCCTCCTAGGATGACCCTTGATTCTCTTGTAAGGTCAAGGATACAGGGAGACCACCTCTGTTGTGACCTTCTTCTATTTGTATCATCATTCTTCTATATTGCTTCTCCTATATTTTCATTGTTGTGTGTTGTGTCCTAGGGGCATAGCGTTGCAGTTGGTGACCTGGGGGCACCCTCCTACATGATTGTTCCTAAGGCACTTGTTCTCCTCTCTTGATTTATTGTTTACCTTCCTCTAGTGGTTCTATCTAGCCAGTAGATGACGAAATACAAATAATACTGATAAGGACCAAGTGTCCCTTCAGCGAGAAATCAAAAAATGGACCTAGTCCATACATGATGACGAGGTTGGTATATATATATATATATATATATTATATATATTATCCGGCACTTGGCTAGTAGAATCACTCCATGTGATATTTTGATATTATCTTATCACACTAACAAACTATAACAATACAACTGCTCCATGCACTTTGTTTATCTTTGAATCTGGACTTGTTTACAATTGATTCTGAGATCTTTGCGGTATAGTCCCATGGTTATACTCAGTTTTCGAATCCGTAGTGTAACCTTGGCTTTTTGATGTGATGATTTGGCATGCATTGCTTTGTATCATGTGATGTGGTTATTGTCTTATGGAAAGATTTCTAACCTCTTTTCTTAAAGGAATGTGTTTGTCAGAACATTTGGTAATTGTAAAGTACGTGTCACCTCTAGGGGCATGGGCTTTGCAAGAGCTCTTGTTCCCTTGTGTGTTTTCTCTCTACCTTAACATGCTTGATATCAGTACATGATATCAACCACCTTAAGGTGGGGGAATATAAGGTAAGTTGTCTAATGATTTTGATACTAATGAAGCATGTTTTAAGCCCTCTGCGAAGGTGGGATGTTGTATCTTCACGTAAGTACACATCTTTCTTTCTATATTGCAATCATTAAGCCCTTTGTGGAGGCAAGATATCATGCATATCCTTTTATTTTAAGCCCTTCATGCGAGGCGGGGATGGTGTATTTCTCGAGGAGATTGCACATCTTGTCATTTTCAAAAAGTCCTCCGAGCAGGCGGGGAGCAGATTTGAGACTATCCTAACCCTTAAGCACATCTTCGGCGATTGTTGTGGTGAAGACCAATCATCGGTGTGCACCTATAATATGCCTGAGATGGCTGCAAACCTAGCAATAGGTTTTTTCCATCTTTTGCTTGATGTGTTTTCTCTGTCTTCCATGTGTGTGTGTATGGCATGTTTGTTCCCAAGCATAGTCTAAGGACTGGTGGCAATGCGTCCCTCCTATGCTTTGGGATTTGTATGGCGTGTTTGTTCTCAAGTGCAGTCTAAAGACTAGTGGCAATGAGTCTGTCCTACACTCTAATATTTGTAGTGCGTGTTTATTGCCCCATATGCAGTCTAAAGACTAGTGGCGATGAGTCCCTCCTGCATTATGGGTTATGTGTTTACTTTCCTTGTACTTACATTTTGCATTCATATGGAAAAAAGAAGAAGAAATAATCACTACATTCATTGTATCCATTATGTTTTGCATGTCTTCAATACTATCTTCTCCGTGTCTTGCATGACTGTAATTGTCCTCTCTGTGTTTTGTGTGCCTGTTACTGTCTTCAATTTGTTTGAAGTGTCTTCATCGTGCTTGGCGTGTTTGTTGATCATACTTTAATGCATGTATTGGCCTTGCGTTTATACATACATTAAAGTGGGGGCTAAATGTTATGTCAAAAAATGTCCCCTTGGGGGCTTTCAACTCTTAAGGTTTAGCTCCCGAGTCTTTATAATGCATTTAGATCATCTTGCATGTTAATGATGACTTCCAGTGAAGAAACCCTTGAGTTTTATGGCAAATGGGACCTAGGGGATGCACTTATGGTGAATCCTGCCTGAAATAAAGGGGAGGACTTGGGCACCCGCGCCCTAGTCCTACCCTATTTTGGGTCAGGGCCTAATTTCATGTGTTGGTTATATGATCATTATTAGGTCCCAAGCTGACACCTAAAGTTTGAATTACAAATTTCTTGGTTGGACGTTGTTTAGTTGCATATATAAGCATGTTTAGGCATTCATTTGTAAACTAGAAGATGATTATGAGCTTTTGGCATCTTTATGATTTGAGAGCTTTCAAAGTATTCATTGTTACAGAGCAGTATTATTTTGTTATTGTGTTTGTTATGCATATTTGGCTTCATCTTCTCATGATGTGAAGAATCTTCATGTTCATGCAAGCTATAGCATCGAGGTGCCATTCATTTGTGTTTCAATCATTTATCATTTTGCCTCTATCTCGCAAGGACACACACTCTTTATTTGACAATGGTGTTCGAAAGACTTGAATGTCTCTCCGGGGCTTGACCAAGGCAAGCCTCTAAACACCACAACTCCCAACCCACTTTTCCGTGATTGCAGGTTACAGGTTTCAGAAATAGAAGAAGTGGAGTTGCAAGGAGACATTACAAACTATCAAAAGTGCAGAGCAAAGAAGAAAATTAGGGCTTGGACTAGGGCACCTGCTTATTAATCCTCTGGATTCTGATGCGATGAAATCTCTGTGACAACAGAATTGTGTTGCAGACATTCTTCAGAGATCCCGACAGAAACAGGTACATTGGACTAATTCCCCTGCTCATTTGTCCTCGACTTTTCCGTACACCGAACTTTGAAATCTGGTATGTATTTGGTTATCATTTGACAAATATTTTCTGTTATTCGTCCATTTATTTATGATTTTATGAAATTAGGGTTTTGAGCATAATTAGACTTAATTGAACAACAAATTTACACAATTCCAATCTTCCCCTCTGTTCCACATGACAAGAGATCTATAGTAGATTCCTCTACTCGGTTGAATGTTGTGGTGAAAGGAGGATCCCTCATAAAACCTTCAAAATCTCAAACCCCTCTTTTTACCACTAAATAAGGATGATGGAGCTAGAGAAGAAATTCATGATTTTGACTAGGTTGACTTTGAAAGTGATGCATAGGTCGGCAACGACGCTGGTTGTCCTGCAGGATGTCGAGCTCAACAGGCATGGGTTCGAGAATAAGGCACTGAAAGATTATGAGGAAATGTACCAATTTCTTACCGATGACTAGGGTCAACTATTCAATCAGTCCTAGGGGCTCTTGTTTTTGTGTTTTCACATTTAGTCTGTTGTCAATCTAGTGGTCTGTGTTTTTTGTTGCTGGTGGTCTCTCTAGTCTTTATGTTGACCTTTTTGCATGCCCTTGGGGCTAATATGTAATGGGTTTGACTCCCTTTTTTTGGCCACTTAATATTATCAAAAACATTTAAGATAGATACATAGATGCAAGGTTGTAATAGGAAGTAACAAATAGGTTCACCTTGTGTGGTGTTAAGATGCAAAGTGAAATTCTTATTCATTTTTATCTTTATCCTTAACTGCGTTTATTGATAGCTTACCATTTTGATTAGTCATAAAAAGTATAATTCTCCTTTCATTAATTAAAGATTTGCATCATCAAATTTAGTTGGAATATAAACATTATATATTATTCAAATATATAAATGAACATTAAAAAATGGTTCATCAATTAATGAATCTTATTAACCAAATTTATATTTATTATGATGTTTTTTAAAAGCTACAAATAGATAAATTTCTTTTTAAAAAAAAGTTAAAAGTCTCCGCATTTTTTAAGATAGCTGATTGAATATCTTCATAGTCTTATAAGCATGATAATACATGACATTTGAAACAAGTGCCACATAGTGGCCACTTCTTGTGTTGTTATTATAGTATTTGTTTAGTTGTAATTTTTTTTGTTGATTAGCTATTAGTTGTATATAATATTTGTTTAGTTGTAATTTTATTGTTGATTAGGTATTGGTTGTATAAACAAATAGCATTCCAATAATTGAAAAATTAATTTTTGAAGAGTGTTGAAATATCTTGAGTAAATAAAATTAAAATCTCAAAAATAATCTAATTTGGTAAAAATAAAATAGAACTAAAATATTTCCTTAACTATAAAACTAAACTTTATAAATCTAATGGACATTAAAAAAGAGTTGCATCCCTCATTAATAAATTCGTTCCTTCTCAATCACATTCTCATGAAAATTTGGATCTCACAAATAAATGAAAGTCTTTTATATAAGTCGATTCATTTAAGAGGTCATTTCATTTGGTGAGTCGATATCCTTTTAAAACAAAATTGTTGTTTTTTAAAGAGAGTCGCATGTATTAAAAGTTTGAAAAAGGTGTTTTAAATGATTTGAAAATATAAATTTAAAAGTCACACCCTTATAAAGAAACTACCATCCTTTAAAATCGTTTTCTTTTTTATGTGCTTTAAAAGTTTCCCTCCCTTCACGTAAATCCTAGTTTTTTTTTCATATAATTTATAAAGCCATACTTATGGAGAGCTATCCATAAAGATAAAGTAATAAAAATGCTTTTATTAAGAAATAATTAAAAAGTAATAAATGTTTTTATAAAGTAATAAAAATATTTTTATTAAAAAAATAAAAATGTAAAAATGTTTTTATTAAGAAATAGAGTAATAAAAAATGTTAAAATATTTTTGATAAGAAATAGAATGATAAAAATGTTGAAGTATTTTTTTTCTTTTCTATTTTCTATTTAAAAAAAAAGTTAGTGGATTCTATGAAGGATGTGATCACATAGAAAATAAGTGATTTTGGAAAAATATGATGGGTGTTATTTGTTTCTTATAATAGAAAGTTGGTCGAAGTTGAATATGAGGTGGTCCTACCACAATCAGACAAAGTTCACTTTATTATTCGACCCTAAATTGCAAGATAAAAAATATGAACTTGACATGAATTAATCCAATGTTTGAAGTGTTCTTGTTAGGTTACAACCATCTTGGAATGAACTTAGGACCTATTTGACCTTTAAGAGATGCAAACAATTTGAAATTTATATTTGCACTATTTTAGAAAGGGATTATGCATTAGATTGGAACCATTTGCCTCATGGATTTTAGTATATGACTCTATTCATACAATAGTGGAGCAACTTCTTTATTGGAGTACAAAATGTTTTTCCATAATTATTAGGGGATGGATTTTCTATCTCCACAACATGATATCACAATAATATGTTTCATTAGGTATGATAAGGCCTAACTTTATGTTAAAGTTAGTGCTTGCATCATCCAAGGGGAAAGCATTTGACTAGTTAAATGATCTATCCTCAACCCCTAGCATTGATTAGGATGACTTAAGAAGGCTATTTTATGATTTTTTAATAGAATGGAGATAATATCTTGCCACAAAAATAACATATTTTATCTAAGAAGATTCTCATGGAGTTTATCCTTAATTTCAACATCATATTAAAAATAATTTTGGAGAGAATACTTTCCACCCAATACATGATATAGATTTATTATACTTTCTTAGTGATTTTAAGCATGCTATATCCATGTTAATCCAATCATTGGTTGAAGAACTCTAGAGATTCCCTCAAGACCATTCTACAAGCTAACAATAGTTTTATATAGCTTGGAAATTTAGCTACTAGAATTATTGTGCTCTTATATTCACTTTAGGATCACATTTATACACAAGTTTGTCATCCTATTAACAAGACATTAAAAGGCCATCCTCTCAACATATCACTATAGTAAGCCTCCAATATACTAGGGTTGTTGATACTATGACCTAATTTGTGAAAGATTAAGAATCATATTCTACTATATATATGTTTAATTTTGTTGGTTGATAATTCATGTGGTATAGATTTAACTTCATCATTCTCAAGTTACCTAGGGTTTCCTTTCAACATATCCTTTAATTGCTCTTGCTTTGTATTCATTAGTTATAATGAATGCCCTATGGCATTAAGGGAGACTTAAACACAAAAAATGTACTCTAATAAGTGCTCTTTATTATGCCCCACAATAATTTCACATGCTTAAATAGCTCAAAATTGAAATCAAATGCTTTTTGTCACCCCCAACTAACTCAAATTTTCAAAAAAAAAATAATATCAAAACCATGCATATGTGTACCATATTGTAATCTCCTCTCTTGAGGAAAGAAACCTAAAACAAGTTTCTATATTTCTCTCTTCAATTTACATTACAATTCTTGCTTTGGACATAATGATATTAAGAGGGAATGGAGTTCTGACTTAATAGGATCCCCTTGTCCATTGAAGGTAGAACTTATTGGATAACTTCCTAGAAGGAAATATTAAACCTCACATTCTCCATCAGCACCTCTAAAATTAAGAGATCACATTTCGATACAATATATAAACATTTTCATAACTATCTAAAGAGGTTAGTATTTTCTCTAGAAACTATAAAATTCTTGGGTATAAAACACCTACTTTTAAGGGGTGAATGCCGCCCTAATACACTGTTCGGGGAGCAAGCCTGGAAATAATAGCTCACCCATTGCTTTAATTTTTTATAGATCATTACTATATGTTTAATGACTATTTATTTTCCTTGTAGAAACATGGCAAATTATACATATGAAAATCCTATATTATCTCCTTAATAAGATTGTCAGATCATTTTAAAGTATTGTCATAGCATATTATATGTTGACTTATTTAATTATGGGATTTTATTATTTTGGCACCAAAAATAAATTTTATTTATTATTATATTACTAACTATGCTGGTAACCTTATTGATAGGACATATATCTCAATCTATATCTTCAAAATATGGTGCAACTGCTATCACATGAATAGAGTAATATTTAAATATCTATCTTTAATAGCTCTTTAATCAAAAGTTGACTACAAAGTCACTATAAAAGAATCAATGTGCTTAGGAGACTATTAGAAATTATTTTCATATGGGTGTTATTACAGGTCCCACCTTATTATATGATAAATTTATTTACTCTTACTCAAGACTCCTATTTCCAGAAATAAAGCACATTTGAAATTCATGGGCACTACCTTCAAAGGAAAGTCCTTCCATCCTAATATTATTCTTCAGTTCTATAAGACTGATTATTAGATGGTAGATATACTATGTCAAGAATATCTCGGCTATGCTCCCAGTAATCATAATATATATATCTATATCTATATATATATATATATCATATAGCATCAAACCTCTGCGCAGTACCAAATTCTCTAAATTCAAATCAATGGTTGGACATCGAGGGGGAGTGTGCATGCCAATAGCACCTCTAGATGTAAGACCTAATGCATAAATTAAGACCTTAGGCATTTTAATGCCTCAAGATGTAAGGAGTTGCCATTGAGGGGGAAAGAGTATGTCTTAAAATAGAAACTCTATGTAAGACCTAAAATGCAAAAAGTGAGACCTCTAGGCATTATATATGGTTAACTCCTTGCATTATATGTAAGGCCTATGGGCATATTAAAAATTTCTTCTCTCTGTAAATCTTCCACTTGTAAAAGCATTGTATTATGTAAGACCTATGGGCAATATGTAATGAATCTAGAGGGGGGTTGGTTTGAGGAGTTTCGGGCTCCAATAGAAACATTGTAAGACCTCACATCATTTTTAAAAACACGGGATTATAAATTGTGACAAGATGAATTTCATGTAGTCTAGAATACATGCTCTTCATTTTGCCATATATCTGTGTCCCTATTTATCACAGTTAAAGATGACCTACGTTACTGGGGCACTTCATTTTTTCTTTTATAGAATTTGACATGTGATGACCCCTATTAACATTAAGGGGGAGTGTTAGACATAATGTTATTAGGGGTCATACTCTTATAACATTTATATAATGTTCTAATATAAGGTTATAAAACCTTATGTTATAAAGAATATACCATTTAATAATTAATAATCTAATAACTATTAGATTATTAATTATTTACAAATGGTTTCTTTGAATGGGTTTGACTAATACCCCTTTAGGTATTATGCCACCCCTTCTCCTTTATTTAAGGAAGTTATCTCTCATTTGAAGGCATGGGAATTTGGAGTTTTCTAGTAAATTATATCACTATGCACATGAGGTATTATTGGCCATGTGGAAGTATGTAGAGGAGTATATCCCTAGGTTCACTCTATTCTTTAATAGACTATATTTTGTAAGTGTTTTAATAAAATGACGTTTTATGGGGTTTTTTACCCGAAAGGATTTTCCACATGTATATCTTGTGTAATGTGTTAAATCTATGCTTGTATCATTCTCATTCTATTTATTTTATATCTTGTTTATAATGATTAGTATCCTAAGATCCTAATTTCTAGCATGGTATCAGAGCAGGGTAGGCTATACTAATCATTTTTACATGTTATACTACAAGGCATGTAGAACTTGATGGGAAACCTCTTTATGCACAATCAACACGTGCAAGACATCCGGTGTGCCTTTTCTAATATTTAAAATCAATTTATCAAAGCCAAGTAAGGAAATTATAATCATTTTTGTAGGTGATATCTTAAAGAATTTTTTCATACTAACCTTTCCTAACATACTCATAAAATTCCCTCAAATGGCCTCTTCTCTTGCTAAAAGATTTTATCAATTTTTTTTATTTAACTACCACTAAATCACAATAACATTCAAGATAGATACATAGATGAAAGGTTGTAATAGGAAATAACAAATAGGTTCATCTTGTGTGGTGTTAAGATGCAAAGTAAAAAATTTATTCATTTTTCTCTTTATCCTTAACTATGTCTATTGATAGCTTACCATTTTTTATTAGTTGTATAAAGTATAATTCTCTTTCATTAATTAAAGATTTGCATCATCAAATTTAGTTAGAATATAACCATTATATATTATTTAAATATATAGATAAACATTAAAAAGTGATTCATAAATTTATGAATCTTATTAACCATATTTATATTTATTATGATTTTTTTTTAAAGCTACAAATAGATAAATGTCTTTTTTTAAAAGTCTCCGCAATTTTTAAGATAGCTGATTGAATATCTTCATTATCTTATAAGAATGGTAATACATGACATTTGAAACAAGGCTGCGTTGCAGCGTAGTTCCTACCAAATGTTGGTAGGGTGGTTTTGTGCTTTGCAGTAGTTCATAACAAATCAGGTGATGTTGCTTCTTTGTCATCCAGTTTATGTCTCTTATGACAGAAAGATAAGTTAATAACTGCTACGGGTTTGACAGACTAAAGGGCAAGACTACAACATGCTGGAGTCAAATCACATTCCAGCATAAATAGGGCAATTGCATTATTGGGTAAGATTTGGCAAGGCCCTCTTAAGTAGCAGCAAGCAAATGCTCAATGGTGAGACATTGCCAACCTGCAAGAGAAAGGTAATATCTTTTTATAGAGTTGAAAAATCATATTAAAAGCCATAACTGCCTCAACCAAGCAATGTCAAGATGTCTAAAAAATTAGCTCATAGATCATCATGTTGAAGTGACATATAAGATCAGAAGCCCATCAAATAGGAAAAATGCAGTGAATGTCAAGCAAGGGGGTGATTGAATTAAAGTGTAGTTCTGACATCTGATTTTTAAATGAATGGTCAACGTAGGCAGGAAGGTTGCTCATATCGTAGGGATGTCACTCTTCATTTGGCAGTGGATCACGGAGACAAGTAGTAGCACCTATGGTGCTAGGCATGAGACCCACATTAAATCACACTTTATCATGGATCCCCTTAACACATGAATGGCACAGCCAAATCGTCCTAGCCAGATCATCATCCCAAGGGCATTATCACACTGAGGATTAGCACTTTTAGTGGGTTGATAGAGATATTGTGACCTCTTGTAATTCAGATGCAAGTTGGGTTCCACTGGCTTGTTACTCTGTCAGTGTCTCTACTACATTGTCTAGGGTTTAGCTTTTTAAGTGCAACACATTAAACGTTTTGAATTTGGTCAATCTTTATTTCCTATTTCCTGAATTCATTTAGACACTCCCTCATTTCTGTCATTACTTGCCACACTTTCAAGTCCAACTGACCTACTTTGGTTACTAGTAAACATTAACATAATTTCATTCCATTTCATTTTGGAGTCAATGCATCTTAAACATGAGCTTGTTTTCTACATAGGGAAAGAATTGAATAATTACAAAATTTAATTATAAATTAAAAAATATATAACTATGCAAATAATAGTATTCTATAATGCAAAAGATAACTATTAATAATTAAAAAATTATAAAAGGAGTTAAACTATGCTTCTGAGTTTAATCCAGAAATATTAAAAAGATGTGAATAGGATGTTAGAAAAATAATAATTATAAACAACAAATTGCATTAGAAGAGAAAAAAAAACAACAATTTATAAGAAGAGCAAACAAGTGCATATTAGAGATGTACTTTAGCTCTCATGGTTCCTCAGTATCATACATCATTGGAAAGTTCTTGGAGTGCATGTTTTCCATTGGTATAACGTTAAATTTTCATACCAACCTCCAAGGTCATCCTAGGGCTTTCCAAGGCAGTCAACTGTCTACAATGTACATAGTAATGCATCTTAAACATGAGTTTGTTTTATGTTGTTGAAAAGCTCTTCAAACATACATTACACTTGTATATGATAACACTAGGTCCTTGGGCCGTAACAATTACTATTGCGATTGTTTGAAATAAGGAAAAGCTCCAAACAACATAAGCTTAGATAAATAACATCCACAATAGATAAAAGCCAAGCAGGATACGCACTTTTAGATACACTCTTCAACATGTCTCTTGATAATATAGATAAAACATTCCAAATTTGGTAGGCGAAAGAATGATTGCCTACCCTCATCTTCTACACCCATTGTTCTCATTTCTTAGTATTGATATTATTCAGAAATTATAGATAGTTCTAGCAACAATTTAAGCTTCAAAATCATATGTACCTCTCTAAAATTTGAAACTCTAGACAAAACCATAAATATTATTCCCAGAACATGACTAGACTCACAGATCTTTCTAAATTACAACAATTTTTTCATGAAATAGACTCATCTTTTGACTCATTGCCACTAAAAAGATTTCAATCCAAACACAAACTATTTGCATCTTTCACAGACTTTCATCTTGAAATCATAATAAACACCAATTTTGAGAAAGATTTTGCTTAGACAAAAATTTCTTTGGCAGGGATTCTGCTTAAACAAGGGCGGCCCAATTTTGTCAAGTGGTAAGTGACTCACTCTTCAGTCTGCAACGTCATTCCTGAGTGTGAGATAGATAAGCTGATAACAAAGCTTATGTTGCAATATTATATTGTGCATGAAAACACTAAACTTTCTATCTATTTTCTTAGAAGCAAAGTTTTGGTTGATGTCCAGACTCAAATCTCCATGAAATTGAACCAAAAAAGCATTATTGAAGAATCTTAAATATGAGAGGAACATCATGCATTGAAGCATCAAATGCACGTGAGTAATTCATATTTAAAGAGTTAAAACATGCACATTATAATAAAAATTCAAGTTTCATTAATTCTTGAGTAGAGTACAACCTGAATTGCTTCAATATCATTTTGCAGTGAACTGATAGTTTTTTGAATTTTATTCAATAAGTTTCTCCTTTTTGGCAATGGACTCTTTATTCCTTAACTCCTAATTCTTCTCCTCAATTGTCAATTTTGCATCATTAGAAATATGAGAATAAAGGTAAGACAGATAACCAAGTGCGATACAAGAAGCCCAAACCCTTCAACAATGAACAAATATAATATACTAATGGACCAATTTATCTCTAAGGCCTTCTGAAGACCATATCTACTCATTTATTAGACAATGCCCACATTGAAGTATTTATGTAATAAAACACTTTCTAAAAAAGATGGTATCACAGGTACTATGAATCTTTCATTGCAATGTTGATGCATGTCCAGCATCTCAATGTTGTGGTTTGGTTATCCTCTGATACACCAAACAAAACAAGCAATATATTCCCATAGGGGAGCTTGTTCATGTATTGGTATAGATCTACATTCCCTTAGAAGCATCTGTTGAGCCATGGCTTAGCAATAAGGTGGGGCACTTATTACAACAATGATCCAAGTTGAAGCCCAGCTGGTGTGCCACTATGTTTTGTGTTCTATGTGATGAAATATATTGGTGGATGAGGGGGAATAGTTGACTCATAATAAATTCTTGATACAAGGGTACTGTGGTGAATTAATTTGTACTCCATTTACAACAGTCACAACAATATCTTCCTGCAGCCCACCAGTTTATATCTCTAGCAAATAAATAGTCTGTAAAATAATGATTTGAAATTAATTAATTAGTAATTACCAGAGATTTTTCTTTAGCACCCATGGGACTAGCTACATGAAAAACTCCTTGACAACCCTCCCCTGCAGAGTTGAAGCTGCCCTCTTCCAGGAGGTCTGCTTGGAAGAGCTTAAGCCTCTCTTGTGCCCCTGAAGCAAAAACATCGGGGCAAAGAACTGGCTAAAATATTCGTGCTTCCAACCAATTGGTGAAAGGAAAAAACTAGAGAATGTAGGCACCGAGTTCTAAAATGCAAGGGAAAATCATACTACTTGTAAGCTTTTAAAAGCTTCTTACTTGAATTTTGAGGCTGGGATTTAGGGGGCTTCTGAACCCCAATGCCATGATTTTCAGCTTCCTTGGAATCGAGCCACTGCAAGGGGTGTGCAATTAGACAAGAGCCAATCTAGAATGGTAGCCTACATGGTATGCAAAGAAAGGCATGGATACCTCTCCACGCATTGCATAGGTGTCTGTGAAATCCAAAAAACATAGTAAATACAAACCCTAAATGTGTCAATAAATCCGTGGACTCTTCTGACGCCTTGTACGAAGTCATTGGAACAACAGACGGACCTTGAAATTTATGCCTTCTCTCGCCTCGTTAAACCTCCCACTGCTCTGGCACATCCTACAACCGCAACAATGCACGAACCACATTTCACCAACTCTGCCCTGCATTAAACACGGGAGTAAACAGTGCACAAGTTCGCCACTTACACATTGGATTTTCATTTTATTAAGAAGAAAACAAAACAACCATTGGCTTGAAAAAAATAGTTTAATCACCCGTTAAAAGAGCCTTGCCGCTATAGTTCCATGGCAGGAACTAAAAATTCTAAGTGACATTAAAAAAAATTACATCACTTATTAATAAAGTCAATCCTTCTAATCACATCCATATGAAAATTTGAAACTCACAAATAAATGAAAGTCTTTTATAAAAGTCGATTCACTTAGGAGGTCGTTTCATTTGGTGAGTCGATATCTTGTAAAACAAAATTGTTGTTTTTTAAAGAGTCACATGTATTAAAAGTTTGAAAAAGGTGTTTGAAATGATTTGAAAAGATAAATTGAAAAGTCACACCCTTATAAAGAAACTGTCATCCTTTAAAATCGTTTTCTTTTTTAAGTGCTTTAAAAGTTTTTCTTCCTTTACATAAATCCTATTTTTTCATATCATTTATAAAAGCATACTTATGGAGAGCTATCCTTTACTAAAGGATATAAAGATAAAGTAATAAAAATACTTTTATTAAGAAATTATTAAAAAGTAATAAATGTTTTTATAAACTAATAAAAATGTTAAAATATTTTTATTTAAGAAATAGAGTAATAAAAAATGTTAAAAAATAAAATGTTAAGATATTTTTGATAAGAAATAGAGTGATAAAAATGTTAAAGCATTTTTTTCTTTTCTATTTTCTATTTAAAAAAAAATGTTAGTGAATTCTATGAATGATGTGATCACATAGAAAATAAGTGACTTTGGAAAAATATGGTGGGTGTTGATCACATTTTTATAATTGAAAGTTGGTCAAATTTGAATATGAGGTGGTCCTACCATAATCAGACAAAGTTCACTTTATTATTCGACCCCTTATTGGATTGCAAGATAAAAAACATGATCTTGACATGAATTAATCCAATGTTTGAAGTGTTCTTGTTAGGTTACAACCATCTTGGAATGAACTTAGGACCTATTTGACCTTTAAGAGATGCAAACAATTTGAAATTTATATTTGCACTATTTTAGAAAGGGATTATGGATTAGATTGGAACCATTTGCCTCATGGATTTTAGTAGATGACTCTTCATACAATAGTGGAGCAACTTCCTTATTGGACTAAAAAATGTTTTTCCATAATTATTAGGGGATGGATTTTCTATCTCCACAACATGATATCACAATTATATGTTTCATTAGGTATGATAAGGCCTAACTTTATGTTAAAGTTGGTGCTTGCATCATCCAAGGGGAAGGTATTTGACTAGTTAAACGATCTATCCTCAACCCCTAGCACTGATTAGGATGCCTTAAGAAGGCTATTTTATGATTTTTTTTAATAGAATGGAGATAATAACTCGCCACTAAAATAACATATTTTATCTAAGAAGATTCTCGTGGAGTTATCCTTAATTTCAACATCATATTAAAAATAATTTTGGAGAGAATACTTTCCACCCAATACATGATATAGATTTATTATACTTTCTTAGTGATTTTAAGCATGCTATATCCATGTTAATCCAATCATTGGTTGAAGAACTCTAGAGATTCCCTCAAGACCATTCTACAAGCTAACAATAGTTTTATATAGCTTGGAAAGTTAGCTCCTAGAATTATTGCGCTCTTATATTCACTTTAGGATCAAAATTATACACAAGTTTGCCATCCTATTAACAAGACATTAAAATGCCATCCTCTCAACATATCACTCTACTAAGCCTCCAACATACTAGGGTTGTTCATACTATGACCTAATTTGTGAAAGATTAAGAATCATATTCTACTATATATATGTTTAATTTTGTTGGTTGATAATTCATGTGGTATAGGTTTAACTTCTTCATTCTCAAGTTACCTAGGACTGCCTTTCAACATATCCTTTAATTGCTCTTGCTTCATATTCATTAGTTATAATGAATGCCTTATGGCATTAAGGGAGACGTAAACACATAAAATGTACTCTAATAAGTGCTCTTTATTATGCTCCACAATAATTTCACATGCTTATATAGCTCAAAGTTGAAATCAAATACTTTTTGTCACCCCCAACTACCTCAAAGTTTCAAGAATTTTTTAACATCAAAACCATGCATATGTGTACCATATTGTAATCTCCTCTCTTGAGGAAAGAAACCTAAAACAAGTTTCTATATTTCTCTCTTCAATTTACATTACAATTCTTGCTTTGGAAATAATGATATTAAGAGGCAAATGGACAAGGGGATCCTATTAAATCTCACATTCTCCATAATCACCTCTAAAATTAAGAGATCACATTTTGATACAATATATAAACATTTTTCATAACTATCTAAAGAGGTCAGTATTTTCTCTAAAAACTATAAAATTCTTGGGTATAAAACACCTACTTGTAATGGGTGGATGTCGCCTTAATACACTGTCCGAGGAGCAAGCCTGGAAAGGATAGCTCACCCATTGCTTTATTTTTTTATGGATCATTACTACATGTTTAATGACTATTTATTTTCCTTGTAGAAACATGACAAATTATACATATGAAAATCCTATATTATCTCCTTAATAAGATTATTAGATCTTTTTAAAGTATTGTCATAGCATATTATATGTTGACTTATTTAATTATGGGATTTTATTATTTTTGCACCAAAAATAAATTTTATTTATTATTATATTGCTAACAATGTTGGTAACCTTATTGATAGGACATATACCTCAATCTATGTCTTCAAAATATGGTGTAACTGCTATCACATGAATGTAGTAATATTTAAATAGCTATCTTCTATAGCTCTTTAATCAAAAGTTGACTACAAAATCACTATAAAAGAATTAATGTGCTTAGGAGATTATTGGAAATTATTTTCATCTAGGTGCTATTACATGTCCCACCTTATTATATGATAGAGTTATTTACTCTTACTCAAGACTGCTATTTCTAGAAATAAAGTACATTTGAAGTTAATGGGCACTGCCTTCAAAGGAAAGTCCTTCCATCCTAATATTATTAAGTTCTCTAAGACTGGTTATCAGATGGTGGATATACTATGTCAAAAAGATCTCGGCTAGGCTCCTAGTAATCATAAAAACTTATATATTTAATATAGCATCAAACCTCTATGTAGTACCAAATTCTCCAAATTCAAATCAACGCTTGGCCATTGAGGGGGAGTGTGCATGCCAATAGCACCTCTAGATGTAAGACCTAATGCATAAAATAAGACATTAGGCATTTTAATGCCTCGGGATGTAAGGAATTTCAATTGAGGGGGAAAGAGTATGTATTACAATGGCAACTCTATGTAAGACCTAAAATGCAAAAAGTAAGACCTCTAGGCATTATATATGGTTAACTCCTCGCATTATATGTAAGCCCTATGGGCATATTAAAAATCTCTTCTCTCTGTAAATCTTCCACTTGTAAAAGCATTGTATTATGCAAGACCTATAGGCAATATGTAATGAACCTAGAGGGGGATTGGTTTGAGGAGTTATGGGCTCCAACATAAACATTTTAAGACCTCACATCATTTTTTAAAAAATGGGATTATAAATTGTGACAAGATGACTTTCATGTAGTCTAGAATACATGCTCTGTTAGTCTTAGGGCAGACAACTGAGAGGGGGGGTGAATCAGTTGTACAAAACTTTCTTCCAATTAAACACTTAAATCCACTTTATAGTTCAGCAGTATAATGATAAATCAATCATTGAAACATAATGCATTAAACCAAGAGCAGAAACATATAAACACACAGGACACCAAGATTTTGACATGGAAAACCCAGTTAAGGGAAAAACCACGGGGTGATTAACCCAAGATTGTATTCTCCGTTAGAAGAATAGAAATAACAAAATGGCACATGCCAATTAGGGCTCACTGCCCGAGCACACTGCTCACAAGAGGCCCACTGCTTACAAGAGACACATTGTCTACAAAATAATAAGTATCACATACATGAACTAGAGAATAGCATCTTCACCATGCTTGAATCAGTTCCATTTAAGCCCAATACTTTTGCTCTGCCTTTCGCTCTCCTCCTCACTACCACACTCTCATCTCCACACCATCACTTTGAAATGACTTTACAATCCCTTATTTATACAAGACATCGACTTAGGAATAATCATCTAAGTCGGCAAACATCTACAAGAACATCCGTAGGATGTGTAACTCATTTGGTCGGCTAGTCTTAGGAAGAACACCATCAACTAGAAGTTATTCTTCAATTGCGACCTCAAACTCCAATGCAGACCATCAACACAAACTGAACATGATCCAAAGACCTCCACAGGGTTGCCTGAATCACCAAGAATATCCACACTACATCTGCTTACTGAAATCCTTCTCTCCTTCATCCGGAACCTCAAGAACATTGTATGTCATCACTGTCACAAAGGAATAGATGCTTGCGGACCTCCAGACCATGAACCAATCAAGTTGACACTTCACAAGGACTTCCTAAATACTCCACCAAATCCACAGAATAAGATAATGCATTTCTGGATCTCACCAGACTTGTCTGTGTCACTCTGTCACCTCTGAACACCTGTCAGAACCGGTTTTACTTGAGTGGCCACAACTTCTTCAGATCTTCATGCAGACCTCTGAAATCTTTACTGGATCACCTTAAGACACATATCTACAAACCCTTTGAACCGCATCCTCTGATAGTCATCTTATCTTGGATCTTTACCTTACTGTCTTCACTGTTCCTGATATGACCAATTTTCTCAATATCCTCAACAAACAGTTCATCCAATCCTTATCATTAATGCAATAGGAGTATGTTGACATCAATGACAACACCGGTTAAGTCCATACTTGCAACATGCTCTTCATCTTGGCATATATTTGTGTCCCTATTTATCACTGTCAAAGAAGACCTTACGTTACTAAGGCACTTCATTTTTTCTTTTATAGAAATTGACATGTGATGACCCCTATTAACATTAAGGGGGTGTCACATCCCTCTTTTTGAAAACAATTATGCTATTTACTTTCTTGCAAATTTTTGTAATTTAATATGTTGTGAATGACATGGAAATTGACGATTTATCTTACAAAGTTGTTATATTGAATTGTGGAATCTAATGGTTATGATCAAGGTGATATTGTAGACTAAATATCTTTATAATAAATGCAATGATGATTGGATATATTATGTTTTGATTTGAACATAGGTGCTTTGACCACAAAATTGTATGTGAGTCTGTCGATGCAGGAACAGGTGGACCGTGTTCGACGGGAAGAGAAAGTATCTTCGAGAGAGAGTATAGACTCTGGAAATTAACCATGGGTGTTTGTTACTGAGGTTGACAAACAGGTAGATAAACCTTGGAACCAACCAATTAGTCTTCTTTGCCGGTTGGGTTAGTTAATTAGATGTCGATGTCATGAAGAATCTTGGAGTCGTCGATGTCGTTGTAAGTCCATCATAGCAAGTCGACTTATTTAGACGTTTAATATTTTCGTTTATAAGTGTTTATTGAGCCATCTTGTGGCGAAATTGTAAATCTTGTCTCGTAGTCGAACGACGCGAGAAGTTGGCTTTGTGCGTCTAACGTCGTAAGAACTCATTCGCGTTACGACCAATCCGTCGTGATTGTCGTAAAACGCGTCGAACTTGTATTGTGAAGTTATTCTATTCTTGAAGATCGACGAATGTCGATTTGAAGCCATAGCGTGAAATAATTTATTTGGTCGTCGATTAACGTGAATCTTTTCTTCCGTCTTTGACCGCGAGTAGTTGTCAATCTAACTTTGAGCTTTCTTAATGAGTTGGTCCTTGCCTCTTATCCCTTGTCAACCAAAACGATGCTTTAGTCATTTCCTAAACCACCGCCAAGCCGAGCTTAACTCCACAATACCTCTTATGGTGGCTTTTGGATTGAACTAGATAACTTGGTATTCGAGTGAAGGCGGAGTCGTAATGTCTTATAGCAAGCCACGTCGCTTTAGAAACCACCACCTTTTGATCGGTCGTGATAAATGGGAAGTTGGGTTTAAAATCAATTGTGTCGACCCATATGATTTAAGTATGTCAACCGAGAACTCTTTGGCGAGATTCCTTTTACCATAACGTGAGAGGAAGGTAGTTTGCAGTAGTGAAGGAGAGTAACGAATATTAAATGATGTTACACCATTATTTAGGGAGGTGGAGAGGTTCGGTGACTGTTGTGTGAAATAAGATAGAACTGCAGAGGTTAGGAGAAGTCGGAGGTAGTGGTAGAAGTAGAGAGATCCATGGAAGGCGGAGGGAAGTTGTTAGAACCTTCCTCGCGGGCAGTAGGAGAGAGGAGAACGTGAATGAAGAGTTTAATGAAGATTCTCCTTCGCAAGGTGTAAGAGAGGATGGTGTAGCCGTCGTTGAGGGTGATATGGCGGGAGAAACTGCGAAAGAGGAGGAAAAAGTGACTGCGAAGTAGAGTTGAGGGAGACATCAACGGAGAGGGTGGAGCTGCGGTTGAGAGAAGAATCAAGAAACGGCGATGGTTTTAGCTGGAGACCGACACCAAAAGAGGTGAAGGTAGTTTGAGGTGAAGGTGGTCGGGGGGCTGTGAGAAAAGAAACGGCAGTAGAGGAGCAAGGGCGATCATCGCGAGGAAAGAAAGAGTGTTGGGAGGTTAAAAACTGTGGGTTATGAGTTAGAACGGGCAGTGAGAGACGGAGGAGAGCCCGGCTGTGTGAAGAGTAAAGAAAACGGCAGCAAGAGAGAGAGTTTTGGGAGTTTTTAGTAGAGGAAGTAAGTTTCTGATGGAATGAGCAAACTAGAATGAAGGAAGGAGTGATAGGTTCTTTCTAGGGAGCGATCCATTTTTCTAAGTAGGAAGCAGAGAGAGGAATCTGGTTCGTGTGGACTATCGTTATTTTCTGAAGGAGATAAAAGAGATAGTTACGAAGAAAAGCAGAGGAGAACGTGGAGTTACCACAGCAACCTCCATTTTTATCAACAGGTTCATTTCCTTCGTTATTCTTCTCAGTTTAGATCTATAAGTAAGACTCATTCTGCTAAAGATCAATGTGTTTAAATGAGAAGAAATGTACGACAACGTAAACCTAGTATGATATATGTATGCGAAAAATCCACGTAATAGTAACATTGCTGTGTTTGAGATTTAAAAACTCAGAAATAGAAGCATTGCTGTCTCATCACTGTGTTTGCAATTTAAAAATTCAGAAAAAGTAGTATGCTGTTTTCTTGAATTCGTAAACTCAGATATTGTAGCATTTTTTTGCCATGAATTAAGCGGTGTAATAAAAGAACGCAGTTCTCTAACGCATATCCATTTAGGAATGAACTTATTTTGATGCAAGATGCAATATACTTTCCTTGAACGATAACTCCACAGTGAGTAAACATGTTGCTCCGTGTGCATGTTGCGTAGAAGTCAAAAACCACAGTTTTAAGCACGTCTTGACGTAAAATTAGAGTGTTTAATAGCCGGAAAATGCAGTTGTAAACAGCTGATGTCTTAATCATCATACATCTTTAACTAAAGGTCGACCATGCGTTGGTCATCTTTATTGACACAAGAAGATTCCATAATCATTTATATTTTATTTATGACTTTCATCTTGATTGAACCATGTGAAACTCATGACACGGAAAGAGGAGTAGGAGGATAAAGTTTAGTAATGATTAGGAAACCGTCATGTTCTGAAATGAACAATTTGAATTAAAAATCCGCATGTGAGTTGAAATTACGTGGCATGCGACGGTGCTAGAATCATTTTATCTTATAGTCCATATGAGTCTAGAATCCTCGAATTTTGGAATAATGGGAAATGGCTTTAAATGTTTTGAATACGTTGTGTAAACATGGGAAGCAAGTAAACAAATAGGAAACCACTTAGGAGTGGGCGCCTTAAGAAATGTTATTACATGAAAATGGATTATGAAACTCTGAACTCGAGATAAGAGTAAAGATGCGCCATGCGCTATTGTAGGAGGATATCCTAAACCCTTGAGGTCATCAAGGTCGTCAAATAGTTAATTATAATACAAATAGGAAACTGTAGGATTTCGACCAATTCAAGTCGAGTAGGGTGGGTGAACCAAGTTCGTGCGTTCTTAGAACGCTAATTAAAAACAAATCCTTTGGCCAAGGTGATGTACTATCCTCAAGTGCATCGAACGTTCACCGTAACTGGATGGCATTTCTTGTGGAGTGTCGTGCATGACTAGAGGGTATCTAGGGATCTGCGCGATAACAAGACACATAGGTTACAACACCAGAGCTCAGATGGCAAACGCCGATGGTTATCCTAAGTCTATCCTCTTGAGTAGGGTAGGGCCACTTCCGGTTAGGAAGGAGTGCGGGAGACCGACAGTCTGTGGTTGGAGGTTAAGCTCCTTGAAGATACTTTCTCTTCCAAATACCGAGGAATGCCGAGTCTTGAATGAGATGGATCGACAATCGGGATGCATGTTAATGGTATGTTTCCAATTTATGTTGTTTACAAAAAAATTTCATTTGTTAGGAAACAAAATGTTTAATGTATATCATTTCTTTCCGCTTTATGATAATGAGATCATGCGTATGATAAAAATGGAAATTGTTGTATTGGTTTTTAGATGAGTAACTTTTGTATGTAATTGAAAAAAAAAAAAAATTACCGTTGTGAAAACTTAGTACTTCTTGTTATTACTTGGTGGATGTTACAGGGGGAGTGTTAGAACATAATGTTATAGGGGTCATACTCTTATAACATTTATATAATGTTCTAATATAATGTTATAAAACCTTATGTTATAAAGCATATGTCATTTAATAATTAATAATCTAATAACTTTTAGTTTATTAATTATTTACAAATTGTTGCTTTGAATGGATGTGACTAATACCCCTTTAGGTATTATGCGACCCCTTCTCCTTTATTTAAGAAGGTTATCACTCATTTGAGGGCGTGTGAATTTGGAGTTTTATAGTAAATTATATCACTATGCACATGAGGTATTATTGGCCATGTGGAAGTATGTAGAAGAGTATATCCCTAGGTTCACTCTATTCTTTAATAGACAGTATTTTGTAAGTGTTTTAATAAAATTACGCTTTATGGGGTTTTTTACCCGAAAAGGTTGTCCCCATGTATATCTTGTGTAATGTGTTAAATCTATTATTGTATAATTCTCATTCTATTTATTTTATATTTTGTTTATAATTATTAGTGTCCTAAGATCCTAATTTCTAACATGGTATCAGAGCAGGTTAGGTTATACTAATTATTTTTATATGTTATACTTGAAGGCATGTACAACTTGATGGGAAACCTCTTTATGCACAATCAACACGTGCAAGACATCCAGTGTGCCTTTTCTATTATTTAAAATCAATTTATCAAAGCCAAGTAAGGAAATTCTAATCATTTTTGTAGGTGATATCTAAAAGAATTTTTTCATACTAACCTTTCCTAACATACTCATAAAATTCCCTCAAATGGCCTCTTCTCTTGCTAAAAGATTTTATCAAGTTTTTTTTTATTTAACTACCACTAAATCACAATAACATTTAGGATAGATACATAGATGCAAGGTTGTAATATGAAATAACAAATAGGTTCATCTTGTGTGGTGTTAAGATGCAAAGTAAATTTTTTATTCATTTTTCTCTTTATCCTTAACTATGTCTATTGATAGCTTACCATTTTTTATTAGTTGTATAAAGTATAATTCTCCTTTCATTAATTAAAGATTTGCATCATCAAATTTAGTTGGAATATAACCATTATATATTATTTAAATATATAAATAAACATTCAAAAATGATTCATAAATTAATGAATCTTATTAACCATATTTATATTTATTATGATTTTTTTTAAAAGCTACAAATAGATAAATTTCTTTTAAAAAAATTAAAAGCCTCCCCATTTTTTAAAATAGCTAATTGAATATCTTCATTGTCTTATAAGCATGATAATACATGACATTTGAAATAAATATAAGGGACATTAAAAAAGAATTACATCCCTCATTAATAAAGTCAATCCTTCTCAATCACATCCATATGGAAATTTGGATCTCACAAATAAATGAAAGTCTTTTATATAAGTCGATTCACTTAGGAGGTCGTTTCATTTGGTGAGTCAATATCCTTGTAAAACAAAATTGTTGTTAGTTCCTGCCGTTGGCAGGAATACTAATGCATTCATGCAATTTTATTAGTTTTTATTCAATTGTCCAATAGGACTGTAGAATTAAATTTGTTTGACTAACTTTTCTAAATTTTTTTTGTTTTCAATTCCTATTTTAATATAATAAAATGATTTTGTTGATATTCTATTGGCTAACAGTTTCTAATAGTATTATTGTGATGACATATGCAATTGGACTCACAAAAATTCATATAGATATTGTGTGATTTTTTTCTCCTATGCATATATTTATTGCAACTATGTGGCTATAGAAGACTTGTTTGTCTATAAGTAATTATTTATTTTATGAATTGTTTCCATTCTACCCATTCTATCCGCATGGGGTTGTGGGGCCCTCTTTTTACCTGCTTGTCCACTACAATTTTCATTCTGAACTATTCTAGATTCTCCTGCCATAATATTCAACTGTTGTTAAGTCTCCTGCCCTAGTATTGTATGGTAATGGGATATTTTTGTTGAAAACATATCTCCATTATTAGTTCTTGTCGTTTGATTGAACATTCTGCAATCAAATAAACTAGTGCAAGGAATATAAACCATGGAACTGTAAATACTATTATTAGCCACACTACTAAAGATTACCAATCTTTACCCCCTTTATGTAAAAATACCACACAAAATTTAATTGTTTTGTACAAAATTTTGCTTATTAGTTCCTGTCGTTTGATTGAACGTTCTGCAATCAAATAAATCTCCATTATTATTAAATGCTTTGTATTACATCTTCTATCTGATTTGTGATGGTCAGTCTGAGCTAGAACTATACATAGTTTTGAAATAATGGTTGGGTTAGTGCAAGGTCATTTCTTGATCAGACCAGCGAGTCACTGTCACTAAGACACTGTCCCTTCATAGTCTCCCATTCATTGCTAAGATATCTCTGATATCCTTCGAGATCTGGTCTCCCACAACTTTCTTCTCACTAGGCCATCATTTTAAGGTTTTGATTTGGCCATCATCATCATCAACAGTCGAAGCAAGTACCTTCTCTACTTTCTCTTGCTTTCATTTTCAACTGTTCTAGAGTCTTGTGCCATAATATTGTTGGATCTAGGGCATACAACTGAGAGGGGGGGTGAATCAGTTGTATAAAAACTTGCTTTCTACTTCAAACACTTGATTCTTCTTTGTTAGTTAACAGCATGTCAATTAATCATCCATGAAAGCATAATGCACAAACACAAGAGCAGATAAATATCAACACATTAAACACCAAGATTTTGAAGTGGAAAACCTGATTAAGGGAAAAACCACGGGGTGATTAACCCAAGGATTATTCTCTGTTAGAAGAATAAGAAAAAAAATGGCACTTGCCAATTAGGGCTCACTGCCCGAGCACACTGCTCACAAAGAGGCCCACTGCCTACAAGGAGACACACTGTCTACAAAGTGATAAGAATCACAGTCTTGAACTGGAGAATGACATCTCTACCATGTCCGGATCAGTTCCATTTAAGCCCAAAACCCCTGTTCTGGCTTTTGCACTTTTCTTCGCTACACCACTCTCATCCACACAATCCACACTTCGAAATGAACTCACAAACCTTTATTTATACAAGACATCGACTTAGGAACAATCATCTAAGTCGGCAATCAACCATAAGAATATCCGCAAGATGAATAAAACATCCGGTCGGCCACCACAAGAACATTCACAGGATGAACAACTCATCCGGTCGGCTAGTTGGAACAAGAACTTCATCCGGAAGAATATCTTCAATTCTGGGCTCTACCATCAATGTGGACCAAAAACACAACCTCAACATGATCCAAGAACCTTCACAAGCCTGCCTGAATGACCAGGTACATCCGCACTTCCTCTACTTACTGGAATCTCTTCTCTTCCTCATCCAAAACTTCAAGAACACAGTTTGTCACCACTGTCACAATGCAAAAGGTACTTCCGGACCTCCAAATCATACACAACTCGAGATGACACATCACAAGGACATCCAAAACACTCCTTCCAATCCGCAGATTAAGAGTATACAATTTTGGACCTCACCGGACCTTTCTGTGATCCTCTGTCACCTCTGAACACTTACCGGAACCAGTTCCACACCGACAACCACAACTCCTTCAGATCTTCATGCGTACCTCTGAAATCTTAACTGAAGCATCTCAAGACTCATATCTACAAACCCTTTAATCCGCATCCTCCGGTTCTCATCCTATACAGTACATTTGCCTTCTTCTCTTCACTATTCTTCACTGTTCCTGACTGAGGCTAATTTTCTCAATATCCTCAGCACACTGCTCATCCAATCCTTCTTGTCAATGCAATATGAGTATGTTGACATCAATGACAACACTGGTTCACCTCATACTTGCAACAAATATGTCACTGTTGTTAAGTGCGTTGCCATAATATTGTACCATAAAGGAATATTTTTGTTGAAAGCATATCTCCATTATTAAATGTTTGATTGAACATTCTGCAATCACACAAATATCCATTATTATTAAATGTTTGATTGCATGTTCAATACCCCTATCATCTGCTCTATCTATATCTGCACCAACTGAAAGACTAGAATCCATCATCATCATCAACACTCGAAGCAGGGACCTTCTCTACTTTCTGTTGCTTTGTATTACATCTTCTGTGTAATTTGTGACGGTCAGTTCGAGCTGAAACTGAATTGTTTTAGAGCTTTTTCATCATTGTGTTATGCAACGCTGCTCTTAGTTTTCTCTACTGTCTTTCAGTTTTTAAAAGTATATCATTAGTTTTGATTGCAAGCAGAAGTGATTCGTTTGCAGAGGTATTATATAGTTTCAGCATCATCCAGTTTTGTCTTTATTCATCTATAATGATGATTATTGGAAGATTTGGAAGCCATGTTTCAGTAGTTTTTTGTTTTTCCTTATGATGAATATGGGTAGATCTTGAGACCAAATGATGGGTCTTAATGGCCAACCATGATGCGGACTTAAATGTCTTCAACTTTGTAGAGAAAATGGTGTTTGATGGTCTCTAAGTGCTTAAAAGATTTTTTTTTAAATAACTTTTAAGACAGGGAGGGCATCTCTGGTTTACAATTTATTGTGTGAAATTGTGCAAATCCTATACATAGTTTCCATTTGTTTTAAATGAAATGTAACTTTTGGAAGAAATTACGTTTTCCTATTTTTCTTGATAAAACAGCCGAACTCCAATGACTATGTCCATTTTTTTGGCAAATCCACTCTTTTGAAATTTTTGAAATACAGAAGATGATGAATGAAATGCTGGCACACTTACCATGTCTGCAACTGAGAAACTCAAATCTTCCTTTATTAGCTAGCTTGTTCCTTGCGTTTCCCCCTTTCAAATGTATCAGTTGATTCCTCAAAAGTTGTCATTGTTATTTCTATTTTCGCTTTTCACGTGTTGAACTTTACTCTGGAGAAACTTGAATGGTGAGCAGGAGCACCGCTAAGGTTTGTTCCGTTTACAACAAATAGCTATTGTTTTGCAGATCAAGCAAACTGATACAACTGCTAGCAATTCCAAGTTCAGTTTCTTTAACTGGCAGCCTATGCAATGGGAACCATTGCTTTTCAAGAAAGGAGAAATGATCCAAGCAGCATAAACATCACACATGCCATTGGATTGAGCTTCACATTCACTAAAATACAAGCCCCTCACAACACTAGAATCCACTTCTACATGGCCAAATGACACCAACCTTCCAAGTCAAGAGCTAGTCTGAGATGTTGATGGGGTTGGCATACAAACAATTTTGCCTAACTACTCATTTCTTGTACCATATTGAAATATATTTGATCTTCATTCTCAAAAATTCAGCATCAGATAGTTCATACACAAAAATCCATCATTTGTACACATTATTAAAGACATAATAAAGTCCTTCTCAAGATTTGGCCCTTAAGAATAACAAATCCTTGGATTTCCAAGTCCTTTGTTGTATTCTCCACACAACATCCTATTCATTATAAATAAAAAATCCTTGATTGCTATCTCTTGTCTCTACTACATGTGTAATGATGCTTCTACATACATCTATTTCATTTCCATTGCATACTCAACATAACTCACGGGTTAGTTATATAGATCCATCTCTTAATTACTTTGTGGGTTGTCCTCTAGTTGTCCTTCGTGCATTTCACAGGCTCGGCAATATTTGTACAAATGAACATTTAACATGTTTGCAACGATTTTGACCAGAGGTCTCCACTAGAAAACTTCTGATGATTTAGCACTTTAGCATGGCCCATTTGACATATTCAACTCTAGGGTTTTGCTGTAAGTGAAAGACACATTATGAAATCTAAAAGAGGAAACCCGCATGTACTTAATAGAAGTTGCAGGATCTATTTCTCATTAGTTTTGCTCTTTTTAAAGGTTTTTAGGTCCCCAGCTACCTAGTACATTGGGCCTGAAACTGAAGTTGAATTTTTACCTTGTTTCTTGCCACACTTCACTATTTAACATTAGATCTTGAAATTTTGACATATTACATACTGAACTTTATAATCTCTCAGCGCAATTGATGTTCTAGTTTGCATTTTTGTTGACATCATTGGATCTGGTGTTGGCCCATCTGAAATGATTGATGATATGCCTCTTCTTCTTCTTCTTCTTCTTATTTTTCTGTTCTTAAGTGTTGGTAGACCTAAGCTTGATGATGTAATGTGCCCTTTGTCCACATTCATTAGATCTCATGTAAGATGGAAGATGACGTCTCTTATTGTCTTCTGCTAGGCAAATTGTTGGTAGAGATAAAACTGACTATGTGGCCTTGATTTGATGCGTCATTCTTTAGCTGGAATCTTTGGAGTCTTTGTAAGCTCGATCTCCTTTCTTCTCTAGAAGTTTTTATTGACATAGGTGTTTGTATTTGTAGATGCTTGAGCTACTGTACTACTGTGCGGTTACATTTGAGTATACACTTTGGCTTTGATATTGGTGTAAAGTTAAGAGGTTGATAATTGTGTGCAACACATCAATTATACCCAGATGTGTATTTGTAGATGTTAGAGATACATTGTTACTGGCTCTTTAGCTCCAATATGGGTGTAAAGTTAAGAGTTGATGCTCTTGCATGCAAAATATTTTACCTACACATCTTTTTGACACATGTAGCTCGAGACATTAAAGGTGAAGGTAGTTTGTTTAGGTCACCATCAAGTGATGCGCCAATCACACCATACACTTATTTTGCATTGTATTCTATGAATTATTATTTGTGGTCAAAGCAATTGTAGAAATGTTCAGGCACCTGATTGGGTGTCTGATTGTTTGCTTGCAACTGGAATCGGACATAACTTGTCGTTGTGAATGCAATCCTTTATTGTTTGTGATCTGGGTCATAGTTTGAGACTCTATGGGCCTTAGAGAAAACATTTTGAGTCCTGAGCCTAGTGAGCCCTTGAAATTCTAGCTGGCTTGGAAATTTTACACTCAATAATAAGACACCTAAACATAAAACAATAAAAATTTTAAATCTCGAAAACTGCACCTCTCCCCTCATTTTAGCATCTAGATTTTTGTTGTGCACCCACAAGAGAAAAGATGGTACCTTTACTAAAGTTTTGTTAAAATTTTGGATGAAAATTGAAATAATATGCCAAGTTCTTCCTGTTGTTTGGCGTTCTTTTGGCAGAGTTAAACCCTAGCTTAAAATGAGGTAGCTAACTTGCAGTACAAGTCAAGGTTGAGTCTCAATGCTATGGCTTGGATTTTGTTGCCTCTCTGGTAGATTGGCTCCACTCTTTTAGCAATATAGTAATATTATGAAGGTTGAGGTGCCTTTAGAGAAGGTGCAAAAGAAAGCCCTCCCCTAACCTCCACATTTGTCTCTCCTCTTGAAAGTTGTAGTTTCCTTTTGTGAAGTTTACAGGATAGACACATGAGGGAGTGCACATTCTGGACATATTTTATGTTTGCTTATTTGTAGTCAAAGTAATGTCTGTAATTGCAGTCCAGACATATGCCTATGTTTTCACTTTGTGTTACTGAAGTTGAACCATTTGGTGAGATGGTGATATGAAGATTTATTATAGCACAATATTATCAATTTTCAGGTTCCTTTGGAGTCTGGGATAATTGAAGGTTAAAACCATGCTGAGTTGGCCTCTCCTTTTCAAAGTTGTAGCTGCTATATGTGAATTCTAAAGGCACCATGATTCAATTCCCAATCATATCCATAGTTCCACGAAGTTTCAGGGATGGGGACGGGGGGCAGCAGGGGACGCGTTTCAGGGATAGGGGGCAGGGGGTCTAATTTTGGGGATGGTGGAGGCGGCGAAGCGGTGCGCTGAAATACATATAGTACTTAAAAAATTAGTTATAAAAAGATGTATAACTGTAGAAGTCTATAAGATGTATAAATTAGTTATAAATTAGACATGTATGCAAAATGTGGAAGCATAGACAAGGCACGTGAACTGTTTGACAAAATGCCTCAAAGAAATGTGGTCTCATGGACTGCAATAATTGCAGGATATGCACAAAATGGATTTGTTGAAAAGGCTTTAGAAATTTTAAAGCAAATGCAATTGGCTGGTGTAAAGCCAAATTCCACAACCTTTGCCAGCCCATCATCCTCCCTACCTGTGTTAAAATGGGAGCTTTGGAATATGGTATGGAAATCCATCAAAACATAGGGGATAGAGTTCTTCTATTCTTTGGGTTCTGGGTTCTACAAGAAACATGAACGATGCTCAAAAAATAAATTGGGTGGTCTGTAATAGCTTGAATCCATAGTGGCTATTGCCATAACGATGCGTAATGTTTCAGGTCAGCTAGAACTATGTATCCTTACGAAAAGTATGTAGTATATAGCTACAACAATAACAATTAAAATATAGTATACAAGAGATGTCTTATCTGCGTTTTTCCATTCTTACAAGAAAATACATGTAAATGTTCAAAGGAAGGCTATAATTACCTTTTAATGTTGTGTTACTATAATTACTTTTTAATGTTGCATTAAACCAAACAAGATGAAAAGTTAAGAATATTTTTTATTCATATTTTAGAATCATGTATTTGATAACGGATGTATTTTTAGGTTATGGTTTCCTTACTATTTTTTTAGAATCTTTAGAAGTGCTAAACAAATATTGTGACCCTATCCTCATTGATTGAGATTGTGAATACTATTTAGAACCCTATTTGATTAGTATGTTAAATTATGAAGACATTAAAGCTGCTCTCATATGTTAAGACGTGCAGGCAGTTTACAATGAGAAAAAATAGTGTATATTTTCTTTTTAAAATAGAGCTGCTCCTTACACACACAAAATCATAATACACCTTATTTTGGGCTTAAAACAGAGCTAATTAGAGATATAGGCAATTTACAATGAGAAAAAATAGAGTATATTTTCTTCTTAAAATAGAGCTGCTCTTTACACACAGAAAATCAAAATACATATTTTTTTTAAAAACAGAGTTATATGAGAGCTACAAGCAGTTTACAATGAGAAAAAACAAAGTATATTTTCTTCTTAAAATAGAACTGCTCCTTACACACAAAAAAATCAAAATACACAATGTTTTTTTCCTTAAAACAGAACTGCTACCGAGTTGCTCTTAAATAAAAAGAACAAAAAAAAATAGTGCATTCCTCCTCTTTTTGCTACACCAAAACACAAAAAAACAACAGCATCACCATTCATCTTTTCAGTAGTAAAAATCCTTCACTTATGATACTAACTGCAAAGCTCGGGCTGCTGAAAATTCTTAAATAGGATAAGAAACAAAATCTGAAAAATAAGACAGATAAAAGAGGGCAGAGGACTAAAATTGCTAAGATAAGTACTTTTACTTAGTCTCTATGAAAAACAAGAAACATTCTAAATAGAGTCAATCTGGACTCTGAGGTTTAACTTCAAAATTTGTTGTTAGATATACAACAATGAGGCTTTGACAATCTGGGAAATGAATTGTGCTTCATTAGGAATCAAAAGTACATACAACAAACTTATCAATAAATTGTTGTCTTAAATGTAAAATGTATAATACTAGTTTCCTATATTTATTGATTTCTTTTTCTTTATTGTGATATCAATATGATTTGTGCAGAACTCAATAAAAGGTTTTTTTGAAGCTGAATTGTGGCACACTACAGGAGCAGTCTGAAATCTCCTCTTTACAAAGGTGCATTCAACTTTCCTATGTTATTTTGGATTAATTTTATGCTTATTATGAAAAATGAATATTTTTTACATGTAAATAGCTTCTCAAATTTAATGTAAAAGGTAAAAGTTTTGTGTTAGAATGCCTCTCTACATTAAGAATTTATTTTAAATACTTAATAAAGTTATATACTATATTTTAATTGTTATTGTTGTAGCTATATACTACATACTTTTAGTAATGGCTAAATCATCTAATTATGAGATTTCAATTATCTAATTTCTTTATTTCTCTTGTCAAGACATTTGTTATGCAGAATTGAATAAAAGGATTTTTTAAACTTATATTTTAATTGAGCTTTATTAAGAATCAAAACTACATAGAATAAACTTATCAATAATTTTTTGTGTTAAATGCAGAATGTATTATACTAGTTTCCTATATTTTTTTATTTCAATTTCTTATTTTGTCATGTTAATATGTTTATTGCAGAACTCAGTAAATTTCAACTTGAACTGTTGTACACTACAGGAGTAGTCAAAAATCTCTTGTTTACCAAGGTGCATTCAACTTTCCCATGTGATTTGTTTAAAGTTGAAACTACTGTTTACTTTTTCATCTACTTTCATCCACAATGTTGCAATAGAATGTTTTAATTAAAATAGATATATAAAGTATGCAATTAGCTTGAATCATTTTAAATTGTATTAAATCTGTAAGAGGTTATAATGTATTGGAGGTTGCAATAAAAAAAAAATAATAGCATACAAAGTCAAAATTAATTTAACAATACTATTTATACAGAGTTAGTAGTTATTATATAATTCTTATAAAACCAAAACTGTTAATATATTTGAACATATGTGCCTATATCTATACCAATAAGATTACATCTATTAGTTGCATGTTCAAAGAAGAATGTGCTTATTGTAATTATTATAATGTATCCTATATTCTAATATTAGTTAAGAATATATTTCATTTTTAATATCCTTTGATCCAGTAGTAATATAATTGTTATGAATGAAAAAAAGATATAGTTGTTGTAGTCAGTTGCATTTGATAATGTCTAAGAGTCTTTCAAATGTGGATTCCAACTGCAAAGATAGTTCAAGAAAACTTGAATTTAACTAATCTGACAATACAAAAATTTCTAACACAATTGTAATTTTGGTCTAGAAAAGAGATATTAAATGGAGAAATTGCTAAAGCAATCAGATACTAAAGAATCAATACAAAAGAAACAAAGAAGAACACACTTAAGCCTAAGTGTTATTTATTCAAAACATTCTACAGAAGCAACAAGGTATCGAGGTGTTAGACAACACTCATTGGGTCATTATGGTGCAGAAATCAGTGATCCTAAATTGAAAAAATAGAAGTGGCTTGGAACTTTTGATTCAGCAAAAGAAGCTACATATGCTTATGATAAGGCTGCTATATCAATGAGAGGCTGTACTGCAATTACAAATTTTATCTATGCCAATTCAAAACCATGTAACTTGTTTTCCAAGAAGCCTATTGTTCCATTTTCTAGTTTGCAAGCGAATCAGATGAAGGAGAAACAAATAATGAAGAGCATTCACGCAGAATCAATCTATCAAGACTTCATAGAAATAGGTAAAGGAAACAAAGCTCCAAGTTTCAATCCTAAGGAAATGGACAAATGTACAAAGGATATCTCATATAGAGGTGTTAGGAGACAACCTTGGGGTGGCTATGTTGCAAAAATTTGGAATGGCAGGTAGAAGAAACGTCAATGGTTAGGATCTTTTGATACAATAGAGGAAGCCGCTCTTGCCTATGATAAGGCTGCTATATCTATCAATGGAAATAAAGAAAGAACAAATTTGTTGCATGTCAATTCAAAGCCATGCAATTTGTCCACTAATCAACTTGTTTTGCCCCTGTCTACTTTGCAGTCTGCTCCTATATTAAATCCACTTTTGAGCCAACAAAAATCAAATGCTACAATTGATGACAACTTTGTTCAATTGGTAGCAGATGATTACATGAAATCCATGATGTGTCTTCCTGAAATTGATAGCAGTACCAATTTTCTGATCAAGCAACTTGTTGTACAATTCTATTCTTTAGAGTCTAGTTCAAAATTAGAAGAAGTTTTACTTGAAAACATTGATATAACTTCAACCAATTACATTACTCGATGTACATCTTCATTTTGCCAATCTTGCTTTAGTCCTATTGACAAGTGTTTGTATAGTAATAGCACGATCATCAATACAATACCCCAAAAAAACTTTGGCATGGCTATTTTTCCAGATGGCATTGGTAACCATTGTCCCAATCAATTCGTGGAAGACGCTGCTCTTGTCAGTAATGACATTGATACAAGAGAGATATTCAATATCAATGACAATTGTAGCATATCATCTATAGCTACCACTAGCCATGTGTCTACTACAAAGTAGCCATGTATCTGTTACTAAGATTAATACATTTGATCTTGCTATTGATCATGTGAAACATCTTACTAAGATAAGTTATTAGATTGTGTATATAGTTCAAAAAACATGGAATGCATGAAAAGTTGTTTCTTTAAAATCTTTTCAAGCAAACAATTAGATTGTGTATACAGGTGGAGAAACATGCAATGCATGAAAAGTTGTTTCTTATATGATTTATTCTCAGTTATCTTTTTTTATATACAACAAATATATAAATCTAGCAAAGCTATTGCTCTAATCTAGAACTTTTCTATTACAATACCAATGAAACTCTACCTATGTAAATGATCAAAACTACTTCTTCTCACTTTTAAATGTCTATTCTTATACAGAGTCGTTTTGGTATTGGCCATAAAACACAAATGTTAGGAGAAACAAATGGAATCAATTAGACTTTTTATCTCTTACTGTGTTAGGTTTGCTATGTACTTTATCCTAAAAGTGAAAAAAAAAGTAACTTACTATAGCTGAAATTAGTTTTAATCAATTGGAACAATAGTACAATTTTCCAATACTAGATACATCCACAGGAAGAGTACTAGTTCCATAGGTATTGTCTATTTCAAAGATAATGACCATCATTTCTATTTTGATGACCACACCTAGTCCTTATATGCCGATAGAAAGCAATAGCTCCAATAAGAGCAATTGATCACAAGGAACATATATTGTTGTCACTAGATAATCTTTTAGAGCTTCGTCTAGATCACTCAAAGTAAAACAATTAATGAGTCACCAAGTCTAATTGAATGATATTGTCCTCCAATTTCTACACTATCATGAAAATCAAGCTTGAATTGCAAAAACTCTAGGAAAATAATTAGATATCAATTTCCTATTCACAGTCAAGATCCTGATCAAATCATCATGAATAACATACTGAACTTACATATACCATTCATCATAGTATAATTTTTCTTCAAACAAGTATAATAGTCATAGACTTTGATACAACCTACATTCTAAAGGATATTTTATGATTGGTTGACAGAAACAAAAATGTCATCGACGGAATGCTAAAAGCTTGCAAATAGTTGTTCTATGCAATTGCAGTTACAAATTATATAGTTATCCAGTGTGCAAAAGAAATGGCTCGCTTTTTTGAGGACGAAATCATGTTACAAGTATACACTATTATGATAGTCGAGATGTTGATATTGGTTCTATTTCTCATTCTAGTAAAAAACACTTTGCATTTTGGCATATTGTTGATATGCTATGTAATAGTGTTCTTATATTGTTTTGGCAGTTACTGATCATTATGAACTCAAGGCAAATAGGCATGGAAGAAGTCGTTTAAATATTACAATCTAAAACATGGAAGTACATGCAATCAACATTTAGTAGAGGACAACAGTGTAGACTTCTTTGTCTTTATATTTTTATGTATTTATAAATATATTTTTATAATAACTCTCATAACTAAACATGATCTGATTTGAACAATGTGTATAGCCTAATTTGAATTTGATAATATTGTCATAGATCTCTCTCTATATGTGCACAATTTTCTTTATGACAATTGTTATTGGCTTCAATCGTCTAGTTGCAAAATTGACGATTCTATGTGCACTCACCTTGAAGATTTCTATTTATATGGTTATGAACTTTAATGGTGAGGTTTTAAGTTGCATTTCAAAATAGATAGCAACTATTGTTTTGACAAAGTTCAAATAATTTCTTGAACAATCTCAGAGCAAGATCATATAGCTTTATTTCTATAAACATGATGTCTCTTAAATTTTGCACGCACAATTTCTATGCAATAATATCAGACACACAGAAACAAGATACAAGTCAATTGTCAATAATCTTCTTTATTATTTGCATAGATTAGCCACTTTGGGCAGTATCCTGAATCTCTATTGCAATGTTTTTTTATCCTAGATGGATTCCTATTATCCAAACACTCTAGAATAAAATGACGTTTGCAAATTGACAACATTTTCAGGCATCTATAGTCTTAGCATTCTTACAGACATTGGAAAATACACTTTCCAATACTGGATACATCCACAGGAACAGTACTAGTTCCATAGGTATTGTATATTTCAAAGATAATGACCATCATTTCTATTTTCATGACAACACCCAGTACTTATATGCTGATAGAAAGCAATAGCTGCAATAAGAGCAATTGATCACAAAGAACATATATTCTTGTCACTAGATAATCTTTTAGAGCTTCGTGTAGATCACTCAAAGTAAATCAATTAATGAATCACCAACTCTACTTGAATGATATTGTCCTCCAATTTCTACACTGTCATGAAAATCAAGCTTGATTTGCAAAAACTCCACAAAAATATTTAGATATCAATTTACTATTCAAAATCAAGATCCTGATTGAAACATCATGAATAACATACTGAACTTACATATACCAGTCATCACAGTATAATTATTCTTCAAACAAGTATAATAGTCATAGACTTTGATACAACCTACATTCTAAAGGATATTTTATTATTGGTTGACAGAAAATGCAAATGTGATCGACGGAATGCTAAGAGCTTGCAAATAGTTGTTCTTTGCAACTACAATTACAAATTATATAGTTATCCAGTGTGGAAAGGAAATGGCTCACTTTTCTGAGGACGAAATCATGTTACAAGTATACACTATTATGATAGTCGAGATGTTCATATTGGTTCTACTGTTCATTCTAGTAAAAAACACTTTGCATTTTTGCATATTGCTGATATGCGATGTAATAGTGTTCTTATATTTTTTTGGCGGTTACTGATCATTATGAACTCAAGGCAAATAGGCATGGAAGAAGTCGTATAAATATTACAATCTAAAACAAGGAAGTATATGCAAACAACATTCAGTAGAGGGCAACAGTGTAGACTTCTTTGTCTTTGTATTTTTATGTATTTATAAATATATTTATATAATAACTCTCATAACTGAACATGATCTGATTTGAACAATGTCTATTGCCTAATTTTAATTTGATAATATTGTCATAGAGCTCTCTCTATATGTGCACAATTTTCTTTATGACAATTGTTATTGGCTTCAATCGTCTAGTTCCAAAATTGGCCATTCTATGTGCACTCACCTGAAAGATTTCTATTTATATGGTTATGAACTTTGATGGTGACGTTTATTGATCAAAGATTTTCTATTACAATTTTTTTTCTTTGCTACACACCATTTTGATAGTTCAAAATGAAGGAGTGGCAAAAGAACAAACGCATATTCTTCCCAACTCAAAAATGGGAACCGATAGACATTGGAAGATATGATGTTGTGAAGATGGCCCATGTTTTTATAATTGATTGTGCAGCTGTGGAAGAGGCAATTTGAATAGTGGTGGGGATAGAAATGCTTCAAGAATTCCCACAAGTACTACAGTACTCAGAAGTTGTTTCTATCTTCCTTTCCAATGCAATGGATCTGTTGCAGTATTTTAGCCTCCTCAAAAAGTTGGCATTTGACTATGTACAAAGTTATCTCATATCGAAGGAAAGTTTTAAGTCAGCAATTCATAACTATGAACTTTTTTACGGTTTATCTCTCATAGGAGGTCTTTTTACCTTTAATGAGATACACAAGGATCCAACGATGTCATGTGTTTATAATGCTATCAAAATTGGCATACAAAATGATTGTATGCTCACTATGCAAAACGCTGTGGATTCCCATCAATTACAACTTGGTCCACACTTTGCATCACGAGTCAAAAGGACTTTTCTTGCCCTTCATTTTCTCTTGGGCCATGTTCCTCATCCACCTCTGCTTCATCACTCTGTCCCTATCCAAAATGTTCTGCCCACTATCCTAAATGCTACTCAAGTTAGTCCAATTGTTTCAAATACTCTGAGCACCTTTCCAGTTCTTGATGCTTCCAGTTCTAACAATAATCAATCTAGTTGAACTATCTAATATGTATAAGCAATTTCTTTTCTGCTTTGCTTGTGTAAGAGCATGCTAAAACAATTATCATACATAATGTTTTGAGTTTAATGCTTCTTTGAGAATCTCTACTTCTAGTCCATATCATTTTTCATTTCTATATTTAGAATAAGTTTAGGTTAAGTGCATACAAATGCAATACAAAATAAATGTCAAAAATATTGATTTGTTTAAATTAAATCAAAATTGAACCTAGATCAATTATAAGCATTATCATAAATAACCAATAAAATATAATAGTCATAGTCCACCTAGTATCCCACCTATTCAATGACTTCTTAACATTTGTCTAAGCATCACTGATATTTTTGCCCCGTGGTGAAATATTTTAAGTAATATGTCACAACTTATCTACATCAAAATATATCCATGTACCTTTTTTATTTATTTAATTGTCTAAAGCATTTATTTTAGGTCAAGTAAGCAAATGTTATTATTGTTTAATTATTTTACCCTAGGAATTAACTAAAAAGAGAGAACATTTTATTTATTTTCTTATTAATGAGCCCCTCCACTCTTAAACCCCCTTACAATTTTCTCCCTTAAGGATATATCTTCTATTTTTTTTTTTCAAATTTTTGGATTTGAAACTAATTATACTCATATCTACCCTTGATCTATCATTGATTATCTTTTTAGGGTTTGTTTATGCTATAAGCTAGTTGGAACCTTAATTTACCTTTGCAGAGGAGCACATGATTAAATACTCACATGGCTTCCCATTCTATTGATCATGAGATCCCTATTAAAGCTAATCACAATCACAATGAACATGAACACCCCCTTAAGGTTTTCTCCCTTAGGGATATATCTTTTGATTTTTTCTAATTTCTGAATCTAAAACTAATTATATTCATAGATACCCTTGATTTATCATTGATTATCTTTTTAGGGTTTGTTTATGTTACAAGCTATTTGGAACCCTAATTTACCTTTACAAAGGAGCGCATGATTAAATACTTACATGGCTTCCCATTCTATTTATCATGAGATCCCTATTAAAGCCAATCACAATGAACATGATTTTGATCATGATAGACATATTCATAAATAATATTTTTTTCTTACAATACAATTATTCTTTCAAGAAATTTCCAATGCTACTTCTATAAAATTAGATACATATTTGCATGATATGTTGCTGGATTTCCCTTTGGCACTAAATTGCTTCATAGTATTGGTTCTCTTGTGGCTTTTTATGCTACTTTACATAATGCACATTCCCCTCTTCCCACCCACCCTTCCTCTTTCATTAATCCTTTCTCTTCTTAACCTACAACACGTCCCTCCTATGGTGTTTACCTCTCCTCTTCCCATATCTAGTGTGACCTCTACACTTTATGTTTATATCTCTAGTGTCATTACTATCTCTCCTTCCATTGGTGTACCACTTACCTTCCATCATACTATCTCTATTTCTTCTCATGCCATACCCACATGCTCTACCATTAGTATTATTTGTTAATGTTCCTCATTTAACATATAGTGTGGCCTTTCCCCTCTTTAGCACTATCTCTTTACCTCTTATTCCTCATCCTCTTTATACTCCTTTATTTTTTCTTACATTACTACCACCACTATCCTCACCTCCACCCTTGATACACAATTATTAAATATAGACATAATTGAAAATAAAGTTGAATCTATGCCTAGTAACCATGATTCCATTACATATATACTTTGTCACATTACACACCTGTTTCATTCGAGGTTGTGACTTACTGTAAGAACCTTCCAATACACTAGAATAAAATAATATTATTCTTATAAAATATTGTGCAAAAGGGAAGAATTAAATTTTTTCCCATAAATAACACAACTCATGAAAAATTGACACTCCCTCTGGGTACCCAGACAAACCATTACGCCGAAAATACGGTGGCCTACCATGGTATAAAACTTGCTCACTCTAGGGGTTTTAAGAAGGCATGGATTGAAGGGGATTCTAGCAACATTATTAATTGTTTAAAGAAAGTCCAAAATCCTAGTTGGACTATTGCCACCTTCATCAAAGAGGCTCTTAAGCTTATGGAAACCTTTGAGGATATGATTATCACCCATATATTCTACGAAGGGAATAAAGTTGCTGATGTGTTTGCCAATGTTGGCGTCACTAGCCAGAATATGCTCACTTGGGATGTCTTGGCTATGATTCTAATTGAGGCTCAAAATTTGATTAACTATGAGTGCCAGCATGGAAGCCAGCTCTAGGGAGATTAATGCTTTTATGATGAAGATGTATCTAATGACTGTCTAGGTAATGATGAAGGCCCAGGTTACACATTTTATGGGTATTGTTAGAGGCCCTATCAAGCTAAATAGGTATCATTTTAACTGCTTGAGTTTCTGGTTTGCTACCTAGAGTAATTGTGAGTCGAGTGCTAAGATGGGTGGGGAAAGAACTAACAGTCAAGCCCTCATCCTGTGATGGGGTTTGCAATAACAGTAGAGTGTGGAAGATTGTGGAGGAGGGGGGTTTGATGCCGTATATGGAGATTATGCATGGTTCCAATCCCATGGCTACATCTATGTTAGCCAAGCATTGGAAAAATTGTCACGGTGACTACTTATGGTTGGGAGCTCAGCATTAGGAATGACCTGATTGCTGATATTACTAGTCTTTTGGTTAGTGGCAAGAAGTTTTTCAAGGAGAGGAAGGCCAGTGAGGAGGCCATGGCAAATTTCTTCAAAGGTAATGAAAGGAGCAAGCTGGTCAAACTTCAGTTGAGAGGCTCCAATCGGAAGTCCATCAAGTCCATCTGGGTTGAGGTGGCTGAGGTTATAATGAGGTATATAACTCTAGATGGTAGGTTCATTGCTCTGTATGGCTATCCTTTCAACATTCTGAACCATTTTCATCATAAAATGTCATTTTCTTTCCCGTTCTACATTTTGGCTTCATTAGGATTTTCAATTAAGGAGAATGCTAGAAATCCCAAACTACTAGTGCTCCATGAAGGGTTAATCATTCTCATCATGGAGTATATGAAGGATAATACCCCAAAGATTGGGGTGAAGAGTAAATCCACTTTGAAGAGGAAGGTGTTCTCAGTTTCTAGTGACTCGGAGACCTAGATGGGGGATGAGGAATGGGTTGAGGATGATGATTTGGAGGAAGAGGTTGAGACATCTGGTAGGAAAAGTAAGAGACATAATAGGAGGGATATCCAGATCTCTTGGTCAGAGGGTTCCCAAACGAGAGATGAAGTGGAGCCAGAGGGTAGAAAGGAAAGAGTGGGTGGCGAGAAAAGGAAAGCCTTTGAGAAAGGAAAAAGCCTTGTATCTGTGAAGAAAGTGAAAAACAAACCTACTAGGGAGGCTAAAATTAGCCCCATTGCAGAGATGGGTGCTGACCGTAGGAAGAGGGTGCCAATGGCAGAGCCTAGTGTTGGTAAAGGTAGATGTTTGTCTATTGTGGAGTTAAATGTTGGTATTCCTTTCTTAGATATCCCTGATCCCTCCCCTGATCTCCCAGAGGACTTTGAGGTTTTGGTGGCTATGACTAAGGATAGGGATGAGTTATATGTGGCCCTTGGTATGGTGAGAGAGGCAGTTAATGGCTAGCATAAGATGACTAAATGGTTATTTGTGGAGATCAATAGAATCAATATTAAGTTGAGGACCCTGCAGGAGAGAGTGGACCGAAAGGGGGAGACCATTGCTAATCAAGACAAAGAGATTGTCCAGGGTTGGGATCCGATTCCTAGAATGGAGGAAATCAAATGACAACTCTTCATATTGAAAGAGTATGGTAGAAGGATCAAGAGTTTGGAGGAGAAGCTTGTTGGGATTAATGAGAACCTTGAGAGGGTTGTGAAAATAAGTCAGTGCACGATCTAGAACAGTCTTTAGGTGATGCGCCTCCTTACTGATAAGTTGAAGGAGCTCCGTAAAGACCAAGTCAGGGATCCTAGTGGTGAGGATAGTCCGGTGTTGAAGTATAATGCGATTGTTGGTAAGAAGCAGGATGACAAAGAAAAGAGTAAACAGAGTAAACCAAGGGTAGCAAGAAGAAGCAGTTCAAAGATGAAAATAAGGAATTGGTGATTTTTGCCAAGCTGCACAAAAGTTTTTATGAACAGCAGTTAGAAGCAATTGATACTCTAAATGAGTTGCAGTAGTTGTCTATGTGGCTAAAAGTTTGTTGTTGTTATGTTTGTTGGCTGTTGGTTGGCTATTAGTTGGATTTCTTATCTTTTGTAGTTACTTTTTGTAAAGTGTTTTAGGGTCCCTTCAAAACTTGTTTTACCCTATAATAAAAAACACAACTCATGAAAAATGCTTTCATCAATATTATAAAATAATATTCATTACATCAGCTAATCAAGTAGCTCAAATAAAGGACTACTCTATTACAATATCTAGCCATATAGCCTCATACAAAAGTATATCACAACAATGTCTTCAATACCAAATCATATCTTCACCACTGAACCTGGTAGAGAGAGAGCATCATTGAGGGGATTTACCACCCAGCCACGAGGCTCACGCCTCCCCAGTCATCCTCCTAAAGGGAAAAGTTTGACCCTTCGCGAGGGGTCTAACAAACTGAAGCCAACATTCATGAAGGAATATGGTGTAGCATGATTTATCTATCATCCCTATAGCATGTGTCAAATGCATATAATGATCTAAATCATGATATGGCAGAGAGTAAAATAAAACATCAAATAGCAATAATTACTAATTTGACTGACAAGCTTTGGCCAAAGCATCTTTTAAGCCACTGATGGGTAGATAGGTTAAAAAGGAACCTACCATTCTCTATTACTCCATATTCAGAACTCGTCCATGCTCTTTCTCTAACTCATCATACAAAATGCAGAAATAGAAAATACTTCAAAGAATATATATATATCATTCAAACATGCAGCTTCCTACAATGCATCATTCAAAGACAGACATATCTTGTCATCATTTCACCATTGATACATCCTAAGTTTGTCGACAAACAGAAAGGATGCAAATAATATTCGCAAGGACTAGTCTTCAACAAACGTTTCCTCAATCTTTCAATAATCCAAAGATAATATGGTATCTTCCAATTAAGTAACAGATTTTCAACTCTTAACATAAAATTTTAGACTACAGGGTTTCAAATAGGTTTTATTTACCAAATCAGGGGATATAGCTCTTACCAAACTATTCTTTTACACATACTTAAAGCAACAATGATCAAGAATTTATACTATCATAGGTTTTGTTTTTCTTATGCAACTAAATGAGGACTACTAGATTAGGGTTGAAATTCCACTATTATCACATATTACAAATTCTAAAGTAATGTAAGGACATAGCTAATTTGTACCAATTTCCTTGCACAAGTAATTAATGAAAGGGAAGATAAATCCTCTAATCATTGTCTACGTATATTCACTAATGATAATAGTAGCTAAGTGGTGGTATTAATCACATCCAAGCAATGTTCTTATTTAAACCAAGTACTCAATTCTAACTAATAAAGTCAACATAAGAAAATAGGTGACCTTACATAAATATACATACAGTGGAAACTAATCTCTATATGCATTTGTGATTTGAGTTATGCATTTGTGATTTGAGTCTAAGTTGGCCGCTAAGTATATATGAGATATATGTGTGACTTGGGTGCTATTAGACTAAGGATTGACATAAATTGATGTAAATATTAAGTTATCGTAGCTTAGTTTAGAGTATAAGACTAACATTAGTAATATTATTTATTAAAGTAATTATTTTATTTACTTACAAGAATAAATATTTCCAAATTCAAGTTAAGGTATGAATTCAAGATAACTAAGAGTTATATGTTTTCTTCCCCTAATGAAAAGTAAGAAGATACTCAAGATTTATTAATATATAAACTTCTAATTATCCTTTAAATTAATTTCTCTAATCTTGTTGTCAATTAAATCATATATAAACATGTATTATCCTTAATTCAGAAACCTGTTTCCTAATTGATATTATTCTAAATCTCAAGAAAATTTTCTTTTGTTATTTTAACTAAAATCATAAAAAATACTTTCTAAAATTTCAACTAGTGTTAATTCAAAGCATGCATAAGCTAGCATTACAAAGTAATTTACATTATATATTTCCTAAATTCATGATATTCTCCAAGTCTAAATCAAATTAATAAACTAAATCCATTCAACCATAGGGAAGTATTTATTTAGCAGCCCCAAATCAAGATTTAAACATATGAAAGCAATAGATACATGCAGCGCATAAGAGGAGTTTCAGGCGCCAACATTGGGCGTATGGCCTCCTAGAGGGAAGTCCTATGTTTAAACAAATAAATCTGCATAGATTCATGGGATATCCTTAGCAAAATCTGCAGATTCTTAATAGAATTTAAAGAAAACAAATAGGCAAAAGGGTAAGCATTCCAGGATGGGATTTGAAAGAGATGCCATAGGTATCATGACCAGGTCGTATGGCCTCTTACAGAAGCTCTTCAGATCATAAAAAAATCTCCAAGGATGAGGCAGTTTGAAATATGAGTATGAAGATAAGAGAGGGTTTACGTTACTGATTCAAGAAAGAATGTTATGGGTTTTCTTTCGCTAGTGATTCTATGATCTGGGGTTAATCTTGGTAAAAGGAAACAAATTAGAATGTTTCATAAATTTTTTATTTTGTTTCCATTCATTCATGTATGCAGAGGAAGTAAAAGAGGCCCAAATTTTGCAGAGTAGAAGAAAATCTACAGGTAAAGATTTGATGGTCTTGCCATCTCTTGATCGTACGGCCTCGTTGAGAGGGTTTCACAAAATAAATTAGAATACCCAAGGTCTTGTACATTTCAGAAATTAAACTATCACAAAGGTGAAATGGATATGTGATTCAAGCTGAGGTTTGATATTTTTGACAGATTGGATTTAGGAATAATTTAAGGAATCTCATATTTACAATGTAACACTATATAAGTTTTTCTTTAAAAAATAATGAAACAATCATTTAATTGTTTTCAATGGAGTGAAATCTTCAATAAGGTTATCATTCTCAGTGTGCATGGCACCACAAAAGGGGGTTTAATCAGAATCTAAGAGGAATAAATACTTAGTAGGGTTTCAAATAAAGAGACAGATTGAGTCTAGGTGTTAATAAGTTTCAATTTGTAAAACTATAAGCTTTGAGTCCAGGTTGAGGTACTAGGATGGTGTTAATAAGTTTCAATTGGTAAAACTAAAAGTTTAATTACTTTATCTTTCAAAGGCTTTCAGGATTTTGACAGGTTTGGGAACCTGCAAACTTGCCAAAAGGCTTCTGTACTTAATGAATTTGAAGGATTTAGAGAATTTTGAAGGCTTCTTAAGGATTTGAAGGATTTTTGAGGGAACTTTGCAACACATGATGGGGATACAAAAAGCAAAACGTAGACAACACAAGCAAGGACTAAGACAAATCTAGAAATTTTCAAGTTGGGTCCCAACAAAGTGGATCTTCATAGATCTCTCCCCTAAAACATGTGGTTAAATTTTCTTGTGTTACTTTTGGAAGATTTGAACATACATTCTATGATGGAAAATAGATGTTTTCTATTCTATGTTTAGATCTTATGCTTCTTCTTTGTGTTAGATTTGTTAGATCTAGCTATGTTTCCATTTCATCTATGTGTTAGCCTAGTTTGCTCTTATTAGTGTACAATGACTATTCTCTTTGGATGCCTTATAGGAATAGGTGCAAGTAGAAGAAATAAGACGCAAACCAAATTGAAGACAAGTATCTCTCTAATCATAATTTTATCCTATGTATTTCATGATGTTTACTATAACCTTATTTAGCAGACTTCTTTCCTCTATCATGTCATAGACTTGTTAAAGTGGGGACAAAATGTGATAATAGAAATTACATACCCTACAATTCTATTATTATTATTTTGTGCATATTTTAGCTCCTTTCCCATTTTGTGTATTTTTACCTTATTTTGACCTTTCCCCCTTTCCTCAACCATGCCTCTATCCTTTCTCATGACCCTATTCCACTTTTGATCCATCATTTATTGATTTACTCTCATTATTTATTTATTTTCGCTTATTAACTTCTCCCCTTCTTCATGCCCCCCTTACCCTCATTTTTATTATAATTTTCCCTCTTTATCTCTTTTGATCAAATCATTAAATGCAATTATTATCCTTTAACCTATGCTCAAAGCTCATCCTTTTCTCCTCAAATTTGCATCACATAGCTTTTCATGACTCATAACCATGACCCTTAGATGGACCCTTTGATCTTGGACTTTCCCTAAAAATTAGACCTCCTCAGGCTCAAGGACAAGGTTGCAACATCCTATTTAAGAAGTGTTGGATAGGTCCATATCTAAGGAATAAGTCTAAAAGAGAGGAGTGGGAAGAGAAGTAAAAGGGTAAGAATCCATGTCATAATAGAATGTGTCCCATGAGATGTCATAAAATAGGGGACATGAAGTAGAACATGTAAGATGGCACAAAGTATCATCTCTACAGAATGTCCAAAACATTCATAAGAAATCCAAAAGCATGTGGGAAGCCTCTATCATGATGAAAAGTAGGTAAATCATCATAACTCTCCTAAATATTTTATAAAAGCTTCATTGAACTAGTGAAAGTATCCAAAGGAGGAGTAGTATCTAAGAACTCAGAGTAAATAATCTTGAGATGGACTAATGGTAAATCCATGTCATTATGGATTGCACAAGAATATCCTATACCTTTATAATAATTCATTTTAGGTGGTTGGATGGGTTCTACTATGTATTATTGTTTCAAACTTAAGCCTCTTCCATTATAGCCAAACTTTTGCGAAAAAAATTATACTTTGCCATACTGATTAACCAATTGTGATAAGGATAAACTACATTTATAATTAAGGCTAGTCTTATATCCATGAGAGGCAACACCTTCATAAGAATTTTTGTCTAATTGAGAATTTGAAGGTGATTTACCATGTATAGCATGTTCATTATCTTAGACTTTATGTTCCTCATCACAAGATGATATAAAATCAAGAGAACCCCAATCATCCTTATGATCAACATGTTGTATGGGTGGATTGGGAGAGGTTCCCAAGGGTACTATAGGTGTAACCAATTGATTTGATGATATCCAACTATTGTCTTTCTCAACAATGTGACAAGTTTGTATGAATTATCATCAACTATGACTATACACCTCTTGTTATTATAAATGAAATTGAGATTATGATAAAGCATAGAAGGCATGACACCTATAGCATGGATCCATAGACAACCTAAAATAATGTTATATGCTAAACATCTAAGCATAACATAGAAGATTGTATCAAGCATGGTGGGCCCTAGAGTGATAGGAAAAGTGACAAAACCAAGGGATTTGAATATCACATTATTAAATTCTTTGATACTAAGTAATCAACTCAAACAACATCCAATTTTTTTTACTACAAATGTTAAAACCAAACCAATTGTCAATTAGAGCTCTTTTAACTATAAGATCTCCATACATAAACAAAATCTATAACAATCTATGTTCTTTAACCACATGAGGAGGAGATAGCTCATGAAATCTTGGTTTTATCTTAAACAATGGGCTTCAAGATTTAGACCAACTCATTTAGAGTAATAGTAGATGGTGTAGACACCTAAAATTATCCCATTCCCAGATCAGACACTCACCTGCCATAATTCACTATTAAATAATCCTTAATTATTTGATTAAGTTCATCTATCGATATTCATCTTATTCCTCCATATTTAATTAAATAATTTTGATTATTTAATTAAAGCTAATATTCTATTTCCTTCAAAATAAATAAAATTCAATATTTTATTTATTTATCCACGTGCATGAAATTAAATAATTAATTTATTTAATTCCCTATTATTCTGTCTCCTCCATAATTCACTCTTGATTAGTTTAGATAACTAATCAATCAAATTAGTTAACTAAATCTATCAAATCAATTAATTAGTCAATCAATTTAGTTAACAAATCAATCAATTTAGTTAACTAAGTAATCAACTCAGTCAACTCTTCAATCAATTCTGTTAGGTCCCCTGATTTGTGAGAGGACAAGGACACTTGTGACTCTCTCATTTGCTCACATCATCTCAACCATTTCTAGCCATTGATCTCTCTAATCACTCTCCACCATTGATCTTTGCTATTGAAAATCTATAAATGAAACATCCTTCTCAACATCTAATCATCTCTCCGATCTTCATACAACATCACATTGCTAAAATCATTCTAGATCTTATCATCCTTATATCACAAGGTTATGTTGACAAATTGAGCAATCCACATATCAATGTAGCAAAGAGCAATCGATTGGAGTTGGGTACACTTTAGTACGCTCAATCAGTGAATTTGGATTTGTGAAGGCAAATGAAGGTGAAATGTATTTGATTTCAATTTATTTCATTTATGTTTGTGTCTCAAATTTTACCTATCACAGATGGAATAATGATTCATGCTAGGGTTTGCCTCAAGATGTTTATATATGTATATGAGGAATTCATCAAATCCCATAGAGATGTTTAAATGGGGGTAATTGTTAAATTCATCATGTTCATTATACCTCATATTTGTTTTGTGATATGTATGCCTAACTATAGAATAATTTTGTTGTGTAACCAAGGCATGAAAAGTAGGAATAACACTACAGATAGATGGCTAAGCATGAAAGGCAGGGCATGATGAGTCATAACCTATATAAACAATAGAATCATCATTACATGTAGAAAGAATATCATCATAAGATCCAACAATGTCATGTGTAGGGAAAGTAGATATACCCTCATCACATAAAGTCTCATCCATAGGTATAGCAATAGAGGGTAAATGAATATTATGAGTATTTGTCATGATAGATGCATCATGAATCAAATTGTGTAAAAGGTGCTCAAAGGTAAAGCATTATTATGTTCAAGAACATCATTGCACTATCCATGGGAGGAATGCAAAAAATATGAGAATAATAGATAAGTGAAGTGAGAGTATCTAGAAGAGAAGGAAAAATAATGACTAAATTTGTGGAGGAAAAGACACATACATGATGAAATAAAGGCTCCATAGAAAATTTGATTCCATCCTTGTAATAGTAAAAAGTCATGAATGAATCCAGAATGAGGGGATCACATGTCACAAAGTGTGTAAACACATCAAAATCTATAAGATAAACATGAACAACAGTCAAGGATAAAGGACAATGAGAATTCATGATGTAAGATGTATCAATGAAGATCAAACTAAGGGTGGGTACTAAAACGATTATGTAATAAAGGCCCAAACCCTAATATAAGTAGACAAATGTGTGAGTTATGATGTAAATCATAAAATTAGTCAAGAATCAAGTTTAAAAATGAAGCCCTAAAGGTTCCAACAGGGGTGGGTAAGGTGGGTAAGAGAAAGGTCACATAATGTAAGCTCTACCCCTAGAATAAGGATGTATCAATGAAGTACTAATGTGAAAGGAGAATTAAGCCCTATTCAAAACAATCAAAAAATGATAGATCTACAAACCCTACTGAAGGAAATAATCCTAGGGGAAAACTTTGAGTTATGTAAGCAAATGTCAGGTTCACCAAAATGTAAGGGAATAAAAATATCTTACATGGATTAACCTAGGTTAATTAAATAAATGCAACAATAAAGTATAATTAACTTAGATTAATTAGAACTAGGAATTGATGAATCAAAATGCTATTTTTAGAAATTAAATATGATGGATAGGGCACTTAGCTTTGAGAACTACAATGAAGAATAAGTGTTGATGCTACATAGAATTAAATTGTTCTAGTACATAAAATTAATGCTTGCATTTTAATAAATGCATCAGGTTTTGCATAGTCCCAAAAAACCATTGGGGTCAAATCCGAGTGTTGCAGAAATGTTGATGTGGGGGATCACTTTGAAACCCATGAGATCACCTTAATGGAATGTAATGTAAACCTCTACAACCAATGTTACCTCGATCTTTGATATCTAAATTTGTGCAACGACATGCAATATCTAGAAATACCTTTAGGGAAGTTGTTGAATTATGAGGGTCAAGTTCTCAGTCAAGCCCCTTGACTGCCTTTACAACCTTGGGTGAATGTTGGAAGAGAACAAACAAACATACAAATGGCCTAGGTGCGAATTTTGATTATGATTATGATGTGTTTGTTTTAAGCTCCAAATCAAAATGTTTCTAGAATGATTTATCCTTATAGTTGCATATGACTTAGTCGCACATTGAATGCATTTAATTACCAAGACATAACAATAACTCATGCAAAGGTGTACCAACTGGCTCCCAATGGCTAGCGGAAAAAGGTGGGAATTGATAGTTTGAATTTAAAAATTAAAAATTTGGGGGTCAATCCCAAATGAACTACATATTGGCTCTTGACATAAAATTGTAGATTTCAAAATGAAGATCCAATATGTATGTGTGCAAGGCTAGGTGTAAGAAATAATTATTAGTGATGACTATGTGAGAATGTGTGTAACTAAAGATTAGATAAAACTAAATGTGTGAAAATAAGTATAAATAGATGTAAAATAGGATAAATAATAAAAAAAAAAATCCACGGGAATTTTCCTCATTACAATTTGATTGGCCCAGATTTATGTAAAAGGGGTTTTATTCCCTTCAAATAGTGAACTCCATGTATATGGATACCTAAGAGATTATTTTACACTGAGTGGTCAATGGCGCTACGTTGGGGTTATAGATTGGAGAGTAGTGGAGTCTCATTGGCATTGACATTGACACTGCCATGGCATCCTCAGCTGCCCTTTGTGGATTTCAATTCCCTACATTTGCTCCTGCGCTCCCCCGCCATCAACTGCAAACAGTATTTAGTAGGAGGAGGAGGAGTTTTTCCACTCACAAATCTAAGATTATGGGCGTGGTGTATGCAGAGTCTCAGTCTGAGTGGTGGAAAAGAGAGGAGGAGCGTTGGCTGCGAGAAGAGCAGCGGTGGTTGAGAGAGGAAGCAAGGTGGTTCAGAGAAGAAGCTCGCTGGCAAGCCCAACTCCACGCTCTTCAATCTCAAATCTCCTCTCTGACCCGACAACTACAACTACTACAACACTTCCCTCCCTCTTCCCCACACTTTAATGCATCTGGGGTGGATTTACAAGATCAAATTTCGCCCCTTTCTTCCTCCTCCTCCTCCACTGTCACCACCACTAGCGGCCGCTACATCAACAGTAGCAGCAGCAACAAAAACAAGAAGAGAAGCTCCCTTAAATTGGGCTCCCGAGGAGAAGCTGTGAAAGAGATGCAGGTGACATTCATATTCATATTCGTATTCATAGAAAAGAGAGAAAGATAAATTTTATTAGTAATTTGGGTTTGAGACTGACAGGAAGCATTACAAGGGTTGGGTTTCTATTCGGGAGAGGAAGATATGGAATATTCCAGCTTTGATGGAGGCACTCAAAGAGCTGTTAAGTCATGGCAAGTAAGTACTCATTTCATTTGCAGTGCTTTTTCCTATTTCCAATAATTACTCTCCTTCTAGGATCAGGATGGACATTGGATAACACCGCTTTTGTTTCACACATATCCTTATTGTTGGAATAAATGAATAAATCATGTGTTAGTATGCTGGCAGTCTTTTAGAGAGCTGGTAATAGTGTTGGCAGGCAGGGGGTTTAAATGGCTGTCCAAAACTGATGCTATAGCAATGCGGACAGCAAAAACAAAATACAAAGAGAGACCAGAAAACACAGAACAGAAATATGTATTTATATTTTCTTCTTCAAAAATTACATTCAAAAAACCTTTATAAAAACTTCATGCAGAGCTGCTGCTCTGTTTTGCATATTCAATCTATATTTTGCTGCAAACCTGGAGCTGCTGTACCTTCACTGTGCTGCTGCACATACACCTTCTATTCTCTATTGTTCTGCTGTTTCCTTCTGCTGCAATCTTCTTGTTCTCTGCTGGAACATTCCCTTACACCTCTGTTGTTGCAGGCTTTTTTTCTCCCTTCAAAAACTCAGTCTCTCTGACCGTTTCATTCTTTCTTTTGTCTCATTCATTCCATGCCAAAAATTGGCGCTCAAACTCTTTGCAAATTCAAACTTACCTACCATATTAACTGCTGGTAGGGCAAATAGTTGCTGGGACAGATTTTGGAAGATCCCCAAAACTGACACGGGGGCAGGTGTATTAATGCTCTTACGGAAGATTAAATATTCCAACACTCCCCTTTAATCTGAAGTCACCTGTCATTCAACAATCTTCTTTCCGAAACTTATTTCCGGAGTTAAACCTTTGCATTTGCCTTTCTGGAGCAGATCTCTGGAGTTGTTTCTATAATTCTGGATCACCTTCAGAGCTCTTCTCTGCATCTCTGGAGCACTCTGTCTGCATCTCCGAAGCTAACTTCCTGCATCTCCGGATTTGCACTAACTTTCCAGGGTTGAACCTCTGGAGCTCTGTTGTAACTGTCTTTCCAGAGTTGAACCTCCGGAGTTGTCTCCTTTCCAGGGTTGCACTCCTCCGGAGCTGTCTGCAATGCCAAGCCTATCTTTTAGGCGTTCAAAGGAATCTTTTGACAATGCTTTGGTAAAAATATCAATGACCTGCTACTCGGATCTGCAATATTGAAGTTCAATCTCTCCTCGTTCTACCAACTCCCTTATGAAGTGATAACGGATCTCAATATGCTTGCTTCGTCCATGGAAAATTGGATTCTTTGTCAGGGCTATTGATAAAACATTGTCACAATGAATAGTTGTACCATCTTCTTGCTGCTCATTCAAGTTTGCAAGGATCCTTCTCAACTAAATAGCCTGACGTGCTGCTGGATTTGCTGCAATATACTCAGCTACTGCTATGGAGAGAGAGACAATGGGCTGGTTCTTGGATGCGCATGAAATTGCGTTTGAACCCATGTGGTATAACCTGAAGTGCTCTTTCTATCATCTACATTACCTGCCCAATCACTATCATCGAAACCAGCCAATTTAAACTCATTAGATGAACCATACAAGATGCCATAACCTGTTGTGCTATTCACATATCTCAAGATTCTCTTTCCTGCTTGCCAATGCATATCCTTAGGTTTCTCCATGAACTTAGAAATCGGGCTTATTGCATACATCAAATCAGGCCTAGTAGTTATCAATTACACGAGGCTTCCAACCATACTCTTGTAGAGTGTTGGGTTAACTTCCTTGTTGTTATCCTCTTTACTCAGTTTCAGACTTGTGGCTGTTGGTGTTGGGTCAGGTTTGCTGTTCTCCATTTTAAATCTCTTCACAATCTGTTTGACATAGTTAGTTTGCGAAATAAATATGCCATGCTCTGTTTGTTTGACCTCAATGCCAAGAAAATATTTCAGCAGTTTGTCATCTCAAACTCATTCTTCATTACCTCTTTGAAATCAACAATGAAGAGATCACTATTACCCGTAAAAATCAAATCTACATACAAAACAACAATCAAAATATTACCTTGAGCTGCTTTGATATAAAGAATGGGCTCACTGCTGCTTTTGCTAAAGCCATTGCTCACTAGATATGAGTTTATTTTGCTGTAGCATGCCCTAGGTGCTTGTTTCAGCCCATAGAGAGCTTTCCGGAGCCTATATACTTTGTCCTCTTGCCTTGGGACTTCATAGCTAGGTGGCTGCTCCACATACACTTCCTCTTTCAGCACTCCGTTCAAGAAGGCTGACTTTACATCCATTTGGTACACCTTCCATTTGTGTTGGGCTGCAATTTCTATGACTACCCTAACTGTTTCCAACCTTACAACTGGTGCATATGTCTTATCATAATCTCTTCCAGACTCCTGCTTATACCCTTTGACAACTAGCCTTGTCTTATGTCTTTCAATCTTACCTTCAGTAATAGACTTGGTCTTGTAGACCCACTTAACTCCAATCACTTGTTTACCCTTGGGTAAATCCGTTAGCTGCCATGTGTCATTCCTCTCTATGGCATCCAATTCCTCATCCATGGCCGTACACCATTTCTCTTCTTTCATAGCTTCCTCAAAGTGCATTGGATCACTGCATGAAAATAATTCAAAGTCCAAATTTTGATCATCATCAACATACCTTGTGCTGTCATAAATCTCCCTCACACTCCTTGTCCTTCGTGGCATCAATGATGCAAGTGTAGGGTCTGAATTACCTCTAAAGTTGCTGCTATTCTGACCTTCGGAGCTACTGTATTGCTAACCACCAGAACTGCTGCTCTGTTGAACTTTGGAGCTGCAGATCTCTGAAGTTACAGACCTTCAGAGCTGTTGTACTGTTGTCCACCTCTAGAGTTGCTGTTTTGCTGAGCACCTCTGGAGCTACTTTTTTCCAAGACTCTACGGTAGTTTCTCCCTGAGCTACTGCTCTTCAGAGCTCCTCCAGAGTTGTCCTCCAGAGCTTCATCTTCAAGGGGTATTGTGACTGAAATACCCGTGGTGCTGTCCACCATTCCATCCCATGCTTCATTCTTAATGAACTCAACGTCCCTGCTGATCACAATCCTTTTGGTGATGGGGTTATATAGTTTGTAGGCTTTTAACTCTTCACTATAGCCTATGAAGATACATTTTTCATCTCTATCATCAAATTTCTGCCTCTTCTCTTTAGGCACGAATGCATATGCTACACACCCGAAGATTCTTAAGTGCTCAACACTCCATTTGTTGTTTATCCACGCCTCTTGTGGAATCCTATCACAAACAACTTTTGTAAGGCACCTATTCAATAGGTAAACTGCTATTGCTATAACTTCACCCCAAAAATCATGTGACAGTCCTTTTGCTTTTAGCATGCTTACTGCCATCTTTTGAATGGTTCTGTTTTTCCTTTCAGCCACTCCATTTTGCTGTGGAGTATACCTTGTAAATTGTTTTTGTGTGCCTTCATTCCTGTAGAAATTTAGAAATTCTTTGGAGATATACTCTCCCCCTCTATCTATTTTTAGGGCTTTGATATAGTGGCCGCTTTGCTTTTCAGCTGAGGCCTTAAATCACTTGAATTTCTCGAAGGCTTCTGATTTGTTTTTCAAGAAATAAACCCAGATTTTTCTACTGTAATCATCTATGAAAGTCAAAATAAGTATTTCTAGCCAAGGTGTGAGTTTTTATGGGACCACACAAATCTGAGTGCAACTCCAATGGTGCTTTTGCTCTCCTAGAATACCCTGATTGAAAGGGTTGTCTATGTTGTTTTCCTAAAATGTAGGATTCACATTTCCCATTGGGCTCTACAATGTTTGGTAGCCCTCTAACCATGCCTTTCTTGGACAATAAACTTAAACCAGAAAAACTTAAGTGCCCATATCTCAAATGCCAAAGTTTGGATAGGTCTTTGATTGTTGTCCCATTGCTGTGAGCACCGGAGATGGCGTCAGAGACTCTATATGTATCCTAAGAGGAAACATTCTGTTTCTTGTCATTTGTACTTTTGCAATGACTTTCTTGCTGCCTCCTTTGTCAAATATCATGCACTCTTCATTCTGCATCAGGATTTTATAACCGTTTTGGACCATTTGTCCAATGCTCAATAGGTTATGTTTTATGCCTGGGGCATAGTATACATCCTAGATCTTCCTCCTTTCACCATGCTTGGTTTGAATGTTGACTGTATCTTTTTCCATGATAGGAACTTACTCATTGTTTCCCATTTTGATTTCAGTTTCTATGCTGCTATCTATGGAGGCAAAGAAGTTTTTGTTGCCACTCATGTGGTTGCTACAAGCGCTATCTAAATACCATACTTCATCACTACTCCTCTTAGCAAGATTGCAAACAATAAATACATTTGACTGTTTTTCATTTTCAGCCTTGTTTTCATTTGCTAGATTAGCATTTTGACCTCCATGATCACGCTGTTTCTTCCTACACTCATTAGCATAATGACCAAACTTATGACAGTAATAACATTGCACATTATTTTTGTCATACCTCTGATTGGAACTACTGTTCTTCTTCTTGTCTTGGGAGGATGGTTGTGGGGTGCTTGCCTCTTCTTGGTTGTTTGAAACTCCTCTTTCGGAGTTGCTTTTTCCTCTACCTCTTTGACCTTTACCTCTATTGTTTCTTCCTCTTCCCCTACCTTTTGCCTTGGTTTGAGCCTTGAAGGCTTGCTCAAGGGAAGGAGCGGATCTATTCAACTGCTGCTCATGGGTTTGTAGTGAACCCAACAACTCATCAACTGTCATCTTGGACAGGTCTTTAGCCTCTTCAATGGCTATGACAATAGGGTTAAACCTAGAAGGTAGACTCCTTAGGATCTTCTCAATAATCCTTTGATGTTCCATAGTTTCTCCATTTGCCCTTAACTGATTTATCATGGTAGAAACCCCAGTGTGAAAGGTTGAAATAGACTCACTGTTCTTCATTTGCAAAGTTTCAAAATCTCTTCTTAACAGTTGGAGCTTTACCAATCTCACCTTATCAGTCCCTTTATAGCTGTTTTGCAATATTTCCCATGCCTGTTTTGAGTAGTTTGCTATTGCCATGCGGGGGAAAATAGCCTCTGTCAAGGTTGCCCCAATTAAGCTGAGGGCTTTTGCATCCTTCATCCTTGTTTTCTTCAACTGATTCCTTTGGGCATTAGATAGGGTTGCATAGGCTGTTGGGTCTGTAGTATCTTCGAACCCATCGATGTCCAACTCTCATAGGTCATTTGCAACCAGTATTATCTTCATCTTCTTAGCCCAAATATCATAGTTCTGCCCATCAAAATTCGGTGGCTGTTGCCATCCTTTGCTATCCTCACCTGCCATTTCACTGGATTTGGACAAGACTCTCAAACCCAAAAAATTTTAGTGCCTAGAAAACTAGGGCTCATCCAAAAACACCCACAAACAATTTCTAACTATCCAGAAAAACAGGGCTCTGATATCACTTGTTGGCAGGCAGGGGGTTTAAATGGCTGTCCAAACTAATGCTACAGCAATGTGGACAACAAAAACAAAACACAAGAGCCCAGAAAACACAAAACAGAAATATGTATTTATATTTTCCTCTTCAAAAATTACATTCAAAAAACCTTTACAAAAACTTCATGCAGAGCTGTTGCTCTATTTTGCACATTCAATCTATATTTTGCCCCAAACCTAGAGCCGTTGTACCTTCACTATGCTGCTGCACATACACCTTCTATTCTCTGTTGTTCTGTTGTTTCCTTCTGTTGCAATCTTCTTGTTCTCTGTTGGAACATTCCCTTACACCTCTGCTGCTGCAGGCTTTCTTTTCCCTTCAAAAACTCAGTCTCTGACAGTTTCATTCTTCCTTTTGTCTCATTCATTCCATGCCAAAAACTGGCGCTCAAACTTTTTGCAAATTCAAACTTACCTACCATATTAACTGCTGGCAGGGCAAACAGTTGCTGGGGCAGATTTTGGAAGATCCCCAAAACTGACGCGGTGGCAGGTGCATTAATGCTTTGACGGAAGATTAAATATTCCAACAAATAGGAGTCTTAGTTAGCGTCTCAGTGAGTATTAGATAGGTGAGTGTTAATTCTAGTTTGACAATTAAATGGTTTAATTAAAACCAGATTTGTAGGAGTTTGTTCTGAAGAGGCTATAAAATCATGTAATTTTTTTCAATTGAATATATAATACAGATAGTTTTATTTGTATTAATGATATCTATTATCAACATGTGACTGGACAGTTTATACAATTTCCCTAATTTCACCTGCAAACATTGTAGCTCCCAAGCTGAGGATGCAGTCCTAATCTGTAATCATTTATTGTGGGATTCTTTCTACTTGTAGTGAACTAGTGAGAGTGCCATGCTGTGTAAACAGCATTGGTTCAATGTGGACAGTAACAGTTCCCCAACAAGCATCAGTCACAGAACTAGTAGATGAGTTTAAGCCTTTTCATTGGGGTTTTGTTTTCATATTATTTACTCTTGAGGGTATGGAGGGGAAGGGACAATTTTAATTCAAAGGAAACACTTTTGATGGGTTATTTTAATTCAAAGAAAACACTTTTGATGGTAGGCTTCACTTTGAACTTTGCAACAATGATAGGATGGCTACCGAGCCTTTTTGGCTTGGGAGAGCATCTGAAGAAGGGGCTTCGGTACAGTGTTTACTCAAGTGGAAAAATAAGCAAGTTTTAATAAATTCAAAATCGTCTTTTACTCATATAGTTCAGACCCTAGAATTAAAATCCATGGTATGTGTTTAAACAGGCAACCCTAGGGATCGTGGAGGATGGAACAATGACGCCAGAACTCTTGGCAAAATTGCTAGGGGAGGAAATGCTGGATACTGAGTTAGAGGAAGAATTGACTAATGGTGCTTCTGTTCCATTGTCAGAGAAGGTAAACTCATTACGACCATTTATATCTCACAAGTTTATAATGCCATATTTCTTATTGCTAGTAATGTGATCTGGATATGTCATTAATAGAAATGTATGAGCTAATGTCATATGCCTGGTGTTGACTGTTGTACAAAATTGTCTTTCCTTTGTTGTTTTGACAATTTTGTTCAGTCTATGGAATTATAAGATCACAGTACCCGGTTGTTTGATTCTACCACACATATTACACAAGTAAATAAAATTTCTACACTTGAAATTCAATGCCCTTTGATGTTCTCAAGTATCAATTCATGAGGTGTGTGCTCAAGCATCAGTGCTCCCGGGCTATCTTTTCTTATGAACATTGTTCATCAATTGCAAAAAAATATTCAAAACTTTCTGCTTAATATTAGTTACACTGCTATTTGGCATCAAAGATCTCCCGGTTAAGAAGTGAACCTATCATGGGTAGTAGAGAAGATAGAAAGTAAGTCTCATCCTATGTGGCAATTTGCAAAAAGGATCTTCCATATGTTTTTTGGTTTCTTTGAATCTCATTATGTGTCACTCTCCGTGAACATATCTAGTTTAATTGAAACCCAAGTTGCTAGGCATGAGGAAAGAAGAAATATCTAATTCAATATATGTTGGAAGAAAGATGTAACAGTAAAATATGTTCATGCTTTTATAGCTCAGAATCATGACAATTAGTCAATTCATCTTAGTTCCAGTATGTCTCATAAAATGATTTCATCTCTTTGTGGACCTATTCCCTTCTGTACCATTCAGTTAAAGATGGCATTGTTTCCTACAGGAAAAGATAAATAGCTCTGTACCATTCAGTTAAAGATGGCATTGTTTCCTACAGGAAAAGATAAATAGCTCTACTCAAAAACCACCGCCAACAGAAATTGCAAAGACCCAACAGGCCATAAGAAGTAAACCAGAAGGAGTTGAAACCTCTGAAAAACGAGTGTATCTCCTTGGAGAAAACAGGTGGGAAGAACCTCAAAGGCTTAAAAACAAGCAAAACGGTGGTACCAAAGTTGGGACAACTGCAAAGTGTTTTAGTTGTCGAGGGGAAGGCAAAATGCTCTGTACAGGTATCATTTCCCTTGCTCGATGTTGAGAAAGTTTTAAAGTCCCTGTTATTTTATTAATTGATACTCTGGCCAAAGTCCAAGTCACAATTTTCTAGTCATGTTTCTCTACAGAATGTGAAGGCACTGGCGATCTGAATGTCGAAGAGCAGGTTAGACATCTATTGATAATAATATGCTTACCATGTTTATATTTCTCCATGTTTTATTATTTCTCATCTATTCAGAGGCATCTTTATCCTTTTATGTATTGCAAAAGTCATTTCTATTGCTTGAGATAAAATATTTATCTAGATATGAATCATGTGTTGAACCGTTGCAGTTCTTGGAATGGGTAAAAGAAGCCAAATGCCCTTATTGTGAGGGTTCAGGATATACTGTTTGTGATGTGTGTGAAGGAAAAGGTGACAGAGGTTAACAAAGATTGGAGTTTTTAATCTTGTTTATATATGAACAAGTGTTATGTGGTGGCTAGTACCAATTTCTAAAGTGTTACAGTGATTTTTCTAGTTTAAGGCCCAATGGTCGCTGCCCAAAACATATTCGCTATGACAATTTGCTTTGTATTTCGGCCAAGGGAAACAGAGAAGTTTCTTTGTGAAAGTACACTACAAATGGCACATGCTTATATAACATTAACATTTTATAGAGCGTCTGTAATTATTTAATGTCTACCAGTAGTACCATATTCCTGCAAACATTTTTCGTTTATATCGAACACTGCTAGAACTGTATGGAAAGTGTGTGTGCAGAGCACGAGAAGAAAATTTGCAAGTTGGTATGAGTAGAACTTTGGCTACCAGGGATGTATAGATAGGCCTGTCATCCGAACTAGGAACATTTGTTTTGATAAAGCAAGCTGTAATAAAAATTTGAAGGTAATTTTAAATTATCATGCATGATTTTGGAAGGCATGAAGTTAGGGTGTACAGCTATTGGTCGTTTCTTTCACATTTAATAATTATAATATTGAAAACTAAGATACTTAATGTCCATTACATAGACATTATATTAGCTATAACTAATTGAATGTGAAACAAGTTAGATTTAGGTTTCATGTTATTGTACAAGGTAAGTATTATGTTAGTATGAGAGAATGTTACCTCATAAATCTTGGCAAAGATAAGGTGAATACATAGGGTAAGTATTAGTGAAAGAATTATGAAGAAGTCATTCTTATTAAGCCAGTACATTAAATGAAAAGATTCTCAATAGTGTTAGCTAATTTATAGATGGAAGCAACATATGACTACTGGAGAATGTGCAACAAGTAGAGAGTGACCTTCATATATAAGAATTATTCAACCGAGTATAAAAAAGGATGTGCCAAGGGGGTGATGGGTCATCTACGCATGGGCTATGTGGTAGAAGAACTTGAATTGAAACGAAGAGAACCAATCCTAGACAAGTGTCTAAAGACTCAATCCTAGTTGTTCTAAGAACAAATCTTGTCCATGTAAATTGAGTGTGAAGAGCTATTTGAGACAATTTGAAATAGAAAAGGGGTCACTGATATAGATTGACATATGTACAGATAAAAGTAAATTTAGTTATACGAGAAAAAAATACATGCACAAAACCTTGTATTTGTTTACTTTTGATGTGAATGATTAACCATAACTAAAACAATGAAGTATTTTTAACTATTTGTGTTATAAAAATGTGAATGAATGAATACTCTCTAGGTAATTCCTTAGAATGGCCAATAACAAAACTTATCTACATATTGTTGTGCTAGTGTTAATCCTTTCACACGACACCTTTAACTTTTGTGCTAGTGCTAATCCTTTCAAATGACACCTTAGCTTATCTCAAGAAGTTGTGCCTCAAGGGAGCTCTTATGTCCTTCCAAGCCCAACTAATATGCAAATGTAGTGTCTCATATTTTAGTTGGTCATCGGTCTGTGCAAGACTACATGAATGATTGCAAATGACATGCACACCCAATGTATTTTTCATTATCTTGCAATAAACTTTTCTATATTTTCTTGCTTGGAGGCTCAATGTCCCATTTGACTTCTGTTACTAATACAATTTGATTATTACTTTGCTCAACATTTCATACTGCTGATGTCATGACTTGAGTATGTCACCTCTTTGTCAAGATTTTGTGTAAAGGACCTCAGATTCTTCAAGAATTTGGGTAAATTTTTAGTCTATCAAGGAGCTCATGTACTATAAAGGTTGAATTTACTAGTTATTTGTTGATACGATGAATATTTAGTTACATGGGAAGGATACATATGACTTACACAAGGTTCAAAAACACATCAATAAGGAGAAACACAAGAACATAAGGATAAACAAAGAAACACAAGGCTAGGCTAGGTGTAAACAAGGGATAAACAAGGGGTAAAAATACATGCAAATAGGAACACCAAAAATGAGTGCAAAATGTGATAAAAGAATTTGCAAGATATGCAATTTTTGTTATTACACCAACCCCTTTTTATACACTGTTGTATCAACTCTATAGATTCCATAACACCGTGTTCATTTATTCCCAAACCTACTCCTTTGTAGCCATAGTTGTGTAAAATATCAAAACCTTTACCATATTGCATATGTAGTTGTGAAAATGAGAAAACATAATCATCATTAGAATCAAATCTAGATCCATTGTCTTAAGCACAATCATCCCGAGGACTATATTCTAATATCATCAAGTGAATGTGAATTTTGTTAACCATAAGTAGAACTTGGATTTGTGTATAAAGGATTAATCTTAAATTCTTGAACATTAACTCTATATTCCCTAATACAAGATGGTGTGAAATCAAGAGATCCTTAATCATCCTCAAACTTAGAATTGGATTTAGATGATTAAGGTTGTGTGGTAAAGGTTGTACCATCAATCTATTTGAAGGAACAAGAGTACTCTAAGTCTCAACTAACTAACAATAATTATAAGGATTTTCATTTACATACTACTACATAAATATTAATTTTATGAACACAAACATTAGAGATTGATGAAGTGTGGATGACACTACTCTCATAATATGAATTAAAGCACACTCCAAAAGCATATTATAAGCTAGATTTCGAGGAATCACATGAAATGATGTATCATTAGTAAAAGGTTCAAGTGTGAGGATAAAAATGATAATACCTAATGACTCCCACCTCACACAAAATCCTTTATAGTAACCTCACATTTTTATAAGTTCTCTGAATTAACTTTGATCGTATCTAAAAGTTGTTTATTGTAAATGTTTAAGCTTGAAAAGCATTATCTACCAAAAATATTTTTATTTTTAATTTTCTAAATTTAATGAATTGTAGATGTTCTTGATTAACTTGAGGATTAGGAAGTTCATTAAAAAAAATCTTATAACCATGATTGTAAACTGGATATAAAATAGTGTCATCCTTCATAGGATTTACATTAGATGGTACAAATATCTTTTCCAAAACCTACCTCAAACTATCCTTGTATAGTTATGATGTGTGAATGAGATTCCAAAGATAAATTCTTGCTTGAGTGTTCTTTAGTTGATCAATCAAATCATATTTCCTTATGTGGTTTAAAGATATCAACTTAGGTGTACAAGGAAAAATAGGATCAATAAGCGGTAAATTTGGATCAATTGATGTAGCTTTTTTATCCTTTATCATTCTTTGACATGTACATCTAATAGCCTGATAAGTCTGAGAAGTAGATGCAACACAAAGTACAATACGTTTGTGCTTATGAGAATCAAGTTCTTCACACAACATAAGAGGTTTATAATATGGAGGCATAGAAGGAATAACATGTCTTTTAGATTGCATTGCTCTAAAGACAAGTGGCTTAGGTTGAGAATTAGAAACATAGTAGACATAAAGGGATGAGGGAGGAGAATAAAAAAGAAGTATCAAGAAAGCATGTGGATGACTCCCTAAAATCAGTTGCTAGAGGAAGAAAAAGATAAAGTGCAACAAGTCAACACTCTAGGCCATACATGATGACATAATAATTTTAATAAACATCAAAGATAATAGAACATGTAAATCCCACTTGAGACTAGGTGCAAGAAAGTAAGCAAACAAGTAGCACATGAAAATTTAATCATTTCCATCCAAACCATCGATACAAAGAAGGAGAATCATCACTAAATAATATAAATGTATCTACCATGAATCAAAAGGGTCAAAACAAATAAGAAATATTACCCTAAAAGTATAAGCATGTATGTTATGGGTTCACCAATTTATGTAGAGGAATAAACATGCCCTATAATAAATATCTAGGCTAATTAATTGAATGTAGCAATTAATATCATAATTAACGTAGATAAAAGAGTTGGGCCTAAACTAATACTTCAATAATTAAGTACTTCAATGCAAAAAATGAAAAACTTTAGGAATGAGAGATTTGTGTATTTGTGTTTTGATATTTGACATATGACTATAATTTGATTGTTTAGATCCCTATCTTTGAATTTGGTACTAGATCTTAGGTCTACCATAGTGACTAATGTGAAAACATACTGTTTTAAATGTTTGGATCATGGTCATGCATGCAACCTTGATTTGAAAAAGTGTGGACTCAACCTATGGGTACAACCATGATCTAGTGTTCAAAAAATGATGGGTGACTATTTAAGTTGTAGTCACAAAGGTGGCCATCATTTGTTTATGTGTGGCACTAATCCAACTACGTGGCCTTGATCCAACTATGTGACCTTGATCTAGCTATGCAACTCTGATCTTTGTTCTAGTAACCTTTTGAAGCAAATTTACCCTGGATATTTGGAAAATGTGGTGCTAATAAGCACCATTAGGACCTACCATAAAGTTGAGGAATTTGTGTCTTGTCTTGATTATAGTCAAGCAAAGTTATATTGATTCGATAATGTTGGAAACAAGATCAAAGACACTTTAAGCAGTCATGCAATGATGTTTGATATAAAAATATAGTGCTAATACAATAATAAATACTTGTCTCTATTCTCTTTGTTATTTATTTCTTAATGATTTGATTTTTTTTCTTGCTTCACATGATTTAAAATGATCCAAGACTCTCCTTCATAGATAAACCGTATATGCTCAAATTATGCCCAAATGGTGCAAATGCCAACAAGGTGAATCAACTAGGATATAAAAAGGCTCAAATGGTAAGAAAATAATTTGAAATTGGGGGTCTAAGACCTACTCATGACTGCTATTATAGTTCATATTTTCAAAGGTTGTTTAGTCTTGTAGTCATTAAAAAGCTTCAATTCAATTCAAAAAGTGGATGCAAGGGCAATTTTTGAAGAGTAACTTTGAATAACTATGATAAAAGAAGATTGTTTGAGAGACAAAGTTGATTAATCATATGTCTTAATATTGAAGGACATTTTTTTTTTGGATGAAATAGAGCATATATATTAACTTTGTTTTAAAAAGTAGCATAAGTCTATCCTCAGAAAAACAACTCATCAAATTAAATTACATCCCAAAGCCACTCACATAAGAGATAAAAAACAACATAATTTCAATACACAAGACAACTTTAGCCTCAAAACAAAGTTTATAATATCAAAAAGAAAATGATATAAAATACTAAGCTTCAAGAACTATAAAACTTCTAGGTGAAGGAGAGTCTCTATTATTAAGGTAACTCCAACTTTTATTAAAGAATAAATGTCCAAAAATTATTTAATTAACTATCAAATGTAAATCTTCAACAAAACAAATGTTCTTACAAAAATATTGTAATTTAATTGGTGGAGCACAATTAGTGAAGATAGTAAAAGTGCTTTTGGATTCAATCATCCCCATTTTGGATCATACCTACTGATCCATCATCAAGAAGAATGTTCATAGGTGATAATATATTCCTTGATTTTGTCAATCTCTGGAAATTCAAATCCTTCAAAGATCAATAAATAAGGATAAGGTTGTACATCAAACTACCAAACTCCCAATACCAATAAATTTTAACTAAAAATAATTAAAATAAAAAAATAATAATTAATAATTTTAAAAAATTAAAAAAATACAAACTTTAACATTAAAGGAAGAGTATTTATTTCGTAAAGAAAAGTCTAGCCTTGAACTTTTCCGACAAAAAATTTATGTTAAATAAGTACGTACCTAGTTGCTAGGAAACGTAAAATTTCACGTCATAATCCATGGTTCGATGATGAATGCAAAATGGCAAAAAGAAATCTGCAGGGACAAAGGATGGATAAAGAAAAGAAGAAAGACTATGGAAATCTGTTACGGGGAAAAAAAGAGAAATATGTGAAATAAAGGAGAATAGAGCTGATTGCTCTTGGAAAACATAAACCCCAAAAATTTTGGAAGGAGCTACAGCAAAAGAGAAAGCAAACTGAAAACAATATCACAGAGTCTCAGTGGCTGGATTACACAAAGTTATTGTATGAGCGTGACTAGGATAAACATAGGCCCCCAGTTATCAAGGCAAAAACTGAACTTTTCACCGTTGAAGATATCAATCAAGGCATAAAAAGTTAGCAAGTGGGAAAGCACATGATATTGATGGACTACAAGTTGAGCATTTAAAATGGGGTATAGAGGTTCTTGCACCACGTATCATGCACATCTTCAACAATGTCATCCAAGAGGGATTCCCAGAAGATTGGACGACGAGTATTGTGATTCCTCTCTACAAAAGCGGTGATATCAATAACCCATCGAACTATCGCACAATTATGATTAACCCCCTCTTGGGTAAGCTATTTGGCAGCATGATGGAGAGCAGAATTAGTAGGTGGGCTGAAAAAGAAGAAAAAAGAGCCAAAGGACAAGCCAGTTTTAGACCCAAGCACTCTGCCGTTGATCATGGAGTTACCCTTCGTTTTTTGATCAAAAAAATATGGAACACAAAAGGGGGCGAGGCCTTTTGCTGCTTTGTTGACTTGAAAAAAGCCTTTGACACGGTCCCCCGTAGCAAACTGTGGAGAAGAATGGAGGAACTTGGAGTTCCGGATGAGTTTAGAGCCACCATTCACAGGTTGTATGAGCAGGTCAAAGCGAAAATTAGAACCAAAGATGGGCTGTCAGAGTGTTTTGGCAGCGACATTGGTGTCAAACAAGGCTGCCCGCTCTCCCCTACCTTGTTTGGGCTTTACATTGATAAACTAGAGGATTGGATAAACCAAACTAGTGGTGAGGGAGTTCAGTTGGCTAATTATGTTATAAAGCTACTGCTGTATGCGGATGACCTCATACTAATTGCTAAAAGTGCTCATAGCCTAAGAGAACACCTGAGGGCGTTGGAAACCTTTTGTCAAGAGGCGGGAATGCAAGTGAACACTAGCAAAACCAAAGTGATGATCTTCTCGATGCGGAGAAAAAAGAACTTTAGCTTTCTTTTGGATGGTAGCCAACTAGAAATTGTTGATGAGTATAAATACCTCGGGCTAGATTTCCACAACAAGCTCAGTTGGGAAACATGCAGAGCAAAAAGAATTCAGAGGGGCTGGAAAGCACTTTATTCCCTTCAGAATAGGTGTAGAAATGCGGAATTATGGGATTGGAAAGCTAAGAGAACACTTTTCGGTTTGCTTGTTACTCCTGTGATCCTTTATGGCTGCAAAATTTGGGGCAGCAGCTTATCTGATCAGAAATGGATGCAAATTGAAAGGATCCAAAAGTACCTCATCATTAGCAGTCTCAAAATTAAGACTGTTGTCCCATATGAGATTTTATTGGCTGAAACAGGTCTATTCCCTTTAGAGGCATCGACAGTGATTCGTCTAGTAAGTTACCTAAAGAAGATTCAAAACATGGAAAGCAACCGTTGGCCTAAATTAATCATGGAAGAAAGGCTAAATAGAAGAAAGAAGACATGGAGGAAACAAAATGACAAGTGGTTAAAGAAATGGGGCATTAATATGCAGGAGTGCCCACATGCCAATGAGGAAATAAAAAAGTATGTTAGAGAAAAATTTAGACACACCATGTGGACCAATCAAAAGGGACGAAAAAAAGCTTACTATATCAAGGAGTTCAACCCCACGTGGGACCATGACGAAAAGGCCTACATAGGGGCAGATATTAAATGGAAAGCAAAAATGTTGATTGCACAAATAAGGACTAGCTCACACCATCTTAGATGTGAAACGGGCAGATGGCTGACTCCCAAAGAGGAGTGGGAAAATAGAATATGTCTCTTTTGCAACAAAGGTGTGGTGGAGACAGAGTGGCATTTCATCATGGAATGCTCAGCCTACAACGACATTCGAGACAGCTATGATGGAATCTTGAATATCAATAGTTTAAACACCTTGTTCGAAGAGGCAAGATTACATAAAGCTGCAAACCTACTGATCAAAATCCATTGTAGGAGATCTGACCTCGAAAAGAGACTTCAAACTCTTTAGTGTGTTGCTGCCTGGTTCTTTGGCTCGCATGCTGCGGTTCTGGGTCCCTTAGGCTGCTGTGGCCTCGTGGACGTTATTAGAATCTTTCATTCATTCATTCAATCCGGACAGATTCTCAGAAGCACGAACGTGGCTGCCATATCATATACGCTGTACAACTCAGTATAAATATGAAATCTTACTATAAGTCAAAGTCAATGCCCTTAAAGGATATCATTTAAATATATTTTATAGAAAGTTGAGACGTGTATCATTCCTTGTGGTTAGCTAAAAAATACTGCTACACTTAACTCTTTTGAATACAAGTGCTGTGTATTATAAGTCACTCAAACTATACGACTTTTAATCATGCTATAAGGTTTTTAATTTTTGAATAATTTCTTAATGTGCTTGGTCAAATTTAGTTTTCTATTAGGAAATTTCATTGTGAAGGCTAATTTAGTTGGCAAAGTTTGATGTTACGAACTTGGCCACTTGTTATTAAAATCTAATGTTACGAAATTGGCCAGTCGTTATTAAAATCTAATGTTTTAAGGAGTTGACTTAGAGTGCATATTTGATTTTTAGAGTTAGAAATTAAAAGTGGTATTGAAGGGATTGTAACATGATTAGTGAAGATGATGGTATGTTATGTCATCAATTAAGGTTAATTTTTTGGGTATTTAAAGTAGGAGTGATTCTGATGGAATAGATCCCCTAATCAAGAATGCTTAATCGAAAGAGACTTCTAATATAGGTTAATGCATGCTTAGTTGTTACAATTATAACCATAAAAAGGTTAAATTCTAAACAAAAGATCAAACTTTAATGTATAGCAAGTGAAATAATATTTCCGTGCTTAAGGGTTTATAAATACACACCTCTTTAAACAATCAGTCCTTGACTCACTCTACTCCAATTCTCTCTTTCTTTTTGTTGTTAATAGAACTAGCACTTGCACCCATACGAGATTCAAGGAATATGCCGATAGGAACAATTGGAGAGTTTAGAAAATTTTCCGGCGTGAGACAATTCCGAGCACTATAATGCTCACATATAAAAGCCTATCGGCTAATTAAAAAATAAACATGTCAAAAGCAATAGTATGGTATTGTGTTTTTTAACATTAAAAATATAAATAGGTGTAATTAGTAATTTAAGAACAGAAGAGCATACAAACATAGTTTGATACACCTTATACATAGTGCTTCTATCTATAGTGTCAATCAAGATTGTCAAAGGTGCCCCAATCTCTAATAGCTATGAAAAAATACACTAGAAGACAATGTAACATGCCTTCTCATATTACTCGAATAAACTCAAGAATTTACAATTTAGTAAATAAACAAGGTAAACATACGAATCAAAAATAAACAAGGTAAACATGGATGAAACTTTTTTTTATACATATCTTTTGCATAATCACAAATGAGTAAAAGCATATCTTTTCTGAATATTTCAAGCTTGAAATTACAACATATTCAAAGATAGAATTATAGTGAATCCATTTCACTTTACATTTACTAATATTCTACACTTGGCATAAAGAATAGTTTTACATAAGTTAGACTATCATAAGTCATGTCATGAAGTACATTGCATCTAGAATATTGATATTTGTCTTCACAAGTCTCGGCAAGTCATCTACCATAGAGGGAGAGCATCATCTGAGTGCTTTACCTCCAACCATAGACCGTTGGTCCCCCACACACCTTCCTTCCTAGAAGTGGTCATACCCTTCATGAAGAATAAATATAAGGAACCAACAGGTTTTTGCCATTTGAGTTTCTAGTGTTGTGTCCTACATAATCAACACGGTCATACAACTATAGACTCCTAATTAAATATGACACTACTGGATGGTTATGCAAATCTGGAGCACAGTGAACTGACTAATGCATGCAGAGACGGATGCATTACTTTGGCCAAAGTTTCAATATAAATAGACATTTGCAATAAATGTAGTCATGTGTTCACACACCTCTAACTTGACTTGGAGATTATCTCATCCTACAGTTTGACTTTCTTCACTTAGCATCTCTAGACATAAATTTGTCTGTACAATATTCATTTCTAGTTAATCTGACTTAGAATTAATCCTTAATCTAGTATATACATACAATATATAGGTTTAGGTAATTCTAACCTTTCAGAGAGTCTCTCTTTTGCAAACTTGCAATTTCTAGGGCGTATGACCTCTTGTCATTCTACTCATTGATTCAAATATCCAACACCCTTGTGCAATATAACAAGTTTCGACTCTATCGAAGAATCACTTAAATTTATCAAAGTACTATTTAGACTCTTTATGTCTTGCACTATGGTTTTCTCGATCATTCACTGTCGACCAATATATATATATATATATATATATATATATATATATATAAACAATTTCACATCCAACATAAGACTTCTAAGTTTTCTAAACCCTTCTGGTATTGATTCTAGGCTTTAACTTCTCTAACCCAATACATGGGAAATATCGAACATCCTTGTTTTCCAAAAATAAAAGATATAATATAATAAATACCTCTAGTCTTCCTAGACCACTTGGCATTGTTTGACTTCACATTTCACATAACATGAATAAGCATTGTATACGAGGTATATCCCCATCCATATAATATCATAATGGAAACTTTCATTTCTCATAACTAGTCTTTTGATAAAGTTCAATCTATCAACCTAAATAGGTTTCAAGTCTACGACTCATAATAATGCTTTTGACGTCTTGGTCTCCTCAAGTCATATGTCTTTCCATAAAGAAGAGACTAAAAATTAAAGATTAAAATCCTAGGTTTATCATGATAATGCCTACCATGTTGTTAAGCATACTAATAATATTGTATCACAAATTGTTCTTAATGATGACAATATCATTCTTTCCTATAAGAATAATAATTCCAAAATCTTTCATCTCATTGAGATATACAAACCTATTTATATCTTGAACTTTTTCAAAAATAGATTTGATCTCATATATGCTTGCTCAAAGATAACAAAGCCCTATTCATTTCATATTACATAAGATAATAGAGCCTTTCAGCCTCTTATACCTATACAGAGACTGCAAAGCCCTTAGGCTTATATACACACAGTGATATTAAGTCTCTCGACCATAGTATCAACCTTAGATTCTAAGTCTATCAGCTTAATATTCACAGTATCGTATTCAAATACGTTGGCCTATCTTATTTAGAGTATCGGCCTTACAAACATTCAGTAATAATCTATTATCAATAGCCAAATAAACATTGGCTTCTATTACTTCAACTGGCCATAGAAACTTACATAAATTTGTTTTGAATGACCAGATAATCACTATTATATATATAAAAGGTTTTTATCAGCCACAAAAGCTAGCTATGTTTTACTTCTTTGATCTTATAAATACTCAGAAGCATTTGTTACCGTCGGCCAATAAAACAGATGTATTTATTCTAATGTCTATCAACCATAGCGGCTTCATTACAAAGCCGAGTATAAACATTCTATTCACAAACTATTTTAAAGTTTTCAAGGAAGAATGAAACTACTCATTGTTATTCGCCTAAACCAAATTCCAATAGCAAACACAAAGCTCTGTGTATTATCACAATCTCTCTCAGGTTAGGCACTCTTTGCTTCCTAAACACTGAATACCCGCCTCTCTGTTCAGCGTTGCCTCCTCTCTTCCAAAAAAACTCTCCTCTCATGAGTAAGTTAACTCTTATATATTCCTAATACTGTGTGTTGCATCATGATGTAAAGCATCCTTTAAAAAATATTAATTCATTTTACTTCCCACAGTTAGCCTCCTAAAAATAAGGCTATAAAAATTCCCTTCGAAGACATGCCAACAAAAGAGATTCATCATCATAGAAAACCACTATGGAATCAGTTAAAAACACTACTACCTCACTTCCAAACCATCAACAATATAGTCTTTTTTTTAAAAACAACTTAACTCCACTCGTATTCAACCTGCGTGAATAAGACAGGGAAGGTGCCTAAAAAGAATCCCACACAAGCTTTTGTTACATTAGTGGAGATAATGGTCTTCAAGACCACTCCTCAATCCTAATTCGAAGCTCCTCCTTAATCTCCAAGTTGGTTAAGGAGTCAAGCTTCCACTACAAGAGAGTGATTTACAATGTATAAGGAGCTCCATCATGTATATCTTTAAATCAAATACATTGAAAGAGTATAAACTTTAAACTATAATTACATAAATAAATATATATTAAAAGAAGTAACATATTATCTATTTATTTAATGTACACTCTTGTTGTTTTAACACTTGATGTGATATGAGATTGGGGTCACAAGGCGTTCTCCCCCTCTCTATCTCGTTTAAATGTCAAGTAGACAAAAATATCATGCTATGATCCCCATCAGGAATTCTAATAAAATAGCTTAACTATTATCGACTATTTGTTGTTGATGGTCACATACTAACCAAACTTAGTTTTCTACAAAACCTAAGTTTAATGGACCTTGTTGACAAATCGACAACTTGTCAAGTCAAAACCCAATTTTTGACTAATTAGGTCGAATACACTTACCAATATCAATGAGGTTCACTAGAATTAAAAGCACATAACTCAGGTGGCAATAACCTGTTCTTTCTAACTATCTATGCACTTCTCTCGGATGATGCTCTCCCTCTTTTTCTCGGAGGGTGGAAATTTGTTTCCTGGTTACAACTCACAGTCACCAAACTAAGATTAGTGTATCATTAATAAATCCTGATACATCATATATAGATAATCTTAATAACATATAATCACATTTTAAATTTTATGCATTTAATCATAACTCATGCAATCATTGATTTTTCCTAATATTTGTCTAAAAATCAAATCATTAATCCATGCAAGTTTATCCACTAATTGCATAAAAGTAAAAAGTAAAGTATAGTCAAAATTTGGGGTGTGACAGACAACTATGTATGATGTTCTTAAGTAGTGTCTACTACTATGCTAACATTGTCACGGTTATGTTGCAAGTATGAGGTTAACTAGTGTTGTCATTGATGTCAACATACTCATATTGCATTAATGAGAAAGATTGGATGAGCTGTGTGCTGAGGTTATTGAGGAAATTAGTCTTAATCAGGATCAGTGAAGAACAGTAATGAAAAGAAGGCAAAAGTACTTGACAGGTTGAGGATCAGAGAATGCGGATTAAAGGGTTTGTAGATATGAGTCTTGAGATGATCTAGTTAAGATTTCAGAGGTCCGCATGAAGATATGAAGAAGTTGTGATCGATCAAGTAGAACCGGTTTCGAGAGATGCTCCGGAGTGACAGAGTGTTACAAAAAAGTTCAGTGAGATCCGGAAGTGCATTGTCCTATTTTGCAGATTGGAAGAAGTGTTTGGGATGTCCTTGTGATATGTCATCTCAATTTGTATTTAGTTTGGAGGTCTGGAAGCACCTTTTCAGTATGACAGTGGCGATAGACTGTGTTCTTGAAGTTCTGGATGAAGAAGAGAAGAGATTCTAGTAAGTAGAGGAAGTGCGGATGTACTTGGTCATTCAGGCAAGCCTGTGAAGGTTCTTGGATCATGTTGAGGTTGTGTTGTTGGTCCGCATTAGTGTTAGAGCCTGGAATTGGAGATATTCTTCCGGATGAAGATGTTCTTGTTCAGACTGGCTGACTGGATGAGTTATTTATCTTGCGAATGTTCTTATGGATGATTGCCGACTTAGATGATTGTTCCTAAGTTGATGCCTTGTATAAATAAAGGTTTGTGAATTCATTTCGAAGTGTGTCGTGGAGCAGATGAGTGTGGTATAGCGAAGAGAAATGCGAAAGGCAGAGCAAGTGTGTCTTGGGCTTAAATGGAACTGATCCAGACATGGTAAAGATGTCAATCTCCAGTTCAAGTTTGTAATACTTGTTATCTTGTAGATAGTGTGTCTCCTGTAGGCAGTGTGCCTCCTTGTGAGCAGTGTGCTCGGGTAGTGAGCCCTAATTGGCATGTGCCATCCATTTTTCTTATTCTTCTAACAGAGAATAATCCTTGGATTAATCACCCCATGGTTTTTCCCTTAACTGGGTTTTCCACGTCAAAATCTTGGTGTCTAACGTGTTGATGGTTATCTGCTCCGGTGTTTATGCTTTACACTTTCATGAATGGTTAATTGATATGCTATTATCTAACAAAGAAGAATCAAGTGTTTGAAGTAGAAGCAAGTTTTTGTACAATTGATTCACCCCCCCTCTCAGTTGTGTGCCCTAGATCTAACAATTGGTATTAGAGCCAAGTTCCTCTAAAAGGAGCTTAACCACTTGAGGAGATCCAGGATGTCGTCATACAAGAAGGATAATCCGAAGTTTGATGGAACCAACTTCTCTCTTTGGAAAGGTCGCATGAAATGTCACTTGGAGTGTATGGGAAAAGCATACTTGTCCATGGTCACAAAAGCATATGTACCTCCACAGGGTGGTCCGACAACTCTAAATGAAATCACAGATGCTGAAAACAATCTGCAGACCAAAGAAGCTCTTCTAAGCACATTAACTGACTCAGAACTCTCAAATGTTATTGACCTACCAACTGCTTATGAGATTTGGGTTAAACTGGAACTTCTGCATGAAGGAGATGAGTATGTTAAGAGTGCAAGGTTGCAAAGTCTCAAAGGGAAATTTGAAAGATTGAAGATGAGAGATGATGAAAATATCACAACCTTTATGCCAAGAGTAAATGAGCTGGTGTGTGGAATTAGGAATGCTCGTGGAGTTCTGGATGAAAATGAGATTATCTGCAAAATTCTCAAATCCCTTCCTGCTGCCTACAAAATTAAGGTTGCTACCATTGATGAATTCAGAGCCCATACAACTGTCACAAGAAAGCAATTGGCTGGCAAACTAGCTGCATTTGAAATGACCAAGTTTGGAGATGATCCCCCCAAGATTGAATCTGCATTCAAAGCCAGTGCCTATGTGAAAGGCAAACAAAGATTTGATCCAAGAGAAAACTCTTCAAGGAAGCTGTCATGGTATGATCAAGCAAGGAAAGACATGGAAGAGGAAGAAGCAGAAACAACTCAACTTGAAGCCCTCATTACAAAGAGACTGCCAAGAGGATCCGGTAAGTATGAAGGAAAATTACCCTTTAAGTGCTTCAACTGCAATAAGATTGGTCATTTTGCTTCAAGATGTTCGGAAAGATCTGCAAGGTCAAATTCTAACAGCCAAAGGTTCCAAAAGAACTGTTATTATGTTCATGAACAAGATGATAATGAAGGAGTAACAGATGATGAATCAAAAATAGGAAACAAATTCAGAAATGAATGGGTGTTTATTTCCATCAAGGAAGAAGATCCAATATCCTCTGAATCTGTCAATCATAAGGTTGTAGAAAGAGCTTTGGCTGCCCAAGTTGAAGAAAAGGATGATTGGGTTATTGATAGTGGATGTTCTCATCATATGACAGGTGACAAAAACAAGTTCTTAGATTTGGAAAGGTATGAAGGAGGAATGGTAAAGTTTGGTGATAATTCTGCTGGTAGAATCAGAGGTAGGGGAACTATTTCTTTTGATGGAAAGAGCAAAACTGGTAATGTATTGTATGTTGAAGGATTGAAGCACAATCTTCTCAGTATTGGACAGCTGGTAGATAAAGGTTATGATCTCCGGTTCAAAAATGGAAGATGCAGGATCTTTGAAAGCTCTGGAACTAAGATTGCATCTGGTACTCAAACAAAAGGTAATATCTTCCATCTAGTTGGTTCTAATAAAAGTTGTTTGTTTGTTCAAGTTGATCAGAGTTGGCTATGGCATAGAAGGATGTGTCATGTAAATTTTGATAACATCACCAAGATAAGCAATACTCAGGCTGTAAGAGATCTTCCAAAATTGGTGAAACCTACAAACAGTTTGTGCAAAGAATGTTAGCTAGGTAAACAGAGCAGAGTCTCTTTCAAAAGCAAGTATCAGTCCTCTACCGGATTATTGGAATTAGTTCATACTGATCTATGTGGTCTGACAAGAATCAAGAGTATGCAAGGTGATAGATATTTCATGTTACTGATTGATGACCATTCCCGGATGATGTGGGTTACCTTTCTAAAAGAGAAATCAGAAGCCTTTGAGAAGTTCAAAATCTTCAAAGTTATGGTAGAGAGTCAAACCGGTTTGAAACTGAAATGTTTGAGGTCTGATAGAGGTGGTGAATTCACATCTGGTGAATTCATAGACTTTTGCGAGAAGCATGGTATAAAGAGACAGTTGTCTACACCTAGGACTCCATAGCAGAATGGAGTAGTTGAGAGAAAGAACCGGACCATCCAGGAAGCATCCAGGACAATGATAATGGAAGCAAATGTTCCCCAGATGTTTTGGAGAGAAGCTGTCAGCACTGCAGTCTATACTCTCAATCGAGTTCAAATCAGAAGCAATACCGGTAAGACTCCTTATGAACTTTGGTTTGGTATAACTCCTACTGTGAGATATTTCAGAGTATTTGGTAGCAAATGTTACATTAAAATAGATGAAGATCTAGGAAAGTTTGATGCTAGAAGTGATGAAGGAATTTTCTTGGGTTACTCCACTCAAAGCAAAGCATACCGGTGTTACAATAAGAGAGTCTGAAAGATGATAGAAAGTACAAATGTGAAGGTTGATGAAGGAGTTGAGAAGCCCTCAAGGTTTTATGAATATGATGAAGATGATCAGAATGATTCTCTGGTTCAAGGAGCTCAATCCTCCTCTAAAAATTAGATTCAGACTGATCCGGTAAATCAGGAAGAAGAGGTTTGTCTGAATGAGCTTGATCAAGAAACAGTAGTGCAAGAAACTCCCAAAGTTCCAAGGTATGTAACGCTAAACCACTCTGAAGATCAGATCATAGGTGACAAAAGCAAAGGGGTACAAACAAGGAGGAGAATTGCTCAAAATTCAAATGAATACTATCTGATTTCAAAGATTGAACCTTAGACAATTAATGAAGCTTGCAATGATGAAAACTGGACCAAAGCAATGGAGGAAGAGTTGATGCAAATTGAGAAAAATCACACTTGGGATCTTGTTCCCAGACCTAGAAACAAGAATGTGATTGGAACCAAATGGGTCTTCCGAAACAAACTAAATGAAGTTGGTGAAGTAATCAGAAACAAAGCTAGATTGGTCTGTAAAGGCTACTCTCAAATAGAAGGAATTGATTTTGAAGAAACCTTTACTCCGGTGGCAAGAATTGAAGTAGTCAGATTATTTCTTACATTTGCTGCCTTCAAAGACTTCAAGGTATATCAAATGGATGTCAAGTCTGCCTTCCTAAATGGTGATTTGGAAGAAGAAGTATACATTGAGCAACCAGATGGATTTCAATTGTTTGATCATAGTGATATGGTCTGCAAGTTGAAGAAAGCACTGTATGGATTGAAGCAAGCCCCAAGGGCTTGGTATGAAAGGTTGGATAAGCATCTTGTGCAGATTGGTTTCAACAAAGGTACTGCTAATAGTAATCTATATTTCCAAATAGATAATGAAAACATTTTGATTGTTGAAGTATTTGTTGATGATATCATCTTTGGAGGAAGAGACAGTATGTGTAAAACCTTTGCAAATCAAATGAAAAGTGAGTTTGAAATGTCAATGCTTGGTGAAATAAATTTCTTCTTGAGTCTACAAATTACTCAGATAAAGAAAGGCATCTTTATCTCTCAAACCAAATATTTGAAAGAATTGTTGAGGAAATTCAAAATGGAAGATTCAAAGCCAATGAAAACTCCTATGGCAACCGGATGTAAGTTGAGCAAAGATGATGACTCTCCTAAGACTGATCAGACCAAGTACAGATCAATGATTGGAAGACTATTGTATCTCACTTAGACTAGACCAGATATAATGTAGGTTGTTGGTCTTGTCGCAAGATTCCATGCTGATCCCAGAGAATCTCATGTCATGGCAATCAAAAGAATTTTTAGGTACTTAAAAGGAACAATTGAGTATGGCCTATGGTATCCTAGAGATCAGGATTTTTCTTTTCATACATATACAGATGCAGATTGGGCAGGAGATGTGGATGATAGGAAGAGTACAAGTGGAGGAGCATTCTTTTTGGGAAAAAGGTTGGTTTCTTGGCTAAGCAAGAAACAAGAGGCAATATCCTTGTCTACAACTGAAGCAGAATACATTGCAACAGCAGGTAGTTGCACTCAAATCTTATGGATGAAGCAGATGCTAAGAGACATTAAAGTAGAATATGAGGAGCCTATCACAATTTTCTGTGATAATTCAAGTACAATAAATATTTCTAAGAATCCGGTATTGCATTCTAAGACCAAGCACATATCTATCAAGTTTCACTTTCTGAGAGAACAAGTGAACAAGGATGAAGTCAGATTGGAGTATGTACCCTCCAAGGATCAGATTGCAAACATTTTTACTAAACCTCTTCCCAATGACTCTTTTGAGTATCTCAGGGAGAAGTTAGGGGTCATTGCTCCTCTGGTGATGAACTAGGATGCACTAATGTGCATCAGTCCGATGGATATCACAGTCATATCTTGTGATCTAGATTGATGATGGGGAGTTGCTACTAAGGGGGAGCAGCTGGTATGATTCTAATGTGTTAGAATTGCAAGTATGAGCCCTTTGCCATTGATGTCAAAGGGGGAGAGAAGACATGTGAAAAACAAGTGGTTGATGATCAAAGGGAGAGCAGTAAAGGAAGAGGAGACATGTGAAGAGTTGTTGCTGATAGGGGGAGCTGTGACAGAAAGGAGAAGTTGTTGTCTTGATGGTTTTTCACATCATATGTTGCCATCAATGACAAAGGGGGAGATTGTTGCAAGTATGAGGTTAACCAGTGTTGTCATTGATGTCAATATACTCATATTGCATTAATGAGAAAGATTGGATGCGTTGTGTGTTGAGGTTATTGAGGAAATTAGTCTCAATCAAGAACAATGAAGAACAATGATGAGAAGAAGGAAAATATTTTTAAAGGCCTTTGAAGGCCAATGGGAATGTTTTTAAATGAGGATTTTGTATAGAGAACCCTTAAGCAAGCTTAATTTTATGATGAGACTGAAAATGGGATATTCTAGCTAAGAGGGGAATGTGTTGGGTTCCCCAAGATTGGTTTTCAATTTTAGCATCAGAATATTAGTACTGACTATATGTCTACAAAAAATAAATAAAATTAACTATTCCTAATCTAACAAGCTAAATAACTAGTCTAAAACAGACTAATTTCAATAAAAATTTATTAAAAAAACAAACAAACTATTGAATCAAATGTTAAGCTAAACCAAAGCCAAATAAATAAAATCTCAACCTGCAACTGCATGCTAAAGGCCAAGAACAATTTTGAGTAGCAAAATCTAGAAATTTGTGTTGATTGTAGTCTTCAAGCTATGATACCCAATTAATCCTACACATGTACAACTATTGATGAATGTGTAGAGGTTGGGAATTAAATAAAATTGTCTTAGCAAGAGAATAGTTGAATTCAATTGAAATTTGTAGAGTACTAGGTTGCAAATTATTTGATTTGGGTTGGATTAATAAAAGGAATGGTTGCTAGTACAGAGGCAATATGGTAAAGAGGATGTAATGGATTGCACCTAAGGTAGAGAGTGCAAATCTCTACTATAGTCAGGCTGAGCAAATAAAGCTTCCTAGTGGACAATTTCTCTAAAAGTGATCAACCCCCCTCTCAAAATGAATATAAAACATGTTTTTATAAGCCTTGGGAAAGTTCTAGAGATGAAAAGTTTGAAAAAAATCCAAGGGACAAGGTAGATGAAGAGACAAGAAGCTTAAATGTTCAACATTTTATTTTTCACACATTAGGGTGAAATCGTTGATTTCCACAGATGGGTGGTTTTGAAACTTCTACAATAATTGTGTTATTATCATGGGTGGTTTCAAAATATCTATTATAGTTACATGACCACCACAGTGGTTTTGCAATTGCTACCTAGGTATTATTTCTAGTGATTTTGTCATAATTTATCTAAAACATTAAATTTGAATTCTAAATAGGTTTTAAACTAGCATTTTGGTAATTGGGAACAAAAACACATGTAAAGGGACAAAATAAGGCTAACGGAGGGGTTCATATCATCACAAGTTTTCATCAATATTTGAATCATAATGTTACTTACAATATCATCAGGCTTCAAATTTTTACCCATTTGTAATGGTGTGAAATTAGGTACTTACAACCATATAGATCTCCTCCTCCAAATCCCCTTGTGGGAAAGTTGTATTCACATCTAACCATTCAACCTCAAGGTCAAGCACAACAATAATAGATCAAAATATTGAAAGATGTAAGCTTTACAATAGGATAGAAGATCTCACCATAATTCTTCCTCTCAACTTGGGAATTATCCCTTATTCGCCAACCTTGGCTTGTGTTTCTTAAACTTGTCCTCTATGCATGCTTCTTCACAATTGCAAACCTGTCCAAGTTAGAAGACAAAGTAAAAATAAGAATGCATCTCGAAAATAGGTGAGCTACCTATTAGGTTATATTATTAGGTGGGGTATGATATTTTTCCTCTTCCTTCAAACCACTTTGACTCACTCTCTAAATAAACTCCTCATCAAGCCCATGTTGAATCTCATGTTTAACCTTAGGTGTAGGCTCCTCAGTCTTTGACTTATGTTATAAAAGTCTTGAATGACTCAACTAGTTCTAGAATTCCATCAACAATTAGGAGATCTTCAACCTCATCCTAAAACATCTTTTTAAAACCAATAGATACATAATCGATCATGTCATGCCAACAAAAATCCATCTGTAGCACCAAAATATTAAGGAGCTCTCTAAGAAAAAATGATCATTGTCCTCAACACTAAAAGACTAACTCTAAATTATAGCCAAAGCTCACACTACATGATCAATGTAGACTCCAACAACTCCTAATGTTCCCATGATTTATGTATCTTCATAACTAAATATCATGTCTCTAACTGAAAGATCTACACATAATTAAACACATCATACCAAGGCTCCCACTACAGATCTAGAATCTATTATGATATAATAGTACACATCCTCAATATCAAAATACTATTAGTCTACAAATGACAAATCTGCATCATTACTAAAACTCTAACCAAAAGTGATATAGAGATTCCCAAGGAATTGTGCTTAAATGTCTTAAAATCCCTACCTAAATATTATCCATCTGTAAACAATGGATTGAAATCCCAAACATGTTATTACCAAAACTCCCATTACATGTGATATGGAGCTTCCCATGGAAACATGGTTCATTTCCCAACACCCTAAGGTTGGACACATGATATGAGATTTCCTCTTAAGACCATCGTATTTCCCTTTAGAAGACAAATAATGACCAACTATAGTGTTAGCATCCAAGTTTTATAAAGTCTCATTGTGGACTCTCCTTGCCAACACCATGTTTTGAGCATTATCTTGCATTCTTCTTTTTATGATAACATACACACCCAAATCACACATCTTTATTAAAGATAATAGGTTGTTTGACAAATAAAATATGTGTTGAACACTAGTGAGAGACATCAAAAGAAAGAATGACTCTTCCACAACCAATGATCTTGAGATTAAAATCATCTACCCAACACACCTTTCAATCATCATAACTATCATAATTAGTAAACAACTCCCTATGGGAAGTCATATTAAAAGATGCATCTATGCATCCTCATGTGCATGCATAGTGAGGGATGCAATAAAGGCATCACCCCCATTGTCATTAAATTCTCTCGAGATTAAATCATCATTGAAGTCCTTTTGGACTTCTTTTCCTTACAGTCCTTCATTATGTGCCCAATTTGCAATAGTTCCAACATTTGACCTTAGATTTACCAAGAGATATAGATATCCCATTAGACTTAACATGTTTTTCATTTTTATTGTTATTCTCCTTATCCTTGGAATGACCTTTGATATTCAATGCATCTTTGATAACTTCAAATATTTTCTACCCCATCTCCTCATAAAGAAATGCACCCACTACCTCATCAAGCTTTATCTTTGTGATAATGCCACTAATTGTCATAACCAAATTTTCCCAACTATCAAGTAATAAACACAAGAAGGTTATGCATTGGTCCTCTTCAACCATCTTCACATCCACATATGCTAACGGGCTCACTATGATATTGAATGCATTCAGGTGCTCCATTATAGAGTCTCCATCACCCATCCTCAAAGAGTAAAGATTCTTATGTATGCGATTTAGTCTCATACATGTTTTCCAACTTCTTCTAGATGGTTTCCATAATGGTTTCTCCTAAAACATTCAAGAACATTGAATCTATATGGAAAATCCAAACAAGGTTCCTTACTTTTCTTTCAATAACAACCTAGTCTTCATCTTTCATGTTGAATAGTTTTTGACCTAATACTACTATGCATAGATATTAATCAACAAGGATATACTCCATCTTGAGTTTCCAAATTTCAAAGTTTGTTACATTAAACTTCTACACTTCCATTATAGAAGTGTTAGCCATATTTATTTCCTAAAAAATAAGATCAACTACAAAACTCCCACTCGAGCAAGGATTACTACAAAATATGTCCTACTCCTCCCACAAATATAACAAGATAGCTAGGCTCTGATACAAATTAAAAGGAAAATATGCGACAATTCCTTACTTAATCCTACAAGGATACTATTACAAGTTCTCTAATCTAACTAAATACCAATAGAGTTTCTGCATGTAACCAACACTTTGAAGAAGAAATAGAATATAATAAAGAAGAAGAAAAATAGAAGGAACAATCACAAGAAGAATGAGATCGATATACCCTTGGAAAACCCTCATAATGAAAAAATATAACCTCCAAAGCATCAAATCAAAATGTATTATCAATAGAAATAAGGTTACATTATAATATCAAACTTTTATCTTCACGAGAGATCAACACTATAAATCTGGAGGACCTCTAAATTCATAAACCTACATAAAACATGACATAATATATGTATCCAAATCCCTATATAGGCCAATGAGACCCATGAAACCAATAATGGTTTTCCAAACTTGTGGGCTAAGCCTAGTCAAGGTGGTCAACATTCAACCCATGTACCCCACCTCCAAGTGTAACTCCATAAATAGAATGTAACTCTTGATTGACCAGTTTGACTCCCAAGACGAAGTGATGTCATAGTAACTCCCATGCACTCCATGTAGGTGTAGTAATTAATTCTTACAAATGCTATAAATAACCAATAAAATATAATAGTCATAGTCCACCTAGTATCCCACCTATTCAATGACTTCTTAAAATTTGTCTAAGCATCACTGATATTTTTGTCCCGTGGTGAAATATTTTAAGTAATATGTCACAACTTATCTACATCAAATATATATATCCATGTACCTTTTTTATTTATTTAATTGTCTAAAGCATTTATTTTAGGTCAATTAAGCAAATGTTATTATTGTTTAATTATTTTACCGTAGGAATTAACTAAAAAGAGAGAACATTTTATTTATTTTCTTATTAATGAGCCCCTCCACTCTTAAACCCCCTTACAATTTTCTCCCTTAAGGATATATCTTCTATTTTTTTTTTTTCTAATTTTTGGATCTGAAACTAATTATACTCATATCTACCCTTGATTATCTTTTTAGGGTTTGTTTATGCTATAAGCTAGTTGGAACCTTAATTTACCTTTGCAAAGGAGCACATGATTAAATACTCACATGGCTTCCTATTCTATTGATCATGAGATCCCTATTAAAGCTAATCACAATCACAATGAACATGAACACCCCCTTAAGGTTTTCTCCCTTAGGGATATATCTTTTGATTTTTTCTAATTTCTGAATCTAAAACTAATTATATTCATAGATACCCTTGATTTATTATTGATTATCTTTTTAGGGTTTGTTTATGTTACAAGCTATTTGGAACCCTAATTTACCTTTACAAAGGAGCGCATGATTAAACACTCACATGGCTTCCCATTCTATTTATCATGAGATCCCTATTAAAGCCAGTCACAATGAACATGATTTTGATCATGATAGACATATTCATAAATAATATTTTTTTCTTACAATACAATTATTCTTTCAAGAAATTTCCAATGCTACTTCTATAAAATTAGATACATATTTGCATGATATGTTGCTGGATTTCCCTTTGGCACTAAATTGCTTCATAGTATTAGTTCTCTTGTGGCTTTTTATGCTACTTTACATAATGCACATTCCCCTCTTCCCACCCACCCCTCCTCTTTCATTAATCCTTTCTCTTCTTAACCTACAACGCGTTCCTCCTATGGTGTTTACCTCTCCTCTTCCCATATCTAGTGTGACCTCTACACTTTATGTTTATATCTCTAGTGTCATTACTATCTCTCCTTCCATTGGTGTACCACTTACCTTCCATCATACTATCTCTATTTCTTCTCATGCCATACCCACATGCTCTACCATTAGTATTATTTGTTAATGTTCCTCATTTAACATATAGTGTGTCCTATCCCCTCTTTAGCACTATCTCTTTACCTCTTATTCCTCATCCTCTTTATACTCCTTTATTTTTTCTTACATTACTACCACCACTATCCTCACCTCCACCCTTGATGCACAATTATTAAATATAGACATAATTGAAAAGAAAGTTGAATCTATGCCTAGTAACCATGATTCCATTACATATATACTTTGTCACATTACACACCTGTTTCATTTGAGGTTGTGACTTATTGTAAGAACCTTCCAATACACTAGAATAAAATAATATTATTCTTATAAAATAGTGTGGAAAAGGGAAGAATTAAATTTTTCCCCATAAATAACACAACTCATGAAAAATTGACACTCCCTCTGGGTACCCAGACAAACCATTATGCCGAAATTACGGTGGCCTACCATGGTATAAAACTTGCTCACTCTAGGGGTTTTAAGAAGGTATGGATTGAAGGGGATTCTAGCAACATTATCAATTGTTTAAAGAAAGTCCAAAATCCTAGTTGGACTATTGCCACCTTCATTAAAGAGGCCCTTAAGCTTATGGAAACCTTTGAGGATATGATTATCACCCATATATTCCGTGAAGGGAATAAAGCTGCTGATGTGTTCGCCAATGTTGGCGTCACTAGCCAGAATATGCTCACTTGGGATGTCTTGGCTATGATTCTGATTGAGGCTCAAAATTTGATTAACTACGAGTGCCAACATGGAAGGCAGCTCTAGGGAGATTAATGCTTTTATGATGAAGATGTATCTAATGACTGTCTAGGTAATGATGAAGGCCCAGGTTACACATTTTATGGGTAATGTTAGAGGCCCTATCAAGCTAAATAGGTATCATTTTAACTGCTTGAAGTTTTGGTTTGCTACCGGAGTAATTGTGATTCGAGTGCTAAGATGGGTGGGGAAAGAACTAACAGTCGAGCCCTCATCCTGTGATGGGGTTTGCAATAACACTAGAGTGTGGAAGATTGTGGAGGAGGGGGGTTTGATGACGTATATGGAGATTATGCATGGTTCCAATCCCATGGCTACGTCTATGTTAGCCAAGCATTGGAAAAATTGCCACGGTGACTACTTATGGTTGGGAGCTCAGCATTACGAATGACCTGATTGCTGATATTACTAGTCTTTCGGTTAGCGGCAAGAAGTTTTTCAAGGAGAGGAAGGCCAGTGAGGAGGCCATGGCACATTTCTTCAAAGGTAATGAAAGGAGCAAGCTGGTCAAACTTTAGTTGAGAGGCTCCAATCGGATGTCCATCAAGTCCATCTGGGCTGAGGTGGCTGAGGTTATAATGAGGTATATAACTCTAGATGGTAGGTTCATTGCTCTGTATGGCTATCATTTCAACATTCTGAACCATTTTCATCATAAAATGTTGTTTTCTTTCCCGTTCTACATTTTGGCTTCATTAGGATTTTCAATTAAGGAGAATGCTAGAAATCCCAAACTGCTAGTGCTCCATGAAGGGTTAATCATTCTCATCATGGAGTATATGAAAGATAATACCCCAAAGATTGGGGTGAAGAGTAAATCCACTTTGAAGAGGAAGGTATTCTCAGTTTCTAGTGACTCAGAGACCCAGATGGGGAATGAGGAGTGGGTTGAGGATGATGATTTGGAGGAAGGGGTTGAGACATCTGGTAGGAAAAGTAAGAGACATAATAGGAGGGATATCCAGATCTCTTGGTCAGAGGGTTCCCAAATGAGAGATGAAGCGGAGCCGGAGGGTAGAAAGGAAAGAGTGGGTGGCGAGAAAAGGAAAGCCTTCGAGAAAGGAAAAAGCCTTGTGTCTGTGAAGAAAGTGAAAAACAAACCTACTAGGGAGGCTAAAATTAGCCCCATTGCAGAGCCGGGTGCTAACCTTAGGAAGAGGGTGCCAGTGGCTGAGCCTAGTGTTAGTAAAGGTAGATGTTTGTCTATTGTGGAGTCAAACGTTGGTATTCCTTTCTTAGATATCCCTGATCCCTCCCCTGATCTCCCAGAGGACTTTGAGGTTTTGGTGGCTATGACTAAGGATAGGGATGAGTTATATGTGGCCCTTGGTATGGTGAGAGAGGCAGTTAATGGCTAGCATAAGATGACTAAATGGTTATTTGTGGAGATCAATAGAATTAATATTAAGTTGAGGACCCTGTAGGAGAGAGTGGACCGAAAGGGGGAGACCATTGCTAATCAGGACAAAGAGATTGTCCAGGGTTAGGATCCAATTCCTAGAATGGAGGAAATCAAATGACAACTCTTTAGATTGAAGGAGTATGGTAGAAGGATCAAGAGTTTGGAGGAGAAGCTTGTTGGGATTAATGAGAACCTTGAGAGGGTTGTGAAAATAAGTTAGTGCACTATCTAGAACATCTTTAGGTGATGCGCCTCCTTACTGATAAGTTGAAGGAGCTCCATAGTGACCAGGTCAGGGATCCTAGTGGTGAGGATAGTCTGGTGCTGAAGGATAATGCGATTGTTGGTAAGAAGCAGGATGACAAAGAAAAGAGTAACAGAGTAAACTAAGGGTAGCAAGAAGAAGTAGTTCGAAGATGAAAAGAAGGAATTGGTGATTTTTGCCAAGCTGCAGGAAAGTTTTTATGAACAATAGTTAGAAGCAACTGATACTCTAAACGAGTTGCAGTAGTTGTCTATGTGGCTAAAAGTTTGTTGTTGTTATGTTTGTTGGCTGTTGGTTGGCTATTAGTTGGATTTCTTATCTTTTGTAGTTACTTTTTGTAAAGTGTTTTAGGGTCCCTTCAAAACTTGTTTTACCCTATAATAAAAAACACAACTCATAAAAAATGCTTTCATCAATATTATAAAATAATATTCATTACATCAGCTAATCAAGTAGCTCAAATAAAGGACTGTTCCGTTACAATATCTAGCCATATAGCCTCATACAAAAGTATATTACAACAATGTCTTCAATACCAAACCATATCTTCACCACTGAACCTGGCAGAGAGAGAGCATCATTAAGGGGATTTACCACCCAACCACGAGGCTCACGCCTCCCCGGTCATCCTCCTAAAGGGAAAAGTTTGACCCTTTGCGAGGGGTCTAACAAACTGAAGCCGACATTCATGAAGGAATATGGTGTAGCATGATTTATCTATCATCCCTATAGCATGTGTCAAATGCATATAATGATCTAAATCATGATATGGCAAAGAGTAAAATAAAACATCAAATAGCAATAATTACTAATTTGACTGACAAGCTTTGGCCAAAGCATCTTTTAAGCCACTGATGGGTAGATAGGTTAAAAAGGAACCTACCATTCTCTATTACTCCATATTCAGAACTCATCCATGCTCTTTCTCTAACTCATCATACAAAATGCAGAAATAGAAAATACTTCAAAGAATATATATATATATATATATATATATATATATATATATATATATATATATATATATATATATATCATTCAAACATGCAGCTTCCTACGATGCATCATTCAAAGATAGACATATCTTGTCATCATTTCACCATTGATACATCCTAAGTTTGTCCACAAACAAAAAGGATGCAAATAATATTTGCAAGGACTAGTCTTCAACAAACGTTTCCTCAATCTATCAATAATCCAAAGATAATATGGTATCTTCCAATTAAGTAACAAATTTTCAACTCTTAACATAAAATTTTAGACTACAGGGTTTCAAATAGGTTTTATTTAGCAAATCAAGGGATATAGCTCTTACCGAACTATTCTTTTACACATACTTAAAGCAATAATGATCAAGAATTTATACTATCATAGGTTTTGTTTTTCTTATGCAACTAAATGAGGACTACTAGATTAGGGTTAAATTTCCACTATTATCACATATTACAAATTTTAAAGTAATGTAAGCACATAGCTAATTTGTACCAATTTCCTTGCACAAGTAATTAATGAAAGGGAAGATAAATCCTCTAATCATTGTCTACATATATTCACTAATGATAATAGTAGCTAAGTGGTGGTATTAATCACATCCAAGCAATGTTCTTATTTAAACCAGGTACTCAATTCTAACTAATAAAGTCAACATAAGAAAATAGGTGACCTTACATAAATATACATACAGGGGAAACTAATCTCTATATGCATTGTGATTTGAGTTATGCATTTGTGATTTGAGTCTAAGTTGGCCGCTAAGTATATATGAGATATATGTGTGACTTGGGCGCTATTAGACTAAGGATTGACATAAATTGATGTAAATATTAAGTTATCGTAGCTTAGTTTAGAGTATAAGACTAACATTAGTAATATTATTTATTAAAGTAATTATTTTCTTTACTTACAAGAAATAAATATTTCCAAATTCAAGTTAAGGTATGAAATTGACAATTATTCTTTGTTAAATTATAATGGTAATTTAAATAAAACATGTGAAATTGACAAAACTAAATACATTCAAAGAGGAGATTAAATCATATATATATATATTCATAATCTCTAAATGAATTCAAGATCACTAAGAGTTATATGTTTTCTTCCCCTAATGAAAAGTGAGAAGATACTCAAGATTTATTAATATATAAACTTCTAATTATCCTTTAAATTAATTTCTCTAATCTTGTTGTCAATTAAATCATATATAAACATGTATTATCCTTAATTCAGAAACCTGTTTCCTAATTGATATTATTCTAAATCTCAAGAAAAATTTCTTTTGTTATTTTAACTAAAATCATAGAAAATACTTTCTAAAATTTCAACTAGTGTTAATTCAAAGCATGCATAAGCTAGCATTACAAAGTAATTTAAATTATATATTTCCTAAATTCATGATATTCTCCAAGTCTAAATCAAATTAATAAACTGAATCCATTCAACCATAGGGAAGTATTTATTTAGCAGCCCCAAATCAAGATTTAAACATATGAAAGCAATAGATACATGCAGCACATAAGAGGAGTTTCAGGCACCAACATTGGGCGTACGGCCTCCTAGAGGGAAGTCCTATGTTTAAACAAATAAATCTGCATAGATTCATGGGATATCCTTAGCAAAATCTACAGATTCTTAATATAATTTAAAGAAAAGAAATAGGCAAAAGGGTAAGCATTCCAGGATGGGATTTGAAAGGGACGCCACAGGTATCATGACCAGGTCATACGGCCTCTTACAGAAGCTCTTCAGATCATAAAAATAGAAGCTCTTCAGATCATAAAAAAATCTCCAAGGATGAGGTAGTTTGAAAGAGGAGTATGAAGATAAGAGAGGGTTTGCGTTACTGATTCAAGAAAGAATGTTATGGGTTTTCTTTTGCCATTGATTCTATGATCTGGGGTTAATCTTGGTAAAAGGAAACAAATTAGAATGTTTCATAAATTTGTTATTTTGTTTCCATTCATTCATGTATGCAGAGGAAGTAAAAGAGGCCCAAATTTTGCAGAGTAGAAGAAAATCTACAGGTAAAGATTTGATGGTCTTGCCATCTCTTGATCGTACGGCCTCGTTGAGAGGGTTTCACAAAATAAATTAGAATACCCAAGGTCTTGTACATTTCAGAAATTAAACTATCACAGAGGTGAAATGGATATGTGATTCAAGCTGAGGTTTGATATTTTTGACGGATTGGATTCAGGAATAATTTAAGGAATCTCATATTTACAATGTAACACTATATAATTTTTTCTTAAAAAAATAATGAAACAATCATTTAATTGTTTTCAATGGAGTGAAATCTTTAATGAGGTTATCATTCTCAGTGTGCATGGCACCACAAAAGGGGGTTTAATCAGAATCTAAGAGGAATAAATACTTAGTAGGGTTTCAAATAAAGAGACAGATTGAGTCTAGGTGTTAATAAGTTTCAATTGGTAAAACTATAAGCTTTGTTTTTGCATTTGTTTTAATGTTTATTTATAATAAGTAGGCTACATGACTTTGCCCATTTTCTTTCATTTTTTGGGAGTGTAAACTATCCTAAAAACATTCCATTCCATTAAACATGACGTCCTCGTATGTCAAAACTCTTGTTTAGCCACTATTCTATGTTGTTTAGTCACTTGGGACACTAGTGATTATGCTCATAGACAAAATTGTGTGTGGTAGTGTCATGTGCATTCAAACTTCCATTTTACTACCCATTTATGTACTTTTTCACTCAACCCTAACCTTAATCCTAACTTACCTCTAATGGTCAAATAAACCATAGAAATACTTATTTAAACAAATCTTGACTAAATAGAAAAACATCTAAAACCTTCAACACACTCCTCTCACCTCTATACACAATACTTTCAATCACTTAAAACTTATGTACATACCACTACCTCCATAGCCACAAATCTTGACTAAATAGAAAAACATCTATAATCATCAACACCCTTCTCTCACCTCTATACACAATACTTTCAATCACCTACAACTTCTGCACACACCACCTATACTTAGACCACATACTCAAATTCTTTCAACCACTTTTGTTGGAACATGTCTAAAGTTTGTCACACCTATACATAGGCTTCCTTAAGAATTGCTTGTTGATTTATTTATTTATTAGTATTTGTCTAATCTTACTTGTATGCAACTTGCCCATGAGAATAGAATAGTTTAGGAAATATTAAACATTTTGGACTACAAAAATTTGGCCTCTAAATCTACTATGTATTTATATATGTTATACCTCTCAATGATTGAGCCTAGGTGCCCTAGAGACTCATCCATGATTCTACAGATTTATCTTGAAATTAGAGAAGAAAGATAATTTAAACTTATTATTTTTATATTTTATTTTTATTCCTGAAGGGAGCACTTAGGTTTGTTATCTATTCTAAAATATAAATTTCTTTCCTCAATTACTACCCTAGAATCAAATAACTTTAGCAACAATTTAATTTATAAAAGCTACAAATTTTGTGTTGAAGGTGCCATAACAATCTAAACAGTGACCCTAGTCTTTGGTATTTAGGTGTAAAAACTTAAGACCATGTTCCTTGCGCCTGACATTAAATTACTATTGTAAAACACAAAAATATCAATTTGAATTCAAAGATTAAAATAAAATCATTGATTTATAGTTTACTTTGCATGTGGTTATTCAAAATATGGAATATAAGTGACTAGGAAGATGATCTAAGGCATCAAATAACAGATCACAAATACAAATATTTTCTAAGTTTCCTTTCCTCATCCTAAAAATATTATGGCCCTGACTTTATTATTTGTATGAAGATGGTAATGGACCCTTCTTTTGAGGAAGAAGAGTCAAGCATAAGTGAGGGCATAATGTCCTTAGCTTCATTCTGTATCAGTCCTTTGAGCTTAATTTCTAGATTTTATGCTAGCAAAATATATTTTAGGGCTGATATGATAGATTTAATGATAAATTGGAAGTCATTGTGACATTGCATGTCTTTGGTTGATAGGTTTGTTTTAGACGTGATGGTGCGATAGGTGATTCACTCTCGTGAGAGCAATTGGTGGGAAGATGTGAAGGGATATTCTTCATGTTGGTGCGATGATATGTTCAATGGTTGGCGGGTCCCATCGCAAGGAGAGTGAAGCTAGCACCCAGTGCATGAGCATAGAGGAAGTAGTGTGGGTCCCTCAAGGACTGTGATGGTGCGATAAGGTGACATGTGGCTTCGACGTGTGTGAAACATGTTTTTTTGGTATTTTCTGATTGGCTGGTGATTTGGATTGGTTTTGGTGCATTTTTATCATTGATTTCATTTTAATGTTCTAAATCAATGAGTAAAATTCAAACTCTAGATAATAAACATGAAATCCAAAGGGTAATCATAGTATGACGGATTTGGCCTGAATTCTTGAAAATATCAGTTGCCACTCAAGTATGCAAGAAGAGGATTTGACAGTAGACACAGTTCTCAAGCAATTCTTGATGCTCAGTTAGATTTCAATGTGTGAACTTCACCTTTGTTATCTATGTGAAGAAGAATTTGTAGATAGATAATTAATTCACACCTCCATTTCATGCTTGAGTGGGTTGCAAATGAATTCACAACAATAAATTCAAATGTGGACAACTAGAATGAAATAAATTAAAGGCAATCTCCACAAGGAACCTTTGCTCATTGCTATAAATAAGGGTGTTTTCATTAATCACTCAGATCATTGACTACCATTAGTACTATGCAAGCTTTATCTTTTGTTTCCCAAAGAGGAATGCCTCTATTTTCTTGGCTATGGATTTGTTCTTTCCAAATTAAGGAAAGAAGTAAATACTACTTGGAGGATGGGACAATTCAAAAGTTTAATTTTTGTCTACAACAGTTTAGCCAATTTCCATGAACTATAATAGAATTAAATTATTCTCGAGAGGAACTGGTTGGACCATGCATATCATTGTTTGTTGCTAGAGGTCACAACGTGTAGGAGGGGCCCTATTCATTGAGTCAAAGAAGTCTTGGCCTCTCTGGTGATCGAGATTTGAAGGGTTAAGGAGTTGACTTGCCTTCCCAGTAGCCTTTCATACGAGCCTGAACATTGGATGGAAAGCGGGTACTTGTATTTAACTTTGAAGGAGGATCCTCAATTGGCTAGAAGTTTCTAGAATCTAGAATTGGCTGAAAGAGGGTGCCCGCCAATCAAAGCATGGTGTAGTTTCCTAGGTGCAAATACTAAATGCATTGTAACTAAAAATTGTACTACAAAATTTCTAAACTGGCATAAGTAGTCTATTTATAGGATCTTAAGTGTCATAGTAAGGAAGAGAGATCCACACCTAAGAAATAGAGTGATCAGGTGGATATAGAAGTTTTATTTTTTGGGCTATGGGTATAAGGTATCCACATCTTGGGGAGTAAGTTTCTGTAGTAGATTAGGTGCATTATTGAAGATTGCAGACTAAAAGACTCACTTGCATATGTATAAATTTCTATATGGCAATGTTCAATTTAGATTGAGTAATATGAATAACACTACATGTGTGTGTTTTTGGCAATTGTCTCCTTGAATGTATGCATTTTTTTGTGAATGAATGAATCAAGGGTTTTGGATTTCACCTATACAAATTTTCTATATCAAATGTTTCTATTTGTTGCTTCTAATCAAGGATTGGATTAAATATGCTTTAAACAAAACATAGGAAGTGATGTATTGCATTAGGAATTTTTGAAGAAGAATTGTAGGAGATACTATTTCTTGGGTATATCATTGCAAGCCACTGATATAAGCACACCCTCTGAATTTGAAGTTTTGTTGTTATAGAGGAAACATTTACAGTAGGGATTTTGATTATGTTACCCATATAAAGGCATTGATTAGGAGATTTGCTAGCCCAAGGGTCTAGGAAGAACAATGATTACAAGAATAAATAACTTTTTGTTCATTTTTAGTATGTTGTAATTTAGAGTATTTCTGTGCATGTTCTCATAGTAAAACAGAGAAGATAGTCCAATTATTTTGTCAGTCTGGGAGTTATCTTGAAAATCTTGGTGTATACATGAGAACATTCTACCTAGTACTGAAAATCTAAACATATTGGTTGTGAATAAGGGAATACCCCCTAGGTGTGATAAAACCTAAAGTGCAGGGGAGATAAGTGTGGATGGTTTCCCACCTTATTAAAAATCTCCCACTTTGTCGGCCGAGTCTCTTCTTGAAATCTATGCATAAGAAGTAGCAAACCTTTAGAATTCAATGCATGCCGATTTGAGAACCAACAAAATTGGCGACTCTACTGGGGACATGAAAAGAATTCAGTAGGTTTAATAGAGTCATGATGTGTTTTGGCCTAATCTTTAGGGGTTATGTGTTTTCATGATTGTCTTGTGATAAAAAATATTGGGTAAGGGTTTGTGCTTTGAAGGTTAACAAATTTGAAGTAGACTTTTGATTTGAAGGGACTTTGCTAGAGGAAACAACCTAGACAATTCACTGATATCTTTTCCTATTGGAAAGGTGCCAACTCTGCATTTGATTCTGCATTTGTTCCAAGCTTTGGGACCTTCCAGGTACTTTGTTCTATTTTGATTGTTACAATGAATAGCCTGATTACCGAAAGATATAGAGCTTCAAATTTCAATGGTATCCAAGGATACCAAATGCTATCCCTAATGAAGTTAGAATAAATTTGCCAAAATTTAGTGGAAAAGCATCTGAATTAGCAAACAAGCATTTACAAGAATTTTGTGATTTAATGGCTAATTATGAGGTTGAAAATGAAGATGTTGTTATGAAGCTTTTTGTTTAATCACTGCAAAATGATGCTCGTGATTGGATTTCATTTTTACCTGAATGTTCAATTTTCTCATGGGATGAGCTTAAAATACATTTTTAGAACAATTTGGTGAAAGGCTAGATATGGTTTTGCTGGTTGCAAGTTTTATGAATATTCAGAAATAGGAAGATGAAACAATGTCTGCTCTTAATTTGAGATTTGCAAAAATGATCAAAGGTATTCTAGAACACATTAGGGCAAATGATGTATTCTGCTTGGTTATATAGTTGGGAACTTTGGATAATGAGATGAGTTACATGGTGAGAGATAAAGAGCCTACCTTAGTTCATCAAGCTTTTGTAAGTGCAGTAGATATAGAGAATAATCAGAAATATGGGATATTAAAAATTAAAAAGATCAACGAAATGAGTTCTCATCTTAACTTACTAAAAAGGGTGAATGACATGTCTTTTGTATTTCAGAGTAAGGGCAATAGTACTAGTCTTGATAGAGAAATCCTTGGGCATCAAGAAAATCAAATTTCTAGTGAAGGAGATATCAGTGTTAGCCAGTGTGAAAAGGAGGAATCTATGATGATTGATTGCAGGGATATACATGAAGTGACCTTTTGTGATAGTATGAGACATCAGGAGTACATGTGTATTGACCCTAATAATAGACACAATGAGGTAGAAATGGAGGTTTTTACTTTTGAAGAAGATATCGATTTAAACATTTTTTTTATTTAGACCTTTCAGATGATGAAATATATCCACATGATGAACATAATGATTGTGATAGCCATTCTGGTGAGATGTTGAATTACGAGGATCAAGATAAGGGCCTTAAATATTATGATAAATATCATATAAGGCACAATCCTGTTTATGATGAAATTCTGGTCACACCAAGGACATGTAATTTCAACAATTACTAGTTGAGGGATAATCCTATTTTTGCAGATGATCAGGAAGATGGATATGAGATTGAAAAAGAAAAAATTAATTATATGCGACATGGCTTAGATTTCATCCAAAGAATTTCATACTATCCTCCAAAGGTACTTGAAGATCATGAATCAAGTGTTGACCACAGTAACTTGCAAGATTTGAAGTGAAGTAAAAGAATGGTTGAGTATGAACCTTGTTAGATAGAAGTGGTTGAAAACATTATCATATGTGCACAAAATGATTTTGATTTTTCTTACTTTATGATAATTGACTGTAGTAAGGAGTTTTTTCTAGATCTTGTTGGTAATGCAAAGTTGGTAAACATGGCTTTCACTATTTTAGTCCTGGACATCCTGTAGTTAGATTTAAAATAGGTAAATGGATATGATGCTTTCAGATTAGTTTTAGGATTGATTGCTGAAAATAAGGTATTTGATAGAGGTAAGCACCGATCTTATGTTTTTGGTGGCCTTGGGCCACCTATCTAGAATTGGAGGCATGTTGAGAGATTTGAATTAGCTTCCAATCAGTCTTCAATTCCTATAAGAGATTTAGAGAATCCCTAATTTGAGAAGTTACAGGGTGAGCCCAATGGATTTGGCACTTAGTCTACATCGAGGAGATCTATGATTCTTGACATGATTGAATCAATCATGTGTCCCCAACTAGAGCCACTGATGGACCCTTCTTTTGAGAAAGAAGAGTCAAGTATAAGTGAGGACATAATGTCCTTAGCTTCATTCTATATCAGTCCTTTGAGCTCAATTTCTAGCTTTTATGCTAGCAAAATATTTTTCAGGGCTGATATGATGGATTTAATGATAAACTGGAAGTCATCACAACATCACATGTCTTTGATTGGCAGACTTGTTTCATATGCGATGGTGCAATAGGTGATTCACTATCATGAGAGTGCTTGGTGGGAAGATGTGAAGGGATATTCTTCGCACTGGTGTGATGATATTTTTAGTGGTTGGTAGGTCCCATCCCAAGGAGAGTGAAGTTGCTGCCTAGCACGTATGCATAGAGGAAGTAGTGTGGGTCTCTCAAGACCTGTGATGGTGCAATAAGGTGACATGTGGCTTCGACATGTGTGAAACATGCTTTTTTGGCATTTTCTGATTGGCTGGTGATTTAGATTGGTTTTGGTGCATTTTTTTATCATTCTAATCTATTCTAAATCAATGGGTGAAATTTAAACTTTGGATAATAAACATTAAATCCAAAGGCTAATTATAGTAAATGGATTTGGCCTGAACACTTGAAAATATTAGTTTCCGCTCGAATATGCAAGAAGATGATTTGACAGTAGACACAATTCTCAAGCAATTCTTGATGCTTAGTTAGATTTTGATATGTGAACTTCACCTTTGTTATTTGTGTGAAGAAGTATTTCTGGACAGATAGCAATTAATTCCTCTCTATTTCATGCTTGAAAGTGTTGCAAATGAATTCACAACAATAAATTCAAATGTGGATAGCTGGAATAAAATAAATTAAAGGCAGTCTCTCACACAAGGAACATCTACTCATTGTTATAAATAAGGGTGTTTTCATGAATCACACATCATTAGCTACCTTGAGTACTGTGCAACCTCTATCTTTTGTTTCCCAAAGAGGAATTCCTTTTTTTTCTTGGCTATGGATTTGTTCTTTCTGAATTAAGGAAAGAAGTAAATACTTCCTGGAGGATGGGGAGAATTGGAAAGAGTAGGGATTATTGTCTGCAATAGTTTAGCTAGTTTCCATGAACTATAGTAGAATTATTATTAAATTATTCTCAAGAGGAAATGGATGGACCATGCACACCATTGTTTATTACTAGGGGTCACAATGTGTAGGAGGGACCCTATTCATAGAGTTAAAGAAGCCCTGGCCTCTTTGGTGATCAAGTTTTGAAGGGGTGAGTTGACTTGCCTTCCTAGCAGCCTTTCATATGAGCCTACGCACTCGATGGAAAGCATGTGTGTATTTTAACTTTGAAGGAGGATCTTCAATTAGCATGAAGTTTCTAGAATTTGGAATTGGATGAAAGAGGGCACTTGCCAATCAAATCTATAATGTAGTTTCCTAGGTGCAAATACTAAATGCATTGTTACTAAAAATTATACTACAAAAGTTTTAAATTGACATAAGTAGTCTATTTATAGGCTCTTAATTGTCATAGTAAGGAAGAGAGATCCACACCTGAGAAACATAATGATTAGGTGGATATAGAAATTTTATTTTTCAAGCTATGGGTATAAGGTATCGACATCTTGGGGAGTAATTCTCTATAGTGGATTGGGTGTATTGTTAAATATTGTAGACCAAAAGACTCACCTGCATATTTACAAATTTCTGCATGGGAATGTTCAATTTAGATTGAGTAATCTGAATAACACTCCATGTGTGTGTTTTTTACAATTGTCCTCTTGAATGTATGTATTTCTTTTGTGAATGATTGAATCAAGGGTTTTGGATTTCACTTATACACATCTGTTGTATCAAATGTTTCTGTTTGTTGCTTCTAATCAAGGATTAGATTAATTATGCTTTAAACAAAACATAGGAAGTGATGTATTGCATTATGGATTTTTGAAGAATAATTGTAGGAGATACTATTTCTTGGGTGTATCATTGCAAGCCACTGATATAAGAATACCTTCTAACTTTGAAGTTTTGTTGTTATAGAGGAAACATTTGCAATAGGGATTTTGACTCTGTTACCCATATAAAGGCACTAATCAGGAGATTTGCTAGCCCAAGGGTCCAGGAAGAACAATGATTACAAGAATAAATAAATTTATATTCATTTTTAGTATGTTTTAATTTAGAGTATCTCTGTGCATGTTCTCACCATAAAAAAATGAAGATATTCCAAGAATATTGCCAGTTTGGGAGTTATCCTGAAAATCTTGGTGTATACATGAGAACATTCTGCCTAGTAATGAAAATCTAAACATATTGGTTGTGAATAAGGAAATACCCCCTAGGTGCGGTAGAACCTGAAGTGCAGGGGAGATAAGTGTAGATGGTTTCCCACCTCATTAAGAATATCCCACTCTATTGGCCAAGTCTCTTCTTGAAATATGAGCATAAGAAGTGGCAAACCTTTAGGATTCAATGCATGTAGATTTGAGAACCAATAGATGGTATCTATGAACCTTTTCAAATTTAAATATAATTGTATAAGTTGGTATCGCATATATTTCTCCTACATGTTCTTAGAGGTATTTTCCTCATTATTCATGTATACCTTCCATATTTGAGGCACATTTATTTGCCTTCTCTTTATAAAAACCACCATATTTACTCCTATTTATTACACTTCAATTACATCTTAATCGACCAAGAATCTTCTATCTGATTTAGAAGTATCAATTTCATAGATTCGCCATCCATAACTATGGAAATAACTCTATTCCACAACTCATATGCTCACACTAAAATATGCAAATCTCCCATTGTAAAGGTCATCCATAGAACCAGACCTAATCCTCAAGGTTTCATTTGTAATGACCATGCCTACATATCCCTTCCTAGGAATTAGAGGCTCTATAGTTCTGTTATATGTGAAAATGTAGAAGAGAGATGAATAGTGTCAAGATCTATCAATTCAAACTATCCTTTCACAATAACACTGAAGGACAACAACTGAGCCAAGTCACTATAGATGAAGAGGACTCAGCTATATGTTGATGTACTTAGGAATGATATGGAAATATTAATTATATTGAAAGATTTGTCAAACCCTAGATTCAGTAGGCCTCAAACCCTAATTATAATGAAATTAGGTATAGAAGAATAAACTACTACAGATCACCACACAAGAAGACACTTAGGAAGGAATAGAAACTCACCAGAAGTTTGATTTCTAGAGATGAAGACTTTGTAGACTATAGGGCGGGTGCCCAAGTCTGATAGGGCAAATTTTATGTAGATTTGGAACAATGATCAGTGTCGAATGATGTTCAACTCTTGAGTTTGGGATGATTCCTGTCGAGAGGACTCTAGGGTGGGTGCCCTAGTCTAGCAAGGTGAATTTACAACAACTTTTCCTTAGATCTCGAATCCTTATCCTCTAAATTGGTTCTCTACATCTACACTTCACTAAATCTCGCACATGTAACCTTCAATCACAAATAGAGGGGTTTGGGGTTGTGGTGTTTAGGAGCTTGCCTTGGTTAAGCCCTAGAATGACATTCAAGTCTTCCAACACCATTGTTAGATAGAGTTCATGCCCAAGGGAGGGCAGAGGCCAAAGTAATGATGAAATAAAATGATTGGAACACAATTAGATGTCACCTTTGAGGTGAATCCCTCACAGAGATGAAGATCCTTCAAACCATGAGGAGATGGATTGATGATACCAAATCTGCAACAAACAAACACAATAACAACACAATTTTGCTCTGTAACACAATAAATGCCTTAAAATCCCTTAGCTCAATGTCATAAGTTCACATTATCCATCTAGGTGTAAAATGAAGACATAAACTCAATTATATATGCTTTCCCGCTAACATTTGTAATTCAAATTGAAAAGGTCGATAGAGGGAAACCTTTTTAAAGATCCTATGTCGACAAACTTAAATTTAGGTCCTGACAAATCAGCCTATACTAGGGCACAGGTGCCCAAGTCACAAGGCTAATTTGAGTCATGATTAAGCATTTATAACTAGCTCCTAAGTCCTATTTGACATGGGTTTCAAGGGAATTTTCTTTGAGATAAGTATTAAGCATGTAAAGTATAAACACAGGGACTTAGGAGCCAAACTAGGAGGTAAAAAGGCACGAGGTTACTTTTTACTCCATAACATTTAGCCCCCACTTTAACGCATTTATGATCTCATGATTCCATACATGCATTAAAGTGTAGTCAAAGCATATCAAACACATCAAACATACCTAGCACATGAAGCTAAGACACACCCAAAGGTTGGAGGACTATTTCTATCCCCCAATCTTAGGTAAGCACTAGAAAACAAATGGAAGGCACACAAGACATAATGAAGACGGTAAGAAGCACACAAAACATGGAGAATACAATGGAAGCACACAATACACAAAGAATACTTGAGAGCAGTCATGCAATACATAGAGAATACATTGATTTAACAACTTAAAATAAAATCCTAAACTAGGGGGCTGAGGGAGCTCATCGCTATGCACCTTTAGACCATCAAAAACATGAAAAACAAATCCCAAAGTATGGAGGGAGCTCATCTCTACACACCTTTATACTACACTAGGGGGAAAACATGCCAAAAAAGAAACCAAATGTGGAGGGAGATCATTGCTACACCCCTTTAGACCACACTCAGGGAAGACAAAACAAACACATAAGAAGACACATAGAATACAAAGTGTTGCATAGACACAGTATACATCTTATACATGGCAAAAACGAGCGATGGAATGAGCTTATTGCTAAGTCCCACCATCTAAACCATATTTCAAACACACCTAACAATTGAGCTATGCTACCACAACCAACAAAGACATGATTAAGGGTGGATGACTCAAGATCCAGCCCCACCTCCGTGAAGGACTTTGTATAAAAGGATGTGTACTAGATTAAGAGATACACCATCCTACCTTCCGCAGAAGGGATTTATATAAAATGATACACACTAGCTCAAGAGATACATAATCTCACCTCGCAATGAGGGCTTTCTTGCTTGCAATTTAAATAAGGATGTGCACTAGCTCAAGAGATACACCATCCTACCTCGTGGTGAGGGCTTTCAAACACACTTCATTAGTGCCATAATAATTAGACATATACCATTATATATGCCCCCACCTTAAGGTGGTTGATACCACTTGCTAGTATCAAGCACATTAAGGTAGAGAGAAAACACGCAAGGGAACAAGAACTCTCGCAAAGCCCATGCCCCCAAAGGTGACATGTGCCAGGATCACCGAATGTTCCCACAAACACATTGATATGAATTGCTAAGATAATCGACAAGAGATAAGGTTAGAACATCTTACTCTAAGATAATAACCAAATCAAATCATAGAAGCTATGCATAAATCATATATTAGATCACATAAAAAATCAAGGCTACACTTGCAGGTTTGGAACCGAGTATAGCCATTGGGCTTATACTACAGATATCTTAGAACCGAGTGTAACAATAAGGTGAGATACAAAACAATCCAAAGTGCACAGAGCAGTTGTATTGCAAAGGTTTTTTAGAAGAGATATGACAACACAATATTTCACATGGAGTGATTCTACTAGTCAAGCATCGGATATATATATCAACCCCATCTTCATATATGGATTAGGTCCATTTTTTCTTACTTGCTGAAGGGACAAGTGGTCCTTGTTAGTATTTGTTTGTTTTCTTCATCTGCCAATTAGGTAGAATCATTGAAGAAGGTAAACAATAAAATGAGAGAGGAGAAATGAGCACCTTAGGAACACCACATAGGAGGATGCCCCCAAGACATCATCCTCAATGTTATACCCCTAAGGCATGACACACAATAATAAAATAGAGGGATGACAAGATAGAAGAACGTAGAAACAAATAGAAGAATGGTCACAACAGAGATAATCTCTCGGTATCCTTGACCTTACAAGAGTATCAAGGGTCATCCTAGGAGACCTAAACACCACATAACACGTCATGGGGGAACACAACACAACACAATATTATATCATATATATCTAAGAGGAGTTCAAACTTGTGAGCATCTTAGAAAGGTGCTCTGTCAAGTGTGGTAAAAAGTGTGAGTATTTCATACCTGACTGATTCTTATTGTCAGAATGGCCATGCGGTGCTTGTTTCTCAAGTCCCTATATATTTGAAATCTTTTGTTGCTTGTGAGGAGGGCAATCATTGCTATTTCCCACTGATGGAAGTCACTTTGTTCTTTTCTGATCCTTTGCTTTCAGATTCTAATTTTCTTGATGAATGAGTCTTTCACAATGAAATGTGATGCTTTCCATCATGACAACCTTTTCTTGCTTAATGTTATCCTATTAAGGTTGCTCTATTTTCGTATTTAGTGCATTTCAGTTGTCTCCTGATCCTTGAAGTGATAATAGCAGAGGAACCTCAACATAGATACCTTTCCCACGTGGATGAGGTGAGTCTTCAATCTTTTCTTATCCAATTCTCTCATACCAATTATCTCATCATAGTCAAGGTAGTCATCTTCCTACTCTATTGTATTTTGCTCTACCATATTGTTGTCACTATGATTCAGAAAATGATTTGAAAAGATCTGTAAATTTTGATTCAGAGGGGCAACGAATTTATCTTCATTATCATTCACACCAATTACCTATATTATATTAGAATCAACGAGGTCTCGAGTTTCATGTTTCAAATGCATGCATCATTTAGTGTCATGTCCTACTAAGCGGTGATACTAAAAAAAGGCATTAGCATCAAATGATGGTCTTGTATCCTGTTACTATCAAATGGTTTCACAAGAGGAAGCTTCAAAAGAGTGTTGCTTACTACTTGATTCATAATTGATTGAAGAGATTCAAATAATGGAGTAAGTCTTTGTTGTTGTCTAATTTGAAACATTGCCCATTTAGAATTACTAGAGAGGACACTTGTGATTGAAAATTATTTGAATGTTGTCCATTGATCTTGATGAAACTCTTGTTATTCCTCTTAAAGTTGTTCTGAGATGTTCTAGCTGTGGATTTACCAACTTGAGATGACAAGTTTTGATTCTCATACTAACTAGATGAAAGCTAGTAATCGTGAAGAGATGTTGAAAATAACTATACTTCATCAAGAGGATTTTATCATGGATGTTAGGTTGTGAATTCGTAATGAATATATTTTGAACATCCTCATCTGTAATCAAATATTATATTTGTGAAAAAAGAGATTGATATTGATTGATAAACTCAGTTAACTTCTCTTTCTATCCTTGTTTACAATGAACTAAATCAATCAATAAGACCGAAGGTCCAATATTTTCTTAGAAATGTTGTAAGAAGTGATCAACAAGCTGTGAGAAAGAACGTATTGAATTCAAAGGTAATGACCAAAACCATTCCAAAGAAGTATCTTTGAGGGATCGTGGAAAGAGTTTTGCTAACAAGTCCTCTTCAGAGAAGAAATCACTACACATAGCCGTTAATGCTACCACATGAGTATTAGGATCCCTTTTACCACTTACTTTTCAAAGCAAGGAGTCTCAAACTTGTCAGGCATTTGAGCTCTTAGGATTGAAAAAGATAAAGGACTATGAGCATTGTATGTTGGTATGTTAGGTTGATAAGAAGCATTGGTCAAATAATTTGTCACTTTCTGCTGTAAAGAGGTCATGCCTTGCAAGAGTTGGTTTAAGAGGGCATCATCAGGTGATGCGGTTTGTGGGTTAGATGAATTAGAAGCTATAGTCATGAAATTTAGAGGTGATTGGTTGAGTGGTAATGAAAGGTGGTTGAGAATAATTTCAAGTGAACTTGTGGTTGAGAATAGGTGGAGTGGAGATGTGGTTGAGAATAGGTGGAATGGAGAGGTGGTTGAGAATGGTTATTCATATAAGAAGACACCCTAGGTGCTAGGTTTTGATAATTGAATCACATAGCCTTGTAACTCTGTAAATTAATGTCATTAGATACTCCCATGCTAGTGGTAGAATTACTACAAGCCTATGCATTAGTAGTGAGGATTGATGATGTGAAAGTAGATATTTTGGTAGTCAGTATGGGTGCCGATACCTGTGTATGATTCGGTGATGACACATTGTTAATAGTATTCTCATAGTCAATCACTAACATAATGTTGTTACCCACTATATGGGATATCCCATGGAGTGTGTTAACACCAACTTGTCCTTCTTTTAATAACTATCTTAAACTATGAACCACAGGTACAACCTCTTCGGCTATCCTTTCTTTTTCCACAAATGCTTGAAAATTAGCTAGTTCTTTATCAAGTTTGTTGGTTTGATCATCAAGTACATGTGTTATCACATCAATAGGATCTTCAAAATCATGAAATTTTTGTTCTTCCATTGTAGTTGTAGGAGGTATGATATCTTTCAAGGTTTGTGTTTCACCCTTTATAAAGTGAGTGTTCAATGGATTTTTCAATGTTTGCATATCAGTGTTATTCAAAGTATTAGAACCCATTAGTCTATGACTTCTACTTAGAGGGATGTTTATATTAGGGTAGTGGGTTATACAACTCATACAAAGGCATACAACACTCAATGCATAAACTAATAGAACAACCAAAAGGAGCAAGGTAGTTATGCTTGTTGAAATACACAATGTGTAATTGAAAAAGGTGAAAGTTTCAAAGCTAGGATGCAAAAGTATACACTATGATCCATCACTACACTTTAAAATAAGATTTGAATGAATGTTGAAAAGGAGTAGAAACATCTGAAAATGAAACTTTGTCTACAAACCCTAGTTTTTTCTAAGACTAGGTTATATGAAAAATGCAACTTTTTAAGAAAAACCCTAGCAACTAAAGCTTGTAAATGTGAGATTTGATATGAGTTAATGATGAATTACTATAATAGATATCAGATCTGATTCAATAATAAGAAAATTAAATCCTTTTATGATATGCAATGCAACATATGCAAAACCATGCCTTAGTGCAAGCCTAGAATGCTTGTTATTTCAAAAATTTCCAAATGTATACAAAAATTTTCAATGCAAGATGATAAATATGATATGAATGAATGCAATGACTAATTGCAACACTCAGCAAGATGCAAGTTCAATAAAAACATGAGTTCACCAAAATGTTATATGTGAAAATGTAGAAGAAGGATGAATAGTGTTAAGATCTATCAAATCAAACTCTCCTTTCACAATAAGACTCAAGGACAACAACCGAGCCAAGTCACTACAGATGAAGAGGACTCAACTACATGTTTATGTACTCAAGAATGATATGGAAATATTGATTAGATTGAAAGATTTTTCAAACCCTAGATTCAATAGGCCTCCAACCCTAATTATAATGAAATCAAGTACATATAAATAAATTGGTACAGACCACCACACATGAAGACACTCAGGAAGGAATATAAACTCACTAGAAGTTGGATTTCCAGAGGCAAATACTTTGTGGACTACGAGGCAGGCTCCCAAGTCTAATAGGGTAACTTTTCTATAGATTTAGAATAATGATCAGTGTCGAATGATGTTCAGCTCCTAAGTTTGAGATGATTCCTATCAAGAGGACTCCTGGGCGGGTGCCCTAGTCCAGCAGGGTAGATTTACAACTTTTCCTCAAATCCTAAATCCTTATCCTTTGAATTGCTTCTTTGCACTTGCACTTCGCCAAATCCCGCACCTATAACCTACAATCACAAAGAGAGGGGTTTAAGGGTTGTGGTGTTTAGGAGCTTGCCTTGGTCAAGCCCCAGAATGGCATTCAAGTCTTCCAACACCATTGTTAGATAGAGTGTGTGCCCAAGGGAGGGTAGAGGCTAAAGCAATGCTGAAATAAAATGATTGAAACACAAATAGATGTCACCTTTGAGGTGAAGCCCTCATGGAAATGAAGATCCTTCAAACCATAAGGAGATGGATTGATGAAGCCAAATCTGCAACATTTTTGTTAGCTTTGGCTTCGAATTTTGTACCATTTTTTTGTATTCTGAAACAAATTGTGCAAGACAAATGTCTGTTATTGTTTTAGGTCGTGCAAAATAATAGTCTATTAATGAATTGCAAGTTACATTTTCAGAATCATCTGGTTCTTTGTTCAAATGTTTTACTAACTTTAAAATAAATGTTCGCTCATGATCAGGCCTAGTGTCAATGAATACAAAATAAATGTCAAAAGTGTTGATTTGTTTAAATTCAATCAAAACTAAACTTAGATCAATTATAAGCATGATCAATATAGTATTTTATGAGGCAAACCGATGGAGGAGAAAATGAAATCTTTAATTACATTTTCTCTATTATATCTTAATATCTATTTAAATTATTATACATGTACAAATAGATAACAAATACATGAAAAAATAGAAAGCTATCTTATTTAAGAATTGTTTTATTATATTTTAGAACTGTTTTATTTATGGCATGTGATTTTTTGTTTTTACTTAAAAATTATTTTATATTAGTTTATAACAAAGTGTATAATTGTAATCATAAATTCTATCAAAACAATAGATTGACAATGTCTCATTGGTTCACAAAAAATTAGCAGACTGCATATAGCAAATAGATAATTGCAAAATTGTTCATTCATTGAATAATTGCAAAATTGTTCATTTATTGAATATGATTAGAACAAAAATAAAACCATGTGAATATAACAATGACAATTTTATATTGCAGAAACACGAGCAAGAAGAGGTATAAGAACAAAAAGTGCTAATCTAGAGATCAAATACAAAGACGAATTTAGTAAACATCCACATCATCAATATCTAAGGTAAAAGATATCCCTCCTATCTTGCAATAATAAACTTTGTTTCAAGGCATAAAAAAATGAAAAGGAAATTAGATTCTTTGGCAATGCCAAAGAAAGAAATAATAGAAGTAGAAAAATATGAAATTGGAAATCAATCTCAATTTTGCACCATCGATAGTGCTTTAAGAATTGAAGGATTTTTTAGGCTTAACAACTTTAAATATAATGTTGGAGATTGTCTCTTTGATACATTCAAGCTTCTATTTGACAATCACTATACCTCAATCCAAATACACAATGGAACTATAGATTACTTCCTGCAATGTCTTTCACAAGGCAATGCAGAAGCAATAACTTCATATAACTATGAATTGAATCCTCTTACACTATATGAATTGCATAGAATAAAAGATACCAAAACGTATCTCCATAGAATGCGACTCTCTGCAAAGCCAACAACAAACAATGAAGACATTGAATTATGGTGAGACATATTTTGTATACATTGGCTATCCAAATGGTTAGACATACAAATATGTGTTTGGTCAATGACAAGAAGAAAGAAGTACTTACATTTCAATCAATCATCCCATGGAAAATCATATTCTATCTTATTCCATGATGCAAACCCTCTTCATGGTCATTTTGAGCCACTCCTATGTTATCAAATACAATCAAATTCAAGGCATAAAAAAATGAAAAGGAAGATAGATTCTTTGCCAATGCCAAAGAAAGAAATAATACAAGTAGAAAAATATGAATTTCAAAATCAATCTCAATTTTGCAACATAGATAGTGCTTTAAGAATTGAAGGATTTTTTAGGCTTAACAACTTTAAATATAATGTTGGAGATTGTCTCTTTGATACATTTGAGCTTCTACTTGACAATCAGTACACATCATCCAAATACACAATGGAACTATTGATTACTTCCTGCAATGTCTTTCAGAACGCAATGCAGAAGCAATAACTTCATATAACTATGAATTGAATCCTCTTACACTATATGAATTGCATAGAATAAAAGATACTGAAACATACCTCCATAGAATGCGACTCTCTGCAAAGCCAACAATAAACAATGAAGACATTGGATTATGGGGAGACATATTTTGTATACACTGGCTATCCAAATGGTTAGACATACAAATATTTGTTTGGTCAATGACAAGAGGAAAGAAGTACTTACATTTCAATCAATCATCACATGGACATTCATATTCTATCTTATTCCATGATGCAAACCCTCTTTGTGGTCATTTTGAGCCACTCCTACATTATCAAATACAATCAAACAATATACAAACACATATAAAAGAAATAATAGAAGTTGACAAATATACATTGAAAAATCAGACTCAAATTCAATTAGATTCAACATCACCACATATAAGATTACGTACCATTAAACAAATCATTAGAAATAATAATATAGATGACATAAATTTTTTTAACCAAACCAAAAACATTAAAAAAAATAAGGCCGGATCACTTCGAGAAATTAAAAGACAAATACACGCAACAAATATACTAGCACCTAAAACCTTGGCAAAAAAAATTCAAATGTCACCATTAGAAATATTCAACAAAAAAATTCAAGACACGCCAAAATATGCATGTTCAATTTGTCAAATATTGCATTTCAAAAAAGATATATCAATGCTGAAGGACAAACAAAAGCATGCATATTTCAACTTAACAAAAAAGACATGTATTCTATCAGAAAACTATATTTGTCGCAATTGTAAAGCATCATTGAACCATCTCAAACTACCTAGATATACAACACCAGATTATATCAGAATGAATAAACCATTGCACTATGTAGCAATGCTTTCACAACTAGAAGAATAATTAGTCTCACTTAGAATTACATTTGCACAAATACGGCAACTAGGATACAAAAATTCCCAAATGGGTCTAACAGGCTCTATTATCAATGTACCAGTTAACATAGACATTATACAAACAACATTGCCACGATCTACTAATGAGACATCTACAATTGCTGTTGCTCTTAAAAGACGGCTACAATATAGAAATGCACACAAAGCAGGAATGGTACGTGCAACTATCATTATGAAAGCTTTAAAACAATTATGCAAGAGAACATTATATAAAATGGAAAATGTCCAATTAACCAAAGATTGGGAAAAAACTCTTCAATACAATAACGACAATGATCAAATAAATGAAAATACTACTAGTGAAAGCGATGTCGAAAGTGATGTGGAAAATGATATAGAAAATGAAAATCCTTGTGAGACCTTGATACACGGATTCACTGAATCAAAATCTATACATGAAATGCAAGACAAGATTATAGAACTTGCACCAGCAGAAGGCCATAATCCTATTGGGCTCTTTAAAGACAAATATGCAGAAGAAATGAATTTTCCTACACTATTTTTTGGGGAACCACGTGACGAAAACATAACCAAAGCCTTTCCATACCAAAAAATTGCACAATGGGAATTACAAAACTCAAATAGAAAGTTTGCTTACCATACAACAAATCTATTTTTCAAGACCATTAAGATACTCATACACCAAGTTCTATCCACAATGTGGATAAGACTACACAAAGGTCAACTAAAAGGAAGAAAACTAGTAGCAAAAGATGTCAAACATAAACCCAATTTAGAAAAGATTCTTAGATCTGACATTGGTTACATTGATTTCAAAAGGATAAGAATATCTCCATATTATGTGCACCAATTGAAAAAAAATGTATTTGCAATGATTAGACAACTTGGACCACCTACCTTTTTTATTACATTTACAAGCGTTGAACAATACTGGGAGCCACTATCAAAAACACTTGAAGAATTACACAATACATATAAAAAAAAACAAATCAACAACACAACCTGGCAAATGAAACTAACAAATTTCAACTCATAAGAAAAGATCCTGTGACATGTGCACGTTATTATAGGCATAGAATCAATGCAATAAAAAAACTAATATTAACTGGCAATTCCTTCTTTGGGAAAATCTTGGATTATTTCTCTGTGACTGAATTCCAAAATCGTGGAAATGAACATGACCATTTCCTCCTATGGATTAAAGATGCACCAATTTATGGTAGAGATAGTAATGCAAATATTGAAGAATTTGTAGACAAGTACATAACATGTAATACTGAAGAACTACATCCTGGCTTAGCTATAATACATAAACATCACCATACCAAGCAATGCAGGAAATCAAGAAAACAAAATTGTCGATAGAATTTTCCACTTCCACCAATGGGGAAAACTTCAATTATTGAACCATCTATAGACAATGATCAAACTACAATTTCAAGAGCAAAAGATATTCTTTCCACTTTACAAAAATCAAATTATGACAATTCATTCTCTTTCAAAATGTTTTTACAAGAAATGAATTTAAGTGAGAAGGATTACATAATGGCCATCAAATCTACAATCCATAGGCCCACAATTTTTTTGAAAAGGAAACCAGCACACATATGGAACAATAGCTTTGCCAGAAAAGTACCAAAAATATGGAACGCAAATACAAACGCACAATTCGTGTTAAATGCATATGCTGCAGCAATGTATTGCAGCTCTTATATGACAAAAGTGGATAAGTCAATGACAAATGCATTCAAAAGAATTCAAAAAGAACATGAACAACATAAAATAGATGCTATAAGAATGATAAGTAAACTTGGAAATACATTGCTGAATTTACAACAAATGTCTTCGCAACAAGCTGTTCACCTAGTACTATCTCTTCCACTAAACTACTGCTCAAGGAAATGTATATTCATTGACAATAGCCCTGATAATGAATGAACATTTATTTTAAAGTCAGTAAAACATTTGAACAAAGAACCAGATGATTCTGAAAATGTAACTTGCAATTCATTAATAGACTATTATGTTGCACGACCTAAAACAATAACAAACATTTGTCTTGCACAATTTATTTCAGAATACAAAAAAAATGGTACAAAATTAGAAGCCAAAGATAACAGAAATGTTATACGATTTGTCAATTTTAATAGACATATTGACCAAGAGAATCATTATAGAGAGCAATTACTACTTTATGTACCATTTACAATAAATGAAAACACACTAAAAGATGGTTTTGAAACATGGCATAATGCATATTCTTATCATGAGCACACAATTAGAGCTAATTTCATCAAATATAATTTCAATGTTAATCACACATGGGGTGACATTGACACTGCTATTGCCAACCTAAAAACTATTGATGAACAAATTCAAAACCAACACTCACTTGAAAAACATTCATCACAACAAGAACAATACAACATAGAATTAGATATTGATACATTAAAATTGAACAAAATAACCAAAACAAATTCTGTTGCATTTGAAATATCAAAACATCGTCAAATGATTGACAATGCTGAATATTACAAAATGAGACGAATGTTAAACGAAGAACAACAAGCAATTGTAAAATACATTGTATTAAAAAAATTAGAAAACAACAAAACTCCATTACATTTGTTCCTAACAGGAGGAGCTGGAACTGGAAAAACTTTTACCGCAAAAGCAATATACCAAAGTCTTATTCGCATATACAACAATTCTATTGATAATGATCCAAACAAACCAAAAGGCCTTATTCTTGCTTATACAGGAAAAGCAACATACAACATTGGTGGCATGACAATACACTCAGCATTGCATATGCCTTTCAACAAATCAGAATTCATTCCTTTGAATTCTGAAACATTAGATACAATGTCAAAGCATTATCAACAATTATGAGTCCTTCTAATAGATGAAATTTCACTAGTAGGTGCAAGATTTATGCGATCTATTGACAAACGATTACGAGACATAATGCAAATGCCTACTAGCTACTTTGGAAATCTTGATACCATTTTTTGCGGTGATCTTTACCAAGCACAACCCGTACAAGATTCTTTAGTATTCGAAAGCTTGCTAACAACAAATGAACTAATGCCGTATAATTTTTGGAAGCAAAAAATAAAGTACTACTCTTTGCAAACAACAATGCGACAAAGAAATCAACATTTCATCAACATACTGAACAGAATACGCATTGGATCACAAACAAATGAAGACTTAGAATATCTCAATAATAACTGCGTCTGCCCACCACCAATGTACCCAATGTTCCCTTTTCTATTTTATAGAAGAAAATATGTTGATACACACAATAGGAAAATGCTTTCAATTGCACATGGAGATCTGATCATATTGAATTCAATTGATGAATATGAAGACAATTATCATGCAATAAGATCTTATAATCATTCAACCAATCTACCAACTCAAATAGAGTTAAAGCCAAATATGTTAGTTGAAATATACGCTGGTAATTATGACACACAAGACGGTATAGTCAATGGATCCGATGGAACGTATGAAGCATATACCAAATTTGCTGACTTTGACATTGTTTGGATTAAATTCAATGATCCACAAATTGGACATCGACAATCAAAAAGGCTAGCACAATGCTTTACCAATGACATTGATAAAGATTGGACACTCATACTTCGAATTGCCAAACCTATTCACAAGCATTCAAACCATAAGAAGATAACTATTAGAAGACAATTCCCAATCCAATTAGCATGTGCTCATACTATTCATAGATCCCAAGGACTTACAATAGAAGGTCTTGCATTTGACCCTTTAGGCATAAACAAACATGGATTAGCATATATAGCACTTTCACGCACTAGAGCAATTGACAACTTATTTCTGCTAAAACCTATTACACAAAACAATTTCAAAATAAAGAAAAAAGTACTTGTCAAAATGTCAGGTCTACAATCTACAGCAATGTGGAAATTTCAAAATGAACATTTAAAAGAAATTCATACTGGACAAATATTACTGTCCACATTGAATACATGTAACTTGCCTCTTCATATAGAAGACATACTCAATGATCATGATATAATGTCATCTGATAATTTTTGTTTACAAGAAACACATACTCGATCCTCTAATTTTATTAATCCATTTCAAAACTTTAATTATTTCTCAACATATCATATACATGGTGTTATGACTTTCACCCAAAAAAAATATAAGATATTAAAAACTATGCAACATAAAACAAATAATGTTGAAGCTATAACAATAACATTAGCTTTCGACGGTAATGAAATCAACATATCTAATCTATATGTAAGACCTACTACCCCATTGTTAGAAATCATAGAAATTACCAACCAGGTTTTTTCTTGCATAAATATTCATGCTACTATATACATTGTAGGCGATTTCAACATTGACATGTCTATGCATAACATGAAAACAAATGGATTCTCTAGCTATATGCAAACACACAAACATAGACATTGATCATGTTTGGTGTAATGTACATAGACAAACATATTGTATTTACAAATCAGAAGCATACTAGACTGATCATGATGCAATTTTCACAATGCTTGAAATCAATGATGCAAAATAAATCAAAATCCTCTCGAGCAATTCATGTCAATAAATAAACTTTACCATGTTATATAAGATATCTGGAGGTATGAATTGATCCCTATTTATTACAAAATTCTATTTTTCATTTATCACATAATTATAACTCCTCATTATTAAAAAGGACAATTACTAAATTAACATTCCACAACATGTATCTTAACATTTCACAACTTTGTTCCAGCTAAAAAATGGAAAGCAGCAAAAGACAAGAGAAACAATTGCATGCAAAACAACAATCAACAAAAAGGTAAATGACACCTTCAATTCGCAAATATGTGATACTCATTCAATTTCCTAGAATTAAAATAATTCTCTTTCAATCCCTATAGATCAAAGACAAAAAATCCCAACTCAATGTCTATTGAAAATCTCAATGCCCGGAGAGCTGGACAAACATTTGAAGGAGATATCATTGTTGTCTATAAGACAACATTCGATAAAAATAATAGAACACGTGAAGTGCTTCGGGCTGACCTAACAGATGCCAAAGCTGAGATGACAGTGACTGTAAACATAACTGGTGACCTTGTCAAGCAATTTGAACAGAAGATAGTTCCAAGTTCAAGCATCCAAATTTCAGGCTTCGAGATTGCTGTAAAGACAAATTATGATCGTGGTGACTGTGATTGCATCCTGATCTTAAACAGCTCCAGCACTGTGGAAGTCATACCGCAAATCTGTCAAGAATACAACTTTATACCAAGCACTACAATCAAACAATTACTAACAAGCACAGATGAATATTCTACATGAACTATTGGTGCCTTGGTAGTGGCAACAACAAAGAAAGGAAACCAATATTTTGTTGACCTGAAAGATGGAGATACTGAACTTGACAAAGCATAGGTAAATTATTCTCTCGAATCATCAATTCATTGTATTTTTCATTTTTCATTTTCTCTTATATTCCTTAGATACATGGAAAAAAATGCTAACTCTCTTGATAAAAAATAGCTGATAATGCATTCAAGTTTGGAGCTCCACTTCCTAGCAATGCAAGAAAAAGTCCAAAGGAATGAATTCCCACCTATGCTTTTCAAGAATATTGTTAAACGGATAGATTCAAGGGACAACACACTTTATATAGGCCAATTAATATATATTGGTAAACTAAATAACAAAAGGACCTTGGATAGATTAAACACAGTACTACAATCAACATTTGAGGTAAGTAATTTCAAACTCTTGGATTTCTTTACGTACAATTTTCTAAATATAAGCCAAAAGATAATAATACTTCAACATGTCTTGTAGGTCCATGGAATATTAAAAACAGCCAATGCCTTTTCAAGTCCATTCCATGCATTCTGTCCAAACTGTAACTACAAATTCGATGAATATGGAACACTAGAAGAGCAAACTGCCCATTGCATTATATGCAAGAAACAAGTTGCATACATACACTCCTTGTATCTGAAAACAATTTTGACTACTGATAATAAAAAAACTATTAACTGTTCTTGTGACAAGTCCATCATTCAGATACTGCTCCTTGAACTCCACAATGTCACCTATGAACAGTACATTGAAGACAAATTAGATATTGTCTTCATGCTAAGAGACTTTTCAACAAAAGGAGACTTTACACTTAATCAGAACAATATTATTATCAGTGCCAATTGTAAACAGGACTAATGCATATCAAAAGGTATAATTCTACTTCTCTTGCTAATGTCTTATTTAAAAAACTATTTCAAAGAAATTAGTTTGTTCATCACACTCTTCATTACAATAGCTTATTTACTATAATAATCTACTGACAACCATCTTTATACATATCTTGCAGGGTAAAAATGGAGCCAAATATCATATTACAATGAAGCTTTATATTGTTTAACAAGCTTTTACATAAAGAAACTTATATATCATTTGTCTAATATGTTTTGAAGGCATTCTATATAACAAACTATTAGCTATTATCAACAAGTTGAAAAAAAAAAATTTGTACCCAGTATTTGCTATTTCATATTTGTCCCTCGTTATTTACTTTCAATAGCAACTAATAATCATTTGAAAATAGTAATGTTAAATGTTTTAATTTCTCAGCCGATTTCCATGTCAAATTCAACTACATTAGTTCAATAAATTCTTATTTTCTTAACAATATCGCAAACCTGAATTGCTACCAATATCAGTTTTAACATCAATTAACGGTAGGAAGCTGACTTTTTTTAAAGAGAGTCGCATGTATTAAAAGTTTGAAAAAGGTGTTTGAAATGATTTGAAAAGATAAATTGAAAAGTCACACCCTTATAAAGAAACCACCATCCTTTAAAATCGTGTTTTTTTAGTGCTTTAAAAGTTTTTCTTCCTTTACGTAAATCCTATTTTTTTCATATCATTTATAAAAGCATACTTATGGAGAGCTATCCTTTACTAAAGGATATAAAGGTAAAGTAATAAAAATGCTTTTATTAAGAAATAATTAAAAAGTAATAAATGTTTTTATAAAGTAATAAAAATGTTTTTATTAAAAAAATAAAATGTTAAAATATTTTTATTAAGAAATAGAGTAATAAAAAAATGTTTAAAAATAAAATGTTAAAATATTTTTGATAAGAAATAGAGTGATAAAAATGTTAAAGCATTTTTTTCTTTTCTATTTTCTATTTAAAAAAAAGTTAGTGGATTCTATAAAGGATGCGATCACATAGAAAATAAGTGATTTTTGAAAAATATGGTGGGTGTTGATCACATTTTTTATAATAGAAAGTTGGTCGAAGTTGAATATGAGGCGATGGTATCACAATTAGACAAAGTTCACTTTATTATTCGACCTCTTATTGGATTGCAAGATAAAAAAATATGATCTTGACATGAATTAATCCAATGTTTGAAGTGTTCTTGTTAGGTTACAACCATCTTGGAATGAACTTAGGACCTATTTGACCTTTAAGAGATGCAAACAATTTGAAATTTATATTTGCACTATTTTAGAAAGGGATTATGCATTAGATTGGAACCATTTGCCTCATGGATTTTAGTAAATGACTCTATTCATACAATAGTGTAGCAACTTCCTTATTGGAGTACAAAATGTTTTTCCATAATTATTAGGGGATGGATTTTCTATCTCCACAACATGATATCACAATTATATGTTTCATTAGGTATGATAAGGCCTAACTTTATGTTAAAGTTAGTGCTTGCATCATCCAAGGGAAGGGCATTTGACTAGTTAAACGATCTATCCTCAACCCCTAGCACTGATTAGGATGCCTTAAGAAGGCTATTTTATGATTTTTTTAATAGAATGGAGATAATATCTCGCCACTAAAATAACATATTTTATCTAAGAAGATTCTCGTGGAGTTTATCCTTAATTTCAACATCATATTAAAAATAATTTTGGAGAGAATACTTTCCACCCAATACATGATATAGATTTATTATACTTTCTTAATGATTTTAAGCATGATATATCCATGTTAATCCAATCATTGGTTGAAGAACTCTAGAGATTCCCTTAAGACCATTCTACAAGCTAAGAATAGCTTTATATAGCTTGGAAAGTTAGCTCCTAGAATTATTGTGTCCTTATATTCACTTTAGGATCACATTTATACACAAGGTTGCCATCCTATTAACAAGACATTAAAATGCCATCCTCTCAAGATATCACTCTACTAAGTCTCCTGTCATGCCCACATTTGCCATGTGGTTATGACTCGATAACCACGTCATGAACACATTTCTCATGTGGTCATGACATGAATTATCAAAAACTTTTCCCACCTGACTCTAAAAACCCCCTCGCGCACATCCAGCACACTCGGTGACACACGCACGTAACGTAGTTGCTTCTGCAACCAACATTAGGCACGTCACCTGAAGGCGGGGAAGTCAATCACAACCAGGAAAATGTGAAACTCACTTTGCAATCCCTATGAGATGATAACCACTAAGAGGGTGTGTGTCGTGAGGAGCGATGCTAAGAGGGCTGGTTTCCGTTTCAAAATCCAACCCTAGGGTTTACTAGGTGAGGTGGAACGATTTTGATATGAATCAAAATCTAACCCTAGAAACACTACTAACCTTAATCAACATCAAATAAAAGCAACTAACATGATTTCAACTTATAACATTTAAACCAATATCTAGTATGAAAAGATAAATACTTGAAATAAATTAAATAATGTTCTTGTCTACAACCTAGGAAAAATTCGACAACATAATGGGATAAAAGGGAATATTTATTTACTAATTTCGACAACATAACGCCATCTCATCAACTATGGGAGAGTTGAAAAATATATTAAAATTAAAACTTCCACAATAACCCCTTTCAAAAAAATAAAAAAGAATTAAAATAACATTAACCAATTACTTCTACAAATTTAATCAAATTAAACAACTTTACTAAATTAATTGCATCAAGATATCAACATTAAACTAAATGCTTAATCATAATAGCAATAGGGTTCATTTAATTAATTCAAACCATTTAAATCACTCACTTTGAAAAAAGGGTATAGGAGGATAAATAAATAAATAAACTAAATAATAATCAAACATTTAAACACATCCACTAAAGTCCAAAATACACATCCCACTCCTTAAGTGGGTTTAATTAGTTAAACTAGGTTTAAGAATAAAATTAACTCAGTAAACTTCTAGGGAAACACAAAACCCCTAATAATAAGTTTATAAAAGCCTTCCCAAAAGCCCATTTCCTCGCAACTTAATTGTTTTCAATTGGCAGGTTACACATTCCAAGGAGAAGTGGCAAATGGGAAAGTACCTTCCCAAGTGGAAGGTATTTTCCCCAAAGAAGATTTTAAAGGCATTTGTTTACTGTTTTCTAAAAGTATATTTATTTTCTAACCTATTGTTTAATTATTGCAAGTTTAATTTACTTTGTTCCCTAACCCATTTTTACTTTCAAGTTTTCTAAATTGTTTTCATAGCACATGCATAGGTTTCAATAAAACTATTTTTTGTTTACTAAACAATTCTATTGATTTTCTAACTTGATTTAAAGCATTATAAAATTAAATCTACTAACCTAGGTTATTATTTTCATAGAGAGAAAAAGAGCCAACATGCTCTATGTTTTTTTTAAGTAAAATACACAGAGATATTATATATTCAATAATCAATTTATATATATCTGCTAATAGGGTTACTATAAAAAAATATAAAACAAACTATATATATATATAGTTGTAAATTCCGCAGAGATTGCTTTAAAATTTTTATAGAGACGAAAGCTTAAGCATGGGATAATCCCCATTTAACAGTACCATGGGGGTGGGGCTCCTGCCCCACCCACAAGGCATTGTCTTGGGGTGGGACTGTGGGTCCCATTCCCCACCCAAAGCCATCTCCAGCCGCCTTGGCCCTGTGCCCTATGGGTCAGCCCCCTGCCGGTTTTCTTTAAACTTTAAAAACATGTTTCAACAAAAACAAGAACCCTAATTCGATTCTCTGTTCTGTTTTAATTATCATGTGATTTACTTTAAACAAAGAAATATAGCATTTAACTTTAACTTATATGATATAAGACACACACACACACATACCACTGTCATATTTATTTACTGTGTAAAAAAAAACAGAGGGTTTTTTTTTAAACTAACCAGCAAGCTCTTTTAATATATATATATATATATATATATATAAGAACAAATGCATAAAAGAGAAATAATATAATAACACTATATTGCATATTTTTTTTAACAAAATAGATCTATACCTTTTTTTAAAAAAAACAAGAGGGTGAATCTATTTTTTCTTTTAATCATTCAAAATATTTTAAAAAACGTCCAAATATTCTTTATTCCTTACTAGATTAAGAGCTTAGTAAGATTTTCTTTTAATTTTCTATCAAGTAAGTTAACTTAAGAATTTCATAGTTAACAAGGAGAGGGAGGGGGAGAGAGAGAGAGAGAGAGAGGAGAGAGAGAGAGAGAGAGAGAGAGAGAGAGAGAGAGAGAGAGAGAGAGAGAGAGAGAGAGAGAGGAGAGAGAGAGAGAGAGAGAGAGAGAGAGAGAGAGAGAGAGAGAGAGAAGAGAGAGAGAGGAGAGAGAGAGAGAGAGAGAGAGAGAGAGAGAGAGAGAGAGAGAGAGAGAGAGAGAGAGAGAGAGAGAGAGAGAGAGAGAGAGAGAGAGAGAGAGAGAGAGAGAGAGAGAGAGAGAGAGAGAGAGAGAGAGAGAGAGAGAGACTTCAATACACCCAATACATTAAAAAATGAAGCAATATTATTACATAAGGATTAAATACAATATAGACTCATGGAGAGAGATTCCTCTCATTACAACAATACTTCATTACAAGGCCAAATTAGGGCCAAGGCAACATAATACCTTACTTCTACATTTCTCACAAAACCAATAAACTCTCCAAGACTTCCAAGCATCAAAACTCTTCCAAGAGCCACCAAAACCTACAAAACACAAAATAAGTTCTTCAAGACCATGGAGAGATCACCTCTCAACCTTAGGTTTACAAGTAAGCCACCCCCAAGATAGGAGGCCAACCATATAACCAATTTTCAAAGCACAACAAGTATTGCAATCACACAAATGCACTCGCACAAAACACATTAACACCCTCCCATGGATACTCACATAACAATCCCATTTTACAATGGGTTTTAGGAGTGAGAGAGTATACAAATCTCTACTCAAGGGGAAACCATAACAATACCAACTCAAATAATGTTCAAAACTCAAGGCCTCTTGCCATTAAAACTTATCATACTCCAAATAACACAAAGGCACTCTTTCCATAACCATAAATCCCAAACATCATAATAAGGCCCATGGCCATCAAAACTCCTCCAAAAGATGAGAGGTACCTTGAGGAGGTTCACAACTCTCTCACCCATGACAAGATGAAGCTCTCTCACATGGAGAGGTCATCAAAACAACCCATAAAACCCACACAACATAAAACTAAAAACTCAAGAGTATAATATCCATAACACATGCAAATATATATAAGCAAAAAGCAAGTAAAAGAAGGCTTGAAGCCTTGAGATCTTACCTCTCAGGCTCCAAGTGTAGAAGGTGATAGGTGAAGAGCTCCCAAGAGTCTTTTCCCTAGAAAGTTCTTCCAAGTGTTTCCAAGTCTTTCTCTCCTTCCCAAATCAACAATAAAAATGCAAAAAGAAAGAACCCTTCCCTCCCCTCCAAGAGAGATAAATAGGCTTTGCCAACAAGCCTTGATGAATGAGAAGGTGACACTTGTCACCTTCCCATTCAAGCAAGCTACAACACTCTCCCACAAATGCTCTCACACATGTGTGAGAGCATAGGGAGAAGGGATCACACTGGGAGACCCCTCATGAATGAGGAGGTGACACTTGTCACCTTCCCATTCAACTAAGCTACACACTTCCCCACATATGTTCTCACACATGTGTGAGAGTATAGGGAAGAGCTCTCACACAAGGAGAAGACTTTAGAAGCTTCCAATGCAATCAAGACAAGGGTAACCTTACCCTAGGTGAGTGGGGTTAGTTTAGGTGGTATGGTGACATGCCAACCACCTTCTCACATCTCCCAATTTCGTTACTTTACTCAAGGGCCAAGTTAAGGTGACCATACAAGGGTTACACCAAGTTTAAACATGCTAAGAATGGCCCTAGACCTAGGGGTATGACCTAGGGTCATTAATTGACCATAATTAACACAAGGAGACTCATAAACATTTAGCACCAAAATTGTGCAAACCAAACAATACAACCTTACAACACTTCAAAGTGATAAATCAAAAGGGTGAACCTTATGAAAATGTCATAAGTTAAAAGACAAAAAAATACATCATTCTCATTCACAAATAACCTTAGTCCATCTTAGGGACTAGTTGGCTTAACATGGCTAAAACATAGGCTTATTTGTTTGACCTCTGATTTTCCATGGGCCATGGAAAATTACTTTCACACTTACACAAACATGTTAATAGCAGGAGATATATATATAGCCGAAGTGAAATGAATTACACAAACACACACAAGAACGTATAAGCACATATATTCTCAATTATAACACATGCTAACTGTTACCTAAATTTCACTATAGCTCATTCAGGTAGAGTTTTGATTCAAAACTTAAAAAGGTACATTTCATCTAGTCCTTCATACATTACATTCAAGTGCATAAATGAAATAATTCAGGAGATTATGTTTATTAGTTTAATGCATTTATCCAAGTACAGTTCTCAATGAAAGATTTATTCAAAATCTTTTCTGAAGAATAAATAATCTTTATTGAATGTAAAATGTTCATTATCTCACACAAGCCATGAGGTTAACTTTATTATTCAATGAAATAAAAGAACAATCTATACATGAATAAGTAAATGTAAAAATGTGCACGTAAGGTTAGAGGCCAGTCATTGCCTGAGAATGATTGGTTCTGGTTTTGGTGTGTTGTCCTGTCGCCCCGAGTTGTCTTTATCCTTCCTACTTTCATGTCGTCTCTGGTTCCTACATCTAGCAAAAAACAACGACATTAGAGAAATGCTCTAAGTAATGAATGGTCCCAAACCATACACGAACAAGATACCATGCATGTATAATCTGATCCTCAATTGCATTAAACAGGAAATGTATACCTGGGATGTCCTAGAGAACAATCAAGTCATCAAACACATCCAAAACATGCATTTATTTTCTAACAAGTTTGCTTCATGTGCAGATACAGGTGTAATTATGTTTCTATTTGATTCATCAGGTTACATTATGAGTGGAGGAAATGTGGCTCCCACAAGGGTTGAGCCCAACTCATAGTCCTTACAGAACATTGCATATGCAATATACAAATGCAAGACAGACTGGCAGGGAGATAGGGAATAGACATATGAATGCTACAATCCTCAATGAAAGAATATTAACAACAGTTCTATCATAGTGAAGGGGCAGCAAATAACAAAGCAAATAGGTACCGTCAAGAGGGCATATCAATAAACAGTCACATGGTACAACAAACATGACTATTAGGAGCAGCATAAAGTCATGGGACAACAACAGTACACTAGAAGATAAGCAATTCAGTCAAAATCAATGAGAAAACAATTATGAAAACAATCATATTGACTGTTATAACAGCAGCCAAATATTTTTTACAAAAGAAAACAATCATGTGGAGTGGAAGGACTATTAAAGAGTTACCATGGACAGAGCAATTAGCAAGAAGATAGGTGTTTTAGTAACATAATGGAAGGATTTATCAAGTTTGTATCATCTATGCATTCTTTAAGTCTACTTTAAAGCCTTGTCCAACTATATATAAGCACAATATCAAGAGACATGGTCTTCTGGGTAAAGAGTAGTCCTACAAGATGAGGAAAAGGTTGCAGCAGTCGTCATAATGTCAAGATTGGAAAGATGCAGTGTTAGTTGTCATAAAGGAATAGAAATCATTCCTTTTTAAGAAGACAATCCAAGCTCAAGCAAAGACTATCATGAGAGATACAGTCATATGCATGTGAGGAGTAGAAATAATGGAGCAATCATATATATCATCCAAGGTAGAAATGCAATCATCTTTATCAAAGACAGCCTACGGTAAGGTAAAGAGGACAGTTAGCTTTTTTACCAGCTGCGTACTTACTCATCTATGATAGAAATCTAAGGAGTAGTCATCACAGTAAACGAGTATGCCAACAGTGTAGTATGAACTATTGAAGACAATCACACCATGTATCAGCTAGTGAAAGGACAATTATGTTCAAAGGATTAGCATTGATAAAGATCAGATGATAGAAAAGATAGTCTAATGCATGTATCACTGTCCTTGTCAAAAGGTAGTCATTTATATCAAATGAACAAGTCATTTTTCATTTTTTTAAAGAAGTAGATCAGTTTATCATAAACATCAAAGATGATCATAGAGGACTGCCACACAGTTGTATATGCAAGAATATATACTACCATTGCAATAAAGGAAGAACTCAGTCATTTTTAAGATAAGAAGGTAATGCATCTCTAAATTTAGAAGAGTTCTATCTAAATACCAAGCACAAATGAGAGAAGATGGAATGACAGTCATCATAATAGGTTAACATCATGTTAGACCAACCTTAGGTATCATGATGCATCACACAAGAAATAGGAGGCAGATATGATTGGAGCAACAGTCCAATTTGGGATAGACCTTTATGACTGCCACATGTCATGAAAGCATTATATAATAAGCATTCCATCATATACAAGGAACATGTCATCATTAATTGAAACATCTCTTAGAAAAAAAGACTGTGATATAGAAACACTGCTAGAGGGATAGTCCATACATTCCAGGACAGTCATAGTCATGGATGTCACAAAGATACATTTCCAAGAGTTTAAAGTATGTCAAAAATGGTTGTAATAGTGTCATGGAGAGTAGATAACAAGAACACTAGAAGGTATCTTATACAACTAGTGCTACATCAGATATCACATCAAGAGGATTCATCTCATAAGTCTCAACAATATGCATGAAGCTGTGGACGGCCTCATGAGGAGTCATAACTATAGTTAGTGCAATAAGCTATAGATCAAATGAAGAAGCCATAGTTATTTCTATGCTGCTATAGAACTAAAGTATAAGATCTGAAGCTACAAGAGAAATCATCAGTAATGACAACTAGAAAGAGTTCAAATGATACAAGTGTAAGTGTCAAGCTGTAGTTTATGTTTTAGATGTACAAGTATAGGAGTCATTAAATGTGTTTCAGACATACAAGGATGAGTGGGTTGTATCATCTATAGCCTAATGCTTACATATATGTTGTTACAGATTTGCTAAATGAAAAGTGGATCCATAGTTTTGAAAGCTACAAAACATGTTCAATCTTGGTAAGGAAGGGTTTAGTTTGTATAACCCTAGTCTTTTTACATTCCAATCATCAAAAGTTATAGCTACAGGAGTGATTTACAAACTTATGCAATAACACAGAATGCCATGAGAGTTTCAGTAATACAGAAAAGGTATATATACAAAATGAAATCTTGCTTTTAGAACCCAATGACAAATACAGAGAAGTGTTTCTGAGTGATATCAATATTTTCAATGATTAAAGCATACAAAGATGAAAATGAAGTATTGTCAATGATTTGCTGCTACAGAACAAAAGAATAACTGATGCAAAAGGTAGCATTAAGAGTAAATGTGAAAGTGATACACAGATGTATCTTTTTGAATTGGTAGTGACAAGGTATGGAACAGTCATAAGATTTCAAGAAGAGCACCATAAAAAATAGTCACCTTTACATGGACCAAGAAACATATACAAGTGCTACATATGCGGAAAGAGTGTGGCTGCAGCCTAAAAATAGGTTTTTTTTTCAAGAACAATATAAACATATATAGTTTTTGAAACCCTAGTCAAATGAAATAGTTGCAGATACAAAGAACAAATGCAGTTTTTTTCAAGAACAACATGCTCAGATTTTCATGAAATTGCACCTCAGCACTGTCAAAATGCAAGGTTTTCGACTCATTTCAGAACAATATACTCAGAATGTCTCAAGATTGTGCCTCTGGCAGCGAGATGTAAAGTGAAAATCTCAAAAAAAGGGAAGAGATCATCAGTGTAGAAGGAAAAATCTAAAGTTTTAAACTCATTTCAAACAAAATACCCAGAAATGCTCAAGTCGCTTCTGGCAACAAAATGCAAGAGAAAATCTCAAAAGAATGAAGAGCAATATACAACAAAAATGAGTTACCTCTCTTTTTCTACCATTTGTTGTGCCAAATCACAGATGTTTTCCCTTAAACGACTCTCATGGCAGCCTCAAACAGTTAAAAAGCAATGCAGATGTTCACGGCCAGGTAAAAAACAAGAAGATACATCAAAAGCTAGTTAGAATCGTGGCCTTGGAGGCCCAAAATTGACAAAGAAGAGGTCAAGTTCTCAGAGGAAATAACTTACCTTGCATTTTCCTCAAAGAATCAGCTAAAATCAACCCAGAATCGACCAAAGATGATGCAAATTGGGTGTCCAAACCCTATAGGTGTGGCGGCACGGTAGCAAGTAGGAGAAAAGAATGAAATGCATAATGAAATATTTAGGTTTTTCTTTCTTCCTTTTCATCAATCAACCAATTTCCAATTGATGGTGTTTTTTGACTTTTCATTTAAACAATATCATTGCAATCCTTTGGTGCCCGTGGTAAAGACTTGGAAGTCTTTACAACCTAATGATGATACATCAAAGGGAGGCATGAGGTATGTTTTTCTACCTTTAGCTATTTTTTCAAAGTCAAATAAACATTGTAAAAGCATGGGGTCGAATGCTATCTTGCTAGGCATGTCTTATTTTTTAGATGCATATGGAGGGATAAGGTGATGCCTAAATACATAGTATTGCAATTACATGTGCATAGAAGTATAAGACATGGTGATGTGTATAGGGAGGCATAAGGGTCACTTTGAAATGTATTGCAAAGGACCTTGAAATTGCGATGATGTATATTGTGAAACGTATGAATGGCTAGGGGTTATAAGGTGATTTGATGTAGCCATGTAATGCGAGTAATGATGCAAGTGTATGGAGGTCGTGTTTTGCCTAGGAGCTATGAAGATGTTTGTTATGTCATTTTTGCATAATCTAGAGATAGATTAAATATTGTAAACGAATGATAAAGTAATGAATTATGAATTACTTTATCATTTGTAATAAAAATGCAAAAGGGCAATAATAGGCAGATTTATCAAACATGGCAAAGTAAGTCTCGTCGATTACTTTGTCGTTCTTTCACAACATTTAATTTGTCCCCAAACTATGCAAAATCGGGAAATTAAATGTTATGTCCTAAATGCCATTATTTTCTGCATAGGTTTGTAATAAATCTAGAATGTAAAACATTAACTAAGTGGTGTAATTATAAACCTCTTAGTCAAATGTTAATTAAATGTAGAAATAATGTGTATTTATGTCATTTATTGTGCAAATATCAGACATTTATGATGCTGCAAGGGAGGTTGACAAACAGGGAGAAGAGTTATTGCACATATTTGACCTGTTTTCAGTGGCCTTAAAGAGCATTTAAAGGCATTTTCTAGAGCTTTTATGGTGGGTGATGACATGCCTTGACTATTTCTACATTGGAAACCTATTTTGGAGGACTTTAGGTAGATATTTTGGGGACATTTATGAGATGCACGAAAATGGAGTTTTCTCATCCTTATCTCATTGCAGCTGCTTGGAGAGTATATAGTCATTCATTTGATTCTTTGTATGGGGTTCTTTTTCATGTACATTCTGGAGTTAGTGATTTTTTCTGCAATCCTACTCAGTTTGAGCATGTTTTGGTAACCCTTTTGGCATATGGAATATAGAGAACACCTTGGATACCATTGATAGTCAGATTTTGCTTTCTTATTTTTGCATTATTGGGTATCATCAAGTGTTTGATTAGGTCATTTGTGAGGTATTTCTGTTTCCTTATGACTTTGTCTCATGTTTCAATACCTTTTTTGCAAAAGGTGTGTTTATGCAGGTTGCAAACTGTGTCTTAAAGTGTTATAAGGCTTTTCAAATTGTGAAGTTAGCTTCCTTTTAAAAAGTTTAATGCATTTAGGCCTCTTTGTGAAGTGTTTTTGCAAACATACAGTAATAAGTTGTACAGGTTTAGCTTTTGTTGTCTGTGGCCAAGTGTGTGCTAGTCTGAGTTTCATTAACCATATCAAGTTTGGTGAATCACCCTTATTTTCACAGTTTCCAGTTTTAACTTTCATTTTCAAAAGCATTCCTTTTCCCTTTTCCTCTGCAAATCTAGTAGATTCTAGGTGATAACCAGTTAGGAAGTCGGGCTTCTCCGGAGGTTCTTTCCATCACAGGTGACCCACAGACCTAGAAAGATCCCATGTTTCTCCAAATTGTCAAGTTCTACAACTTAGCAAGGGTGCAAATCTGAGAGACAACACTAACATTTACATGATTCTTACTTCATTCGCATTTCACAAAATACAACCAGGTTCATCATCACATTGCATTCCATTAATTCAATCATCCAACTAAACCATTTCAATTGCATCAATAACACATTCTACATCATGGAATTCATAATATAATCATGCATGTAAGATATAGCTCCATCCTACAATAACTCATCTATCACAAGATAAAACTGACAAAAGTCCAAATAGGAGGGGTCACTTGTCCTCAAACGACCACGTATCACACATAATCCAAACAAGTCCCATGATAAAAACAAGAAGTGCAACACAAGTTAGCCCCTCACTACAACACTAAAGAGTCCAATTCAAGCACAAACATGTGATATTCTAATCAATCCCAACTAGGATGTGCATTGCCTATGCACCCGCAATTAATCACCACTACCTTCTACAAAAGAACTGTGATATGTGAAATTTGCATGCAACTTAGAATAAATGAAAGCAAATGAAAAACAATACAATGTACCTCCCTTTGCATAAACAAAATGCCTACACCGATCGAGTGAATTGGAATGCACCCTATTCCAATTGATTGCTCCTTGCTACTTTGAGATGTGGATTGCTCTATAATTGTCAAGTGTAAATGTGATCTCCAAAAAATGATTACAACAACATAAGTTTACTTGAATGAGAGATGATCAAAAATGGAGAAAGAGGCTTCTTTTTATAGACCTGTGAGATATCAGATCTACGGTTGAGGATGATCAGAAAGATCAATGGTTGAGGATGGTTGAGAGAATGTGCACGAATTAGAAGAGGACAAGTATCCAAGCCCTTTCATGAGTCATGGGAGTTAACATATCTGATTGGAGAGTTAAATGGATGGATTGATCAAATGACTGGGTTGATTGGAGATTTGACTGAATTGATTGACCAGTGAACTCAATTGATTGATTAGATAATTTATTTGATTGATTAGATAACTAATTTGATTGATGAGTCAACTGAATTGATTGATCTGTTAACTAATTCTGACTGGAGGAATTTATGGTAGGTGAGGATAAATGAGAAATTAAATTATTTATTTATTTAATTTCATATGCACATGGGATAATTGAATTAAATATTAATTTTAATTCAATTTGGAGGAAATAGATTAATTAAATAAATAATTTGGATTTATTTATTTAAATTTGGAGGGGAATTGATTTAATTAAATAATTAGAATTATTTAATCAAATAAAGAGAAATAAATTGAATTAATTAAACAATTGGAATTATTTAATTAATATAGAAGATAAATTGAATTACTTAAATAATTAGGGTTATTTAATTAATATAGAGGAATAAATTGATAGATGAGCTTAATCAAATAATTAAGAATTATTTAATCAAAGTGAAGTATGGCAGGTGTATGCATGATCTAGAAATGGGTCAATTTTAGGTGTCTACTGTAACGCCTCGCCAAGGAACCCAAAGGATAACACAACTAAGCTTACAAAAAGGTCAAATATATATTTTTTTAAACAAAAGAAACAACAACAATCATATATTTATTCATAACATTTAAATTAAGCTTTATCCTCTAGGGTTCCACAGCTACATTACTAATGAACTAAACCAAGATCTAACCAACATTATGAATTAACTAACAAACACAGTTGATTCTAAGTCTAATTGCATCAGATAAATAAACACATACAATTCCATATTATATCATCAGATAAATAGCATTCAGATCCTGCACATAGGATCACAAGTACATAAACAAGTTCCTTTACAAGAGAGTACAACATTACATTGTTTACAATGTCGCTATCCAGATTACATTGGAGTACATACATCAAGATAACAGTACATGATTCAACTGATATATAAAACTAGAATCTGTCTCCTCAGCTAGACCAAGATCTAAATTCTGATATAAGAGGTACATCCTTGTCGTACATGAACAATAGCATGGGACACCAATGGAGATAAAATCACAACCACCCGACCATGTGGAACCCTAAGATCCACCCCCCGTGCTAGGAGATAACAATAAGGTCCCATTAAGAAAATAGTCAAGAAGACAATAGACTAATAGGTGCAAGGACTACACATGACTCCAATACAACATTGGTCAATATGAACATCACAAGCAACTCAAACAACACTTCCAGAGGCAATCACATGACGAAAGAGGAAAACACATCTAGGGAATGCTAGGCTACAGTAGGGAAGAGTGTCATCACATGGCCCTGACATGGGTTATCTTGACAGTCTCTCACTAGACGCTAGCCCCCATATATGGTTATCCTGGCAGTCCCTCACTAGACGTCGGCCCCATAGGGTGACACATGAGGAACCATCATTCCTTTCATGAGGACAAGGAAGTTGATTTGCCACCACGGCCTTCTCATCCCATCCTTAGCCTGAACGAACACTACAGGCATGGGTGAGGCATTCAATTATCTTATTTAGTGTGGAAACTACCCAACCCTCTAAATTTATTATTAAGTTATCACTGGATTAACAACTTCTAATAGGTTATCCTGACAAGCCACTTTGGGTGCTGACCCCACATTGAAAGCCACTCCCCCTTCACTGCATCTAGATTCACAAAGCCCAAAACATAAACCAAGCATGAACTTTCACATTTCTTATCATGATCTATTTACAACAGAAAATATACATTGTTTCACATCACACAGAGCAAGGCATTACTCATCTTGCATAATCATCATAATCACATGAATAAGTACACTGAGCAAGGCATAAACCATCTTGCACATGTATCATACCAACATGAATAGGAGACAATATTTCAAGCATGCATTTCATTCAACTCACATGATGCACACATAGCCAACCCCCACACAATCACACCCTCCTAGGCCTCTGGAAACAACTTCCCCAAATGACACAAACACTTGACACCACTAAACACAATGGTCTCACATGACATTCACTCTTAGATGCACATCATAAACTAAGATCCTTCATCAATACTTTAATTACAATACCACAAATGCAACATATAATATGATGCACTAATTATGGGTCTTAAGGAAAGTAACATTAATCTAAGCATGATCAATCATCTAACAATTATAAAGTGAATCTATCTCATCAATACAGAATTGTAACTTTCTAACCACCAGTAGCAGTTACAATATGATCATAAGATATAAGTGCCCACGAGTGACAATATTTTAACTAATAGTTCCCAAGACTTATTTTAGTTTCATTTAATTAAAATGATTGCGAACAACATGCAAATAACCCTAAGGCATACAAATTAAACACAACAATTATTTAAATGCAATCCTTATCACAATGAGGGACTATCACCACAGTTAAAATCATACAATAGAGTATTAATTCTATACCGATGGCTACAAAATCCACTATTTACACTGATGTAGATTTCATTCATAATCTAGACAATTTTGTAAATACTATTATATACAACTGTATGAGCAAGACTAAAAGCCTATAATATTAGAATGTTATAAATCTCTTACACTAGTTAGAATCACAAGGTACAAAACCCGAATCTATAATAAAAGAACCTTGTTATAAGGTTAGCTTGAGAGGAAAGGAATACAAAACAACAAAACATTCCTATAGATCTAACATCTTCATCAAATCTATAACACTTTTAACCACATGCATATGATAGGATCATAACACATTTAAAGGATGGTTCAACCCAAGTAGAAGTATAATGGCTAAAGCAACTCAAGAGTGAACACTAATAGGGCACAAGTAAAAGAACAATCTTTTTCTAGGTTTTACCAAATTCCATTCAACACACGAATAGGAAGAGAAACTCAGGTTGCTATGGGAAATATTAAGTGTCAACTTGATCAATCTTCTATAAACCACTACTAACATAGGTCCTATGAATACCAAAATGATCATACCTAATACATAATTCTTCTAGAGGTGTCTACACCTCATAATGATTACCAAGCTTGCTAAAATCCCTTACCCAACACTAGTATTAATAGAATAAACCAATACAAAGCATTCTAACCTGCTAACTTACCAAGTCTAGGAATAGAAAAAAGTTGATTGAGTTCAAGACATAACTATGATACAAACATTTTCTCAACAACAAGGTTAATAAGAACGTGACATTTCTTAAGCACAAGTAATAAACATGCTCTATACAACTAATGAACCACCACATCTGTAAAGGACTTTATTATCACATCAAAATTCATTTACAACATCGCATACACAAGAAATCAGGACATACTAATTTATGCCTCAGAAAAAATAAACCTTGACAACATGACCCTTTTACGACCACTGATACAATTTACACAAGTTCCATTTACCTTATACAATTCCACTCGTAATCAACTAATTTATAAAACAAACTTATAAATCAAATCTTAAATACATTGTTTGCAAACCTAAATTCCAAACCCACTTATCATATTTCTACTAATAAATTGTAATAAAATCAATATCAATTTAAATTAAATTTATCAACATTAATATACAATCACTCTATCCAAATTGAATTCTTCTACTTCTATTCTATATAGATTTAATAGCCTTCTTATAACCTAACAAACAACCAAAATAAGTAGAGTTATTGGTGACGTAACTAAATGGGTGAGAGGTAGGCAGTAAAAAAATATTCATATCTCCAAAATGACAAACTTGATAATGCTGATTTTTGGATATGATTTAGATAACTAGATCGTACACCATATATTAAAAAATTAGAGGAACCTAGTTCGTAAAAATAAAGTTATGGCTAACACAACAGACTGTAAAAATAGAGATGAAATCGATGAGAGATAGACAGTCACAAAATATTCATATCTCCATAATGACAAACTGGGTAATGTTGATTTTTGGATATGATTTAGATAACTAGGTCATGCACCATATATAAAAAATTTAGAGAAACCCAGTTTGTAAAAATAAAGTTATGGCTAACGCAACAGACTATAAAAATAGAGATGAAATCGGTGAAAGATAGACAGTCCCAAAATATTTATGTCTCCAAAATAACAAACTGGGTAAGGCTGATTTTTGGATATGATATAGATAACTAGGTCATGCACCATATATAAAATCTTTAGAGGAACCCAGTTTGTAAAAATAAAGTTATGGCTAACGCAACAGACTGTAAAAACAGAGATGAAATTGGTGATAGTCACAAAATATTCATATCTCCAAAATGACAAACTGGATTCAGAATATGTAGAAAAAAATTCACAGAATAATATAAAGCTTGCATATTACAAATTCATTTCACTAAATCTAATGCAATAATAAATCAGATTCATATCTCAGTCCATACCCGAAATATTACTTCTATCACATCTTCACAAAATTCCCAGGTTGCATCCATTTTCCCCCCAAGTCTTTTCTTCTGGAAGATATGGTTTATGGTGTCAAAAGAAAAATAAAAACTTCGTGAGAGAGAGAGATCTTAAAAACATAAAACATATTCTGCTATTTGAAATGCACGCTCCCCCCCCAAATTATGTCTTGAGATTTCAAAAATAAAGTTGAGCATGCATAACCACCCCCATAATTTCTTCCAGAATATTCTCCTTATTAAAGGCAATAAATTCTGTCTTTATTACTTTATTACAATTTGTTATTTTATTCATTTACAACCAAACAAAAATAGTTTCTTTCTACTTTTCTAAAATTGGTCTCTTACTCAAAAGAAACAATTATTTCTAAGACTCCCTCTTGAGGTGCATAATTGCCACTTCCTCCAAGTGTCCTAAATGGAAAATAATTATTCAAGACAATAATTTCTCTTGATTTTATTTATTTTAGAATTTGTTATATATATAAGTATTTATAACAACTCATAAATATTATAAATTTATTTTTATTGCCACTAACAAAACATTTACTTGTTTATATAATATTTTCATTTTAATTTTATCAATTATATTCCTGTTTTAATAACACTTTATTTTCCTCATTATAATTATTATTATTTATTGACCTTAGATTACAATATACTCTAATTTCCCATAAACTTAAATTTACATAAAAAAATATCTATATTTATTTATTTATTAAAAGTGCCTTCTTAACTTAATAATTTTATTTTAATGCAACAACTAACCAAAGCACTAATCAAACAATTTCAAACTCAATAATCTAAATGTCAAATAATACATGACCACTATGCATGATCAGAAAGTAAGACCACCACAACAATGACTGACTATCTTACCCATACCGACAACACTGATTGGGTGCAAAACTGGATACTCATCCTCTTCAAGGATGATGGCTAAGCTAGGAGACCATATGTTATCTCCATTCAACAGTTTCTATTGGTTTTAAGGCATGCTCAAACCTGTCAATCCAGGTGGAGTCGATGCCTGATACCTGCAGCACACAACACAGTCTATGCATAAGTATAATAAATATCAAACGGGCACGAAGTGAAAGAGAATCGCAATGTCGTTGAATGCTCACGAATGAGTGGTATGACATTGTCTCTTTTTGAACCACACAATAATCAGATCATCTTATAATACAAAATCAGTCACATAAAAATCAATTCTAACATATGACAATCATAGTAAAATCAACATCATAATTACCTGAATGTAAAACTATGTCAGAGCATATGAATTATCAATGTTGCAACAAGGATTATCAATAAACCATGCTAACTGTCATATGAAACCACACATGAGGATAATCAGGAATGTCACCAACATGAATGTAGCATCTACCAACATCATATAATGTACATCAACTGTCTAACATACCCTAAATATTCCTATTATTTTACCTTCATCTTCATGCTCCTTAGCCAGACTATTTGCACATCTAAGATGAGAATCGAGTGACACTACTGTTACACCCCATGTGTTTCCATCTACTTACTATTTACCTAGTTTGGTTAATTTGTTTGGAAAGTGAGTGATTATAGATTTCTGCATCTGTATGTGTTTTTATCCATTTACTATAGATTGGATATTTTGTGAAAATTGAAGTATTTATGAATTTTTGCATCTATGTGTGTTATCTATCTTGAATGCAATATGATGAGAAAAAGAATAATGCAATGTCTTGTATTAAATATGGTTATTGTTAATTAATGATTATATTTTGATCAGTTAACTACTCTTGTGATGATCTAAGTGGATGCATGAACAGGTTGTCCCTCCAGAAAAGAGGGGAGGTATCACTCAGGAGAAGGACTTGGTCTGGTAAACGTAAAAGAGAAGCCTAAACTGAGCAGCACACACACACACATCTTATTTTGACCTAGGTTGAGTCAAGTCATGTTGGGTAGCGGTAAGTGGTCTGAGTTACGAATCTTGAGTCTTGATTGGATGTTCAAACCTGCATGTTGTTAAGTGTTTGGTTAATTTGAAAAAATTAAAGCTCGTGCAAGTCCATGATACGTTTTTATACATGAGTCGATATGAGCATGAACTTATGTAGGTAGACGTACCTACGTATATTCATGAGTGTATTGCTCATAGATATGGAGATGTCGATTTGAGCTATGCAAGAATTATCGTCTCTCTTGTGTTCTTCGACAATAAGTCTATGAAGATTTTACAACTTTATATGTATTTTTTATTATGAATTATATTTGATTCTATGATGATAAATTTATACATATGTGAATATATATAAACATATATTTATCGTCTCTCTCTATATATATCTATTTAATATAAATACTATTATTATTTTTTCCCTTAATAGCGGAAATATGATTTTATCATTTTGTAGAAATTAATTTTCATAAATATTGTTTTATAGAAGAATAGAAATATATAAAATAATATTTAATAAAAATAATAATAATAATAAAAGAATAGTTTATTAAAAAAAACTAATAATAATAAATATCATAAAATAAATAATAAGAATTAAAGGTGTTTAATAAAAGGAGATTAAATTATAAAAGTATAATAAAAAAATTAAGGTTTCAAGTGCTTTTTAAATAAGGGATATGTTTCTTATGTTTAATGAATGTGTTTAAGACTATGAGACATGTTTCATATTAATCAAATGTTGTTTAGACTTATGTCTATCGGCCTATGCGATAGGCATGTCTTATGAGGGTGGCAGCCTTATAAGGCACTTGAGACTTAGACTTGGTGGCAGCGCTTAGAGCTTGAGGGGTGGTCGATACTCCCCTCATAAATTTCGTCCCTTTAACCTTTCAAATAGTGCATAAAGTGCTTAATATATGTGCTTAGGATATTGGTTATTAGTATATTTTATTTTACTTTTTAATTTTTAACAAACACTTTTTTTTAGAAGGTTGTTTTGTTTTATGAACTAATTTTAGAATTTGTAAGCATGTCCTCATAGTGTCAACATTTTTTTGAGTTGGTTAAGCATGTCGACATTATATCGACACTTTTGAATTGGTTGCAGTATAAAAGGGGGTACTCTCCCTCATTTTTAATTGCACCATTATCTAATCAAGAGCCTTTCATTTTCAAATTTGAGTTTTACATTAATGTTGAAAGTTTGTCGTTTTACTTTTGTAAAGTGTCTAATTTGGAGGAAAGATCTAGAGTATTGGAAGGTCTAGGTGGAGTATTGATGCAAGGAGGATAAGTCATTGCATATGAATCAAGGAAGCTAAAGCCTTATGAACAAAATTATGCTTCCATGATTTGGAGTTAGCAGCAGTAGTTCATGCATTGTAGATGTGGAGACACTATTTGATGGGTAAACCTTTTGAACTAAAAATGGACCATCATGGTTTGAAGTATCTATTTACATAGCCTAATCTTAATTCAAGGTAAAGAAGGTGGTTAGAGTTGATATCAGACTATGATTTTGACATTAACTACATCAAGGGAAAGGAAAATAGAGTTGCTGATGCCTTAAGTCAAAGAAGGCATATATCTTCTTTGGTCTAGTAATTTAGACGGACTTCAAAAGTTGAGTATTGAAAGGATCCGAAGGTGACGAGTTCTATGAGCAAGTCAAGCAAACACTCTCGAGAGATTTGCAAGATAAGAGGTATGAAGGATTTAGTTTTGAATCAAATGGATTATTGAGATTTAATGGAAGAATTTATGTACCTGATGTTGGTGAACTAAGGAATTTGGTATGGAAAGAAGTTCATAATACACCATACTTAGGGCATCCTAGTTTTACCAAGATGTTAGTAGATGTAAAGTCATTATATTTCTAGAACGGGATGAAAGGGGATGCCGCAAGTTTTATGGCAAGTTGTCTAGAATGTCAGAGAGTAAAAGTAGAACATCATCATCCTGCAAGTTTACTGTATCCTGATGATATACCAGAAAGTAAGTGGCATGTTATTAGCATGGATTTTGTGCAAGGTCAAGATTCCAATGTTGAGGAATAAGCACAATGCCATTCTAGTGGTCGTAGACAAGCTTACTAAGGTAGCACATTTCATACTAGGTAATCTTTTAGATGGAGCTCCAGTAATGGCTCAAAAGTTTATTCAAGAGGTGTTTAGATTGCATGGGATTCCTGAAAAGATATTTTCTGACAGGGATACTCGTATAACTTCTAGGTTTTGGCAAACCTTGCTTTCTTCTCTAGGAACTCAGTTAAATATAAGTTTAGCTTATCATCCAGAAACAGATGGGAAAATAGAAAGAGTAAACCAAGTACTGGAAGATATTATAAGGATGTATTGCATGGATCAACAATACAAATGGGAGGATTATTTACCTTTGGTAGAGTTTGCATACAATAACTCTTATCATTCTATAATAAAGATGGCTCTATTTGAAGCATTGTATGGCAGGAAATGTCAAACTCCTATAAGCTGGGATAAGTTAGAAGATAGGATAAGTCTTGGGCCAGAAATGCTATCAGATATGGAAGAACAAGTTAAGATTATCAAGCAAAGGTTGGTAGAAGCTAATGACAGGAAAAGAATTATGCATATGCCAAACAGGTTCCTAGGAATTTTTCTGTTGGGGATAAGGTGTTGTTGAGAGTAAAACCCTATAAGAGTTCGGTAAAGTTTGGAAAGTCATCCAAACTAGCCCCGCGCTATGTAGGTCCATTTGAGGTCCTAGAAGTAGTCAATCATGTTGCATATAGAATTGCTTTGCCACCAGCTCTTACTAGGATACATAATGTTTCTCATGTGTCATATCTTAAGAAGTATGTTCCAGGGAATAAGCATGTTATTGATTGGAATGCTTTATAGCTACACGACCTGGGGGTGGTAACAATCGAGCCTCTCAAGGTGCACGAAATGCGTAAGATTCACTTACATAATAGAGAGGTTCTGCAATGCAAGGTCCAATGGGATTAGTATGAAGAAGATTCTGCCACTCGGGAAGATTATGCTGAGATAAAGCAGAAGTTTCTGCAAGTTATTTTAGATTTTGAAATTTCTTGAAAAATAATATGTTTTGTGGTATGATACTCTTTATGTTTTACTATGTTATGATAATGCTTGATACTTAAAAATCATCGGGGACGATGATTCACAAGGGGAGGAGTATGTTACACCCCATGTGTTTCTATCTACTTACTATTTACCTAGTTTGGTTAATTTGTTTGCAAAGTGAGTGATTATGGATTTTTGCATATGTATATGTGTTTTTATCCATTTACTATAGATTGGATATTTTGTGAAAATTGAAGTATTTATGAATCGTTGCATCTATGTGTGTTATCTATCTTGAATGCAATATGATGAGAAAAAGAATAATGCAATGTCTTGTATTAAATGTGGTTATTGTTAATTAATGAATATATTTTGATTAGTTAACTACTCTTGCGATGATCTAAGTGGATGCAGGAACAAGTTGTCCCTCCAGAAAAGAGGGGAGGTATCACTCAGGAGAAGGACTTGGTCTGGTAAATGTAAAAGAGAAGCCTAAACTGAACAACACACACACACACACACATCCTATTTTGACCTAGGTTGAGTCAAGTTAGTTTGGATAGCGGTAAGTGATCTGAATTATGAATCTTGAGTATTGGTTGGATGTTCAAACTTGCATGTTGTTAAGTGTTTGGTTGCTTTGAGAAATTAAAGCTTGTGGAAGTCCACGATACGTTCTTATACATGAGTCGATATGAGCATGAACTTATGTAGGTAGACATACCTACGTATATTCATGAGCGTATTGTTCATAGATATGGAGATGTCAATTTGGGCTATGCAAGAATTATCGTCTATCTTGTGTTCTTCAATGATAAGTCTGAAGATTTTATGACTTTATATGCATTTTTTATTATGAGTTATATTTGATTCTACGATGATAAATTTTTTGCATATGTGAATATATATAAATATATATTTATCGTCTCTCTCTCTCTATATATATGTATTTCATATAAATACTATTATTACTTTTTCCTTTAATAGCGGAAATATGATTTTATCATTTTACAGAAATTGATTTTCGTAAATATTATTTTATAGAAGAATAGAAATATATAAAATAATATTTAATAAAAATAATAATAATAAAAGAATAGTTTATTAAAAAAAACTAATATTAATAAATATAATAAAATAAATAATAAGAATTAAAGGTGTTTAATAAAAGGAGATTAAATTATAAAAGTATAATAAAAAAATTAAGGTTTCAAGTGCTTTTTAAATAAGGGATATGTTTCTTATGTTTAACGAATGTGTTTAAGACTAAGGGACATGTTTCATATTAATCGAATGTTGTTTAGACTTATGTCTATCAGCCTATGCGATAGGCATGTCTTATGAGGGTGGCGGCCTTATAAGGCATGCAAGCCTTAGACTTGGTGGCAGCGCTTAAAGCGCTTAGAGCTTGAGGGGTGGTCGATACTCCCCTCGTAAATTTCATCCCTTTAACCTTTCAAACAGCGCATAAAGTGCTTAATATATGTGCTTAGGATATTGGTTATTAGTATATTTTATTTTACTTTTTAATTTTTAACAAACACTTTTTTTTAGAAGGTTGTTTTGTTTTATGAACTAATTTTAGAATTTGTAAGCATGTCCTCATAGTGTCAACATTTTTTTGAGTTGGTTAAACATGTCGACATTATATCGACACTTTTGAATTCGTTGCAGTATAAAAGGGGGTACTCTCCCTCATTTTTAATTGCACCATTATCTAATCAAGAGCCTTTCCTTTTCAAATTTGAGTTTTACATTAGTGTTGAAAGTTTATCGTTTTGCTTTTGTAAATTGTCTAACTTGGAGGAGCGTTCTAGAGTATTGGAAATTCTAGATGGAGTATTGATGCAAGGAGGGCAAGTCATTGCATATGAATCAAGGAAGCTAAAGCCTTATGAACAAAATTATGCTTCGCATGATTTGGAGTTAGCAGCAGTAGTTCATGCATTGCAGATGTGGAGACACTATTTGATGGGTAAACCTTTTGAACTGAAAACATACCATCATGGTTTGAAGTATCTATTTACACAGCCTAATCTTAATGCAAGGCAAAGAAGGTGGTTAGAGTTGATATCAGACTATGATTTTGACATTAACTACATGAAGGGAAAGGAAAATAGAGTTGTTGATGCCTTAAGTCAAAGAAGGCATATATCTTCTTTGGTAGTAATTCAGACGGACTTCAAAAGTTGAGTATTGCAAGGATCCAAGGGTGACGAGTTCTATGAACAAGTCAAGCAAGCACTCTTGAGAGATTTGCAAGATAAGAGGTATGAAGGATTTAGTTTTGAACCAAATGGATTATTGAGATTTAATGGAAGAATTTATGTACCTGATGTTGGTGAACTAAAGAATTTGGTATGGAAAGAAGTTCATAATACACCATACTCAGGGCATCTTGGTGCTACCAAGATGTTGATAGATGTAAAGCCGTTATATTTCTGGAAGGGGATGAAAGGGGATGCCGCAAGGTTTGTGGCAAGTTGTTTAGAATGCCAAAGAGTAAAAGAAGAACATCATCATCCTGCATGTTTACTATATCCTCATGATATACCAGAAAGTAAGTGGTAGGTTATTAGCATGGATTTTGTGCAAGGTCTTCCAATGTCGAGGAATAAGCACAATGCCATTCTAGTGGTTGTAGACAAGCTTACTAAGGTAGCGCATTTCATACCAGGTAATCTTTCAGATGGAGCTCCAGTAATAGCTTGAAAGTTTTTTCAAGAGGTGTTTAGATTGCATGGGATTCTCAAAAAGATTATTTCTGACAGGGATACTCGTGTAACTTCTAGGTTTTGGAAAACCTTGTTTTCTTCTCTAAGAACTCGGTTAAATATAAGTTTAGCTTATTATCCAGAAATGGATGTGCAAATGAAAAGAGTAAACCAAGTACTGGAAGATCTTCTAAGGATGTATTGCATGGATCAGCAATACAAATGGGAGGATTATTTACCTTTGGTAGAGTTTGCATACAATAACTCTTATCATTCTGCAATAAAGATGGCTCCGTTTGAAGCATTGTATGGCAGGAAATGTTAAACTCCTATAAGATGGGATAAGCTAGAAGATAGGATAAGTCTTGGGCTAGAAATGTAGTCAAATATGGAAGAACAAGTTAAGATTATCAAGCAAAGGTTGGCAGAAGCTAATGACAGGCAAAAGAGTTATGCAGATGCCAAACGGGTTCCTAGGAATTTTTCTGTTGGGGATAGGGTGTTGTTGATAGTAAAACCCCATAAGAGTTCGGTAAAGTTTGGAAAGTCATCCAAACTAACCCCGCGCTATGTAGGTCCATTTGAGGTCCTAGAAGTAGTCAATCCTGTGGCATATAGAATTGCTTTGCCACTAGCTCTTACTAGGATACATAATTTTTTCATGTGTCATATCTTAAGAAGTATGTTCCAGGGGATAAGCATGTTATTGACTCGAATGCTTTATAGCTACATGACCCAGGGGTGGTAACAATCAAGCCTCTCAAGGTGCTCGAAACACGTAAGCTTCACTTACGTAATAGAGAGGTTCTGCAATGCAAGGTCCAATGGGATTAGTATGAAGAAGATTCTGCCACTTGGGAAAATTATGCTGAGATAAAGCAGAAGTTTCTGCAAGTTATTTTGGATTTTGAAATTTCTTGAAAAATAATATGTTTTGTGGTATGATACTCTTTATGTTTTACTATGTTATGATAATGCTTGATACTTAAAAATCATCGGGGACGATGATTCACAAGGGGGGGAGTATGTTACACCCCATGTGTTTCTATGTAATTACTATTTTCCTAGTTTGGTTAATTTGTTTGGAAAGTGAGTGGTTATGGATTTTTGCATATGTATATGTGTTTTTATCCATTTACTATAGATTGGATATTTTGTGAAAATTGAAGTATTTATGAATCGTTGCATCTATGTGTGTTATCTATCTTGAATGCAATATGATGAGAAAAAGAATAATGCAATGTCTTGTATTAAATGTGGTTATTGTTAATTAATGATTATATTTTGATTAGTTAACTACTCTTGCGATGATCTAAGTGGATGCAGGAATAGGTTGTCCCTCCAGAAAATAGGGGAGGTATCACTCAAGAGAAGGACTTGGTCTGGTAAACATAAAAGAGAAGCCTAAACTGAGCAGCACACACACACACACACATCCTATTTTGACCTAGGTTGAGTCAAGTCAGTTTGGGTAGCGGTAAGTGATCTGAGTTATGAATCTTGAGTCTTGATTGGATGTTCAAACCTACACGTTGTTAAGTGTTTGGTTGCTTTGAGAAAATTAAAGCTCGTGGAAGTCCACGATACGTTCTTATACATGAGTCGATATGAGCATGAACTTATGTAGGTAGACGTACCTACGTATATTCATGACCGTATTGCTCATAGATATGGAGATGTCAATTTGGGCTATGCAAGAATTATCATCTATCTTGTGTTCTTCGACGATAAGTCTAAAGATTTTACGACTTTATATGCATTTTTTATTATGAGTTATATTTGATTCTACGATGATAAATTTTTACATATGTGAATATATATAAATATATATTTATCGTCTCTCTCTATCTATATATATGTATTTCATATAAATACTATTATTATTTTTTCCTTTAATAGCGGAAATATGATTTTATCATTTTGCAGAAATTGATTTTCGTAAATATTGTTTTATAAAAGAATAGAAATATATAAAATAATATTTAATAAAAATAATAATAATAAAAGAATAGTTTATTAAAAAAAACTAATAATAATAAATATAATAAAATAAATAATAAGAATTAAAGTTGTTTAATAAAAGGAGATTAAATTATAAAAGTATAATAAAAAAATTAAGGTTTAAAGTGCTTTTTAAATAAGGGATATGTTTCTTATGTTTAACAAATGTGTTTAAGACTAAGGGACATGTTTCATATTAATCAAATGTTGTTTAGACTTATGTCTATCAGCCTATGCAATAGGCATGTCTTATGAGGGTGGTGGCCTTATAAGGCACGCAAGCCTTAGACTTGGTGGCAGCGCTTAAAGCGCTTAGAGCTTGAGGGGTGGTCGATACTCCACTCATAAATTTCATCTCTTTAACCTTTCAAACAACGCACAAAGTGCTTAATATATGTGCTTAGGATATTGGTTATTAGTATATTTTATTTTACTTTTAAATTTTTAACAAACACTTTTTTTTAGAAGGTTGTTTTGTTTTATGAACTAATTATAGAATTTGTAAGCATGTCCTCATAGTGTCAACATTTTTTTGAGTTGGTTAAGCATGTCAACATTATATCGACACTTTTGAATTGGTTGCAGTATAAAAGGGGGTACTCTCCCTTATTTTTAATTGCACCATTATCTAATCAAGAGCCTTTCCTTTTCAAATTTGAGTTTTACATTAGTGTTGAAAGTTTATCATTTTGCTTTTGTAAATTGTCTAATTTGGAGGAGCGTTCTAGAGTATTGGAAATTCTAGATGGAGTATTGATGTAAGGAGGGCAAGTCATTGCATATGAATCAAGGAAGCTAAAGCCTTATGAACAAAATTATGCTTCGCATGATTTGGAGTTAGCAACAGTAGTTCATGCATTGCAAATGTGGAGACACTATTTGATGGGTAAACCTTTTGAACTGAAAATGGACCATCATGGTTTGAAGTATCTATTTACACAGCCTAATCTTAATGCAAGGCAAAGAAGGTGGTTAGAGTTGATATCAGACTATGATTTTGACATTAACTACATCAAAGGAAAGGAAAATAGAGTTGTTGATGCCTTAAGTCAAAGAAGGCATATATCTTCTTTGGTAGTAATTCAGATGGACTTCAAAAGTTGAGTATTGCAAGGATCCAAGGGTGACGAGTTCTATGAACAAGTCAAGCAAGCACTCTCGAGAGATTTGCAAGATAAGAGGTATGAAGGATTTAGTTTTGAACCAAATGGATTATTGAGATTTAATGGAAGAATTTATGTACCTGATGTTGGTGAACTAAAGAATTTGGTATGGAAAGAAGTTCATAATACACCATACTCAGGGCATCCTGGTGCTACCAAGATGTTAATAGATGTAAAGCCGTTATATTTCTGGAAGGGGATGAAAGGGGATGCCACAAGGTTTGTGGCAAGTTGTTTAGAATGTCAAAGAGTAAAAGAAGAACATCATCATCCTACAGGTTTACTATATCCTCATGATATACCAGAAAGTAAGTGGTAGGTTATTAGCATGGATTTTGTGCAAGGTCTTCCAATGTCGAGGAATAAGCACAATGCCATTCTAGTGGTCGTAGACAAGCTTACTAAGGTAGTGCATTTCATACCAGGTAATCTTTTAGATGGAGCTCCAGTAATAGCTTGAAAGTTTATTCAAGAGGTGTTTAGATTGCATGGGATTCTCAAAAAGATTATTTCTGACAGGGATACTCGTGTAACTTCTAGGTTTTGGAAAACCTTGTTTTCTTCTCTAAGAACTTGGTTAAATATAAGTTTAGCTTATCATCCGAAAATGGATGCACAAACGGAAAGAGTAAACCAAGTACTGGAAGATCTTCTAAGGATGTATTGCATGGATCAGCAATACAAAAGGGAGGATTATTTACCTTTGGTAGAGTTTGCATACAATAACTCTTATCATTCTGCAATAAAGATGGCTCCGTTTGAAGCATTGTATGGCAGGAAATGTTAAACTCCTATAAGATGGGATAAGCTAGAAGATAGGATAAGTCTTGGGCTAGAAATGTAGTCAAATATGGAAGAACAAGTTAAGATTATCAAGCAAAGGTTGGCAGAAGCTAATGACAGGAAAAAGAGTTATGCAGATGCCAAACGGGTTCCTAGGAATTTTTCTATTGGGGATAGGGTGTTGTTGACAGTAAAACCCCATAAGAGTTTGGTAAAGTTTGGAAAGTCATCCAAACTAACTCCGCGCTATGTAGGTCCATTTGAGGTCCTAGAAGTAGTCAATCCTGTGGCATATAGAATTGCTTTGCCACTAGCTCTTACTAGGATACATAATGTTTCTCATGTGTCATATCTTAAGAAGTATGTTCCAGGGAATAAGCATGTTATTGATTGGAATGCTTTATAGCTACACGACCTGGGGGTGGTAACAATCGAGCCTCTCAAGGTGCACGAAATGCGTAAGATTCACTTACATAATAGAGAGGTTCTGCAATGCAAGGTCCAATGGGATTAGTATGAAGAAGATTCTGCCACTTGGGAAGATTATGCTGAGATAAAGCAGAAGTTTCTGCAAGTTATTTTAGATTTTGAAATTTCTTGAAAAATAATATGTTTTGTGGTATGATACTCTTTATGTTTTACTATGTTATGATAATGCTTGATACTTAAAAATCATCAGGGACGATGATTCACAAGGGGGGGAGTATGTTACACCCCATGTGTTTCTATCTACTTACTATTTACCTAGTTTGGTTAATTTGTTTGGAAAGTGAGTGATTATGGATTTTTGCATATGTATATGTGTTTTTATCCATTTACTATAGATTGGATATTTTGTGAAAATTGAAGTATTTATGAATCGTTGCATCTATGTGTGTTATCTATCTTGAATGCAATATGATGAGAAAAAGAATAATGCAATGTCTTGTATTAAATGTGGTTATTGTTAATTAATGATTATATTTTGATTAGTTAACTACTCTTGCGATGATCTAAGTGGATGCAGGAATAGGTTGTCCCTCCAGAAAAGAGGGGAGGTATCACTCAAGAGAAGGACATGGTCTGGTAAATGTAAAAGAGAAGCCTAAACTGAACAGCACACACACACACATCCTATTTTGACCTAGGTTGAGTCAAGTCAATTTGGGTAGCGGTAAGTGATTGAGTTATGAATCTTGAGTCTTGATTGGATGTTCAAACCTACATGTTGTTAAGTGTTTGGTTGCTTTGAGAAAATTAAAGCTCGTGCAAGTCCATGATACGTTCTTATACATGAGTCGATATGAGCATGAACTTATGTAGGTAGACGTACCTACGTATATTCATGAGCATATTTCTCATAGATATGGAGATGTCAATTTGGGCTATGCAAGAATTATCGTCTATCTTGTGTTCTTCGACGATAAGTCTAAAGATTTTACGACTTTATATGCATTTTTTATTATGAGTTATATTTGATTCTACAATAATAAATTTTTGCATATGTGAATATATATAAATATATATTTATCGTCTCTCTTTCTCTATATATATATTTATTTCATATAAATACTATTATTATTTTTTCCTTTAATAGCGGAAATATGATTTTATCATTTTGCAGAAATTGATTTTCGTAAATATTGTTTTATAGAAGAATAGAAATATATAAAATAATATTTAATAAAAATAATAATAATAAAAGAATAGTTATTAAAAAAACTAATAATAATAAATATAATAAAATAAATAATAAGAATTAAAGGTGTTTAATAAAAGGAGATTAAATTATAAAAGTATAATAAAAAAAATTAAGGTTTAAAGTGCTTTTTAAATAAGGGATATGTTTCTTATGTTTAACGAATGTGTTTAAGACTAAGGGACATGTTTCATATTAATCGAATGTTGTTTAGACTTATGTCTATCAGCCTATGCGATAGGCATGTCTTATGAGGGTGGCGGCCTTATAAGGCACGCAAGCCTTAGACTTGGTGGCAGCGCTTAGAGCTTGAGGGTTGGTTGATACTCCCCTCATAAATTTCATCCCTTTAACCTTTCAAACAACGCATAAAGCACTTAATATATGTGCTTAGGATATTGGTTATTAGTATATTTTATTTTACTTTTTAATTTTTAACAAACACTTTTTTTTAGAAGGTTGTTTTGTTTTATGAACTAATTTTAGAATTTGTAAGCATGTCCTCATAGTGTCAACATTTTTTTGAGTTTGTTAAGCATGTCAACATTATATCGACACTTTTGAATTGGTTGCAGTATAAAAGGGGGTACTCTCCCTCATTTTTAATTGCACCATTATCTAATCAAGAGCCTTTCCTTTTCAAATTTGAGTTTTGCGTTAGTGTTGAAAGTTTGTCATTTTGCTTTTGTAAATTGTCTAATTTGGAGGAGTGATCTAGAGGATTGGAAGGTCATAAGCAAAAGAGTATTTGATCCATTTGGAGCTATATTCTCAGGCATGGGATTTATTTCTCCTTCTCTATGTTTTTCCTATTTTCAAAACATAATGTGATGTATTGTTTTTTAAGAGATTGCAATGTTGAATTTTTGATGTGAATGTCTATTAATAATATATTTATATTTATATATCTAGTTAGCAAATTTATATTGTGAATGTGAGATAGTGTCTATGGTTTGGATTTTACCTAGATGGAATTGTGAACTAATCATTGATTGGTGTTTGTATAGGAAAATTATACAAGGGGAAAGATAGTGAAAATAGGATTCAAGTGATATTACTTCGATATATGTATCCTAGTAAAACATGTAATAGGTTAACCTTGGGATATGTGATCCATGGAAGAGGTAGATAACCTAGTATAGAGATTATCATCTTTCCCTAGATGAGATTGAAGGGTGGGTGAATATGAGGCGAAGAAAACTTTGGCTAAAGTGGTATAAATAGCCAATGTTTACACTGTCTAGCTTCACTGTGTTCCAGGTTTACATTACTAAGTAGAGATGTCATATTTTGATTGTTGTAGCCATAATATGATAGTACTAGTTAATGTAGAACTCAACACCTGCTCAAATTAGGCTTAACTTTGAGGTTGCTATACCAATCCCTCCGTCGAAGGGTAGGGCCATTTACCTGTTTGGTAAATGTGCGGGGGACCATAGATAGTTCGTGGTTGGAGGTAAATCACTTGAGTGATGCTTCCCCTCATCCAGTTGGTGGCTGATAGTATTGAAGACAGACAAGTATACAAACATGTGATTCTATTTATCAGTTAAGCTCTTGAAGCTTCTATGTAATTTATGAAAAAATTTGTTAAAGTTGAATATTCAATTCTTTTATTGAGAAATTTAATTTGGTTATGCAATAGAAGTTTGAAATATGTTTCAAATGTGCCTTATATCAAATGTTCAGAGGAAAAATTTTATTATTCCTGTAATGAATTCACAACTTATTTACTTTCAAGTTAGACTTAGTGAATCTTAGTTGGCAAAACAAGTGGCATGTTTAAACTACATCTACATTTTGCCCCTCTTTGAGATGGTGTTGAGAAGTAAAATTATTTCAAAGAAGATTAAAACATAGTACTAGGTTGGATAGAAGAAGATTTTGGTTTAGAAGAACAATATGATTGGATTGAAAATGATGATGCCCTAGTTGGGTAGAAGAAGTACCTAGTAGATTAATTTATAGGTTGAATGATGCCCCCTCAAGAGGATAAAAGAATTGGAAGAATATAGGTGTGCTCTCGAAATGAATGATATGAAGAAACGAAGATAGAAGATGGAGAACATAGAAAATAACAAATGGAGAAGATAAAAGGATAGATGATGGACAAACGATTAACAAATGATGAGGATAGAATATATGATTAAATGGGAGAAGTTACGCTAACATGTATAATAGAGCAATCCTTTATTTGATATAGCATACGGATATTATGCACCAAGGTATGAGAACCAGGGTGATGATGTATCCCATGCATAAGACAATTGACTCTGCAAACAAACAGTTTGAGCTTATTATTACTAGGTATAATAGAACTTTGTCAGATAAGTGAATGGAAAATAGTCTTAGCGTAGAATAGTCTTAATACAAAGAAGGTCTTGCAGAGCCTTATATGTAAAATATATTGATATGCAAGATGCTAATCCCATCATAGACAAGATAGATATTAGGCCTAATAGGATAATAAAGTCATCCCTCAAACATAGCATATGAAAGCCATGACTATGCTCTAGTTTATACAGTATCGCCACATACCAAGATATAGAAAGATAAAGGTAGCTTTGACTGTGTATTTTAAAAGGGACAAAAGATAAATCAAAAAGCAAAATTGAACAACTAATAAAACCAATAGACAACCAACATGTTTTCTTGCCAAAGAGGGTATTCCATAAAGATTTGAGGCCTTATCATAGGAAAGATGTATCCATTAAAGGCTTTGGATCCAAGATGTGTGGATATACCTAGATATAGACAAATGGTATGTGGTGGCGTATTTCTATTTTAGGAGTAGTCTTTTTGTTTTAGATTTGGGTAAAAGTACTTGAGCTTTCAAAGGATGCATAGTTCATTTTCTGCTTGAGTTAGTCAAGTTGGGGGTGATGGGATATATTGTGATATATGGAAGATGAGAACAATGGAAGTGTCAGATGGATTGGGATGAAGATGATGATTTATGATCATTTTCGTGAATTTTCTAGATTTTTTTTAATGTTTTTGGGATTTTCTGGATTTTTTAATGTTTTACAGATTTTCTAGATTTTTGAATGTTTTTAGGATTTTCTAGATTTTTGAATGTTTTGGGATGACATGAGATTGCATTTGGATAGCCTTAGTACTAGCTACCGATGATAAGGAAAAACCAGTTCTAGATGCAAGGAGAAAGATGGGATCAGATAAGTGGACAAAAGGATGGGTGATAATAAATGGGATGGATAAAAGGGTAGGTGATACTGTGTGGGATGGAAAGCTCATGATAGAGGGATGGACAAAAGGATAGATAATAGTGGATGGAATGGATGGATGTTGCATAAGTGAGCTAGGATGTGATCTCCAAAGACTATGTCGCATAGGAATAACATGCCCCAATCTAGGTAGTATGTTTAGGATTTTACATGACAAAACTTAGGACAAGAGGATGATTGGATTGGTTGACTTAGGATGAGAGGATGATTTTATTTGTTGAAAAGGATGAGGTATATCAAGAGATTTTCTAAGGCATTTTTCAACATGTTGCCCCTATTTCCTTATCAAGATCAAAAGGAGGAAGGGAGGATGGATGGATAGATGGGATAGGTATGTGGGCATAATGGCTAAGGATGCTAAGATAGGATAAAATAGGATGAGGAAGGAAATAATAGATTTGATGAGACAACGTGCCCCCAAGTGTAAGACACAAATAATCAACCTACACATGACGCTAGGTTTTTATCATGGTACTTATCCAAGGTGCCTGTTTACCAGGTTTTCACCATTGGACGAAGGGATTTCTCTTTACTATTTTGATTTTTTTCTCTTTTTTTCATATTTTCATTGGAATACTTGGATGGAAGAGGTGGATATGAATAAGAAGGACTCAAGCATCTAGTTCCATGAAAGGTGATAGTGCCATTTAAACATGGATGACGCACATGGACCATGTCAAGCATTATTTTTCTCCTAGATGTTGGTAGGGGATGGTATGGTAGGGAGATGAAGTAGGTAGATAATGGATTGTGATGTGGATGATGTATGGAAGGATTATGCAAAGATGGATGGGAGATAGTGGATTATGGATGGAAACATAGTGGATTATGATGTGGATATGGAAAAGCATGGACCATAGGGATATGATGGGTGAAATATCTAGGATAATGGATATAAGTTGGAGAGATGGAGGTATGTGGGAATGTGGTGGAATGGAAAGGAACTGAGACCAACAGTTGCACACATCGTGATAAACATTGAAACTTTTGATGAGGAGGTGTAGGAAGTAATGGACCTGTTTGCTTAGGGGATGGCCTATGTAGGATTTTAGGGACCCACACAAACTTAAGATTTTTATGATTATTGCATTGGGATTTATGGGATGAAGGAATTTGGGATTTTTGGATGAAGTGGGATTTTGGGGAATTTTGGTATGAGGGAAACTTGAGATATTTGGATGAAATGGGATATGTGGGATAATTGAGATGTGGATGTGTCACTTGACTTCATTTCTTTTTTCTTAGGGACCCAAACCATTCTATTTTTGGACTTTTCTTGAGAAAGTAAGGGCTTGGGTAGCCTTTTGGATAGATTTAGCTTGGACTCTTTTCTTTGATGCCCTAAGGCATAAGTATTTTTAGGAGTTTTTTCTTTATGGATAGAGGCATCCAAAACTTCATTTATGAATCCCATGGACTTGGTGGAAGCTTTATGTTTGGTCGATGTGTGTATTTGTTGATCATGGTTAGGAATGTGAGGGAGGGATTAAAAGTGGATTTGTGGATAGATTGATAAGGGGATTGGATGATAGGGATATAATGTGTTGGAAGTAATGGAGGTAAAGTGGATGGAGTAATATGAGGAGTTGGAAGTAATGGAGGTAAAATGGATGGAGGAAGGTGTATGGTCGCATGCTTTTGGGATTTGTAGAATGATGGGTGAGGAATGATGACATATGTTTTAGGGATATGATATGGTTTATGATGGAAAGGAGTGGATTTAGAAGGCATGGAGGTAGTACCAACATCTTGAGATTGTTGTTCTTGGGGAATATAACCAAAGCCATATGATTTTGGAGGGATTTTGACATGGATGGGGTCCAAAAGACCTTGTTCATGAAGAGCTAAGCCTTTACCTTGATAGTTCATTTTTTGGAGTATGCAGTGGACAATGGGATTATGGGTGATTTGGACACAAGATGTGAGCTCATTATTGGATGGGGAAGGTGAGGTGGTAGATAATGGTTGTTGATTGCCTAAGGAGGAGCATTCATGGATGAAGGTGGTAAGACCAAGGGTATATGTTGGAGTTGCAATATGGACAATTTTGGAGGACAAAGTATCAATAAGATCTTGATTATCATTATGCACATTAAGATCCATGTTATTTGTTTGATCATCTATGTTTACTTGGGAGCCAAGTGTCTCACAATGGAAGTGGATGGTGTTGGATCATGGATAGCACTAGGTGGAGGATGGATAGGGGTAGTGTCGATAGCTTGTTCATGGATGGTCATGGGATTATGGATATGATCAATTGTCTCATGGATAGGCTCATGATCATAAATAATATCTTGATCATAGAAATCATAAAGGTTATGGATGGGTTGAACTGCGCTCACTTGCTCATGGTTTGGAATGTGATCATGGATATTATCTTGATCATTGAAAAGATATAGATTATGGATGGGTTGGATGGAGGTGCTTTGATCTCAATTTGGATGAGGGATTAATGTTTCCACATGCTCTAGATTATACTCTTGACAAAGCTCTTGATTTTCTTGAATGGAAGTGGAAGTGGGAGACTCTTGGGTAGGCTTGATAGGTTCTTGATGGTCAACAACATGAGGGTAGAATGAATCTTGACTTGGCCTCATGGTAGAAGATGATTCAATAGGATTGATGGGTTGTGGATTACGTGATGGGGTGGAAGGAATTGACATGATGTTTGAAGGCTCTTTGATAGGCTCTTGGAGAGGTGTGTGATGACATGGAAATGGTTGATTCCTTTCTAATACCCAGTGGATCACATCCTTCATGAGTGTATGGGTGGATGGTGTTGTAGGCTTAGGATGAGGATTAGGAGGAGGGATAATAGGGGTGGATGTTGTAGTCTTAGGATGAGTATGTGGATTGGATGGTTTTCTCAGGGGTAGCTCAAGTAATGCTTTTTGGATCAATTGTTGTAGGGTCATCTCCGAGGGACCCTTCGGTGGAAGATTGGAGGAACATGGGGATGAAGGTAATGAAGGGCTTGATGGATTAGAAGGTTGATGGACCAATGGACTATGATAGGGACTACATGGTGGTGTTAGGATTGGACTAGTAGGTGTTATCAGAAATTGTTGTTAACAACATAAAACCATTAATAAACTAATGAACATCAATAGAAGTTAAAAATAACAAGATTGAACAATAAAGCACAAACCTCACAAACCTTGTTATCCCGCGGCTTCCATTGTTCGCCTAGTCTCGATCAATCTTTTTGTGATCAAAGTTGCCCTCAGGAAGCGCACTTCCTTGCTCCGTTCTTCAAGATGGCGATGGAGAAATGACTGTGATACTTTACTGCAATGAAGATGAGCTTCAAATGCAATGAGGATGATCTCAAGGAAAATGGATATGGAGGTGCCAAAGGCGCGCTAGTAATTCGACAGAGTAATATTACTTAAAGCTTGGATCCCAGAAATAGAAGAATAGGGATGTATTTATAGAGTTGTAAGGGAGAAGATCAATGGTGTAGAAAAAAATAAGAAGATCGACAGTATAGAAGATTTGAATGAATGTGCACAAATAGAAAGAAGACAAATGTCAAAGAAAAGTTGTTTTGTTTGAGTTAACTACTTTCATGACAAAGATATGATTTGCTTTCACAAAATTAGAATGTTTTATTCTAATTTAAGAGTTGTTGATAAAAACAAGATTGTTTTAAATCAATTAACTCAACTTGTGATTTGCTTTTGCATGATTTGAGAGAAATTAAATAATAAATTATTTAATTTTGTGTGCATGAAGAAGAAGATTTATTTTTATTAGATTTAGAAGATTTAGAAGATAAGAAAGCAAATTAAATAAATAAATTTATTTAATTGTGGAATTAGAAGATAAGAAAGCAAATTAAATAAATAAATTTATTTAATTGTGGAATTAGAAGATAAGAAAGCAAATTAAATAAATAAATTTATTTAATTGTTTGTGCAAGATAGAAGAATAAATAAAATATTTGATTATATTTTATTTTTAGAGATTTGAGAGAATTTAAATAAATTTGCATGATTTATTTAAATTTTGGAGGAATAAATGACTTAATTAAATAATTAAAAATTATTTAATTGTTTGGAAGAACTTAAATTAAATAAAAGATTTTATTTAATTTTGACTTTAGAAGAGGTAATTAAATAATTTGATATTTAATTAACTTTAGAGAAATATGAATCAAATAAATAAATAAATTTATTTATTTATTGATAGAAGAATTAGATGGAATAAATATTAAGAATATTTATTTAGACAAAGTAGTCTCATTTTTAGGTGTATAGAGTAGGCTCTTGTATGGGTATTTGATTGGATGAGGATTTAGGGTACCCATAGGATGCATAAGCTAGAGTGATCTTTCCCTTGTCAAAGGTACTATGAGGACTTAAAGACACTTGATTTTGGTGCAAAGGGTAACTTGGGTTTGTGTGTTCATGTTGTGAAGGAATGTGAGAGCCTTGTGAATGAATTTGGGGGTGAGGTGAAATGTTTAGATAAGGAGTTGGATGTTCTTGGGGTGGACGCTGTTGGGTATCAGTGGGATAGGTTGATATGGAAATAACATGATATATGGGTAGGCTAGATTGGTATGGTGATGGGGCTGACACATGGGATGTGGTGGTGCCCACCTAGAATTTGGGTTTCAAGTATTCATCTGCAGGCTTAAATCCTTTAGGAAATGATCATACAAGGTTAAATCCTTCAAGTACTCACGCTATGCCTTGCCAAAAGTCCCAAAAATATTGCTTGAAGACCCTCGCAAAAAACCCAGAAAAACCTAGAAATCTTTTAGCTTCAGGTGCCTTCCATTACAGATTTTTTATAGTTTTATACTTGGTCATTTTATATGCATATGCAATTGTATGTTTACATTGTATGTTCATATATACAATCGCACATACAAAGGAAAAGATACAAGGAGGAGATGCAAAGCATATATACATCAGCAATATACAAGGCAGTTTCAAAGGGTCATCGGCCAGACTTCCCATATCGGCAACTTAGCTAAAGGTTCCCCTGATGGCCGATGCAATATACAAAGTGATGATACCAAGGGGATGATTGTATATGCAAAAGGCATATCACCGAGACCTTACATATCGGTGGCTCATTTCCAGTTCACTCCAATGGGCTGATGAAAAGGCATATGCAAGGAGAGGATACAAAGGGTGGGGTCCACCAATTGTATATTTATACAATTGTATGTTTGCACATACAAGCGAAACATACAAGGGAATATGTAATCCTGAGATGCAAAGCCTGGACCCGAAATGAACATACATTCTAGTTGATAAAGGCAAAATTCTGATTGTATGTATGTTTTGCTTGTATATTCGCAGTTGTATATGCGATATACAAGGCAAAGATACAAGGGAAGATATACAAAGCAAACGCGGCAAGGAAATTAATAGCATTTGTGAAGCAGATGAAATCCACAGTTGTATATTGGGGTTGTATGTACCCAATGTACAATTGGACATACAACGCGCAGATGCAAAGAAACATGCAAGGCGGGAGCAATCAAAGTCAACGGTCTTTAAAAGCATGGTGGGGCCCACATGGTTGTATGTCCCGGATTGTATGTATGTGCCATATACAAGTGAATATACAAAGCACATATACAATCCGAACATGAAAGAATAGTTTTTGTGGCGGATAGGTGGTTGGGGTCTGCGAGTTGTATGTTGCACATTGTATGTGCGATATACAACGTAAGATGCAAAGTGTCGATACAATGCCGGATTTGAAAATTGTTTCAATCCGATTAATAAATGAGCTAGAATCCGCATTGTATGTATATTGCACATTGTATGTTCAATATACAAGGTGATATACAAAGGAGTCATATACAAGGCTTGGACCCAATGGTAATTTCAAATTTATTTTGCAAAAGATTTGGGGTTCGCCCTTGTATGTTGGCGATTGTATCTATATGCTTTTGCATATATAAGAGATTTGAATGTGCATCAGGCGGAAAAGGTAAAAAGGGGGAAAATGGTAAAATGTGTTCATGCTGTGCAAAGTCAAGAAGGAAAAGGCTACCTGCGTGGCATGTTTTCATTGGTTGTGGACTTTTCAGCATGATTTGAAGCCGTAGATTTTGGCAAGAGGAAATGAATCGATGGCTTGCTTCAAATCTTTAGGGAAGGAGGAATTTCTTTGTATCTGTAGCTACAATCTAGGCGGGAAAAGTTCCTAAGCACGCGAACCATTGCTGCACTTCCAGTCGTGGGTAGGTAGGCCATTAATGACAAGTTTGAAAGAGATATGGGTCGATGGATTGATAGACCAACTACCATCTTAAAGGAGAAAATCTTCAAGAGGTTGTGCGTCTCCCAAGTTCAACTGCTCCTTCCCTCTTCTTCTCCTTGCTGCATTAAATGTTTTGGGCGCCATTCAGATGGTGCATTATATCTAGCAAAATTTTGAAGTGGCCATGTAATTAATTGTTGAGTATAGGCTCTTGATGTATAAAGTGAACTGTGTTACTCATTTTGAGGTTGTTGAAGACTTGGGCAATTTTTTGGAGGATATAATGAAAACAAAGCATTTCTTGGTTGTTCTGTCTCTTTTGGAGTTTATGAGTTGCATCTGAATGCATGTTGCATACATGTTCGGTTTCATGTCTTTTTATATGAAAAATATTTTATGGCATGTGTTTAGCTGTTTGTCTCCATTTGTTGTATGCATCCCTTCTTCTAAATCTGGTTGCTAAGGGTTACTAAGATTCTAGGATATAGATTTATGTATTGCATGCTTGATCTCTAACTTCCATTCAAGGAGTGGATTAAACTATTTTAGGTTAAGTATGAAGAAGAATGTATGTCAGCTGGGATACTCATAAGTAGAGGTAGCTATATACTCAGTCTTGGGTGGTGTTTGTAAGGCAAATACCAGTCCTAACCCCTTGAAACTTGAATGCTAGTGTAAATCATTCACTTGTATACGTCTAGTTGACTCCTTGCCCTGAGATAGGCATCGGTCTGCTCTTGTGTAGTAGTTATGATCCAAAACCCCCTATCTTACATCTAAAACATTCAAAACAAATCATTTCATAATTCCAACCTGTTAGTGAGTAGGAGTAGAAATAGGACCCCTGCATACTTTCATCCCTAACCAGTCAGATAAGTCCAAGAATACTGCCAACCTTGTGATTTATCATGCAAATCTTGGTCCAAACATGAGAGTATTATGTCTGTTGTTGCAAAGCTAAATCTTTTTGTCATTGGGTGAGTCAAAGTTAAATCTTTAGCTATAGGGATACCCCCCTTGGTGCGGCAGAACCAAAAGTGAAGGGGAGGCAACTCACGCAACCTCCTGTATTTGTTGGCCGAATCTGTATGTGCATTGGAACTGGCAAACCCTTTGCCGATTTGGAGAGAAAGAACCAACAGGATAAAGGTGTAATTTGTTGAGGTTGTGGTTGGGATTCTTGTTGTTGTGGAATGTGATATTGTTGTCATGGAATTTGTTGATATGTAGGTGGGTTAGGTTGGAATTGTTGTTGTTGCGGTGATAGAGGGATTGCATAGGAAAGTTGTTCTTGGGAATTGGATGGAGATGAATATATAGATAGAGGATGGGATGGATGACCTTGATGTCCCTTGTCATAAGATATACAATGAGGTATAGAATTGTGACTTGTGCTAGCCAATGTTTGATTGTAAGAAGTTTGTGTGTCCAAGTATGGATTCATGATTTGATGATTTGGAGTTTGCATGGACATGTAAGATGATGGTGTGGTGGATGTGATAGCATTAGGAGGATCTTCAGTGATGAGATGGGTATAAGGGTTATCACAATTGATATTTCTAAATTTTTCTGTAGTGATAGGTGTGTATGAGGAAAATTGACTAAATTAACTAAACAAATCAAAAACCCAATAACATAAAGAGAACTGATCTAAATAAAAGCCATTAATAATAATCAATGAAACATGAAAGCTTTTACCAAAATTTGTATTGTTCCCTTTGGATTGAATGTGGATTGCTCAATATTGTTGCGAAACCATAGTTGCAACAAGCAAGTGTAGTGCTCAAAGATCAATGTTAAAAGATCATGAAGTTGCTCAAATCGATGCGATGTATGCTCAAAGTGCTGTTAAGTATGCCTGAGAATAAGTGATCGAAGAGAGGGGTAATGAAGGAGATGAGGGGGGTTTATATAGGTTTCAATGAAGATCGATCACCGGTCCAGATAATTCAGAAGAATCAATGGAGGAGAACAGTTGAGGAACGTGCAATGGATAAGAAGAAGACAAGTGTCACACAAAAGCTATTTTATTTGAGTTAATCACTTTCTTTTCTAAAGATAAGACATGCTTTTCATAAATTAGAAAGATTTTTTCTAATTTAAGAGAAATTGATAAAAACAAGGTTGAGTGAATAGATAACTCAACTTAAGATTTGCTTTTGCATGATTTGAGAGAAATTAAATAATAAATTATTTAATTTTGTGTGCATGGAGAAGAAGACTTATTTTTAGAAGATTTGAAAGATATTTGTAGATAAAAAAGCAAATTAAATAAACAAATTTATTTAATTGCTATGCATGATTTGGAAGAATAAATAAAATATTTGATTTATTTTATTTTTGGAGATTGAGAGAATTTAAATAAATTTGATTTGATTTATTCAAATTTGGAAGAATGAATTTGATTTAATTAAATAATTGGGAATTATTTAATTGTTTGGATAAGAGAGAAATTTGTGATGAATTAATTAAATAATGGGATTTATTTAATTAATGGAGACTTGAGATTTGGAAAGAAGATAATTATTTAATTAAATAATTGAATTTATTTAATTGTGGAAGAATAATAGAGGAATTTGATTTAATTAATTAAATAAAAAGAATTTATTCAATTAATGTCGAATTTAGGAGATTTAGAAGAATTTGATGAATTTAGTGAAATTAATTAAATAATTAGATTATTCAATTAATGTTGAAATGTAGGTGATTAGACAGATTAGACAAAATGCAAGTAGTGTGACGACTTGGTCATTTTAGGGTGTCTACATTTTGCCCCTCTTTGATGCGATGCAATTTACAGCGTTGCGTTAAAGAAAACGATTGTTGAAAATATGATACAAATTATTTTTTTATGCCCCAGTGTAGGTAGTTGCCCCAACGTATGCCTCCTCAAGCAGAAAGATGGGGAAGCAACAGAAGGACTGGGTTGACGGTCGACTACATGGGCGTGCGACGAAGTTAGAAGGAAAAGCAGCAAGGGGGGAAGAAACAAAAATGCAGGGGGGCACTATAAATAGGTCCCATGGGGACCACAATCCTCATTTGCACACTAGGAGCTTCGAAATTTAGAGAGTAGAGCCTCCAAACTTAGGTTGAGTGTAAGGAGCAGATAGCGCAGAGAGATGCCGATTCCAACGCACCGGCATCGGGCGAAGCTTGTGCGGACATACAGGAGGCCAGTAGGAGCTCCGGTAGTGGTAAGTGTCAAAAAACCCCATTTTAATTTGACGTTTTAGGGCGGTTTAGGGCTAGGTTTAGGGAGGTCAATTAGGTTAGCCAAAAGCACTTTAGGGTAGCGCGGTGCTATTGGTAGTCGGTTAAGGCGCTTTTGGCGTGCCGCAGTGCGTTTGGTAGGTAAGTTCAACGCTATTGGCAAATACAAAGCACTTTTGGTGTTTTGGCTCCACGCCACAGCGCATTTGGTACAAAGTCGTAGCGCTTCTGGTAGTGCAGTGCGGTGCAATTGGCGGGGAAGTAAGGCGCGGTTGGAAGGGTTAGCAAGAAATCAGGTTGCAGCTGGTAGCACAGTGAGGCGCGCTTGGCTGCAGAGTGAGGCGCTCTTGTAAATCAAGTCACGTTTGGTATACAAAGTTCAGCACTACTACATAAGCAGTAATGCACTTTTGGCGGAACAGGACAGCGCCTTTGTGTGAAACAAAGCACTTTTGGTTAGCTAAGAAGAGGAACCTAGTTAAGGTTGACCAAAGGGTTGACTACCCTAGCTTAGAAAAGGGGTTGGATAGAATAGAAGTAGATAGGGGTTGGGGGATATGATATAGAAGAACTGACAAGTGGTTTGTTTATGGATGCAGAGGATTATGCCGCCGTTGATGTCGAGAGAGCGACACCACCCGATAGCACATGAGGTAGTACAACTGACATGGGAGGAGGACGTGTTCCTAGAGCACCAGGATTATGGCACGTTGCACACTTGACACACATTAGGGTGAATCTCACCCTAGTGACAGCAGTGGTGGAGAGGTTCCGCAGTGAGACATGCTCATTTCACTTTCTGACAGGGGAGGCGACAGTGACCTTGGAGGATGTATATCGCATCCTGAGGATTTAGATTGATGGGGAGAGAGTGGACTTTGACTCAGCGCGTGGAGAGGCAGGCATGGTAGAGGTATTTTGCACCGATGATTTGCGGATAGATGATGGAGAGATTCGGTGGGCAGACGTCCTGAGACTCTGAGATAGGATCAGGTGGATAGTATCGTCACTGATTGGCGGCTTCCTCTGCCCAGACAGGAGATCTAGAGGATTATCAGTTGGCTGGGGTACTGTACTATCAGGGATGTTCACACATGGCAGTCAGTATGCAGTACACAGTTGTGTTGGCAAGAGACACTATATGGATTCATGATTGTTGTCATTGATGGCAACAAAGTTCATCCCACACATCTGCAGTACATGGTGTGTCTCTACCAGAAGTCAGAGTGAAGAATGTTGTGGTCCGGTAAACAAAAATAGAGCATGTGGCAAGGTTCGACAGACAAGTCTGGATCTCTCAGAGGAAGTATCTTGGTGAAGTGCGGATTTGGGTAAGTCAAGAGGACTACCTTGAGTGATAGATTCCAAGGATTTAGCCTTCGGTGACAGATGAGGAAGAAGATATGAATACTTGAGTACCAGGTTCCTGAGTGACAGTGTGAACAGAGGAAGAACTGACTGACAGAACATCAGACTATTTTCTGGATGTGTTACTGATGATGGAAAAGGTTCTTAAGGCATAAGTTATGTTTGGCCGACATGATTGATGACTTCTACAAGTATATGCTTGATCCATATTACTTGGTGTGCAAGGATTCAACTGACAGATCAGAGTTTGTGAAAAGATTGACTATTCCGGGTGCCGACTAGAAAGATGATGAAATCACTTGTGCGGATCTATATACACGATGGATTTAGTTGTGAAGGGTGTCGTGGTGTTAATGATGTGCGAATAAAAGTAGTAGAGCAGAGCAGAAGCAGTAAGGAAGATTCGGTATGTGAAAGAAAGTAGCATAAGAGAAGAGGAAAGATGAAGTGCAGCAGATCAGTAGACTAAGCCTAATCGGAACTGAACTCCAGCATGTGTAGATGCCCCCAATCAGTTCAAGTATTGTATAACACTCTTTTGTAGATAGTGAGTCTCTTGTAGACAGTGTGCCTCTTGTGAGCAGTGTGCTCGGGCAGTGAGCCCTAATTGGCAAGTGCCATTTTATTTTTTCCTTATTCTTGTAACAGAGAATAATCTTTGGGTCAATCACCCCGTGGTTTTCTCCCTGAATAGGGTTTCCACGTCAAAAATATTGTGTCATGTGTATTTCCATTTCATGGTTATGTTTACTTGTTTGAATTAATGTTGCATTGATTAATAAGAAAGTTCAGAAAGCAGAATTAATTAAGATAATTGATTCACCCCCCCTCTCAGTTATCAACAAGTTGTACCATGATATGCACCACTGCGTGTATAGGAGAGGCAGGAGTCTCTCAGCAGGGATGACCCTTCTACAGGTGTGGGCGTGGGAGTACATCCCAGTGATCCAACCCATGACACAGCGCCATTGGGATAGGGGAGAGCCATACGCATTCCTATATGAGGGAGTGATTACACACCGGAGGCTAGGATCTGTCATCCACTGGAGGCAACAGATCGATGAGATGGACCTTTTTGTTTGGAGGCCATGGTTACTATGCAAGGAGTGGGAGGATGAGCATGAGCAGCTGATGTACTGTAGACAAGCTCAATACCTGTTTGGGAGACTGACAGACACGATTGAGAGATGCCTACCAAAGCAGGTACTGAGACAGTTTGGACTTCCACAGGGGTTACCAGTTGGAGAGGTGACCCATGCCAGGACACGACGGGAGGTTGGGGACTGGGATGTAAAGATTCCAGTAGCGACAACATTGGCAGAGGTATGGGGACTTGTCCTCGTGAGATGGGATTGGGATATAGGACTGGCAGATCCAGGTACACTACCAGAGTATGACAGGTACTGGCAGACACATAGGCCGGTGAGATTGACTACACCAGGTGTGGCAGGGGCAGTGGGGGAGGTACTCGTCCCAGGTGTAGAGGCTAGGATCAGACGACAGGCTAGAGCAGTCAGACAGCAGGTAGTTGGAGAGGCCAGCGGCCAGTAGGCCAATGTGGAGATGGCAAAGGAGGGGGAGCCACCCGTAGAGACCGATTTGGAGAGGGCTGAGCGGCTGCTACAGGAGGAGACAGCCTGGAGGACTCGACTAGAGCTCCGGATGGTACGATTGAGGAGGGACAGGGATGCCGCGAGGGTTGAGGCAAGATAGGTTGAGGCCTTAACCTAGGTGCAGACACAGGTAGCAGCAGCAACACAGACAGCCCTGGCACACACACAGGCACAACTACAGGCACAGGCACCGGTACAGGCACAGATACATGTGCCAACCGCACCAGCAGCAGATGACGGGAAGCTAGCCCAGGTGATGAGGGAGAGGGATGCAGAGGTACAGCTATGATTGACAGCAGAGGCCACACTCCATAGAGTGAGATGGGAGAGAGACAAGGCACGCCGTGTATTGGGTGCATATCAGAGGACCTTATACAGTGAGCTCATCCAAGTACAGGGAGAGCTAGTATCAGCCAGCAGAGAGGCAGAGTACTACAAAGCACTTTACGTAGGTGCGGTGCCAATGGCACAGTGAGAGCCAAGCTACAGAGACAAGAGTAGGTCTGGAGCATCAGGGTCTTGCAAGACAAGGCAGTCATTGTCCTCCGTGAGAGGACCATTTGTGCCACCAGGGGGAGGAGGAGGACCGGCGGGGGGACCTACACCAAGCATAGGTGGAGGATAGGGGCCATAGTAGGAGGGCAACTCTACCCACTAGAGCATGTATATTTGTATATTGTATCATTTTGGACAGATGCCTACATGCATCTTGATGTATATTTTACGGGCTCTTGATAGCCTTGATGTACTATATTGATGTATACAGATGACCTATTGATGTAGACACATACATTTTGTATTTTATGATGACCTTTACATGAGATATATGATGATCGATTATGTTCGCTGATGTTCATGCTTTGTGTATGCACTTCTTGATGTCATGGATGTGATGATATGTATGTAGGATTATGGATTTATGTGGTGATGTATATTGCGTATATGATGCTTATAGATGTATGATGATAGAGATGTATGATGATATAGATGTTATGACTAGTGATATCTAACATGTGGGCTTTGCAGATAGCACCAGAGAGAAGAAAAGGAAGAGACAGAAGAGAAAGACTGTTGATCGATTGTTGTATTGAAAAGGATATAAGGCCAAGGGCGAACGAATGGGTGAATGAGTTTGTTGCAATGGTTTCACATTTGTATATAAAGAGCAATCCTTATTTTTGATATAGCACGTGGATAGTTCACCACCAAGGTATAAAAGACCAAGGTGTAGTAATATCCAAGTGCATGGACGTTGACTCTGCAAGCAAGCAGTTTGAACTTAGATCCTTTAGACATAATATGACCTTGTTGGAATATGTGAATAAACCATAGTTTTGAACATAAAATAAAGTTCAATACATGTAAATGCAAGAAGAACTATTAATATGTAAGATGCTAGGTTGTAACACACACAAGATAAATAGAATGCTAAGAAAGATGCTAAAGATCATTCCTCAAACACGGCACACAAAAGCAATGACTATGCCCCCAATCCATACTGCATCGCAACATACCAAGATTATAGATAAATCAAGGTAGCTTTGAATAGGTAATGGATAAAGGAACAAAAGATATACCATAAAGCAAAATGACTGACTTACAAAGTAAACATACAGCCAACATATTCTCTTGCCAAAGAGGTTGCTTAGGATAGATTGGATAGGAAAGATAACAGCCTTATCGTAGGAAATCTGTGTCTGTTAAAGGGGGCTATCTACCTAAAAAGACAATGTCTCACTGTAGGAAATGCCACATGTCGCAGGAGACGCATGTGTTGGTCTCGACAATGGAACACTTCGGAGAAGACAAGCTTGTTGATCTAGGGCTTTGGTTAAGCGGGACTTAACTAATGTTGGCAATCGGTATGTTGGACCATAGATGACTCTGGAAGGAAGCCGCTTTGCTTCAGGTTTGTTAAGAACCTTTGCTTTGAAAGGATGCGCTAGCTTGCTGCTTGAGTTTAGTCAAGTCGAGGGGAAATGGATTTTGACAAACGGAAGACCAGAAAGGTGACAGTGCTAATGGATTGGGGTGGGTGGAGAATGATGGATCGTGTGTGCCTGAGTACTGGATACATCCTTCGTATTCTAGACTACCTACATACCCTGTATCCATGGGATCAAGGCACCTTACGATGAAAGATGAAAATGATAAATATGTAGTTCTGGATAGAGTGATGAGATGGGTCAAGGTGAAAGGAGGGGATCTTATGTACCTGAGTACTGGATATTTCCTTTGTATTCCAGACTACCTACATACCCATATCCATGGGATCAAGGTACTTTAAGATTGAGAAGATGATAATGTGTAGTTCTGGTTGGTGTGATGATGTAGGAAAAGCGTTGGGAAGATAACGACCTTATCGTAGGAGTGATGCGTCCGTTAAAGAGTGTTATATGCAGAAAGGAGAAAAGATTGAAGAGCGTGTTGTGAACCACGAACAAGGAACCAATCCTAGACCTAAGTTAAGGAAAGAGTTGCCCCCATTCTGGTAGAGGAATTTGCATGGGTGACCGATGGAGAAGACTCAGAAAGATTTGACCTAGGACAAGATAGTGTTAACTGTAGACACAGATCAAGACATGGGGTGACAATGGACATTGACAAATTTCCAAGCTATACTAGATAGGGAGATGGAAATGCAAACAAGGTCAGTGGTTTTATTATGGATGGATGGATGAAGTGCATTGTGAATTAGACATGGAGTGGACATGACTCAATAGAGGATGGATGTTGACTCTACACATAGCGCCTATTTGCCAGGTTTTCACTATGGTACTTATCCAAGGCGCCTGTTTGCCAGGTTTTCACCAGAGGACGGATTTTTTTGGATTTGTTTTTTTTTAATTTTTTGGAATACTCTGAGGATCAGGCATAGAACTTCTTGAGATGGACACTGTTATTTGGCTCATCCAGAGGAGTGTCATCATGTGTAGCTAAAGTATAAGCTCTTGATCCATATGCTGCTGTCACAATAAAGGGACCTAACCAGTTAGGCTCAAACTTGCCCTTCTTTTCTCGGTCTGCTTGATTTCTTTGATTCTCTTTAAGTACAAGATCACCAACTCGAAACTGTCTTTCTTTGATCTTTTTGTTGTAATTACACTAGAGGCAGTTTTGATAGACATGGAGATGATTAAGTGTTGCAAGGCGCCTCTCATCTTGTAGTTTAAGCTCAACTAATCTGGAAGTGCGATACTCCTCTCCGCCGATTAGGTCCTACATGGATACTCTGAGGGATGGGATCTCGACCTCTATAGGTAGGATGGCTTCATAGCCATGGACCAAGGCATATGGTGTGGCACCAGTTGGTGTTCTGATACTAGTGCAGTAGGCCCAGAGGGCGGGATTGAGTTGCAAGTGCCAATCACAACCAGCTTCATTGACCGTTTTCTTGAGGATTTTAAGAATGGTTTTGTTGGAAGCCTCAGCTTGGCTGTTACTCTGCAGATAGTAGGGAGTTGAAAAGTGATGTTGGATATTGTATTGTGTGCATAGGGCATGGACATCTTGATTCTTGAATGGTCTCCCATTATCAGTGACAATGGCTTGGGGAATACCATACCGACATACGAGGTAGTTAAGGATAAACTTGGCTATTTGCTTACCAATGATATAGGTCATGGGAATGGCTTCAACCCACTTCATGAACTACTTAGTGGCTGTAATGATGAACTTATGGCCATTGGATGAAGATGGGTGGATTTGTCCTACAAGGTCGAGACCCCATTGAGAAAAAGGCCATGGAGTTGTCACAGGTTGTAGTTCATGAGCTGGTGCATGAATCAAATCTCCATACTGCTGGCATTGTAGACACTTCTTAGCAAACTGTGCAGCATCTTGCTCTATTGTAGGCCAGTAATAACTTGTTCTGAGTATCTTCTTCGCGAGATTAGGACCAGTATAATGTGTGCCACAGACACCTTCGTGTATGTCTTGTAAGGTAGCTTCATCTTCTTCCGCATTAAGACATCGTAAGAGGATACCATCGAGACTCTGACGATATAGTGTATCACCTAGAATGGTGTAACGGGAGGATCGACGAATAAAGGTTTTACATTGGGTGGATGATAGGTTAGAGGGAAAGGTATTGTGTTTAAGGTATTCATAGATATCTTCATACCATGGGGAATTGGGACCAACAAGTTCATAGATGATTTCAGTAACGGGAACATCGATGGCTGGTATCAACAATTGCTCGATCAAGAATTCACATTTCTATGTATTAGCAGGCATGTCAATCAGTGACTCGACAAAAGCCATAGAATCTGCAGCTTTGTTATGCTCTCTTGGAATTTGCTCAAATGAAATGCTATAAAAGTGTGGTTTGTAGGCATCCACTAGTTGCTTGTAGGGGACCAACTTTTCATCTTTTGTTTGGTACTCATCTATGACTTGGCGAATGACTAGCTGTGAGTCTCCATATACTTGTAATTCTGTGATGTCCCATTGAACTGTTGTATTGAGACCTATTAGGAGTGCTTCATACTCGGCAATGTTGTTGGTGCAAGGGAATGCAAGCTGATATGACTTTGGAATATAGTCATTTTGAGGTGTGATGAATAAGATGCCGGCCCCTGATTCATACTGTGTGTAAGAACCATCAAAGTACAACTTCCACATTATTGAGTTAGAAAGAGTGAATAGATTCTCATCCAGAAAGTCTACTACCATAGGGTGTGTATCAAGCATGGGTGCTTCGGCTAGTTGATCTGCTAGGGCTTGTCCCTTGATTGCTTTATGATCTGTATACTCAATGTCAAACTCACTAAGGATCATGACCCATTTGGCTAGTCTGCCTATAAGAACTGCTTTTGCAAGTAGATACTTCAAGGGATCAATTTTGGCTATAAGATTTGTGTGTTGGTTCAACATGTAATGTCACAACTTTTGGGAAGCGAACACTACTGCTAAACAAGCCCTTTCCATTGGTGAATAATTGAGTTCATATCCCACCAAGGTTCTACTAATATAATAAATTGCATGCTCTTTTCTTGTTTCATCATGCTGTGCTAGAAGGTCCCCGAGGGCCGAGTTTGTAGTTGAGATGTATAATATCAAAGGTTTATCAGCAACTGGTGGAACCAATACAGGAGGTGTAGCCAAATACTCTTTAAGTTGATCAAATGTTGCTTGACACATATCGTCCCATCGAAATGAGACATCCTTTCAGAGTAAGTGTTGAAATGGTTGAAATTTATCTGCTAGCTGTGAGATGAAACGCCTGATGGATTGCAACCTTCCCTGAAGGCTCCTTAATGCTTTGAGGTTCTTTGGTGGAGGCATCTCCACTATAGCCTTGACTTTTGTTGGGTCTACTTTGATGCCTCTATGAGATACAATGTATCCTAACAGCTTCCCTGATGTTACGCCAAAAACACACTTTTTTGGATTGAGGCGCACTTGGTATTTCTCGAGCCTGTCAAAGATCTATCCTAGAACCTGTATGTGATCTACCCTAGAAGATTTAGCTAGTATGTCATCAACATAGTCCTCCATGATATGATGAAAGAGGTCATGGAATATCACTATCATTGCTCTCTGATAGGTTGCTCCTGCATTCTTTAGACCAAACGACATGACACACCAATAATAATTGCCCCAAGGATAAGTAAAGGTTGTTTTATGTTGATCTTCTTCTGCTATCCTTATCTGATTGTAGCCTGAGAATCCATTTATGAGAGAAAGCATTTCGTGACCTGTTGTCAATTCTACTATAATATCAATGTTTGGTAATGGAAAGTCATCTTTGGGACATGCTTTATTAAGATCTCTAAAATCATTGCACATGCAGATGCACCCATTGGGTTTAGACACAGGTACAATATTTGATACCCAGTCTGAATAATCAATAGGTTGGATGAACTTTACATCTAACAACTTCTGTATTTCCACTTTTACCAAGAGAGCTATCTGTGGGTGCATCTTCCTTAGCTTTTGCTTGACTGGTTTAACTTGTGGATCAACTGTGAGATAGTGAAAAATTAGCTTAGGGTCTAACCCTAGCATATTAGCATAGGTCCATGCAAAATTGATGGTTCTCTGTAAGAAGAATTTGTTAAGATTCATGTGCTCTGTTTCTGATAACGATGCTGCCAGGAATGTGGTCTTTGGATTTTGCTATGTGCTAAGGTTTATCTCTGTAGAATCTTCCACTAGGAGAGCTGACTTCTCTTGCTACTTAGGTGGTAGGGGAAGGTCAAATCCTCCATCCTCAGGTGCCATAGTTGGGTTTTCACCTTTGGATACGTCCTTTGTTTTTACTATTTTGTGATCGGGAGGTGCCACAGTGTGGTTTTCACCTAGAGATCTTTCTTTATTTTTACTTTTACGACTGGAGGATTTGGCATTCTCACCAAAATAAGTTGTTGGCTCAAGTTCCATTACAAAACCTGCTTTATGATTGCCAAGAGGGATACCTTCTTGAAGTCCCATGAACTCAGCTAAAGCTTCGTCATTCTGAAATACATCTATAAGGGGGGACCCTTGTTGGTCCCAATCGATAAGTTCTGGGTAGACAAGTGTTACATTCTGGGTGTTAGTGGTGGAGGTTAAGGATACGAAGTATAGCGTAAAAATGGAGGATTTTGTGAATAGGTTGGTCATATGGAGGGAAGAGTCATCGATGATATCCTCAGTAGACATCAAATCAGCAGGAAAAGTTTCAGCCACCTCGTCGAGGATATACTTAATGTCCAAGGCGTGCGGTACCTTTCTACCAAATCCTAACCCCTTCTTGTCTAGTTTCTTTGTCACAACAATGGGCTCCATAGTTCCTTGATTCTATTTCCCAAGGCCACCTTTGCCTTTATAGCCCATGTTTTTTACCATCTTTAAGCCATTGCCGTATTGCTTGACTGGTATTGTGACTGGTTCTTTCTCTTTATAGAGCCAAGAAGAAATGCCCTCAATAGATTCATCTTCCAATAACCATCCCTGTTGGAATTGGGTTAGAAATCCTGGGGGAGGAATAGTTGCTTTTTTGGTTACTTTGGCAATGGGCGGTTGGCCATAAGATTTAGGGGATAAAGGCATCCGCCCTACACAACAAGATTTGGAGAGATCATATGTTCCAAAGCCTATATCACGGATGTGCACTTTGACTTCAGGAAGAGGATTAGGTTCACTTGTAGAGGCTAGTATCAGAGTTTCAGGATCAACATATAGTGGGGATTCAAGGGCTTTTGCATTGTTAGGCACTTGGTTGCAATTCTTATAACTGCCTTGCAAGACATGACAAAATTCGAAAGGATTAGGGTCTCCAGGGATAGTGATCTCCGTACCATTGAATGGGAACTTTAGAGACTGATGGTACATGGAGCGAACAGCTTTCATTGCATGGATCCATGGGCGGCCTAGGATAATGTTGTAAGGCAACTAAATATCAAGGACTTGACATCTGGTTTCAAGCATGACAAGGCCCAATTGAATAGGCAAGTGGATAATACCTTCTAAATGGTGTTCGGCATCATCATATCCCTTGATTGTAATACTTTGATCAGTGATGACATGATCCTCAGAGTATCCCGATTGCTTAAGTAACTTTAAAGAACAGATGTTGAGACCAGCACCACCATCTATGAGTATATGTTTGATTTTGCGCTTATGGATGAGAACCTCAATATGAAGGGCATCATTGTGACACGGATCGTGGGATGGGAGATCTTTCTCAGAGAAGACCACATTGTAGGGTGAAGCAATGTTACCTACTATAGCTTAGAAATCTGTGACTGCTATGTTGTTAGGAACTAAAGACTCTTGGAGGGTTTTTTCTAGCACTACTCTATGTGCAGGTGATGACCATAGGAGGTCCAAGATAGAGATCTGTGCTGGCATTTTCTTGAGATGTTTGACAAGATTATAATTAGATTGAGCCGAAAGACTAGGTGTAGGACCACGAATGGTGACACAACCACGGTGAGTTGTAACAGAGCAATCCGTAGATTTGCCTTTGATTGTGAGGGTAGACACTCATCTCTCTTCCAAACGACCTATAATGGAATCAAAGGAAGTGGAGGCATGATTGATACCTTTACCTCTATCCTGAGGAGGAGGTGGACCATGATGAGGGAATGGTTCCTTGTACATGTCGAGATCTTTGTTTGTGTGTTGAGCTGGTGGATCTTCTTGTAGAGATATTTGATTGCCTTCGATGAGAATTTGGATTAGGTGCTTGAGTTTCATGCACGATGCAGTTCTATGCCCTCTGCTCCTATGGAATTCATAGTATTCATTTTCTCTATACCGTGCAGTTTTGTAAACAAGCTCACCATACGGGAGAGCATCAGGTAGGGTGATGAGTCCTTTCTATAAGATCTTTTGTAAGACTATCTCTATGGGCTCTCCGAAGGGAGTGAATTGATGCCGTGGAGGGTAATCCTTTTGAGGCCGCTCTTGTTGTTGTTGTTGAGGTGGAGCTTGACTTGGTTTAGAGAGCTGCAGTGGTGTTTGCAACATTTGGACATGTTTAGAATCAACCACCCCATCATTGACCATGTTTTTATTTTTGTTCCAATATTTGGGTTTATTGCTCAATTGTTGATGAGGAGCATTGTCCTTTGTTTCTTTGAAGATTTTGACCACACCCTTAGCAATGAGAGCCTTTTCAATGTTGATTCCTTTGTACGTGATTTCATCAAAGGTTGTAGCACTAAGAATTTGTAAATGGAAACCTAACTCTTGGTTGAGGTTCTACACAAATATGCTAACCAGTTGTTTCTCAGGAATCTTGAAAGGGAATTTGCTAGCCATTTGTCTCTATCGTTGAAGGAAAGAAATGAAAGTTTCTCCATTATTTTGTTTGTTGTTGCAAAGATCAGTCATGGAGATTTCATGCTCTGCGTTGTAGGAGAAATGGGTGGCAAATTTCTCTGCTAGTTCATTAAAAGACTTGATACATGTGGATAAGTGTGAGAACCATTCTATAGCTTGACCTCCAAGACTGCGAGGGAAGAGACGCATGAGATATGTGTCATTATGTGAGACCTCAAAGCAAGCAAGATAGAATTCCCTGAGATGGTCTTTTGGGTCACCTTTTCCTTTGTATTTATCAAACTTGAGAATAGTGAAATTTTGAGGAAAAGGGATCATAGGTAATGACCCATCAAAAGGATAAGGACACACTTCCTCCAAAGAGAAGATCTTCTTGGTGTGGCCAAACGTAAGATCAGATAACTGTTGTTGAACTTCCACGATCTTTAGCTCCATCGCTGTGGGAGGGTTTGGAAACATCTCCTATTGTCCTAGAAGTGGTTGTTGCTACCCATACGGAAGATTGTAGTATAAGCTATGAGCGTTGTTATTATAAGGGTTGTAAGATTGGTTGGGGTCGTATGCATTGTACGTTGGGTTCAGATTGGGTTGGAATTGAATGTTTTGATTAGGAAGAGGTGGAGGCGGCACTAGGTAAGAATGTTGGCTTTGAGAGGGTTGGAGAAAAGAGTTGGGTGGAGGAAAGCTAAAGTGCGTTGGATTAGGTTGTGATGGCGGCACATAGCTTTGGGAAACTTGATGTTGGGAATGTTGAGAGTGACTAGGCAATGTGTGAAAGAAATTTAGTGATGATGAACATAGTGGAGGAGGGACATAGGTAGAAGTGATTTGCGATGGTTGATTAGGGATGAGCGCAGAAGAATTTTGAGGGTGAGATTACATAACTCTAATTGGTTGAGAGACATGAAGGTTTGATGATATGGGAGGTGGTATGTGTTGAGACCCTTGTTGCATGGCTACATAGTTGTTCCCCGGATTGTAATTGGGTAGGAAACCTATTCGTGAAGGAGTAACCAAATTTCCACTTGCGATTGGTGTGGACACTTTAGGAGTTTGTTGTATATTTGCTTGAGCTAAGGTGGCTTGCTTAGCTAGCTCCGCTTGATGTTGTAGAGTCTTCTGTTGATCTTTGTAGATTTCCATAGGAGTCAGAAGCAGTGATACGGCCCTCTTTCCTGTTGGGTTTTGAAAAAGGGGATTCTTATATTGTACCATTGTTTTTCCTTGTGAGCTTTGTTCGAGTAAAGGCGTGGTCACAGTTGACATGGTTTGGACTGCCTGTATGGCACTTAGGGTATTGTTTGTCTCCTTGAGATTGGAAAGATCAAAATCCTGAGGTAGTTTGGCTCCTTTCTCTGCTAGCACGCGAAAAAAATGATCTTGGTTCTCACTAAGGATTTTGTCAAAGGCGGCTACAACTCTAGGATCTTGTATGAATTTATCAAGATCTTGCCCATCTTCTTGAGAGGATTGACCCATTTCAAATTTTCGCTCTTCTTGAGATGGGGCTAGCTCAGCAGTATAACCTTGTGGGACAAAATCGGGAGGCAAGCCGATGGTGTAATGAGGTGTACTTACCAAAGGAACTCTTTTCTCGTGAGACGGGACCAGATTGGCAATATAACCTTGTGGGACAAAATCTAGAGGCATGCCCATGGTATAGTGAGGTGTACTTACCAAAGGGACCCTACCCTCATGAGGAGTGCTAGGATGGTCAAGGTGTGGCATGTTGGGAGAATTGGTAGATCTTTCCGCAGGTGTTCTAGTAGTAACCTTGGGAGTAATGTTGAGACGGCCCAATTGCGGTGTGTGAGGAGGTGATTTGCACTTCCTAGGGGCAACTTGCTTGGACTTCATAGTTTGTTGGAGCCTAGTGGTTACCATGGAATACACTAGGACAAAAGGTAATGCTGAGATTCTGCCTGTGTTTTGAGAAAGACAAAACTCTGATGCACAAATGACTGGACCAAAGGCGCTATACTATATGACCAAAGGCGCTGGACTGTGCAACCAAAAGCGTGCCACTGTAATACCAAAGGTGATGGACTGAGCTACCAAAGGTGAGCTACGGTGACCAAAAGAGAGCTATTGTACCACCAAGGGTGAGCTATTGTAATACCAGAGGTGCTGAAGTAGTGTCTGATGCTTTTAAAGGCAATTTTGACAGATTTGGTTATGGTTCTAATTGGATTTGTCTTTGGCAAGAGAAAACACAGCAAACAAGTTGTCAAAAAATAACTGACACAATAGATAGTGTATGTTCAAGGCTTACGAAAAAGCCCAATGTTTCCACAGGTATAAGACAATTGCAATCAATAACAAGCACTTTTTATCCCTAGAGACAAGGTTTCATTGCAGTAGATCAGCTCACAGCTTAATACTCCATCGATAAAAATATCATTCCATAAAGGTGTCAGATATTTTGTATCTTTGCGAGAGACGATAGGTAGGGATATCTCACCCTCCCCTTAGAAAGCTCAAGTAGGTCACAAGAGCTTTATGGCCAAGGGAATACTATCTCTTCTCAAGGGAGCCAATGGTGAGTATCTTAAGGGCTTAAATCGATTCCCCTTGCACTGATGATTACCGCAACATCCGGAGGTAGATTGGGTAGTCTCTATCTAGAATGGTTCTTAGTAACTTTGAGGGACCAACGCCTTACGAGCAATGTGACAAGCTACTAAAAGCTTTAACCAATCCTACTAAGAGTATCAAACACTTCGCTCAATGTGAAAATCATTTCCACAAAGAGCTAGTACACCTCTTTTCAGTTTGACACCACAAGGTAAGGCTGACGTCAGTTAGGACTTGGCTTTTGCCTTATCCCTCTTATATAGCGGTTCAAAGGAAAACTCGGCTTAGGGTCGTCCCTTTTGGATGAAATGCAATCCAAAAGCAAGCCCTTCTAAAGGAAATACTGAAATGTAAGAGCAAGCACGTCAAACAAAGGTTCAATTGTCCCATTATAAGAAAAATAAGGTGCAACTAAATTAGGCACACACACATTTGTAGTTGTCAATTGTCCCTTATAAAATTGAAGTGTTTGGCATTCATGTCCATTGTCCCTTCAAAAATTGAGGTGTTTTCGCATACATGTCCATTGTCCCTTAAGAAAAGTAGTATGTTCCTAAGACTTAGATTGCTAAAAAAAAATAATTTGTCCAATTATCCCTTAAGAAGGCAATATGTTTTCTAAGACTTAGTGAGATAAATCAAGAGGTCTTCAATGCTCGTCCTATATGAACATGTTAAAAAAAACCTTTTTGCTTTGTGTGAGTGATAAGAAGCTGCAACAAGTCAATTAGTTTCCACAAAAAATCACAAGTTAGGAAAAAATAAATCAATTTTTCCAAACGCGCGTTACTGTCTTACCAAAAGCGACTCACTGTGATACCAAAAGCACCGCACTGTGTTTCCAACAATGCGATGATGTAGACTAGAAGCGCTTTATTGTATTACCTGAAGTGTTGTAACATACCCAAAAGCGCGGTACTGTGCGACCGGAAGCGCTGTACTGTGTGACCAAAAGTGTTGTTCTGTCTCAGATCAAGAAAAGGTTATACTTTGTCAAAATAACTAGATTCAGATAGGATTTCATGATTGATCTAATGTTCTGAGAAGTAATATCTGCTAGATCTGTATCCTACAATCAATCAAACTCAAAAAAGGTGTCACGAATAGAAAGGTTAACTCAAATATCACAAAATACCCCTAAATAAGTCAACTTAGGAAGTATCAAAAGACAGTTGAAAGATAAATACAACAGCTTGTCAGACAAATCAAAGATATGTATATGAATAAACCCTGCAAAAACACCAACCAAAAGTCAGAAAACCTATTTTGCCGAAAGCGCTTAACAACACTACCAAAAGCGTCATTCTGTATTACCAAAAGCGCGGCTCTGTGTTACCAGAAGTGATGTAGTATCGCCCAGGGTGCTGTACTGTGCCTCCAGTAGCGCTTAAGGATACTGCCAAAAGCACTTTTCTGTGTCTTTTTGCGTTGTTCTGTACTGTAACTTTAAAAAAATCAATTTCTCAAAGAAAAAGAGGGATTAGTGGGTCCCACCGAGCGTGCCAAAATGTGTATGACGAAAATTGACTAAATTAACTAAACAAATCAAAAACCCAATAACATAAAGAAAACTGATCTAAATAAAAGCTATTAATAATAATCAATAAAAAATGAAAGTTTTTACCGAGATTTGTATTGTTCCCTTTGGATTGAATGTGGATTGCTCAATATTGTTGTGAAACCATAGTTGCAACAAGCAAGTGTAGTGCTCAAAGATCAATGTTAAAAGATCATGAAGTTGCTCAAATCGATGCGATGTATGCTCAAAGCGCTGTTAAGTATGCCTGAGAATAAGTGATCGAAGAGAGGAGTAATGAAGGAGAGGAGGGGGGTTTATATAGGTTTCAATGAAGATTGATCAACGATCCAGATAATTTGGAAGAATCAATGGAGGAGAACAGTTGAGGAACATGCAACGAATAAGAAGAAGACAAGTGTCACACAAAAGCTATTTTATTTGAGTTAATCACTTTCTTTTATAAAGATAAGACATGGTTTTCATAAATTAGAAAGTTTTTTTCTAATTTAAGAGAAATTGATAAAAACAAAGTTGAGTGAATAGATAACTCAACTTAAGATTTGCTTTTGCATGATTTGAGAGAAATTAATTTTGTGTGCATGGAGAAGAAGACTTATTTTTAGAAGATTTGAAAGATATTTGTAAATAAGAAAGCAAATTAAATAAATAAATTTATTTAATTGTTGTGCATGATTTGGAAGAATAAATAAAATATTTTATTTATTTTATTTTTGGAGATTGAGAGAATTTAAATAAATTTGATTTGATTTATTCAAATTTGGAAGAATGAATTTGATTTAATTAAATAATTGGGAATTATTTAATTGTTTGGATAAGAGAGAAATTTGTGATGAATTAATTAAATAATGAGATTTGTTTAATTAATGGAGACTTGAGATTTGGAAAGAAGATAATTATTTAATTAAATAATTGAATTTATTTAATTGTGGAAGAATAATAGAGGAATTTGATTTAATTAATTAAATAAAGAGAATTTATTCAATTAATGTCAAATTTAGGAGATTTAGAAAAATTTGATGAGTTTAGTGAAATTAATTAAATAATTAGATTATTCAATTAATGTTGTAATGCAGGTGATTAGACAGATCAGACGAAATGCAAATAGTGCGACGACTTGGTCATTTTAGGGTGTCTACATTTTGCCCCTCTTTGATGCGATGTAGTTTACAGCATTGTGTTAAAGAAAATGATTGTTGAAAATATGATACAAATTTATTTTTTTATGCCCCAGTGTAGGTAGTTGCCCCAGCGTATGCCCCCTCGAGCGGAAAGACGAGGAAGCGACAGAAGGACTAGGTTGACGGTTGACTACATGCGCGTGCGACGAAGTTAGAAAGAAAAGCAGCAAGGGGGGAAGAAACAAAAATGCAAGGGGGGCACTATAAATAGGTCCCATGGGGACCACAATCCTCATTTGCACACTAGGAGCTTCTAAATTTAGAGAGTAGAGCCTCCAAACTTAGGTTGAGTGGAAGGAGCAGACAACACGGAGAGATGTCGATTCCAGTGCACCAGCATCGAGCGGAGCTTGTGCAGACATACGGGAGGCCAACAAGAGCTCCGGCAGCAGTAAGTGTCTAAAAACCCCATTTTAATTTGACGTTTTAGGGCAGTTTAGGGCTAGGTTTAGGGAGGTCAATTAGGTCAGCCAAAAGCGCTTTAGGGTAGCATGGCGCTATTGGTAGTCAGTTAAGGCGCTTTTGGCGTGCCGCAGCATGTCTGGTACGTAAGTTCAGCGCTATTGGCAAATACAAAGCACTTTTGGTGTTTTGACTCCGTGCTATAGCACTTCTGGTAGTGCAGTGCGGCGCGGTTGGAAGGGTTAGCAAGAAATCAGGTCGCAGCTAGTAGCGCAGTGAGGCGCACTTGGCTGCAGAGTGAGGTGCTCTTGTAAATCAAGTCGCATTTGGTATACGAAGTTCAGCGCTACTACATAAGCAGTAATGTGCTTTTGGCGGAACAGGATAGCGCCTTTGTGTGAAACAAAGTGCTTTTGGTTAGCTGAGAAGAGGAACCTAGTTAAGGTTGACCGAAGGGTTGACTACCCTAGCTTAGAAAAGGGGTTGGATAGAATAGAAGCAGATAGGGGTTGGGGGATATGATATAGAAGAATTGACAAGTGGTTTGTTTATGGATGCAGAGGATTATGCCACCGTTGATGTCGAGAGAGTGACACCACCCAATAGCACATGAGGTAGTATAGCTGACATGGGAGGAGGACGCGTTCCTAGAGCACGTGGGATTATGGCACGCTGCACACTTGACACACATTAGGGCGAATCGCACCCTAGTGACAGCAGTGGTGTAGAGGTTCTATAGTGAGACATTCTCATTTCACTTTCTGACAAGGGAGGCGACAGTGACCTTGGAGGATGTATATCGCATCTTGAAGATTCAGATTGATGGGGAGAGAGTGGACTTTGACCTAGCGCAGGGAGAGGCAGGCATGGTAGAGGTATTTTGCACCGATGATTTGCAGATAGACGATGGAGAGATTAGGTGGGTAGATGTCCTGAGACTTTGCGACAGGATCAGGTGGATAGTATCGTCACTAATTGGCAGCTTCCTCTGCCTAGATAGGAGATCTAGAGGATTATTAGTTAGCTGGGGTACTATACTATCATGGATGTTCACACATGGCACTCGGTATGCATGGAACCCATGTGTACTGGGACAGTTGTACCACGATATGCACCACTGCGTGTATAGGAGAGGCATGAGTCTCTTAGTAGGGGTGACCCTTCTACAGGTGTGGGCGTGGGAGCACATCCCGACCCATGACACAGCGCCATCAGGATAGGGGAGAGCCATACACATTCCTATATGAGGGAGTGATTACACACCGAAGGCTGGGATCTGTCAACCACTGGAGGCGACAGATCGACAAGATGGACCTTTTTGTTTGGAGGCCATGGTTACTATGCAAGGAGTGGGAGGATGAGCATGAGCAGCTGATGTACTACAAATAGGCTCGGTACCTATTTGGGAGACGGATAGACACGATTGAGAGATACCTGCCAGAGCGGGTACTGAGACAGTTTGGACTTCCACAGGGGTTACCAGTTGGAGAGGCGACCCATGCCAAGGCACGACGGGAGGTTGGGGACTAGGATGCAGAGATTTCAGTAGTGACAGCATTGGCAGAGGTACGAGGACTTGTCCCCGTGAGATGGGATTAGGATACAGGACTGGCAGATCCAGGTACACTGCCAGAGTATGACAGGTATTGGCAGACACACAGGTCGGTGAGATTGACTACACCAGGTGTGGCAGGGGCAGTGGGGGAGGTACTGGTCCCAGGTGTAGAGGCCAGGATCAGACGACAGGCTAGAGCAGGCAGTTGGAGAGGCCAGCGGCCAGCAGGCTGATGTGGAGATGGCGAAGGAGGGGGAGCCAGCTGTAGAGACCGATTTGCAGAGGGCTGAGCGGCTGCTACAGGAGGAGATAGCCCGGAGGACTTGACTAGAGCTCTGGATGGTACGATTGAGGAGGGACAAGGATGCCACGAGGGTTGAGGCGAGACAGGTTGAGGCCTTAGCCCAGGTGCAGACACAGGTAGCAGCAGCAGCATAGATAGCCCTGGCACACACATAGGCACAGCTACAAGCACATGCACAGGCACCGGTACAGGCATAGATACAGGTGCTAGCCGCACCAGCAGCAGATTACAAGTAGCTAGCCCAAGTGACAAGGGAGAAGGATGCAGAGGTACAGCTACGGTTGATAGCAGAGGCCACACTTCATAGAGTGAGGCGGGAGAGAGACGAGGTACGCTATGTACTGGGTGCAGATCAAAGGACCTATACAGTGACCTCATCCAGGTACAGAGAGAGCTAGTATTAGCTGACAGAGAGGCAGAGTACTACAAGGCACTTTACGCAGGTGCGGTGCCAGCGGCACAGCGAGAGACGAGCTACAGAGACAAGAGCAGGTCCGGAGCACAGGGTCTCGCAAGACAGGGCAGTCATTGTCCTCCGTGAGAGGACCATTTGTGCCACCAGGGGGAGGAGGACTAGCGGGGGGACCTGCACCGAGCACAGGTAGAGGACAGGGGCCACAGCAGGAGGGCAGCTCTACCCACTAGAGCATGTATATTTGTATATTGTATCATTTTGGACAGATGCCTACGTGCATCTTGATGTATATTTTATGGGCTCTTGATAGTCTTGATGTACTATATTGATGTATACAGATGGCCTATTGATGTAGACACATACATTTTGTATTTTATGATGACCTTTACATGAGATATATGAGGATCGATTATGTTCGCTGATGTTCATGCTTTGTGTATGCACTTCTTGATGTCATGGATGTGATGATATGTATGTAGGTTATGGATTTATGTGGTGATGTATATTGCGTATATGATGCTTATAGATGTATGATGATATAGATGTTATGACTAGTGATATCTAACATGTGGGTTTTGCAGATAGCACCAGAGAGAAGAAAAGGAAGAGACAGAAGAGAAAGACTGTTGATCAATCGTTGTATTGAAAATGATATAAGGCCAAGGGCGAACAAATGGGTGAATGAGCTTGTTGCAATAGTTTCACATTTGTATATAAAGAGCAATCCTTATTTTGGATATAGCACGTGGATAGTTTGCCACCAAGGTATAAAAGACCAAGGTCCAGTAATATCTGAGTGCATGGACGTTGACTCTGCAAGCAAGTGGTTTGAACTTAGATCCTTTAGACATAATATGACCTTGTTGGAATATGTGAATAAGCCATAGTTTTGAACATAAAATAAACTTTAATACATGTAAATGCAAGAAGAACTATTAATATGTAAGATGCTAGGTTGTAACACACAAGATAAATAGAATGCTAAGAAAGATGCTAAAGATCATTCCTCAAACACGGCACACAAAAGCAATGACTATGCCCCCAATCCTTACTACATCACAACATACCAAGATTATAGATAAATCAAGGTAGCTTTGAATAGGTAATGGATAAAGGAACAAAAGATATACCATAAAGCAAAATGACTGACTTACAAAGTAAACATACAGCCAACATATTCTCTTGCCAGAGAGGTTGCTCAGGATAGATTGGATAGGAAAGATAACAGCCTTATCGTAGGAACTTTGTGTCTGTTAAAGGGGGCTATCTACTTAAAAAGACAATGTCTTGCTGTAGGAAATGCCATGTCGCAGGAGACGTGTGTGTTGGTCTCGACAATGGAGCACTTCGCAGAAGACAAGCTTGTTGATCTAGTGCTTTGGTTAAGCAGGACTTAGCTAATGTTGGCAATCGGTATGCAGGACCATAGATGACTCTAGAAGGAAGCCGCTTTGCTTCAGGTTTGTTAAGAACCTTTGCTTTGAAAGGATGCGCTATGAAAAGGAAAGTTCTAAACCACTATGTTTTTGGGATTTTTTTAATTTTTGACAAGGAAAATATGAGGAAGGGAAAGTTTACACTATCTTTTTGGATTTTGGATTCTTGGAAAATGAAAATGCTAAAAGGTAAAGTTCTATACTGTGTTTTTGGATTTTACGGATATTTTTGGCAAGAAAAACACAATAGACAAAAGTCACAAATGACTGTTTTCAACAAAAGTGTGCATGTTCGAGGCTCCTAAAAGCCCAAGTTTTCACAGGTATAAACACAAGTTGCAAAACAAGATCAAGCAATATTTATCCTTAAAGGCATGGCTTCATTGCCATAGTTCAGCTCACAACTTAGATCTCCGTCAACCAAATGTCATTCCATAATGGTTACATACATTTGTGTCTTTGTGAGAGACAATAGGTAGGGATATCTCACCCTCCCCCTGAAAAGCTACAAGTAGGCAACGAGTAGCTTATACCGGCTGAGGGAATACTATCTCTTCTCTAGGGAGTCAATGGTATCTTGAGGGCTTGTATCGATTCCCCATGCACTGAATGTTACTGCAATGTTCGGAGGTGAAACAGGTGGCCACTAGCTAAAGGTTTTTAGTCAATTCAGGGGACCAACGCATTGCAAGCATGCAGAAAGCTACTAAAAGCTTTGACAAAACCTACTAAGAGTCTCATATACCACCCACAATGCAAAAATTATTTTCAGAAAGTGTTGGTATGCCTCTTTTCAATTTGGCACTGTAAGGCAAGGTTGACGCCAGTTAAGACTTGGCTTTCACCTTATCCAATTTATATAGCGGTCTGAATGAAAGATCCTCTTAGGTTCTTCCCTTTTGGATGAAGCACAATCCAAAAGCAGGCCCTTCTAAAGGATAACTGAAAATAAAATCAAGCACATCATGCAAGTGTTCAATTGTCCCATTATAAGAAAAAGAAGGTGCAACTAGACTAGGCACACACACGAGTGTAGTTGTCAATTATCCCTTAAGAAATTGAAGTGTTTGCATTCATGTCCATTGTCCTTTAAGAATTTGAATTGTTTGCATGTGTGTCCATTGTCCCTTAAGAATTTGAAATGTTTGCATTCATGTCCATTGTCCCTTAAGAAAGCAATGTGTTCCGAAGATGTAGTGTAAACAAATTTGTCTTCGGTGGATGTCCTACACCAAAATTGGATTAGTAGTCTGAATTGTTTAATGTTTTCTTTGTCACACGATATGCAAAGGGTCTTGATGTCCACCTGTATTCCACGAAAACAAAAAGGAATCAAGAAACTTGTAAATTAATTGGTTATGTGAAAATGAATAATCTGGAAATTTTTCTAAGAAATTTGATTTGTGACACCAAAATAGATATTAAAATCAGAATCTACACGAAATTCTATGTTGTTTCCAAAAAAATTCATGAAAATTCGTTAAAAAATGCAAAAGTTATAGCCATTTGAAGTTTCCAAGGTAAGGTTGAGTTTGACTGATAATACTTGATGATTTTGACCAAGTAGGCTGAAGATACCTATACCATTACAAAGTTTGTCGAATCAGCTTTCCAATGACTATAAATTTATGAAAATCTGATGTACCTGCAAAAAGTTATGCTAAAAAGAAAAAAAAGCTTATTTGGAAAAGTGGAAGACAAAAGATAAACCCTTGGTGGTTACTTAACTGCTAACAGTTTGCAAAAAAATTGGTCACAGGGGTAGTTTGAGGGTTGCAGTCAAGTTTGTTACTGAGGATTTAAATAGGCCCCTGGTCATATGGAGCTCCATATGACCAGGGGTTGAGAATTAAAAAAAATAAAAAATGAAAATGAAAATCTAAACCTAAAATGTAAATGAAAGTTAGAGCTGATTTGTTTTTTGTTTTTTTGGTTTTAAATTGATTTTAATAGATTTTTTGTTTTTTTATTTGATGTTCATTGACTGTGCTCTTTTGTTTTGGCAGGCAGCGGAGCTGTTGCAGGCGACAGAGCTGTTGGGCGGAGGCTGCAGGTGGGCGGCGAGTGGAGGAGACTGTGGGAAAGGGTGGCGTGGGCAGAGAGAGGTGTAGGGAGGGGTTTAGGGATGGGTAGGGGCTAGGCTGAGAAACGGGGAGTGCAGGTCGGGAGGATAGGAGGCAAGGCGGGGTTTGGGAGTGGCAGGGGGTAATCGCAGTGTAGAGGGAAGGGTTAGGCGGAGGGGAAGGGCTAGGAGGGCTGGACAGGGGTAGTTTAGGGTTTAGGTGTTAGGGGGGTCAGTGAGGTAGGGTTAGGTGCTGCATATAGGGGAGCAGGGGATTCACAGGGCTTCGGCCCTGTATAAAATTTAATGATTATATTTTTTTTATTTTGTTTTAATTTTTGTTTTGTTTTTTTTTTATTGTTGGCTTTGTTTTCCTTAGTTTTTTTTTTGTTTTTTTTTTAATAAAAAAAATGCAATCTAAACTCTGTTTTTTGTTTTTTTCTTTGTTGGTTGCTGATTTTTTTTTTTAAATTTTGACTTAATAAAACAAAAAATAAAATCTATGTTTTACTGTGTAAAAAAATTATTATTTTTAAATAAAAATAGGTAAAAAAATTAAAAAAATAAAGAATTTTCAAGTAATGAAAAGGGGGGTATTATATGTCAATTTTTACCTCCAAGGCCTTCCGGACACAACGATGAGCTCAATTTTTGCATAGGAGGCCGTCTGTGAAAGTCACTGTCCAAATTTGTAACAAAACAAACCTAAAGTTGTGACAAAACAAACTCAACAAACGCTCACAAACAAGATGGGTCAAATTACCGGGTGTGCCAAAATGTGATAGGTGAAATTTGCATGCAAAGAATAAATGAAAGAAAATGAAAAACAATACAATGTACCTCCCTTTGTATAAACGAAATGCCTACACCGATTAAGCAAATTGGAATGCACCCTATTCTAATTGATTGCTCCTTACTACTTTGAGATGTGGATTGCTCTATAATTGTCAAGTGTAAATGTGATCTCCCAAAAATGATTATGACATCATAAGTTTACTTGAACGAGAGATGATAAAATGGAGAAAGAGGCTTCTTTTTATAGACCTATGAGATATCAGATCTATGGTTGAGGATGATCAGAAAGATCAATGGTCAAGAGGATGGTTGAGAGAATTGCACGAATCAAAAGAGGACAAGTGTCCAAGCCCTTTCATGAGTTATGGGAGTTAATAGATCTGATTGGAGAGTTAACTGGATGGATTGATCAGATGACTGGGTTGATTGGAGAGTTGAATGAATTGATTGACCATTGAACTCAATTGATTGATTAGATAACTTATTTGATTGATTAGATAACTAATTTGATTGATGAGTCAACTGAATTGATTGATGAGTCAACTTTCTTGATTGATCTATTAACTGATTCTGATCGGAGGAATTTATGGTGGGTGAGGATAAATGAGAAATTAAATAATTTATTTATTTAATTTCATGTGCACATGGGATAATTGAATTAAATATTAATTTTAATTCAATTTGGAGGAAATAGATTAATTAAATAAATAATTTGGATTTATTTATTTAAATTTGGAGGGGAATTGATTTAATTAAATAATTAGAATTATTTAATCAAATAAAGAGGAATAAATTGAATTAATTAAACAATTGGAATTATTTAATTAATATAGAAGATAAATTGAATTAATTAAATAATTAGGGTTATTTAATCAATATAGAGGAATAAATTGATAGATGAACTTAATCAAATAATTAAGAATTATTTACTCAAAGTGAATATGGCAGGTGTATGCATGATCTAGAAACGGGTCATTTTTAGGTGTCTACAAGAACCACAACATCACTACACTGACTCAAGATAGGGCCACAATTCCATAGATCGAACCCTTAGCTAGGGTGAAGCAAAACAACATGGTCAAAAAGGGCAACTAATTCCAGTCGCACAAGGGTGGGTCTCACACCTCCAACATACTAGGGTTGTTCATATTATGACCTAATTTGTGAAAGATTAAGAATTATATTCTACTATATATATGTTTAATTTTGTTGGTTGCTAATTCATGTGGTATAGGTTTAACTTCATCATTCTCAAGTTACCTAGGGCTTCCTTTCAACATATCCTTTAATTGCTCTTGCTTCATATTCATTAGTTTTTGATAGTATAAGGCGGTAAAACCAGGGGCCGAACCCTTACAAAGCAGAACCCAAAGAGGGCAAAAAAGGCTCAGAAGACAAAAAGAGCCAGAACCACCACAGACAACTTACATACAACCAATATACAACAAAAAGAAACTATCAGTAAAAAACCAGCTAACAGAAAGCTTAGAAAAAAGACTAGGAGAGGGTGTCTTCCTAGCCTTTGAAAAGGAACTCAAACATTCTATCGAATTCTTTAGCCCTGTCATCATCAACACCATGAGTGAGAACTTCATATTCCTACAACAGAGAAAGATTAGCCATAGCTGGCCTACAAAGCATGCTGGTAATGAATCTACCAAGAGAAAAGACCCTCTTTTCCAAAAAATCAACATGTTCCTTCAACTAAGTCAAAACCTCAGAATGATTACCTTCCTTATTAACTTCCTCCTCCATACCATCTTCAGCATTGTTACAATCTTCCTAAATAAAAATAGGATCTACAGGAACCTCAATAGGAACAGAATGAACATCCTTCCCATTGTTATCATCAGTGTCATTAGCCTCCACATGAGTAGTAGTAGCTCCCACATCCAAATAGTCACCAATGGGAGTAGAATTTTTAAATCCTTTATTACCCTTAGTATCAAAGGTCTCTACAAGAATATCTTTCCCATCAATCTCCTCAACACCACTCAAATCTTCAACAACTTCCTGAACATCATCACTCTTGGACTTATCCTCCCCCTCTTGAGTAGAGGCTTCAAAATTGCTTTCAAAGTAATCAATCAGCTTCAACTTAGGAGTCAGTTTGCCAGCAATATGACCAGACCGCCTAACAACAGCAAATTTACCCTCCCGTTTGACTTTTTACAAATTTCTTAAGGGTCCCTCCCTTACCAATTCCTGTTCATTCTGAGGCCCAGAATCCCCAATGTCCTCTTTGAAAAGGTTAGCTTCCATAGCAAAATCAGAGAGACATTTTTTAGATTTCAATTTGGATTTAGTAGGAGGGGTTTGCACATTTTTACAGTAGAAGATTTAGGAGTACTAGAGGAAGGAGCACCTTCGAGAAATAGCTTAGGAGTAGTATGACCAGTTTTCACAGAGGCAGTAGGGGTATTAGCAAGAGGTTCGAGACCAGAGGGATGAATAGAAGAAGGAGGGGACAAAGCCAAGTGAAACTGGTCTAACCTATGGATAAGCCCTTAGTGGAGGGGAATCAGCTTTTCATCAGGCTTTTTATGCAAAATCTTCTTAACATGTTGAACAGAGCACTCAAGAGAAGAAAGTAGAAAGAAAGGGAAACTAATAGTAGCATTCCTTCTAAAATGGTTTAACAAAGGAAGGTGATAGTAATAGAACCTAGCAAATGACCCTCCAGAGTGAAGTACTTCATCACCATATAGCACATATCCGCCCACGATTCAGGAAGTCTGGCTCTCTCAAATCCTCCCTGATAGGGCACCAACTCCTCACCTTCACCAAGGAACAGTTTCTGGTTTTGGGCATCCAAAACCTGAGACTTCTTTTGTAGCTTTGTACCCTTAGCAGATAAACCTGTAGCCATAGCAATTTCATTCTCCAAAACTTCAAAACTGATATTCCCAATTTGAACCTTACGATTTTCCCATGATTGAGCAAATTGAATGGACAAATTTTCATCATGTCCATTCAAACATTCAAGGAACAGAGTGATACTGCCTTCTTTACAATAATGCCAGACCAAGGCATTATCTTTAAATTCCCTGCAGTTATTAGGTTCGGTTCTGATCATGTCCCCTCCCATAATGAAAAACCAACAAACTCCAAAGAGCTCAGAGAAGGAAGTAGCAGAGGTTTCAAAATCTCCAACCCAAAGGTTTGCAACAATATTGTGAGGAATTCTAGAGACTTCGATCACAGAGCAATGAATAATCATGAAAAAGGTAATATTGTAAATATGAGTAGAAGTAGGGCAATCATTACATCGATAGCCCAAAATTTTTATGTAATAATTTCTCATTAACTGCCTGTCCTTCACACGTGTGCTTAACTATCTGAACTCACTCCAATCACCAGCAAAGTGTCTTATCAACATGAGCTAAGTTAAAAGACAAGCCACGTAGGTAAACCAAGTGAAGTGATGTGTCATCATCATATGGTAACTTGCTCTTTTTGGATGATATCCCCAATGTGGCGTGGGATATTATGAAAATGATGCCAACAATGCCAGTTTTGAAACTGCTGACCAAAATTTGTCAAGCCGTCAACAACAGTGTTCCCTTCTCTATAAATATGAGAGAAGGAAATGATAGGAATAGCATGTATAAGAGTTTAAATATCAGACACAATGTCTCTAAGTTGCCATCCACGCTCTGAAGCTTTGGTGATAGCATCAATAATAATTTTAGAGTCACCTTGAACATGAAGTTGGTGAATTCCCAAAGATATAGCCAAGTTGAGACCCCATAAAAGAGCTGAGGCTTCAGCAAAGTTATTGGTCTGGTTCCCAATTCCTCCAGAATAAGAAATAATTAAATCTCCTCTATCATTCCTTATAACTCCTCCTCCACTAGCCTTGCCATTTCACTTAGCAGCACCATCAAAATTTAGTTTAAGCCACCCTGGATTTGGGGGAGTCCAAATAGTATTTAACCTTTTAAGGCATTTACAATCATCAAATGTAGGAATTTGGTTCATAATCCCCTAGTTTGAAGCCAAAAGGACCTCATGCTGGGTAAGAGGTTTATTAGCAGTTTTGATGCTGGAATTAAAAACATTTTCCAGGAGGGCCTTAGATAAAGAACAGAAAACCTGTGAAGGATTCCTAGCAGTTTCTCTGAAAATTCTATTATTTCTTTATTTCTAAAGGAACCAAGTAACAAAAGGAATAGTTTGATTCCATAGTTCCACTAACCAAGGATGGGATTGAGGAGGGATCCAATTAGCAATGAGTTCTCTTATTTCCTTATTGCAAACCCATTGTAAGCCAAAATTTAAAAAGATTTTGCTCTAAATACTAGTTGCAAATTCACAGTGCAAAACAAGATGAGAGACATATTCTTCCTCTTTCAAGAACATGACACATCTATTAACCAGTTGAAGACCCCTTCACTGAAGATTGTCCTGAGTCAATATCTTGTTATGAACAACTATCCACCAGAAAAAGTTAACCTTAGGAAGGAGTTTGTGATTCCATACTTTCCTCCAAATGTCATCCATAAGATCCTTCTCAAACAGCAAATGGTAAGCCAATTTAACTAAGAAAACCCCTTTTTTATTAGTAGACCAAAAAAGTTGATCATTTCTAGGAAATAGAGGAATCCGGGTATTAAGAAGCATTTGCTGAATGGCATTAGCCCAGTGATTAAGATTGGGATAATTAGTACAACTTTCCAGCAGATTTTTCCATTTTCTAACACCATGGTCTTGATAAATATAATGGCTTACTTTAGTGCCAAAAAATTGTTTAGCAAGAGCAACAATAGCTTCATTTCCCATATGATTATAGAGAGGTCCATCCCCCAACCAAGGATCTTCCCAAAAATTGATGAGAGATCCATCACCAAGCTTCCATTTCATTCCCTTATTAACAAGACTTCTAGATTTAATCATTTTGTTCCAGATAACAGATCCTTGAGGAAGACCCTCCTGATTGAGAAAAGAATATTTATCAGAGTCTTGTAAGTACTTAGCCTTTATAATACCTCCCCAGTCAGTATCCTTGTTTATGAAGTTACAAATAATCTTAGACAAAAGAGCCTTATTCATTTTTTAGATGGTTCTGATGTTGAGCCCACCATGAGACTTAGGAAGACAGACTTTGTCCTATTTAACCAGAGAAATTCATTTTTTCTCCTCCATACCAATCCACAGGAAAGTTCTTTGAATTTGCTCCAGTTTGTCAGCCAAATATCTAGGAATTTTGAATAAAGATAAAAAGTAAGTAGGTATACCCAGCAGAGAAACCCTTAGAAGCTGCAATTTACCAGCACTGATTAAAAGTTTGCCTTTCCAACCCAGCAATTTCTTTTGAGTTCTTTTGATGATGTTATGCCAAAAACCAGGAGTAACTTCCTTAGTAGTTAAAGGGAGACCAAGGTAGATAGAGGGAAGGTTAGTAGCCGCACTTCCAAGGATATTAATAATTTTCCTTTGAAGATCCCCTGGAGTATTAAAAAAGAAGACATTGCTTTTTTGAAAATTAATATGTTGATCAGAAGCCATGGCATAATCATTAAGTAAAGATTTCCATCTTGAAGCATCTAAAACAAAGGAGATGCCAAAAAGAATGGTATCATCCACAAACTACCGAATGGGCATCAGAGAGAGAGAAGAAGCTGGTTTAATCCCAATTAATTCTTTTGAGGTGATCTTGTTGAGGACCGATCTACCAAGAGCTTCAACAAGCATAATAAAAAGGTAGGGGGACAAGGGATCTCCCTGTCTTATTCCCCTAGTGGGAGAAAAGAAACCCCTAAGAACCCCATTAACAAGGACAAAGTATTTAGCAGTAGTAACAACTTCCTTGATAAGAAGGGACACCTTATCATTAAGCCCAAGCTTTTGAATGATTTTAAACAAAAATTGCCATGAGACCTGATCATAAGCTTTAGAAATATCAAGTTTGAGAACCATACCTGGGATGCGACTCTTGTCCATAGAATGAATAGTTTCATGAGTAGTAATCACAGCATCTAAGATCTGTCTCCCTAGAACAAATCCCTTCTATGAGGGAGAGATAATTTTGTCAAGAAGGGGTTGCAATCTAACCACCAAAAGCTTTGTGCAAATTTTATAGATTGTGTTACAGATGCTAATAGGCCTGATGTTAGCAAGCATCTCCGTATTAGGCTTCTTAGGAACAAGGGCAATGAAGGTATTATTTAGTTGTTTCAGTAATTTCCCAGTTTTGAAAAAATCTTTGACAGCAGCAGTGACATCATATCCCACTATGTCCCAAAATTCTTGGAAGAAAAAAGAGGGAAATCCATCTAGGCCTAGAGCTTTGAAAGGGCCCATAGAAAAGACCACATCATGAACCTCATCCTCAGAGATAGACTTTAAAATATCAGCATTGTCTTCTTCAGAAATTAGTGAAGGAATGTTATTCAAAAGCTGATTGACAATCTAAGAATTGTCAGCACTCGTACCCTATTCAAACAACAAGTTATGAAAGAAGCTGACAACATGATCTCCAATCTCCTCATCCTCAGTAGTCATTCTACCATCCTCCAATCTCTCTTTGGAAATAGAGTTAAATTTTCTATGCTTTAGAGCAGAAATATGAAAGAAAGTTGTATTACGATCACCTTCCTTAAGCCATTGCACTCTAGATTTTTGCTTCCAGAATAACTTTTCTCTGTTCATTAAATTCTTCCAATCTCTAATAAGATCATTCTCTAATTGCATGGAAGTATCAAAAGTATCTCCTTGAGCAATCTTATATTGAATATCTGCCAGCTTCTCAGACAAGATCTTTTTCTGGGAAAAGACATTACCAAAACTATATTTATTCCAACCATAAACTTCTTTCTTAACATGAATCAACCTTTTAAAGAGTCTAAACATTAGAGTACCCAAAACTGGAAGTTGCCACCAATTAGAAAGAAGATTTCTGAAATCATGATGTTTAATCCACATAGCCTCAAATCTAAAGGGAAATGGGCCTTTCCTCTTCTGATTATCTCAGTCCAGAATAATGGGATTATGATCAGAAACAGTCCTAAGCAAAGCAACCAGTTTAAGGGAGACAATATTTGGCCAAACTTCATATTCATTAGTTATAATGAATGTCTTATGACATTAAGGGAGACTTAAACACAAAAAATGTACTCTAATAAGTGCTCTTTATTATGCCCCACAATAATTTCACATGCTTATATAGCTCAAAGTTGAAATCAAATACTTTTTGTCACCCCCAATTAACTAAAATTTTCAAGAATTTTTTAACATCAAAACCATACATATGTGTACCATATTGTAATCTCCTCTCTTGAGGAAAGAAACCTAAAACAAGTTTCTATTTCTCTCTTCAATTTACATTACAATTCTTGCTTTGGAAATAATGATATTAAGAGGCAACTTGATGATTGGAGTTCTGACTTAATAGGATCCCCTTGTCCATTGAAGGTAGAAGTTATTGGCTAATTTCCTAGAAGGAAATATTAAACCTCACATTCTCCATCATCACCTCTAAAATTAAGAGATCACATTTTGATACAATATATAAACATTTTTCATAACTATCTAAAGAGGTCAGTAATTTCTCTAAAAACTATAAAATTATTGGGTATAAAACACCTACTTGTAATGGGTGGATGTCGCCTTAATACACTGTCCGGGGAGCAAGCCTGGAAAGGATAGCTCACCCATTGCTTTAATTTTTTATGGATCATTACTATATGTTTAATGACTATTTATTTTCCTTCTAGAAACATGACAAATTATACATATGAAAATCCTATATTGTCTCCTTAATAAGATTATTAGATCTTTTTAAAGTATTGTCATAGCATATTATATGTTGACTTATTTAATTATGGAATTTTATTATTTTTGTACCAAAAATAAATTTTATTTATTATTATATTACTAACTATGTTGGTAACCTTATTGATAGGACATATACCTCAATCTATGTCTTCAAAATTGTTGGCAAGAGACACTATATGTATTCATGGTTGTTGTCATTGATGGCAACAAAGGTCATCCCACATATCCGCAAGTCATGGTGTGTCTCTACCGGAAGTCAGAATGAAGATTGTTGTGGTCCGGTGAACAAGAACAGAGCATGTGGCAAGGTCCAACAGATTGGTCCGGATCTCTCAGAGGAAGTGTCTTGGTGCAGTGCGGATTTGGGGAAGTTAAGAGGACTACCTTGAGTAGTATATTCCAAGGATTTAGCCTCCGGTGATGGACAAGGAAAAAGATATGAATAGTTGAGTACCGGATTCCTAAGAGATAGTGAGAACAGAGGAAGAACTGACTGATAGAGTATCAGACTATTTTTCGAATGTGTTACTATTGATGGTAAAGGTTGTGAAGGCATGAATCATGTTTGGCCGACATGATTAATGACATCTACAAGTATATGCTTGATCTGTATTACTTGATATGCAAGGATTCAGCCGACAGAACAGAGTTTGTGAGAAGATAGACTATTCCGGGTGCCGACTAGAAAGATAATGAAATCACTAGTGCGGATATAAATAGAGGATGGATTTTGTTGTGAATAGAGTAGATGTGGTATGGTGTATGCGAATAAGTGTAGAGCAGTGCAGAAGCAGTAAGAAAGATCCGGTATGTGAAAAGAAAGCAGAATAAAGAGTAGAGGAAAGATGAAGTGCAGCAGATCAGTATACTGATCCTAACCGGAACTAAACTCCAGCATATGTAGATGCTTCCAATCAGTTCAAGTATTGTATAACATTCTTTTGTAGACAGTGTGTCTCCTTATAGGCAGTGTGCCTCTTTGTGAGCAGTGTGCTCGGGCAGTGAGCCCTAATTGGCAAGTGCCATTTTGTAATTCCTTATTCTTCTAACAGAGAATAATCTTTGGGTTAATCACCCCATGGTTTTCTCCCTTAATCGGGTTTCCACGTCAAAAATACTGTGTCATGTGTTTCTCATTTCATGGTAATGTTTGTTTGTTTGATTCAATGCTGCTTTGATTAATAAGAAAGTTCAAAAGAAGAAATAATTAGGATAACTGATTCACCCCCCCCCTCTCAGTTATCAACAATTGGTATCAGAGCTAAGTTCCTCCTAATAGAGCCTAACAGCTTGAGGAAGATCTAGGAGTTCAAATGGATGCATATGGTTTAAGGGAGCAACTCAAGACTACCCTTGAAGATCTTGAACAGTCAAACTCTGAAGTCAATGAATTAAAGGAAAGACTCAAACAGGCCGATGAATTCATGAGAGAACTAAAGGACAAATTAAGTCTCTCTATGAAAAAGAGAAAGGAACTGCTCCAACAATTGGCAAGACAAAGTGAAGAAAGTAATACAAATGAAGAATTGACTGAGAAAACCAAGTTATGTGAGAAGTTATCAAAAGAAGTCATTATGGTAAGACATGAAATGGAATCAGGAGTTATAAAGTTTACTCAAGAGATTGAAGAGAAAAGAAAAGCTGAAGACAATCTAAGATAATCTCTTAAAGAGAAATCAGAAGATTGCCTCCAGATGGACAGGATTATTAGACATCTTGAATCTGATCTTGAAGATGCCAAAGATAATGAAGAAAAACTTGAGGATCAAATTGTCTCTCTCAAAAGAGATCTTCAAACAGCAAATGAATATAAAGAGAAATTCAAGATAAGTTCTGCTCAACTTGAAGTTCTTCTTGGAAGTCAAAAGAGGGCAGATGACAAGTATGGTTTGGGATATGAGAAAGGAGAAAGCTCCGGATCCGGTCAAAAGAATTTTAGATCAGAAAATCCAAGGAATAGGCCTAGAAGACCTCCGATAAGACAGCCCAATGCTCAAAGATATCCATCTTTCAATGGATACTGCCACAGCTGCAATCACTTTGGTCACAAAGCTAATCAATGCAGAAAGAGAATGAATCAGACTAATTCATTCTTCTTCGGACAGTGCTTTAACTGCAAAAGGTATGGACACAAGTCTCATGAATGTAGAAATATGCAAATAAACAAATCATTCAATGGTAGATGCTTTGCATGCAATAGAGTAGGTCATATGGCTAATCAATGCAGATCAAGAGGTTATCAGTCAAATATGCAAGGAAATATTATTTGCTAAATCTGTAATAGGTCCGGTCATAATGTAAAAGTCTGCAGAAGCAAGAATCAGGACAAAAGAGGTCCGGTGTATAATCAGAATCAAGACAAGGGTAAACAAAAGATGAATGCGGATGAAGTTAGGAATCAGATGAACAAGATTTGGGTAAAGAAAAGTTCAGAGAATGTAGAGGTTGGATCCACACCAGACTCTAGTGCTGATATTTCTTCCAGAAATTAAAAAGTGAGCTCTAGCTCAGGGGGAGACTCAAAGAAAATCCTGTTCCCCCAGCCAATCAAGTGGTGCCGGATGTGGCACAAGATGCGGAGTAAAGGGTTTGAATATATAAGTCTTGAGATGATCCAGATAAGATTTCAGAGGTCCGCATGAAAATGTGAAGAAGTTGTGATCGATCAAGTAAGACCTGTTCTGGGAGATGCTCTAGAATGACAAAGGATTACAAAAAGGTCTGGAGAGATCCAGAAGTGCATTGTCTTATTCTGCGGATTGGACAGAATGTTTGGGATGTCCTTGTGATGTATCATCTTGATTTATTCATAGTTGGAAGATCCGCATGATGTTCATAGATCAGGACTGATCTGATACTCCAAATTATCTGAATAACGCAAACCGAAATAATGTACGTCGAGCATTTATTGCCATCAGACATTAGGGTTTGCAGAGCAATATAAGGGATTTCTCATAAATCACTTGCTCATTCTGCACTCAAGAAGAAGCGAAAAGTGGAGCTCTGCAACAAGATTCATCAAACTCACCAAAGATCTCCTGCAGAAGTCATTACCTACAGAAATCAATTCAACCACTCCGTGTAACCGAAGGCGCATAAGGTATTTTCTGTTTTCAATATCTCACTGCAAATCTTTAAAAAAAAATGGCTACTCTGAATATAGTTAAGATCTCTGATAGACCTCGCCCCACATTCAAGAAACATCCATACAAATCTTTGGAGGTAGATCCACTAGGAGCCTTCTCTAGTGTTCTGCATGGTGTATTGCATACGGAGGACATTAGGGTTTACATTCATGCAAATTTTGAAGACTTTGGAGAATCAAAATTGATGGATATCTATCACAAACAGTTGATAGATGACTCCTTTGAGATTAAACCTCAGTACAAAGCCATCCGGGATAAACACTTTGCACAGTGCATCCATTTCCCCTGTTTTGAAGAAGATGAATGGGTCTGGTATGTACTAAGTAGAGTGCATGACAACTTCCTATGGTTGAACAAGCCCTTCAAGATCACCAAAGATGCAATTAGGGCTGTAACCGGTCTGCACTCATCCGGTGGATTACCTGTTCTCAAGTCTGTCAAAAATCAGACAGTTAGTGATGCAACCAGATCTAAGTTTGATAAGAGAGCTATGACAGTTGAAGACATCACTGAACCGGATGTGAAATTTGCATCTATGATAATTGGTTACAAGATCTATCACTCCAGTAGGGAAAATTCAGTACCGGGAACTGCAATTTACATAGCTTATCAAATGCTAAAGGAGAATGCAGACTATGACTTGTGTGAGCTTCTTGTAAACCAACTTTTTGAAAATCTGCAGAAGATCAAGAAGGACAAGAAAAACTCCTTCAAGTATGGCAATTTGATCCTTTGTCTCTTCTTTTATTACATGAATGAGCTTCCCGGATCCAGTGGATGGATATGGCAGAATGACAGACCAGTTGCCATCCAAATCAGAGATTATTTGCATGGACTTGGGGATGCCAAAGCAAGAAAAATAGCTCTATGGGGATATTTCAAGAACTTCCAGAGCATGATGCATGCAAGAGAAAGAATACCCCAATCTCTTGTTGAAAAGTACAAAGACACAATATGTTTTATGGTAGAAATAGATCAGTGTCTAATGGAGGCAGTAGAACCAAGAACTGTGTGGATCATGCCCATGGGGTATGAAGTGTATGAACAGATAGTGGAGCTATATGTTCAACACATGCTTACTCAACCTAAAGATCCAAAGGCAGAAAGGTTCGGAACATTTGAGGAACTAAGTATAAAAATCCATGTTGAACTCAGAGAACCGGAGATCAAGAGGAAGGTGAGAAAAGAAGTAGAGCATATTGCTCAAGGCCTAGGCATCCCAAAGGAGGCACTTGATGTCAACTGAGAAAAGAGGCGAAAGGCTAAGGAAGAGAAGAAAGAGGCAGAAAAGAAAAGCAAGAAAAGTACTCCGGTGGAAACCTCAACCCGGACCAGATCATCAAAGGGATCTACACCTGTCACAACCAAAGGCTCAAAAATGTCAAAACTGGAAGGTCAGACATCCGGTAAAGGAGAGAAAAGATCTAAAATAAAAGCCACAAGGGCTTACACAAGTCAGAAAGATGAAGAGGAAACGGAATCAGATGAGGGGGTAAAAGAAATAAAGAAACAGAAGAAGAAAGGATCTGGTAAACCCTCCACAGGCCAAGACAAGGAAGAAATGGCAGAGGTATTTGTTGAAAAGCCCACCCTGTCTCTAGAGAGTGTAATCAAGTCAATCACGGTGGATGGAAACCTTCAACCAATGACTGAATTCTATGATGACTACAATGAGGTTGACCAAAAGATTCTGCAGGCAGCCACAATCAAGTATCTGAACATATACAATAAGGCTTTCATTGAGATCATATCTCTAATTCCTAAAAGCCTAGAAAAGGAATTAGAAATAAGAAAGAATAATGCTCAGGCAAAAGATCTTGAGATCCGGGAGCAGATAGCTATTCAGCTATATCCTCAAATTGATCCCAAGACAATGAACATAATATTCAAAGACTGCAAAGATGAGTTCAGGAGTAAAGCAAGAATGAATCAACTCATGCTTGGTGAGACTGACAAGGTGGCCATAGAAATAGAAGAGATCCTCCAGAAGGCCTTCAAAAGGTTTAATCTTCCTGTTGTAGAGGACTTAGGTGCAGAAACAGCTGTGGACTTGGAATCATCTGCTCCGGAAGAAGTGGCCCTTGAACAGACTAACATCTCTCCTCCGGCTTCCCCTACAGTCTCCGGATCCCAAGAAGAAGAGAAATTACAGGAGAAAGAAGCAACAGTAAAAGAAAAAGAGGTTGACAGCACCAAGGATGCAGAGAAAGAGAAGATTCCAATAGAGAAAACCACAACTGAAAGTGGTAAGAATGTGGAAGGAGAAAAGACTCCAAAGGACAAAACTGCAGAAGAGAAGAAACATCTGTCTCCGGCAAGAGACACTGAACAAACTGTTCAAAAATTTCTAAGCCAAGAAACAATAGAGATTGATGAACCAGAGCTTCTAAAAGGTCCATTCAAATTTGACTCCCTCTCTCCGGTACAGACAATGAAGATAGCTTCATTTGCAAATGCTAAGGCAAATGAAAAACTCCTAAAGTCTCATATGGAAGACTATGAGTTGATAGAGGCTGCTTCCGGAGTGCTTGAAAAGATTATGCCATTAGTCCAGATAGATCCGACAACCTCCTCTTCCGGTAATCTCAAAACCTTAGTTAGCAGTGTTGATACACATTTTGATTCTCTAGAAAAATCAGCTAAAGAAAAGGTCCGGAAGGAATTTTTGGATAAAAGATTTTCAGAAGTACTAGGATTAATCTCTAATGATAGGAGAAATATGAGTATTGGAATAAAGAGCTTAGAAAATGCTCTTAAGGATGGTGGTGACATTTACAAATTTTGTATCTCCTGGTCAAAGGCAACAGTAGAAATTGATAAGAAAATAAAAGAGGAACAGGACAAACTACAAAGTTTGTCTCAAAGTTTTGATCCTCTCTCTTCCTCCATAGTAAATCAAGAATGTCAAACTATTGCAATCACAAATGCAATAAAGAACTTTGAGAAGGAAAGGAAGAATATAACTAACCGGATGGGAGAACTTAGAAGGATTATAATCCCTAAGTTAGAAACTATGCATGAGGCCAACAGTGATGCTTAGACTACCGCCCAAACAAATGATCTGACAGATCTCAAGAGGGCAGAAGCTTTTGCATTTTTGTTGAGTGGTCACATTTCAATTTTGGATAGAATGAAGCAAAGTTGGGCTACTGAACTGGTCCAATTGAAGACATCCTTTGCAGACATTCTTTAGTTTATGTGAGTATGTAATATGCGGCTAAGTATAGTAAATTTTTGAAAATTTTGGTGTGCGGACCCTACCCTTTGCCATTGATGTCAAAGGGGGAGTGAGGAACAGTGAAAAATAAGGAATCCAACTAAGGAGGAGTTCCAGAAATTGTATATAAAGATAGAGCATCAGCCAAGGGGGAGCACAGTGTAAACACTTAGTCATTTTTCACTAAGTGTTGCCATCAATGCCAAAGGGGGAGATTGTTGGTAAGAGACACTATATGTATTCATGGTTGTTGTCATTGATGGCAACAAAGGTCATCCCACATATCCGCAAGTCATGGTGTGTCTCTACCGGAAGTCAGAATGAAGATTGTTGTGGTCCGGTGAACAAGAACAGAGCATGTGGCAAGGTCTGACAGATTGGTCCGGATCTCTCAGAGGAAGTGTCTTGGTGCAGTGCGGATTTGGGGAAGTTAAGAGGACTACCTTGAGTAGTATATTCCAAGGATTTAGCCTCCGGTGATGGACAAGGAAAAAGATATGAATAGTTGAGTACCGGATTCCTGAGAGACAGTGAGAACAGAGGAAGAACTGACTGACAGAGTATCAGACTATTTTTCAGATGTGTTACTGTTGATGGTAAAGGTTGTGAAGGCATGAATCATGTTTGGCCGACATGATTAATGACATATACAAGTATATGCTTGATCCGCATTACTTGATATGCAAGGATTCAGCCGACATAATAGAATTTGTGAGAAGATAGACTATTCCGGGTGCCGACTAGAAAGATAATGAAATCACTAGTGCGGATATAAATAGAGGATGGATTTTGTTGTGAATAGAGTAGATGTGGTATGGTGTATGCGAATAAGTGTAGAGCAGTGCAGAAGCAGTAAGAAAGATTCGGTATGTGAAAAGAAAGCAGAATAAAGAGTAGAGGAAAGATAAAGTGCAGCAGATCAGTATACTGAGCCTAACCGGAACTGAACTCCAGCATATGTAGATGCTTCCAATCAGTTCAAGTATTGTATAACATTCTTTTGTAGACAGTGTGTCTTCTTGTAGGCAGTGTGCCTCTTTGTGAGCAGTGTGCTCGGGCAGTGAGCCCTAATTGGCAAGTGCCATTTTGTAATTCCTTATTCTTCTAACAGAGAATAATCTTTGGGTTAATCACCCCATGGTTTTCTCCCTTAACCGGGTTTCCACGTCAAAAATACTGTGTCATGTGTTTCTCATTTCATGGTAATGTTTGTTTGTTTGATTCAATGCTGCTTTGATTAATAAGAAAGTTCAAAAGAAGAAATAATTAGGATAACTGATTCACCCCCCCTCTCAGTTATCAACAAAAATATGGTGCAGCTACTATCACATGAATGGCGTAATATTTAAATAGCTATCTTCTATAGCTCTTTAATCAAAAGTTGACTACAAAGTCACTATAAAAGAATCAATGTGCTTAGGAGATTATTGGAAATTATTTTCATCTAGGTGCTATTATAGGTCCCACCTTATTATATGATAAAGTTATTTACTCTTACTCAAGACTCATATTTCCAGAAATAAAGCACATTTGAAGTTAATGGGCACTGCCTTCAAAGGAAAGTCCTTCCATCCTAATATTATTATTTAGTTCTCTAAGACTAATTAAAAAATGGTAGATATATTATGTCAAAAAGATCTCGGCACTAGTAATCATAAAAATTATATATGTAATATAGCATCAAACCTCTGTGCAGTACCAAATTCAAATCAATGCTTGGACATCCAGGGGGAGTGTGCATGCCAATAGCACCTCTAGATGTAAGACCTAATGCATAAAATAAGACCTTAGGCATTTTAATGCCTCGAGATGTAAGGAGTTGCCATTGAGGGGGAAAGAGTATGTCTTACAGTGGCAACTCTATGTAAGACCTAAAAGGCAAAAAGTAAGACCTCTAGGCATTATATATGGTTAACTCCTTGCATTATATGTAAGCCCTATGGGCATATTAAAAATATCTTCTCTTTGTAAATATTCCACTTGTAAAAGCATTGTATTATGTAAGACCTATAGGCAATATGTAATGAACCTGGAGGGGGGTTGGTTTGAGAAGTTTCGGGCTCCAACAAAAACATTGTAAGACCTCACATCATTTTTTTAAACATGGGATTATAAATTGTGACAAGATGACTTTCATGTAGTCTAGAATACATGCTCTTCATTTTGGCATATATTTGTGTCCCTATTTATTACTGTCAAAGAAGACCTACTGGGGCAAATTTTATTTTCTCTTTTATAGAAATTGACATGTGATGACCCCTATTAACATTAAGGAGGAGTGTTAGAACATAATATTATTAGGGGTCATACTCTTATAACATTTATATAATGTTCTAATATAATGTTATAAAACCTTATGTTATAAAGCATATGCCATTTAATAATTAATAATCTAATAAGTTTTAGATTATTAATTATTTACAAATGGTTGCTTTGAATGGATGTGACTAATTCCCCTTTAGGTATTATGCCACCCCTTCTCCTTTATTTAAGAAAGTTATCACTCATTTGAGGGCGTGTGAATTTAGAGTTTTACAGTAAATTATATCACTATGCACATGAGGTATTATTGGCCATGTGGAACAATATAGAGGAGTATGTCCTAGGTTCACTCTATTTTTTAATAGACTATATTTTGTAAGTGTTTTAATAAAATGATTCTTTATGAGGTTTTTTACGCAAAAGGGTTTTCCCATGTATATATCGTATAATGTGTTAAATATATGCTTGTATAATTCTCATTTTATTTATTTTATATTTTGTTTATAATGATTAGTATCCTAAAATCTTAATTTCTAACATGGTATCAGAGCAAGTTAGGCTATACTAATAATTTTTACATGTTATACTAGAAGGCATGTAGAACTTGAATGAAACCTCAGATTTTAGCAAGTTTTTTTTATTTAACTACCACTAAATCACAATAACATTCAAGATAGATACATAGATGTAAGGTTGTAATAGGAAATAACAAATAGGTTCATCTTGTGTGGTGTTAAGATGCAAAGTAAAAAATTTATTCATTTTTCTCTTTATCCTTAACTATGTCTATTGAGAGCTTACTATTTTTTATTAGTGGTATAATTTTACTTTCATTAATTAAAGATTTGCATCATCAAATTTAGTTGGAATATAACCATTATATATTATTTAAATATATAAATAAACATTAAAAAATGATTCATAAATTAATGAATCTTATTAACCATATTTATATTTATTATGATTTTTTTAAAAGCTACAAATAAATAAATTTCTTTAAAAAAAAGTTAAAAGTCTCCGCATTTTTTAAGATAGCTGATTGAATATCTTCATTGTCTTATAAGCATGATGATACATGGCATTTGAAACAAGTGCCACATAGTGGCCACTTGTAGTGTTGTTATTATAGTATTTGTTTAGTTGTAATTTTAGTGTTGATTAGGTATTGGTTGTATAGACAAATAGCATTCCAATAATTGAAAAATTAATTTTTGAAGAGTGTTGAAATGTCTTGGGTAAATAAAATTGAAATCTCAAAAATAATCTAATTTGGTAAAAATAAAATAGGACTAAAATATTTCCTTAACTATTAAACTAAACTTTACAAAGCCTATTAAATAACACAAATATTTCCTTAAAATGTTATAATACTAATACTTTTATAATTTAAAATGCATTAAAATATTGTAAGTTTGAAGAATAAAATAAAAAATATAATAACATGGTGAAATTTTTCGTGATATTGTAGATTTTTAACTTTTGACTAAATAAAATTGAAATCCTAGATTTTTAACTCTTGAGTAAATAAAATTGAAATCCTAAAAATAATCTAATTTCATAAAATAAAATGTGTAGAACCCTAACCCTAGTTGGGTGTGGAGAGATTTGAAATGTCTGTCTAAGATATTAAAATGTAATAATATTGAATACTATTACAATTTAAAATGCATTAAAATATTGTAAGTTTGAAGAATAATTATACAATATAATAACAATAACATATTCATATTTAGATCACTACAATATTTTTATCTTAGTCACTTAATTTTTTGTTTAAGTAATAATAGTAAGTACTTTTAGAGGACATGATTTTAACTATTTTAATTAATCTAATATTGTGGTTTAGTAAATTTTTATAACATATTCGTATTTAGATCACTATAGTATTTTATCTTAGTCACTTAATTTTTTTGTTTAAGTAATAATAGTAAATACTTTTAGAGGACATGATTTTAACTATTTTAATTAATCTAATATTGTGGTTAAGTAAAAAAAATTGTAAAGATAAAGAATTGTTTATTTGTAACTATTATATTTCCAAAACTAAATTTATAAGGAAAATTTTATGTGAATTGTCTTGGTAAATAAAATTGAAATCTCAAAAATAATTTAATTTGGTAAAAATAAAATAGCACTAAAATATTTACTTAGCTATAAAAATAAAATTTTACAAAGCCTATTAAATAATACAAATATTTTCTTAACTATAAAACTAAAATTTACAAAGCCTACATATTTGTATTATGTGGAGAGTGATACTGTAGATTTTTAACTTTTCAGTAAATAAAATTGAAATACTATTTTTAACTCTTGAGTAAATAAAATTGAAATCCCAAAAATAATCTAATTTCATAAAATAAAATGTGTAGAACCCTATATTTTTAATAGTATTATTAAAATTATAATTTTGTCCCTTTGACAAAAAGTAAATTTTATGTTTAGCTAATAAAGCAAAAAATTAAATTCATAAAAACTAACGATTCTTCTCTCATTATTATCATCATCCATTTAGGCATGACTTAACTAGTGGGAAACAAAATTTGTGTTCATAATTTGTTTACTTGTCACATCCTCCCCTCAAACCAAAATTCTTTCCACATTTATAGCTTTTTGTTGCACTCTCCCATAAAGAGGTCATTTTTTTCAGCCAATGATAATACAAATAAATTTACTAATAAAAAAATGTAATAACATGGCAAAATATTTTTCATGATATTGTAGATTTTTAACTTTTTAGTAAATAAAATTGAAATACTACATTTTTAACTATTGAGTAAATAAAATTGAAATCTCAAAAATAATCTAATTTCTTAAAATTAAATGTGTAGAACCCTATATTTTTAATAGTATTATTAATATTATAACTTTGTCCCTTTGACAAAAAGTAAATTTTACACAAAAAAATTAAATTCATAAAAACTAATGATTCTTCCATCTCATAATTATGGCCATCCATTTAGGCATGACTTAACTAGTGGGACAAACCAAAATTCTTTCATTTATAGTTTTTTGTTGCACTATTGACAATCGGCAGAGAAGAGGTCATTTTTTTTTCAGCCAATGACAATACAGATAAATCATTTTTCAATAATTTTTTGTTAAAAATTTATCATATTGACATAGGAAAAGTACAAATTTAAATCAAATTTGCCCCACAAGAAAAATAATCTTATCTTTTAATTGGTTTACAATCAATAAATTAATAACTAGATAAGTGCGAACTCATTACAATAGTACTGGTTGAAGGCAAGTACTAATAAATCTAAAGGACATTAAAAAAGAATTGCATCCCTCATTAATAAAGTCAATCCTTGTGAATCACATCCATATAAAAATTTGGATTTCACAAATAAATGAAAGTCTTTTATATAAGTCGTTTCACCTAGGAGGGCGTTTCATAGGGTCAGTCAATATCCTTTTAAAACAAAATTGTTGTTTTTTAAAAGAGAGTCACATGTATTAAAAGTTTGAAAAAGGTGTAACTTGAAATGATTTGAATTGAGATAAATTGAAAAGTCACAACCTTATAAAGAAACTACCATCCTTTAAAATCGTTTTCTTTTTGAAGTGCTTTAAAAGTTTCACTTCCTTTACTTTAAATCCTAGTTTTTTTTCATATCATTTATAAAAGCATACTTATGGAGAGCTATCTTTTACTAAAGGATATAAAGATAAAGTAATAAAAATGCTTTTATTAAGAAACAATTAAAAAGCAATAAATATTTTTATAAAGTAATAAAAATGTTTTTATTAAAAAAATAAAATTTTAAAATACTTTTATTAAGAAATAGAGTAATAAAAAAAAATTTAAAAAAAAAATTAAAATATTTTTGATAAGAAATAGAGTGATAAAAATGTTAAATATTAAATGTTAATGTATTTTTTTTCTTTTCTATTTTCTATTTAAAAAAAGTTAGTGGATTTTATGAAGGATATGATCACATAGAAAATAAGTGATTTTTGAAAAATATGGTGGGTGTTGATCACATTTTTATAATAGAAAATTGGTCAAAGTTGAATATGAGGTGGTCCTACCACAATCAGACAAAGTTCACTTTATTATTCGACCCCTTATTAGATTGCAAGATTAAAAATATGATCTTGACATGAATTAATCCAATGTTTGAAGTGTTCTTGTTAGGTTACAATCATCTTGGAATGAACTTAGGACCTATTTGACCTTTAAGAGATGCAAACAATTTGAAATTTATATTTTCACTATTTAAAAAGGGATTATGCATTAGATTGGAACCATTTTCCTCATGGATTTTAGTATATGACTCTATTCATACAATAGTGGGTCAACTTCCTTATTTGGGTACAAAATGTTTTTCTATAATTATGAGGGGATGGATTTTCTATCTCCACAACATGATATCACAATTATATGTTTCATTAGGTATGATAATGCCTAACTTTATGTTAAAGTTAGTGCTTGCATCATCCAAGGGGAAGGCATTTGACTAGTTAAATGATATATCCTCAACCCCTAGCACTGATTAGGATGCCTTAAGAAGGCTATTTTATGATTTTTTTAATAGAATGGAGATAATATCTCACCACTAAAATAACGTATTTTAATTAAGAAGAATCTCGTGGAGTTTATCCTTAATTTCAACATCATATTAAAAATAATTTTGGAGCTCAATACTTTCCACCCAATACATGATATAGATTTATTATACTTTCTTAGTGATTTTAAGCATGATATATCCATGTTAATCCAATCATTGGTTGAAGAACTCTACATATTCCCTCAAGACCATTCTACAAGCTAAGAATGGTTTTATATAGCTTGGAAAGTTAGCTCCTAGAATTAATTTTGTTCTTATATTCACTTTAGGATCACATTTATACACAAGTTTGTCATCCTATTAACAAGACATTAAAAGGCCATCCTCTCAAGATATCACTCTACTAAGACTCCAACATACTAGGGTTGTTGATACTATGACTTAATTTGTGAAAGCTTAAGAATCATATTCTACTATATATATGTTTAATTTTGTTGGTTGATAATTCATGTGGTATAGGTTTAACTTCATTATTCTCAAGTTACCTAAGGTTTCCTTTCAACATATTCTTTAATTGCTCTTGCTTCGTATTCATTAGTTATAATGAATGCCTTATGGCATTAAGGGAGACTTAAAAATAGAAAATGTACTCTAATAAGTGCTCTTTATTATGCCCCACAATAATTTCACATGATTATATAGCTCAAAGTTGAAATCAAATACTTTTTGTCACCCCCAACTAACTCAAATTTTCATGAATTTTTTAATATCAAAACCATGCATATGTGTACCATATTGTAATCTCCTCTCTTGAGGAAAGAAACCTAAAACAAGTTTCTATATCTCTCTCTTCAATTTACATTACAATTTTTCCTTTGGACATAATGATATTAAGAGGCAACTTGATGATTGGAGTTTTGACTTAATTGGATCCCCTTGTCTATTGAAAGTAGAACTTATTGGCTAACTTCCTAGAAGGAAATATTAAACCTCACATTCTCCATCATCACCTCTAAAATTAAGAGATCACATTTTGATACAATATATAAACATTTTTCATAACTATCTAAAGAGGTCAATATTTTCTCTAAAAGCTATAAAATGTTTGGGTATAAAACACCTACTTGTAATGGGTGGATGTTGCCCTAATACACTATCTGGGGAGCAAGCCTGGAAAGGATAGCTCACCCGTTGCTTTATTTTTTTATGGATCATTACTATATGTTTAATGACTATTTATTTTCCTTGTAGAAACATGGCAAATTATACATATGAAAATCCTATATTATCTCCTTAATAAGATTGTTAGATCATTTTAAAGTATTGTCATAGCATATTATATGTTGACTTATTTAATTATGGGAGTTTATTTTTTTTGCACCAAAAATAAATTTTAATTATTATTATAATACTAACTATGTTGGTAACCTCGGGCAAGACCGGAGGTTTTCTTCACTTTGTTCTTTCCTACCGGTGCCTGCACTAAATAGAGTTGTACTTTAGACTCTATTTAATAAAATATATCTCTGGCCTCGGCCTCTTACCTATCAAAAAAAAAACTATGTTGGTAACCTTATTGATAGGACATATACCTCAATCTATGTCTTCAAAATATGGTGCAGCTGCTATCACATGAATGGAGTAATATTTAAATAGCTATCTTTTATAGCTCTTTAATCAAAAGTTGACTACAAAGTCACTATAAAAGAATCAATGTATTTAGGAGATTATTGGAAATTATTTTTATCTGGGTGCTATTACAAGTCCCACCTTATTGTATGATAAAGTTATTTACTCTTACTCAAGACTTCTATTTCCAAAATTAAAGCACATTTGAATTTCATGGGCACTGCCTTCAAAGGAAAGTCCTTCCATCCTAATATTATTCTTCAGTTCTGTAAGACTAATTATCAAATGGTAGCTATACTATGTCAACAAGATCTTGGCGAGGGTCCCAGTAATCATAAAAAATTATATAGGTAATATAGCATCAAACCTCTATGCTGTACCAAATTCTCCAAATTCAAATCAATGCTTTGCCATCGAGGGGGAGTGTGCTTTCCAATAGCACCTCTATATGTAAGACCTTAGGCATTTTAATGCCTCGGGATGTAAATAGTTGCCATTGAGGGGGAAACAGTATGTCTTACAGTAGCAACTATATGTAAGACCTAAAAGGCAAAAAGTAAGACCTCTAGGCATAAATGTTATGGAGTAAAAAGTGGACACTTGCCTTTTTACCTCCTTGTTTAGCTCCTAGGTCCTCATAATTACATTATGCATTATAATTGATCATCTCGAAGAGATTGCCTAGCACCAATGTGAATTTGGGACCTTGGGCCCTTCCTTAATCTCATCCTAGACTAAAAAGGGTCTCCTAGACTTGGGTGCCAACCACCCAAGTCCTCCCTGATTAATCGGGGCCAATTAATTTTATGTCGGCATAGGACCTTTAAAAAGGTTCCTCTTTGTCAACTCTTATGATTTAATTTAATGAATGTTAGCGGGAAAGCATATATAGGTGTGTTTTTGAATTCATATGAACCCATATAGTGATAGCCAACTTGAAGCATTGGAGTAAAGAGCATTCAAAGCATTTAGTGTGATTATAGAGCATATTTTGTATTGTCATTGTGTTTGTTATTGCAGGTTTGAAGTTATCATCTATCTCTCCTTATGAGTTGAAGAGCATTCATCCTCCTAAGGGTTTCATCACATAGGTGATATCATTTTTGTTTATCATCATTTGATTTCCTCTCATTGATTTATGTTTAGCCTCTGCCCTGCAAGGGCACACTCTCTTTATCTATCAACGGTGTTGAGAATCTTGAATGCTATCCTGGGATTTGATTGAGGCAAGTCCCTAAACACCATAACCCCAAAACCCTTTCTCTTCTTCTTGTGTGTAGGTTACAGGTGTGAGATTTGAGAGATGTGAAGATATAGGAAGACTAAGCAAGGATCAGGGTTTCGAGATCTGAAAGAAGTTCAGGAATATTCTGCGAAAAAGATTTGGATGGTCGGCGCCCTAGTCTTTTGACCTTTTTGGTTCCAAATCTGGCTTCAGAGTAGTCTCTGGAGCATTTTCTCAGTTCTGACTTTTGGTAGATTCTCACTTCCAAGACTTGGGTGGTTCCTAATTCATCCTTCTAATGCCTCTACTTCTGGAATCAAGTTCTCCTCTATTCACTGATCTCAATGCTTCTTTCAAATTTTCTGTATCTATATCTTTTTGTAGATTATGCTCTGATCTTCGTCAACTAGGGTTTAGTGCATATTTAACCTAGGGTTTGATAAAAAGGCTTTATTAAATCAAATCTTTCCATAGAAAATAAGAGTACAAGATTTGTATTTGAGTCCTCCATTTGGTAGTGATTTGGCTCTGTAATGCCCCAAGGTTTCACATAGGACATTAGCTGAACAAACACTGAACCAACAAATTTTTTGCATTTGCAAGTGCGACATTTACATGTCGCATTACACTCTCACACACACACACACACAAGGTGTTGCAACAAGTACAACAACACCTAAAAAGACATCACCATTGCACAATGCAAGGTGGCACAAGTGGAAGACTTCACCCATCATGTGACAACTCACCACGATGACCAAGAGAGGTGGAGCTCACTCCATGATGAAGATCATATACATGTCCACGACCTTGCTCCCTCATGAACACATGGAGTAGGATGAGGGTGACATCCACCTCAGTCCATTCCATGACAACACAAGACATCCCAAACATAAGGGTAACACTCACCCACGGGATAGTCCAACTAGGAGGTACGATTCCTCAACCAACTGGAATGGTCACTAGTCAAACTCATGCAAAGGCACGCTTTCTAATGCAAAACAGGGTATAATCCAAGACTGCATATCACATCATGGAAATGACACCAAACCACCTACGAGACTAAAAATAGTAATCGATGCCAAAGAAGATTCATTTTAACCAAAAACATTAAGGTGTTGAACCAATTATGTCCACATGTCAAAAAGGACAAAAGTGATACATAAGGCTATGCATGTTCGACACCAACGTCGACACATGCCAAAATAAAAGATAGGATCCTCATCACCTATATGGGATGAATACAATCCAACATAAACATATCCATAAACATCAAATACAAAATCAAATAACTAATTCTAAACATGCTAACATAGCTAGATTCTAACATGTAAAATCTATCAAAACATGCCAACGTCCTCACAAACTGAGGCGTGGAAAAATACAAGACGATATCCAATAATTACAATATTCGAAGGGCTTCATCCTAAACATAGATGAATCATAGCCAACATCATAAATCAACTCAAAGAATTAATTACATCTTATTACAAGGGTCTCAAAAGACCGACATTACAAAGGTTACAATAATCAATAATGATAATATACAAGTGCATAAACCACCCAAAAACCAACACGCTATCCAAGGTGCAACAAGACACGAAGCATGACATAATCCACCTGTAAGAAGATAAATAAATCATCCAACACCTGAATATCATCATGAAGGACCAATGGGGAAATGTTGCTCGCCTCCCAACCATATTGCCATTGTCGAGTGCAATAGATATCTATGCAACTCTAGGAAACCCCCAAGCTACAGAGAAGGTGATCATGGCAAACCCGCTAAGAGAATCTCACACATCCAACGTATACAAGCAACATATGGCATACACGCCAATCAATGCATACAACACACATGGCATGATTGCCAATACAATGCATATAAACAACACATGGTACAACTACCATCCAATTGCATTCAAGTAACATATGGCACACTTGCCACAGCATAATAGAATGACAACACAACATTCAAGCATAAGGGAAATAATCACACCTTCAATGCACGTCAAATGAGGCATAAATCAGAGTCCATCATAGACACATACAAGCATGAATTAGGCATCACAATGCACATGCAATCACATGGTAAACATCACGCGTTGAATCAAACTCTGACGGTGGAAGAAGGAAGAGAGACCTAGGTAGTTAGGGCAAGGACTGTCAAATGATGGCAATACTCATCTCGCAATAGAACATCAGGGCATAACGTCCTCATAGCAACCGGACACTACACCAAAGATTTCTCTTTACACCCAAACCCAAGCAAGGCGGACACTTCACCAGCACATGCAGTTTGGTGTAGATGATCTTATTATTAAATTTTATTACCCAACGTGTTTAAATGTTATTCTTCATTAAAACTTCCATTCACTGAATTCCAACAACCTCTTTGGGCTGTGGCGCACGATGGAAGCCACTCCTTGCCTACCCCTAGACCTCTTCCTAAACACCCATAGTACTAATTTGACCAATTGGGCATGAGATAGATTTCGAGGTGACAAAATCACAATTTGACAAAAACACAACATATTCTCAAAAGATGCAAAATACCATTCTAATTGAGAGACAACTCATCCCACAAACTAAAACATCAAGGAAATGCATATAAAGCAATTTTTAGGTTTTCAAAAATAGATAAATAATGTTAGATTTAGGGCAGACAACTGAGAGGGGGGGTGAATCAGTTGTACAAAAATTTCTTTCAATTTAAACACTTAACTCCACATTGTTATTCAGCAGCATAATAGTAAACCAATCATGAAAATATAATGCAACAAATCAAGAGCAAAAACACATTAACACATGAGACACCAAGATTTTGACGTGGAAAACCCAGTTAAGGGAAAAACCATGGGGTGATTAACCCAAGATTGTATTCTCTGTTAGAAAAATAGAAAGAACAAAATGGCACATGCCAATTAGGGCTCACTGCCTGAGCACACTGCTCACAAGAGGCTCACTGCCTACAAGAGACACACTGTCTACAAGAAATAAGTATCACCTACTTGAACTGGAAAAAAGCATCTTCACCATGCTTGAATCAGTTCCATTTAAGCCCAATACTTTTGCTCTTCCTTTCGCTCTCCTCCTTGCTACCACACACTCATCTCAACAAGGACATGCTTGAAATGACTTTACAATCCCTTATTTATACAAGGCATCGACTTAGGAATAATCATCTAAGTCGAAAAACATCTAAAAGAACATCCACAAGATACGTAACTCATCCAGTCGGCCAGTCTCAGGAAGAACACCATCATCTGGAAGTTATTCTCCAATTTCAAGCTCCAACTCCAATGCGGACCACCAACATGAACTGGACACGATCCAAAGATCTCCACAAGCTTGCCTAAATCACCAAGAACATCCACACTTCATCTTCCTACTAAAATCCTTCTCCTCTTCATCCGGAACCTCAAGAACACAGTCTGTCATTAGTGTCACAAAGGAATAGATGCTCGCAGACCTTCAAACCATGAACTAATCAAATTGATACTTCAAAAAGACTTCTTCAATACTCCCTCAAATCTGCAAAACATGATGATGCATTTCTGGATCTCACCGGACCTATCTGTATCACTCTGTCACTACTGGGCATCTGCTGGAATGGTTTTACTTGAGCGGCCACAACTTCTTTAGATCTTCATGCGGACCTCTGAAATCTCTACTGGACTACCTTAGGACACATATCTATAAACCCTTTAAACCGTATCCTCTAATCCTCATCCTATCTTGGACTTTTACCTTACTGTCATCATTGTTCTTGATTGAGACTAATTTCTGAATATCCTCATCTCACAGCTTATCCAATCCTTATCATTAATGCAACAGGAGTATGTTGACATCAATGACAACACCGGTTAGGCCCCATACTTGTAACAATCTCCCCCTTTGTCATTGATGGCAACATATGATGTGAAAAATTGTTTTAACCGTCAAGACAGGAAATTCTCCTCACTGTCACAACTCCCCCTATCAGCAACAACCATTTACATGTCTTCTCTCCCTTTACAGCTCCCCCTTTGATCAACAACCACTTGCTTTTCACATGTCTTCTCTCCCCCTTTGACATCAATGGCAAATGGCACATACTTGCAATTCCACCACTTCAGAATCATACCTGCTGCTCCCCCTGAGTAGTAGCTCCCCATCATCAATCTGGACCACAAGATGTGACTGTGATATCCACCAGACTGATGCACCTTAGTTCATCACCGGAGGGGCAATAACCCCTAACTTCTTCCTGAGATACTCAAAAGAGTCCTTAGGTAGTGGTTTAGTAAAGATGTCTGCAATATGATCCTTGGAAGGCACAAACTCCAATCTGACTTCATTCTTATTCACTTGTTCTCTCAAAAAGTGAAACTTGATGGATATGTGTTTAGTCTTTGAATGCAACACTAGATTCTTAAAAATATTTATTGCACTCGAATTATCACAGAAGATTGTGATAGGTTCCTCATACTCCACTTTGATATCTCTTAGCATCTGCTTCATCCACAAGACTTGAGTGCAACTACCTGCTACTGCAATATATTCTACTTTAGTTGTGGACAGATATATTACCTCTTGTTTCTTGCTTAGCCAAGAAATCAATCTCTCCCCCAAAAAAAATGCTCCACCACTGGTACTCTTTCAGTCATCCACATCTCCTGCCCAATCCGCATCTGTATATGCATGAAGAGAGAAATCATAATCTTTAGGATACCACAGACCATACTCAACTGTGCCTTTTAGATATCTAAAAATCCTCTTGATTACCTTGACATGAGATTCTCTAGGATCAGCCTGGAATCTAGCAACAAGACCAACAGCCTGCATAATATCTAGTCTAGTTTGAGTGAGATACAACAATCCTCCAATCATTGACCTATACTTTGTCTGATCAACCTTAGGAGAGTCATCATCTTTGCTTAATTTACATCCAGTTGCCATGGGAGTATTCATTGGTTTTGAGTCTTCCATCCCAAATTTCTTCAACAATTCTTTCACATATTTGGTCTGAGAAATGAAGATTCCTTTCTTTGTTTGAGTGATTTGCAGACCCAAGAAGAAATTCATTTCACTAAGCATGGACATCTCAAACTCACTTTTCATTTGATTTGCAAAAGTTTTACACATACTATCTCTTCCTCCAAAAATGATATCATCAACAAACACTTCAACAATCAAGATGTTTTCATGATCAATTTTGAAATATAAATTACTGTCAGCAATACCTTTGTTGAAACCAATCTTCAAAAGATGCTTATCCAATCTTTCATACCAGGCTCTTGGGGCTTGCTTCAATCCATACAGTGCTTTCTTCAACTTGCAGACCATATCATCATGATTAGATAATTGAAATCCATCCGGTTGCTCTATGTACACTTCTTCTTCCAAGTCACCATTCAGGAAGGCAGACTTGACATCCATCTGATATACCTTGAAATCCTTGAAGACAGCAAAGGCAAGAAATAATCTGACTGCTTCAATTCTTGCCACCAGAGCAAAAGTTTCTTCAAAATCAACTCCTATTTGAGAGTAACCCTTGCAGATCAATCTGGCTTTATTTCTGATTACTTCACCAACTTCATTCAGTTTGTTCTGGAAGACCCATTTTGTTCCAATTACATTCTTGTTTCTAGGTCTGGGAACAAGATCCCAAGTGTGATTTTTCTCAATTTGCATCAGCTCTTCCTCCATTGCTTTGGTCTAGTTTTCATCATTGCAAGCTTCATTCACTATCTTAGGTTCAATCTTTGAAATCAGACAATACTCTTCTGAATCTTGAGAAATTCTCCTTCTTGTTTGTACTCCTTTGCTTTTATCACCTATGATCTGATCTTCAAAGTGGTTCAGTCTTACATACCTAGGAACTTTGGGAATTTCTTGCACTTCTGATTCTTGATTAGGCTCATTGAAACTCATCTCTTCTTCCTGATCTACTAGATTCGTTTGGATCTGACTTACAGAGGAGGCTTGGGCTCCTTGAATCAAAACACTATTCTGGTCATCTTCATCATATTCATACAACCTTGAGGGTTTCTCAATTCCCTCATCAACCTTCACATTTGTACTTTCTATCATTTTTCTCGGTCTCTTGTTATAACACTGGTATGCTTTTCTTTGAGTAGAGTAACCCAAGAATATTCCTTCATCACTTCTAGCATCAAACTTTCCTAGATCTTCATCTCTTTTAATGTAACATTTTCTACCAAAAACTCTGAAATACCTCACAGTAGGGGTGATGTCAAACCAAAGTTCATAAGGAGTCTTACCGGTATTGCTTCTGATTTGAACTCGATTGAGAGTATAGACTACAGTGCTGACAGCTTCTCTCCAATAGATATGAGGAACATTTGCTTCCATCATCATGGTTCTAGATGCTTCCTGGATGGTCTGGTTCTTTCTCCCTACTACTCCATTCTGCTGTGGAGTCCTAGGAGCAGACAACTGTCTCTTTATTCCATGTTTCTCACAAAACTCTATGAACTCACCAGATGTGAATTCTCCACCTCTATCAGACCTCAAACATTTCAATTTTAATCCGGTTTCGTTCTCTACCATAGCCTTGAATATTTTGAATTTATCAAGAGCTTTTGATTTCTCTTTTAAAAAGGTTACCCACATCATCTAGGAATAGTCATCAATTAGTAACATGAAATATCTATCACCTTGCATACTCCTGATTCTTGCCAGACCACAAAGATCAATGTGAGCTAGGTCCAATAATCTGGTAGATGACAGTTCCTTACTTTTGAATGTGACTCTGCTCAACTTACCCAACTGACATTCTTTGCACAAGCTATTAGTAGGTTTCACCAATTTTGGAAGATCTCTTACAGCCTAAGTATTGCTTATCTTGATGATATTATCAATATTCACATGACACATTCTCCTATGCCACAACCAACTCTGATCAACTTGAACAAATAAGCAACTTTTAGCAGTACCAACCAAATGAAAGATATTACCTTTAGTTTGAGTATCGGATGCAATCTCTGTTCTGGAACTTTCAAAGATCTTGCATTTTCCATTCTTGAATCGAAGATCATAGCCCTTGTCCACCAAATGTCCAACACTAAGAAGATTGTGCTTCAAACCTTCAACATACAGTACATTACCGGTTTTGTTTCTTCCATCAAAAGAAATAGTTCCTCTACCTCTGATTCTACCAGCAGAATTATCACTAAACTTTACCACTCCTCCTTCATACCTCTCCAAATCTATGAACTTATTTTTGTCACCTGTCATATGGTGAGAGCAACCACTGTCAATGACCCAATCATCCTTCTCTTCAACTTGGACAGCTAGAGCTCTTTACACAGTCTTGTGATTGACAGATACAGAGGACATTGGATCTTCTTCCTTGATGGCAATGAACACCCATTCATTTCCAGATTTGTTTCCCATCTCTGATTCATCATCTGTTACTCCTTCATTATCATCATCTTCATGTATATAGTAACAGTTCTTTTGGAACCTTGATCTGTTAGGATTTGTCCTTGAAAGTCTTTCTGGACATCTTGAGGCAAAATGACCAATCTTATTGCAGTTAAAACACTTAAAAGGCAATTTTTCTTCATACTTAGCGGATCCTCTTGGCAGCCTCTTTGCAATAAGGGCTTCAAGTTGAGCAGTTTCTACTTCTTCTTCTTCCAGGTCTCTTCTTACTTTTTCATACCATGATAGTTTCCTTGAAGAGTTCTCTCCTGGATCAAACCTTTTTTTACCTTTTACAGAGGCACTGGCTTTGAATGCAGATTCAGTCTTGGGGGGGTCATCTCCAAACTTGGTCATTTCAAATGCAGCCAATTTGCCAACCAATTGATCTCTTGTGATAGTTGTATGGGATCTGAATTATTCAATGGCAACAACCTTGATTTTATAAGAAGCAGGAAGGGATCTAAGAATTTTGCCAACAATCTCATTTTCATCCAAGACTCCACTAGCATTTCTAATTCCACAAACAAGCTCATTTACTCTTGACATAAAAGCAGTGATGTTTTCATCTTCTCTCATCTTCAAATTTTTGAATTTTCCTTTTAGACTTTGTAACCTTGCACATTTAACATACTTGTCTCCTTCATGCAGAAGTTCTAGTTTTTCCCAAATCTCAAAAGCAGTTGGTAGGTCAATAACTTTTGAAAGTTCTGAATCAAATAATGCGCTTAGAAGAGCTTCTATAGTGCGCAGATTGTTTTCAACATCTGTGATTTCATTTGGTGCTTTCGGACCACCCTGTGGAGGAGTATACTTTGTTGTAACCATGGTCTAGTATGCCATTCCCATACATTGCAAGTGACACTTCATGCAACCTTTCCATAGATTAAAATTGGTTCCATCAAACTTCGGACTATCCTTCTTGTAGGATGACATCCTAAATCTCCTTAAGCGGTTAAGCTCCTTTTAAAGGAACTTGGCTCTGATACCAATTGTTAGATTTAGGGCAAACAACTGAGAGGGGGGTGAATCAGTTGTACAAAACTTTCTTTCAATTTAAACACTTAACTCCACATTGTTATTTAGCAGCATAATTGTAAACCAATCATGAAAACATAATGCAACAAATCAAGAGCAGAAACACATTAACACATGAGACACCAAGATTTTGAAGTGGAAAACCCAGTTAATGGAAAAACCACGGGGTGATTAACCCAAGATTGTATTCTCTGTTAGAAGAATAGAAAGAAAAAAATGGCACATGCCAATTAGGGCTCACTACCTGAGCACACTGCTCACAAGAGGCTCACTGCCTACAAGAGACACTGTCTACAAGAAATAAGTATCACCTACTTGAACTGGAAAATAGCATCTTCACCATGCTTGAATCAGTTCTATTTAAGCCCAATACTTCTACTCTGCCTTTCACTCTCCTCCTTACTACCACACACTCATCTCAACAAGGACATGCTTGAAATGACTTTATAATCCCTTATTTATAAAAGGCATCGACTTATGAATAATCATCTAAGTCGGCAAACATCTAAAAGAACATCCGCAGGATGTGTAACTCATCCGGTTAGCCAGTCTCAGGAAGAACACCATCATCCAGAAGTTATTCTCCAATTTCAAGCTCCAACTCCAATGCGGACCACCAACATGAACTGGACACGATCCAAAGATCTCCACAAGCTTGCCTGAATCACCAAGAACATCCACACTTCATCTTCTTACTGAAATCCTTCTCCTCTTCATCCAGAACCTCAAGAACACAGTCTGTCATTACTGTCACAAAGGAATAGATGCTTGCGAACCTTCAAACCACAAACCAATCAAATTGATACTTCAAAAAGACTTCCTCAACACTCCCTCAAATCCGCAGAATAGGATGATGCATTTCCGGATCTCACCAAACCTATCTATATCACTATGTCTCTACTAAACATCTGCCAGAATGGTTTTACTTGAGTGGCCACAACTTCTTCAGATCTTCATGCGGACCTCTGAAATCTCTAATTGACTACCTTAGGACACATATCTATAAACCCTTTAAATTGCATCCTCTGATCCTCATCCTATCTTAGACTTTTACCTTACTGTCATCACTGTTCCTGATTGAGACTAATTTTCTCAATATCCTCATCTCACAGCTCATCCAATCCTTATCATTAATGCAACAGGAGTATGTTGACATCAATGACAACACCGGTTAGGCCCCATACTTGCAACAAATAAGTGGCACATATTTCAATGCACCAAAATGTCCCAAAACATGACATAGTCTCACAAGATGTAGAATTACATAATATGAAGGATTCAACTCATCCCTCAAAGCAAATCATAAAGGAAATGCATAAAATTCAATTTTCATGTTTTCTAAAAGTGCAAAATAACCATAAGGCCCTAAAAACTCCATTGGAGCTCTCTTTGGCACCTTGACCAAAGTTTGACCAATTTTCTAACTTTTGTTTTTCAATAGCTATGGATGATCTGACAACTACCCATCATAGATAGCATACCCAACAACCAATATATGCAATAAAAATGAGTCAGGGATTTCCACAGAAAATTTGTCAGGGTTATGTCTGTATTTCTGTTTCTAAAATGGAAAATACATGATATAAATAAATAACCAGCTAAAATACTTTTTCTAAGTTTCCTACAACTAAGCAAAACCATCTTCAACCATTCTAGATGGTGTGGCATGAAGGAAACAAAATAAAATAATTTAATGAGAAGATTGGAGAAACTTACCTTCCAATACAAGCAAAATCTAAGGAAAAGAATGAGATTGAATGTCAGATTCGATCCACACACAACAAGCAAACACCAAGCTCTTGAATCCAATTCAAACTCTAAGCAATTCCAAACAAAACTCCCTTCCAAGCAATCAGATATCTATTTTTCAAGCAAGAGGGTTTCAAACAAAGGAGAGCAAATTTTGGAGAGAAAAAGAATCATGCAAAATACATGTCTTATTCCTCCAAAGACACTATTCTTTTTTTTATAATAAAATAATCCTTTAAGAAATTTAATAAATCAAATCAAAATTATAGAATTTGCACCATTAAACTATTTAATTCAACGATCAAATAATTGAATGACTCTTTAGCAAATCAAATAGGAATATAAAATAACACATTAATAATTCCATTTCACTAAAAAAAGTCTAATTAATTCACTGAAAGAAACAGAGAAATAATTAGTCAAACAAACTCAACTATTCCGAATGGGTTATTGCCATATAACTCAGTCTCATTTTGAAAAGGACAAACACACCATACTAGGCATTCAGTTTTCTCATTAAATGCAATTTCTACCTTTTTACGGAAAAATATCAAATTTCAGAATTAAACTAAAATCACTCAAATTTGTTCCACGGGCATATAATGATGCAACAAACATTTTAACTAAAGTAGAAATAGCAATTTCCAAATTAAAATCATTAATTAAATCCAAAAACATGGAAAACACATTTTTCAAACCATTTGAAAATAAAGTGTAAAAATGCTAAGGAAACGTATGTAAATGATTCCAAACACACATCACGGGTTTCCACAATACAAGGATAAGGATGAGATGGATTAGCGTCCCATGTCAACCTTCTCCACATTTCCCACATTAGTTAACACCTGTAATTACCTACACACTCAAGTCAACCATCAGGCGTACCTGCTCCACATATAATAGCTGAAGCAACATAATCCACTCCAACGTGGTATAATCACACATGATATAAAATAATCACATCCACTATAATCATCTATGACTAGCATGATCCAAGAACATGAAGCATAATGAAAATATTTCACAATGTGGGAATAATATGACAATCACAAATATAACAAGTATAGTAAACATAGTGAAGCTGAAGCACTGGAATAATCTAACATGCACAATCACAACGTATGCATCCCATAATGCATAGTTGGAAACCAAATAACAAAGCACAACCCTGTCAGAAACACCTCGATGGTCATGCAAAATACACCCTCAAAACCCATCGATGGCACCATAGACCTCATCGGCAAGTTTGGTGCAATGCATCAAAGCATAATAATCACATAATACATTGATACACACTTAGAACTTCATATAACACATGAATCAAAAAGCACACAAGGCACAAACTAGGGTGGGTATTACATCCTCCCCCACTAGCATTAGGCTTACTCCTGGAAGCCTACAAAAATACAAGGATGAAGTACCCTCAGTACTCTTTTACAACACACAAATCTCAAAAGATCAGTCCTCCTAACCAAAACTAGGTCAAGGACTCAAAACAACAAAACAAATCTCCAAAGGTGCACCAACTAGGTCAAAACCAACCATTATGCATACAACTCCGAGACTACACCACTCCATCCTCCAACTACCACTACAATGAGAAGAGGATCAACCCAAAAGGTGCAACAGACCACAAGCAAGTCAAGTCCATAAAACTCAGGACCACAGCGATGCTAAAATAACCTCTCAAGCTCTCAACTAAGTCTAAGGAAACTCACAAGGCTACCATATTCACTCTCAAGGAGAATTGTAAACAAAAGATTACTCTCTCAACATTCCTTTCTCAGGCACTACCCACAACAAAAGAACTCAAGGATCAGGGAAAGCTAACTCAAAAAGGTTATAGGCACCACTACCGTACCTTCATCCTGACCAAAAGCATGCCTCATCTCCAAAAATGGTTATACTATATGAGGTACTTCCTCACATTCCACTCCTAAAAGAGAGGGTTTCTCTAACACTTTAGCTCTACACCACCAAAACTAGGATCAACCAAACAGGTTCTCAGAGGGAAGAATCTAAACCGCATCCTCTAATAGCATAAGCATTTCCATCAAGCAAGGATTAGCAACTCATTACTCACTAGGAGCATATCTAAGGAAGCCACAACACACCAACAAGGTGCAAGACTAATCGCAACGCCACTTAAACTCTTAACTAAGCTAGACCAAAAAGGTCAAACAACACAACACGATCACGAATTCATGATCAAATAGGCAACACAAGGCTTCCTCGTGGCCTAAACACCAAGTATCCATAAAATGGAATACAAAGGATAGCAACCTCGTCATACAAGAGTTGTATCCCTTCTAGCATTATGCTAGGAAACCTCCAAAACACTAAGGAGAAACTTCTGAAGCAACTGAATTCCAAAGGTTGGAAACTCAACAAGAGCAAGAAGACAACTATAATACCATAAATATATAAATAATACACATGCTCATGCACTAACTAAGGCTCCATCATACCTTACACTATGTCAAAACATAAGTATAGTTATGGAACTCACATCAAAAGGACACAACATCATACACTCCACTAATGGTGAAACACTAGGAGCATGACATCACATCTAAGACTAACAGGAATGAGACAAGCAAGAACAACCATAGTTGGTGTACTAAGTCAACATTCAACCAAATACAATTACTAAAAGTAAGATTCAATCCAAACAAGCTCTCTACATATCTCATTCACATCAACACAGTCAAGAATCAACATTTAAGCTCATACAAGAATTCAATTCACATCAAGTGATCCATAGCAACTTTCAAAACCATTTCAAAACTTTCTCAACATTTCACACAATATTCACTTGCGTCTAACAACAAACTAAGGAATTCAATCTACCATAGTTCTAGTAACACACACACCAAGAACTAGTATTTTCTCTGCATTCTACTCCCTTATACAATCCATCAGAGGCCCATCATGGACATGATAGAGAACATAACATAATACATGACCAGTAGTTTAAAACATTCAAGCATAGCCACCAATAATAAATAAATAAATAAAATACCAAAGTGGAAGAAAAGTCAATTCCAACAATAAGGCATAAAATGAGCTCAATTTCAATAGTAAATCAAACATGACCATAAAGGTCACAAGATAAATAAATATTAAATTTCGATGGTTATACTTACTCATAAACAAGAATAAAAATTCAATATTGGCCCTTACAACGTTTAGTGAATTCACCATTTAGTCAAATAAATAAAGTATCAAAATTCTAAAGTTCCACATTACATGAACTACGTGACTAATTCTAGTCACAAGAGAGGGAGTACAATGCTACACTACACCTGGATTCCAAAATCTAAGGCAAGTAAGAGAACACATTTAATCACACCAAACAAACGAGTCTTCTAAGACTCCAATCACATCTATAAAATGAGATCATTTTTACTAAACCACACAAAGATCACTCAAGATGCCAAGCAACCAAGAGTTGCATCCCATTCAAGGGAATCACAATCACCATGCAATGACACACAAAGTCACACACTAGCAAACATCTAGTAACCAAGATTACGCTAGAACAAAACCAGGTTCACAAATCAAGATATCTAAACACATCACTTTCACAACAAGAGAGGTTAACATTCCTCACCAAACAAGGATCCACCAAGCATATGGATAATGCATTAATGCAACATTCATATGATGCTAAATTTCTCCACAACATGATGACAAGCATACTAAATGCACTAATTACAATAGGGGAAACACAACTCAGAAACACAAGATGCAGGGTTTGCTACTTCACTCATGATTCTAACACCTCATACATCACAAGGACTATGCAAATGACCCTTTTCACAACCCCTTTTCTCCTTAACTCTTCAAATAATGCAATGCAATAATTAGACCCAAGTTCCCACATGAATCCTAGGGAAGAATGCAATTTCATTACCCAAATGATCTATTCTAGCAATGCAATGCACCACTATCTTTCTTACAACTGCATAATTAAACCACACATAGGGACATGCTCTCAAGAAAATAATACAATATGTATTTCAGTCAAGCCTTTCCAATCACCATACAGAGGAAATTAATAAACAATTATGACAAGCATTACAAGGGTATGCTACTCTTGCAACAAACATACACAACAAGGTGCATAATGCAAGGTTCATTTAAACTAGCACTACCACAACAATATTCTTCACATATCATACATATGGTCAAAATATCATCTCTTTCACATCCAAATGTATAACTCTTAAAAGAGTAAACCAAGTTCAATCACACTCAAGAAAAAGGTATTTCCTTTCACACAAAGGTTCTCATAACTCCACTATTAGAAGTGGTCACACAAGCACGAACGTGACCCTACAAAGGTCACTCAAACACACTCATACAAGGAAAACATATCAAAAGAAAGCACATGCTACTCATAGCACATAAGCACACAAGGACCCTACACATGCTTGAACAAGCTAAGAAGAACACACCCCAGAGCTCCCAATACTGATCAATAAGCTATGATACCAAGTGTAATGCCCCAAGATTTCACATAGGACATTAGCTGAACAAAAACTAAACCAACAAATTTTTCACATTTGCAAGTGTGACATTTACATGTCGCATTGCACTCACACACACACACAAGGTGTTGCAACAAGTACAACACCTAAAAAGACATCACCATTGTACAATGAAAGGTGGCACAAGCATAAGACTTCACCCATCCTGTGACAACTCGCCACAATGACCAAGAGAGAGGTGGAGCTCACTCCATGACGAGGATCAGATACATGTCCACGACCTCGCTCCCTCGTGAACACATGGAGTAGGATGAGGGTGACATCCACCTCAGTCCATTCCATGATGACACAAGACATCCCAAACACAAGGGTAACGCTCACCCATGGGATAGTCCAACTAGGAGGTACAATTCCTCAACCAACTGGAATGGTCACTAGTCAAACTCGTGCAAAGGCATGCTTCCCAATGCAAAATAGGGTATAATCCAAGAGTGCATATCACATCATGGAAATGACACCAAACCACCTACAAGGCTAAAAACAATAATTGACACCAAAGAGGATTCATTTTAACCAAAGACATTAAGGTGTTGAACCAATTATGTCCACATGTCAAAAAGGACAAAAGTGATACAAAAGGCTATGCATGTTCGACACCAACGTCAACACATGCCAAAATAAAAGATAGGATCCTCATCACCTATGTGGCATGAATATGATCCAACACAAACATATCCATAAACATCAAATACAACATTAATTAATTGATTATAAACATACTAACATAGCTAAATTCTAACATGTAAAATCTATCAAAACATGCCAACATCCTCACAAACCGAGGCGTGGAAAAATACAAGACGATATCTAATAATTACAATATTCGAAGGGCTTCATCCTAAACATAGATGAATCATAGCCAACATCATAAATCAACTCAAATAATTAATTACATCTTATTACAAGGGTCTCAAAAGACCTACATTACAAAGGTTACAATAATCAATAATGATAATATACAAGTGCTTAAACCACCCAAAAACCAACATGTTGTCCAAGGTGCACCAAGACATGAAGCATGACATAATCAACCTGCAAGAAGATAAAGAAATCATCCAACACCTAAAGATCATCATGAAAGACCAATGGGGAAATGTTGGTCACCTCCCAACCATATTACCATTGTCGAGTGCAATAGATGTCTATGCAACTCTAGCCAACCCCCGAGCTACGGAGAAGGTGATAATGGCAAACCCGCTAAGAGAATCTCACACATCCAAGGTATACAAGCAACATATGGAATACACGCCAATCAATGCATAAAACACACATGGCACGACTGCCAATACAATGCATATAAACAACACATGGTACAACTACCATCCAATTGCATTCAAATAACATATGGCACACTTGCCAAAGCATAATATAATGACAACACAACATTCAAGCATAAGGGAAATAATCACACCTTCAATGCACACCAAATGAGGCATAAATCATAGTCCATCATAGACACATACAAACATGAATCAAGCATCACAATGCACATGCAATTCCATGGTAAACATCACACGTCGAGTCAAAATCTGATGGTGGAAGAAGGAAGAGAGACCTAGGTAATTAGGACAAGGAGTGTCAAATGAGAGAAATACTCACCTCACGGTAGAACATGAGGGCATAACCTCCTCATAGCAACTGGACACTACACCAAAGATTGCTCTTTACACCCAAACCCAAGCAAGGCGGACACTTCACCAGCACATGCAGTTTGGTGTACATGATCTTATTATTAAATTTTATTACCCAATGTGTTTAAATGTTATTCTTGATTAAAACTTCCATTCACTGAATTCCAATGACCACTTTGGGCCATGGAGCACGATGGAAGACACTCCTTTCCTACCCCTAGACCTCTTCCTAAACACCCATAGCACCAATTTGACCAATTGGGTTGTTGGTCTCTTACAATGACTTAACAACTGAGCTCTCAAAACTGTAACTCAAAGATTGGACATCTGAACTGAGTAGCTATCTTAATCACTATGGAGATGCATTTCACTTGTCAACCCAGGAACATGAACTTGAAATGGGTCCACACAATATGTGCACTAAGAACTTCAAAGTAGCCATGTTTATTCTATAGCTAGAAAAGACACAATGCTGAAGATAAACTACTAAAAGGAAGTAGCAGGAATACTGAATATTAACCAACAGCTATTCTGGAATCAAGTACATAACACAAAGTAATAATCTGGGCAAACAAATAGGAAACTACTATGTCTACTTTGGTTGCAGGAACAGACACAGAATAGAATTCTAGTGGCTGCAGGAACATTCAATGCCAGATTTACTAAACACTTAACAGAAAATGCAACTAAACTAAAGGGTGGAATTCTCACCAAGCGGGCACCCTTGGATGAGTATTCCCTAAAACAAATGTAAACTCAGAAATATGAACTCACAACTTTATTTTATTCATTCAAAAGGACAAGTACAACTGAACATGATAACTGTATTACTGAAGACTGGATAGTGCAAGTACAATCTTCGAATAATCAACAACACAACCCCCAAAAAGGAGTATCTGAGTCTTATTTATAGAAGAAAGACTAATAACTAACTAACAGGGTGGTCAACTCCAACAGAATAGGAGGACATCACATTATGAAAAACATAGAAAGTGGAAGGAGGTTACGCATGCCAGGAAATCAGGTCAAGCGAGTTGCTTTAACACAGATTTAGCATAACTAAAACTCCTAAATTCACTCAACAGATATTTAAGATTGGTTACAAAATGGTTGCTTTCCTTCCATTTGATATTTGAATGGCCACCACCTTTGACTTTTGTGGTAAATGACCTTCCAGTAGAATCTTCCTCACTTTATGGATGTCAATTATAGCTACAAAATAATGTTAGTACCCACAAATAATTTCTCATTCATAACCACCTTTGAGTAATATTCATTAACCATATGCAACATTAACATAGATAGTTCAAATAGCATGTCTTTGCCACCAAGGGATATAAGAAATGACTTATGTTCAACAAGTTATGGTTTTGGGGGTAATGACATAGAAAAACCAAGAGTAAAGTATCAAAGTCCAAGATAGCTACAACAAATAGACAATAAAGTTTAACAAAATATGAGTCATAAACTAGACTCATCACTCTCCCCAACCTAAGGCTTTGTTGGTCCTCCAACAGAGAAAGGGTTGTTCTTTTGTTTGTTCAATGCTCTGAAGTTAGCAACTGCCAATTGTCCAATATCTGTCTCTCTGGTGCGTGAAGTAGGATCCCAATAGAATCCTTGCTATCTGTCCAACCTGTTCCATCTTTATTTTTCTTCTGCAATATCATACTAATAAAATCTGTAATTTGGCACTGGCCACAATAGGAGGGGTGGTTGAAAAATTAAGGGAAGCCAAAATTATCCCTTTGTCCTTCCAATCTGAATATATATGTCTGCTCTTCTACATGCTGCAACATAATTCTGCAGGGAGTGAGGTTCTGCCTGTTTTAGCTCATCAGATAAACTAGTCCACCTTTGTGTCAGTTGCCCTTTCACAGATTCTCCAGTAGTGTGTGCCATCTTTTCACATTATATGTATGTTGCTTCTCTTTCCTGCAGAATTCTATTACCATAACTTGGCCTATAAAGCATCCTATGCCAATCATTAAAAATACTTCCTGGATTTCTAGATTCTACTCTAACAGGCAATGGAGTGGTAAATTCTAATTGCTTATAAGCCTTGTACTGTTGTCCCCAACTAACCTCATTTTGCATCCAGGACATAAATGCCCTCAATTGAACATCCCCAACATACAACAAGGGGTTCCACTCATGGTCTTGGGACACAACAAAATTATACAAATAAAATTCACACAACAAATTCTTTATTTCTAGAGGAGCAATCCTATAAGCATTGAAAAATTCAAGAGGAGTTTCAATGGAAGGGTTCAAACCAAAAATAATCCTTGCCAATTTAAAAGAGAGGTATCTTTCTCTTAAATACAGAGCATAGACTCTCAGAGGAGTCCTGCATTCTAACACCTGAGGAACCAAAGTTGCCATACCATCTACTCTCTCTTTTAAAACTGCAATTTATGTATCATTTTCTTTAATCTCTTCATCCCTCTTTTGAATTTTAGCTTTCAACCTACGTTTCTCCCTCTTCCATTCCTCTTCTCTCCTCTACATTTCATTCCACAAATTCATGGCAACCATTTGCATTGAAAAATTAGGAGGTCAGTGAATACCTACCAACAGTTTTCCTAGCACAGATGGTAGTTCTTCCTATAACATGGGTTGTAGGGTTTCTGATTGCTCAGCCAAATTTGGCTGCAGGGTGTCTTGCTGCAGGAACTCATGTTTACTTTCATGTTCTTGTTTCTCCATTTGCTCAGCAGCAGCGGCAAGGTCTGTCAGAGTTACATCTGTTGCTTCCTTAATTATGTCTTCTTTTTCTACATCACTATCATGCCCTACTGGGGTCTCTGTTTCCTCAGCTGCCATTTCATCAATCCTAGGGCTTGTCTGTGTAGATGCACCGGAGGCAGGTTCAACAGGTCTCAATTTACTAGAAGGGCTTTCATGTTTTTCTTCGGCTGTAGGAAGAACAGTATCAGCTTTTCGTTTCCTAGAGTGTAACACTTTCCTTTATGTGGTTTTCTTTTTGGTTTTGCCCTTCTTTATTTCTGCCCTTCTCCTCTGTGCCCTAGTTTGAATTAAATTACCAAGAGGAATATTGTCACTGTCAGAATCTAAAGAATTTTCTTTATCAGCATGCTCTGCTTCAGAAGAGCTAATTTCAATGGTTGGTTTTGTTGTAGGAGGGTTTGCACTAGAAGTTGAAGTTCCTGGAGTAGTTTCAACTCCACATATGGTTCTCCTAGTTCTATGATGTTGTGGCACAGTGACAGGTCGCAAATGACTAGGTATTATTTGATCAATTTCCAGAAATTCCTCCCAAGACATATCGGATACATCATGCAGAGACTTCTCAACAAGCAATTTGATTAAACAGTGGTGAGAGACAGAATTAGGCCTACCTTTTTGAGTTTTAGCGGCCATAATCAAGAGTAGGTGGTGAAGCACATTTGGCACATTCATTCTTCTTCCATGTCTCATATGATTTAGCAATTTAAAATGCACAGAGTGAAGGTTCGACTCTCGACCTTTGCAAGTGATGTATTTCACCACATGAATAGTTACTTGCTTCCATAGCTCTGGCAGAGAGGTTCTTTTGGTTCCCTACTTGTCTATAATCAATGGTGGATCCCTAGGTTCAGTAAACTTGGCCCTAGCTAACCTGGCATCTCTGGCGACAAGGTATTCTTCTCCATCAACAGGCAAACCTGTAACCTCTGCAATTCTTTCTTCCGTGGCCAACACCTCAAAACCTCTTACCACTACTTTACCATCAAACAACGTTTGAGCAAATTCCATCACAATATTTTCATCGAAACCATTTAATTTCAAGATATAGTCTATCCAACCACAATTTCTGAATTTAGCCTGGCTAAGTGTATCCTGTAACAATGCATCGTGAACTGTGGGTTCATTCCGAATTAAACCTCCTCCCATGACTTAGTTGACTGAAATCAATCACACTGCAAAGTTTTTCTACGCAAAATTTGAAAATAAGCTTCACCTTCCTGCAACCCTGTAAGTTTTCAAAAACTCATGCTATCTGCATTTTCTTTTACAGCTTCTTTTCTTGGGAATGCAAGACAAGGGTGGTACAGGCATTAATGAGTGATCAATGAAGGTTGTCATCTCACACTCGCGAGCCATCACCTCACTTAGGATTCAAATTATTCAATTTCAAAAACTTTACTGACATTCAGGCATAAAACATATGGACAGACAGACACGTGGTCATTATATTTACACTCCCTCCCCAACCTATATTTAGGCATGTGTCCACACATGCAGATTTGAGGTATGACAGGACAAGGAAGGGAATAATGACATGCTACAAGAAATATTTATATTAATGTGCAATAATTAAATAAACAAACCACAAGGTAGTTAAGAGAGAATTATTGAGGTGTGTGTACCTTCATTTGTGGAAGATCTGTTGCTAGAATCATGGAGAAAGTAACAGGTAATGCTGAAGAATTTGTTGAGCAATGAATGCAATTGAAGTGGACTGAAACGAGGTGGGATGAAATGTAATCAATAGACATTATGGAAGAGAGAAGAGTGGATATGGGTGGCTGGATGGGCGAAGAAGTGAAAGAATGGACTCCCACGAATGTGGAAATATTTATTATGGTTATTACTGTACCTTGGTTAGCTAGAAGGAGGGACACTAAATCCGCTGCCTTTGGCTGCAGGAAGTTCTGGAGGTGCATGTTGATTGAACTGCTACAGGAAGTCTTCTTTGGAGGCTGGCTTATGATATAACCTGAGTTTATGACCATTGACTAAGAGCTTGAATTTGAGAGGGTCAATAGTAGTAAGCTAAACAGCACCATTGGAAAACACTTCAGCAACTTCATATGGGTCTAGCCATCTTGTCTGTAATTTTCCTACATTTTCTTGATACCTTGAATCATAAAGCAAAGCCCAATCACCAGTCTAGAACTTCTTGTCTTTAATGTATTTTTCATGCCACCTGATTCTCTGATTCTGCACTACTTCTGTATGTTGTAAAGCTGCTTTTCTCATTTCATCCAGAGCATTAAGCTGCATGATTCTTTCTTTCTGTGCTTGAGATAAATCCATCCCCAAGTCAAGTGCAGTTCTAAGAGTTCTATGTTCAAATTCAATAGGCATCATGGTTGTTTTACCATACAGCAACTCAAAAGGAGTAAAACCAGTAGTTGTTTTCCAAGTTGTCCTATAGGCCTAGACAGCTTCTGGCAACCTACTTGCCCAATCCTTCTTATGAACTGCCCCAATTTTGGTCAGAATAGCTTCTAGTTCTCTGTTAGTCACTTCAACTTGGCCATTAGCCTAGGGGTGATAGGGAGTAGACTGCTTGTGCCTTATGTTGTATTCCTGTACTAATGCTGCAATTAGAGTTGAGGTAAATTGAGCTCCTTGATCAGTTACCAATTCTCTAGGGACTCCATACCTTGTCAAGATTTCTTCATAAAGAAATTATGCAACTTTACTGTCTCTTGTATGTTTCATGGCTTTAACTTCTACCCACTTAGTTACATAGTCAGTGCATACCAAGATATAAGATTTACCATTAGATGGAGGATCAAAAGGTCCTACAAAATCTAATCCCCATTTATCAAATGGAGTAACCACAAGCTGAGGATAAAGGGGCATCTCATCAGACTTTGTTGGCTGACCCATCCTTTGACAATTATCACACTTCTTGGTATATCTTTCTACATCCTTGTATAGTGTAGGCCAATAATAACCTGTATTCAAAATTTTCATTGCAGTTCACTCTGCTACAAAATGTCCCCCACAAGGTTCATTGTGACAGGCATGCAAAATGTCATATGTTTCATCTTCTCTCACACATCTTCTCATGACACTGTCTGGTCTAGTGTAGAACAAACATCCAGCAATCCATGAAAAAGGAAATGATTTTTCAATGAGTACCCTTCTTTCCTTAGAAGAGAAATAACGAGGGACTCTTCCTGTGACTAAGTAATTAGCTGTGTCACCATACCAAGGTATTTGCACAGAGAGTGAAAACAAATGTTCATTAGGAAAAGAGTCATCAATGAGCTGGTTATCTTCTAATGTAGTCATTCTTGAAAGAAAATCTACAACCACAATGGCTTTTCCTAGTTTATCCACAATAGTGATGTCAAACTCCTGCATTAACAATACCCATCTTGCTAATCAACCTGCGATGAGTGGTTTGTTCATGAGATATCTAATGGCTGCATGATCTGTGTGCACAAAGATTTGATAACCAATTATGTAGTGCCTAAACTTATTAAGTGCATAGATGACTGCTAACATTTCCTTTTCTGTGACTATATAGTTGAATTCAGCACCCTGTAAGTTTTTTTTGACAAAATAAATAGCATGCTCAATGACTCCTTCCTTCTGGCCTAAAACTGCTCCTATGGCATAATCTGATGCATCAATATGAATGTGAAAAGGAAGTTCCCAATTAGGGCCTTTAAGTACAGGAGCATGGGTTAAGGCTACCTTTAGGTCAAAAAATGCTTTGTCACAGTCTTCATTCCACTTAAATTTAGTATCTTTTGTCAGAAGGGTACATAATGGGGATGCCATTTTGCTGAAATCTTTGATGAAGCGTCTGTAATATCCTCCATGTCCCAAGAAACTTCTGACATCCTTTTGCTTTGCAGGAACAGGCAGATTAATGATGACTTCAATCTTAGCTGGGTCTACCTGTATTCCTTTTTGAGAAATATAGTGTCCAAGTACTACACCTTCCTGCATCACCATGAAGCACTTTGCACTATTTAATGATAGGATGTGATCTTCACATCTTTCCAAAACTTTTCCTAAGTTTGCTAATGCCTCTTCAAAAGTAACACCATAAGTAGTGAAATCATCCATATAGATTTCCATACAATCATGTGAGATATCAGAGAATATGCTAATGGCTGCTCTTTGGAAAGTTGCAGGTGCATTGCATAAGCCAAATGGAAGCACTGAGTAGGCATATGTTCCCTAAGGATAGGTAAATGTTGTCTTCTCTTGATCTTCAGGTGCAATCTGAATCTGATTGTAACCACTGAAGTCCATCCAAAAAGGAAAAGTATTGCTTTCCTGCAAGTGAGTCCAAAACCTGGTCTATGAAAGGAAGGGGAAAATGGTCCTTTTTGGTAGCAGAATTGAATTCTCTATAATCAATATGTACTCTCCATTTTCCTCCCTTCTTGGGCACAAGAACCAGAGGGGACACCCATTGGCTATCTGAGATTGGGTAAATAAATCCTACATCTAATAGCTTCTGTAATTCCTCTTTGACAATTTCTCTTAGTGCAGGGTTGATTCTCCTTTGTGGTAGTCTTACTGGTGTATAATCTTCCTTTATGTAAATCCTTTGAGTACATAATGTAGGATCCAATCCCTTCATGTCATGATAATCCCATGCAAAAGCATTTTTATGTTTCTTTAACAAATTTGCCAAGGACAGTTGTTGTGCTTGAGTCAAGTTATTATTAATATTGAGATATTTGTCTTCTGAAATTTCCACTTGAGTTGTGAAATCAATCATAGTTATCTCATTAATGCTTGGTACCTTAATTTCTTGTGGAAGCAATGTATGTAACATACCTGATGCTATAGGAAGAATTGGAACAAGCATCTTTTCTAAATCAGTAGAATGAGAGGATGATGCTTCTTCAACTGCATAAAGATTTTGTATTATATTGGACAACACCTCTTCCTCTCCTTGAAGCCACAGGAAAGAAGTTCTGCCAATCATCATAAGCTGCTCCACAGAATTAACTTTCTCTACCTCTTCACCAACATGAGGCCAAACAGGATTCTCCATATCATAAGATGGTTGTACAGGTCGGTAAAGAACAAGTGTTTTAGTACTTCTCCCATCAGAGATGGTCATGTCCCCTAATTAACACCCAATATAAGCATCTATTGTGGCTAACCATGGCCTTCCCAAAATAATGGGGTACCCCCCCAATGTAGCTTTAGGAGAAAGTATCATGAAATTAGTTGGTTATTCCCATGAGTCCAGGGATACTACAAGATCCAACTATCCCATCAGGTTTAACAGTAGAGCTATCAGCAAGCTGCAGGACAGTAGGGGTTGGTCGCATAGTTGCAACATTCAGTTGCTGCAGGATATCCTTTGTCATTACATTTATGGCTGCTCCAAGATTAATCAGAGCGTTTCTAATTTGGATTCCATTTATGACAACTCCTACTACAGGACTTCCTGGGTCATTATATTTAGGAACAGTCACTTTTCCAAGCATGATGTCAGCCAACTGTCCCACCACATGGACCATAGTGGGGTCTTTCCTTTTTCTACCTGGCTTCTTAAGGCATGCTTCTTTGATTTCTTTGCCATAGATAGGAACATCTTTTATGGCTTGAAATAGAGGTATCTTAACACATACATGTTTCAACTATTCTAGAATATCAATGGTAGATTCTTCTCTACCACCTTCCATTTCATAGTTTCTAACCTTTGTGGAAATGGTGGTTCTTGGGGAGTCTATTTGACTGTCATTGGTTCAGGATTTTTAGGCACGTCAGATTGAATGGGGGTTTTATTAGGTTCTACTTTCTCCTCACAAAGCTTATTAATGACAGGTCTTAGAGGAGCTATCAAGGTAGTTTCTGAACGGAGATGTATATCACTGACATTCACAGCATATGCAGGGTATTGATTTGGATCAGCAGAATATACTGGCTATTGCTGTGGTCTATTATTTGGGTTAGGTGAGGGTTGAGCTGGTATTTGAGTAGGTTTAGGTATATTTGAATTGGAGCTAGCAGGTGGAGGCATTATGGCAGGCTGTTGGGGCTGAGGAGGTGTCTGCATGTTGGTATGATTTGGCCATTATTGTCCTCCTCTCCATTGAGATGTTTGCTGCCAATTTCCTAGAGGTGACTGTTAATTCCCCGGGGGCTGCTACCACTGGGGTATAGGGTTTTGGTAATTTTGCCAAGCATTTTGAGTGTTGTTCCAAGGCTGAGGTGGATATCCTCCAAAACTAGATGGAAATGGTTGTTGCCATTGATTACCAGATGCATAAGTATTAAAATGTGGACTAGCATATGATAGTGGATCTGGTGACATACCTTGTCTTGGAGCCCATGGCCTTCTTTGTACAACATAGAAGACTTGATCCTCTTCAACTTGTATTGGCTTGAACTCAGGTGGAATCTACTTACTATCAATGTTAGCCACCAACTTGCATCTGCAGTCCCTCTTCTTTTGTCTGCAATGAGGATAATATTCTGCCAACATTGCCTCAGCCTCTTCATGCTTCTTCTTTGCCTGGAGTGTATCCAACTAAGTAGCCATATTGTTTATAATATCTTGCTTAAAATCAGATAGCAAGTGGCTTATCTCCATCCTTGAAATTCCATTGATAGAGGTTTTGCCCACAAAGGAATAATAACCTCTTCCTTTCTTCATGGCAGCTCTGGAATAATTCTGGCACAACTTCTTAATATCATCCCAAGACACTTGGGTAATATCTCCTCCTCTCATTAAATCCAAAGCATCCATGCAATGCTCACTTATTCCCCTGAGGAAGAGCAATTTCTGAGAGTCCTCAGTGAGTGCATGATGAGGAGACTTTTGTAAACAAAACAAGAACCTTGAGATGTAATCCTCCAAACTCTCATCTTCTTTCTGCTGCATTCTAAAAACATCATTGCCTCTCATATCCCCACTCTTACAGTAGTCTTTATATTTCTCAAGAAATTTATCTTTCATTTCTTCCCAGGTATTGACAACATCACTACCTAGACTCATAAACCACCTTAATGCAGCCTCCTTCATGGTAGTAGGAAACAACTTAAGTCTATGAGCATCAGTAGTATAGTCATAGCTTCTGTAGAGGACATCAATTTCAAACAAAAAGGTGTCTGGGTCCTCTGTTGCAAGTCCATAAAACTTGGGGAGAGCCAAAGTAGGTATATTCTTGAGATTATCCACTTCATTTTGTAGAGCAATCAGGAATGGAAATGGTGGTTGATTAGGTACATTTTGGGCAGCCATGACTGCTTGACATACTATCAAAGCAAAGGGATTTTCAACTAGATTTGGGGTATCTTGTTCTTCAGAGGAGATGTCAGAGCTATTCAAATTAGGGAATGCATCAAGGAAAGGATTCATTTCTGCTTCTTCTGCTGGGGGAGTCAAATCATTAGGAAGAAATCTCCCTAAAGCATCTCTTCTCCTACCTCTATGCATGCAATATACTCAGTACCAGCTACTTCTCACACAAAAAATATTGATGGGTTATAAATGGTTTCTTCCTAACTAACACACTTTTTAAGGAAAAACTGTAAGGAATAACACTAAAAAAAATGACTCCAGAGATTTTCTTAGTTTGACACCATCCTCGGCAATAGCGCCAAAAATGTTGGTCTCTTACAATGACTTAACAACTGAGCTCTTAAAACTATAACTCAAAGATTGGACATCTGAACTGAGTAGCTGTCTTAATCACTATGGAGATGCATTTCACTTGTCAACCCAGGGACGTGAACTTGAAATAGGTCAGCACAGTATGTGCACTAAGAACTTCAAAGTAGCCATGTTTATTCTATAGCTAGAAAAGACACAATGCTGAAGATAAACTACTAAAAAGGAAGTAACAGGAATACTGAATATTAACCAACAGCTATTCTGGAATCAAGTACATAACACAAAGTAATAATCTGGGCAAACAAACAGGAAACTACTCTGTCTGCTTTGGCTGTAGGAATAGACACAGAATAGAATTCTAGTGGCTATAGGAACATTCAATGCTAGATTTACTAAACACTTAACAGAAAATGCAACTAAACTAAAGGGTGGAATTCTCACCAAGTGGGCCCCCTTGGATGAGTATTCCCTAAAACAAATGTAAACTCAGAAATATGAACTCACAACTTTAAATTATTCATTCAAAAGGACAAGTACAACTGAACATGATAATTGTATTACTGAAGACTGGATAGTGCAAGTACAATCTTCGAATAATCAACAACACAACAACCCCCAAAAAGGAGTATCCAAGTCTTATTCTTAGAAGAAAGACTAATAACTAACTAACAGAGCAGTCAACTCCAACAGAATAGGAGGATGCCACATTATGAAAAACATAGAAAGTGGAAGGAAGTTACGCATGCCAGGAAATTAGGTCAAGTGAGTTGTTTTAACGTAGATTTAACATAACTAAAACTCCTAAATTCGCTCAATAGATATTTAAGATCGGTTACAAAATGGTTGCTTTCCCTCCATTTGATATTTGAATGGCCACCACCTTTGACTTTTGTGGTAAACGACCTTCCAGCAGAATCTTCCTCACTTTATAGATGCCAATTATATCTGTAAAATAATGTTAGTACCCACAAATAATTGCTCATTCGTAACCACCTTTGAGTAATATTCATTAACCATATGCAACATTAACACAGATAGTTCAAATAGCATGTCTTTGCCACTAAGGGATATAAGAAATGACTTATGTTCAACAAGTTATGGTTTTGGGGGTAATGACATAGAAAAACCAAGAGTAAAGTATCAAAGTCCAAAATAGCTACAACAAATAGACAATAAAGTTTAACAAAATATGAGTCATAAACTAGACTCATCATGGGCATGGCACATATTTCGAGGTGACAAAATCACAATTTGACAAAAACACAACATATTCTCAAAAAATGCAAAATACCATTCTAATTGGGAGACAACTCATCCCACAAACTAAAACATCAAGGAAATGCATATAAAGCAATTTTTAGGTTTTCAAGAATAGAGAAATAAGTGGCACGGATTTCAATGCACCAAAATGTCCCAAAACATGACATAGTCTCACAAGATGTAGAATTACATAATATGAAGGATTCAACTCATCCCTCAAAGCAAATCATAAAGGAAATGCATAGAATTCAATTTTCATGTTTTCTAAAAGTGCAAAATAACCATAAGGCCCTAAAAACTCCATTGGAGCTCTCTTTAGCACCTTGACCAAAGTTTGACCAATTTTCTAACTTTTGTTTTTCTATAGCTATGGATGATCTGACAACTACCCATAATAGATAACATGCCCAACAACTAATATATGCAATAAAAATGAGTTGGGGATTCCCATAAAAAAATTGTCAGGGTTTTGTCTCTATTTCTATGTTTCCAAAATGGAAAATACATGATATAAATAAATAACCAGCTGAAATATTTTTTCTAAGTTTCCTACAACTAAGCAAAGCCATCTTCAACCATTCTAGATGGTGTGGCATGAAGGAAACAAAATAAATAATTTAAATGAGAAGATTGGAGAAACTTACCTTCCAATACAAGCAAAATCCAAGGAAAAGAATGAGATTGAATGTCAAATTCAATCCACACACAACAAGCAAACACCAAGCTCTTAAATCCAATCCAAACTCCAAGTAATTCCAAACAAAACTCCCTTCCAAGCAATCAGATATCTTTTTTTCAAGCAAGAGGGTTTCAAACAAAGGAGAGCAAATTCTGGAGAGAAAAAGAATCATGCAAAATACATGTCTTTTTCCTTTTATTGCTCCAAAGGCACTATTCCTTTTTTGATAATAAAATAATCCTTTGTGATTTAATAAATCAAATCAAAATTATAGAATTTGCACCATTAAACTATTTAATTCAACAATTAAATAATTGAATGACTCTTTAGCAAATCAAATAGGCATATAAAATAACATTGTAATAATTCCATTTCACTAAAAAAAGTCCAATTAACTCACTCAAAGCAATAGGGAAATAGTTAGTCAAACAAACTCAACTATTCTAAATAGTTTATTGCCATATAACTCAGTCTCATTCTGAAAAGTACAAACACGCCATACTAGGCATTCAGTTTTCTCATTTAATGCAATTTCTACCTTTTTACGGAAAAATATCAAATTTCAGAATTAAACCGAAATCACTCAAATTTGTTACACATGCATATAATGATGCAACAAAAATTTTAACTAAAGCAGAAATAGCAATTTCCAAATTAAAATCATTAATTTAATCCAAAACACGGAAAACACATTTTTCAAACCATTTGAAAATAAAGTGCAAAAATGCTAAGGAAACATATGCAAATGATTCCAAACACACATCACGGGTTTCCACAATACAAGGATAAGGATGAGATGGCTTAGCGTCCCATGTCAACCTTCTCCACATTTCCCATATTAGTTAACACCTATAATTACCTGCACACTCAAGTCAACCAGCAGGCGTACCTGCTCCACATATAATAGCCGAAGCAACATAATCCACTCCAACGTGGTATAATCACACATGATATAAAATAATCACATCCACTATAATCATCTATGACTAGCATGATCCAGGAACATGATGCATAACGAAAATATTTCACAATGCGGGAATAATATGACAATCACAACTATAACAAGTATAGTAAAAACAGTGAAGCTGAAGCACTGGAATAATCTAACATGCACAATCACAACGTATGCATCCCATAATGCATAGTTGGAAACCAAATAAAAAAGCACAACCCCATCAGAAACACCTCGATGGTCATGCAGAATACACCCTCGAAACCCATCGATGGCACCATAGACCTCATCAGCAAGTTTGATGCAATGCATCAAAGCATAATAATCACATAATACATTGATACACACTCAGAACATCATATAACACATGAATCAAAAAGCACACAAGGCACAAACTAGGGTGGGCCTTACAGGCTCGATCTTGTCCTTGAATGTTATTGTGGAAGAGGGTTTGATCTAGTGTGCATACTAGTCTTCTTCATTCTCTTTTTCATACATAACATTTTGGTGAACCCATAGTATCTTACACTTTGGCATCCTTCTTGATTCATATCTGAGCTATTTTCTACCTTAGATCTGATTATATTCCATTCATTCATCATTTTACATAAGTTCATAGCTCAATTTCATTTTTAGGGTTTCAAAACTCCTTGCATTTTTAGTAAATCTAGCTAATCTTCAAACTAGGGTTTCAAGATTGACGTTTTGTGGTAAATATTGTTACATTATTGGATTGATTGAAGGATTTTAGGCTGTTGTATCTTATCATCCTTGCTGTTTTAAGACATCTTTTGCATATTTGCATTAAAAAGGTGAAAAAATCAAGCATCTTAGGCTTGCAAAAAGGCATAGTTTTGCATTGCTTTCATTGCATATGATAGAAAGATTTAAATTTATGATTTTTACATCAGATATGATCCATATTACATTATACAATCATTTCATGTTGTTGTACCTTGCATTTGAAGATCTCATTTGCTAGGGTTTTGTGGAAAAACTTGCATTTTTCCTAAAACCTAGTCAATTTCAAAAGCTTGGGTTTGTAGTCAAAATCTTATTTCAGATTTTGCTGCTATCATAAAAATATTAAATTCAGATCTAGCATTAATTTATTGCATATTTTCATTGTTCATTTGAAAATTTTGCATCATTTCATACCTTGGTTTAAAAATTCACATGTTTGTAATTACACATTGTGTATTTCAACATAAGCAGTTTGACATCTATTTAATATTTCTTTGCAAGAAATATTAGAAGTGTCTATATTACCTTTTGTGCAGCACTTTTAACATCTTCATCACTACATTTGTAGTGACACTAGTGTGTTATTTGTTCCTTGCAAAAAGCTTCAAAAACCCAGTTTCCTCAACTAGTGTTGTGGTGTACAAAAGTCTCTCATATTGGTTGTATTTAATAAATGAATAAATCTTATTGTACATTGTTGTTCTAAGACATTTCATGATGGCATATTCATGTTATTCCTCTTTGAAATCTTTTCATGAGTACATCTTAGATTTTGAAAAATTCTCTAAATTCACTAATGTGAACCCTCATGTTCTAGAACACATAGCATCCGTAAATGATATTGATGTTTCTAAATGTTCTACATATGAACTCAAATTACTTTGTTATATACATGATTTTGATAGCTTCACAATACTCATGGATGTGTATCCTTTTATATTAAAAGATTTAACCAAATTCATCTCCATGAATACGTATGAGAAAGATGATTGTGAAGGTTCTTCTTCTTCTATTACTACTATAAATCATGAAAATGCCATGGATCTACTATCTAAAGTATATGATGATGATTCTATGAGTTATCATATTCCTCCTTTAGCTAATTGTTCAAGTACTTTGGACATCACTAAGGATGTGAAAACTGTGAATAGTTCTCCTTTGGTTGCATGTTCAAACCCCTTGGACATCACTAAAGATACAATCATCGACAATTCTTCTAACAACATTTATCTTCTCTTCATCACAATGCTCTCCTTTCAAAAAATGAAATATTGGTGGATGAAAAAAGGTCTCTCACATTAAATCCTTTAGGGGATGAATGTCAAGCTTAATCAAAGTAACAACAATATTAATTCAATCATCACTAATAGACTTATCCCACCCACTAAGGGAATATTGGATAAGTGTACTAATGTTCCTAAACTCATTGTGAATGGGGCATATAATGTGCCTCCTCACTTCAAACTGGTGATTATGGTTCAAGGTGCTCCAACACCACCTTAACCCCTGGTTACATTCTTAATTTTGCAAAATAAATTACTCAAGGAAATCAAGCGTATCAAAATGTGTCCCAACAACCCTATTACAATGTGGTTGCTCACACATACAATACGCAAAATAATAAACAAAGTAAACAACAATCAAACATTCTGATCAATTTACCAATTTCTCAACCCATTCTTGCTCAACCACCTCATCTTACTCATAAAGTTGCTCAAAATTATGATCATTTTGAGCATCTTCGTGCTACTCCTGCTAAGACTTCTCTCTAGGAACTCATACAAACATCACCTACATACCACGGAATGCTCCAAGAAGCTTTACAAAAGGTGATTGTACCACCTGTTGTTAAGCCTAATGATGTAGCAGCTTTGTTAGATTGTATGTATGTGACAAAAATAAAAATTTTGTTCCAACAACATGAGTTACCATCAATGGAAGTTCATAATCTATATGATCCCCTTATAATCTTTATCATAATAAACAAAAAGTTGATAAAGTGAGTTATGGTTGACAATGGATCAGCGCTTAATGTTTGTGGTATTAATTTGCTACATAAAATCAACATTGATATAAATTTAATTAAATCGGATAAACTTAACATTCATGGCTTTGCTAATGTTGGTAGACAATCCCTGGGTACCATAACTTTACCCATAAAGGTTGAACCCATGACATTATCTACCCTTTTCCATGTCATGTCGGGTGCACTTTCATATAATATGATTCTCGGTAGACCATGGATTCATACTATGGGGGTAGTTTCCTCTACCCTTCATCGATCAATAAAGTTTATTTACGAAAATAAACTTCACACCATCAAAGCCGATTCAAAGTTAGAAATTTGTTTACAAATTTAAACACAAAAACAAGTTATCAATCATAATACTTTGAATAACTTAAAAGTTGATTCATCAATACCTCTTGCCGCAGATAATGGTGTGCAAGATTTAGCATCACTATCGAATGCATTTCTTGGTGACGATTGGGGTACATTAGATTTTACTTCTTCCTTTATATGGGACTATAAAATCAATAACTCTAATTCTGACACATCAAAAGTTGCTTCGATCTCATCCAAGCAATCTTTGGAAACACCTAAGAAACCTAAAGTTTCTTTACTAGAAAATAAAGACAATACTTTCACTTCCACTACAAAATACAAGACTTATGAGGCCCACCATCTCCTAAAGAGATGGACTCTCTCTATGGTCATGGATTTAAAATACTTTACAAAAATTGCGACTACATAGGCAATGGTTGTGGTGTAAACCAACAAGAAATCAAAGTCCCTTTAGAAGATGTGGCACATAACTCTTCAACTGGTATTGGATACTGTTCTTTGAAGCCCACCAAAGCTTATCGTCATCCTAAACTTAATGTTAACATGATATCAACAAGTCCAAGATTAAATATGATATATCCTAAGATGATAGACATGGATTATCTGCAAGGAAATATCCCATTGAATCAGGTAAGTATTTCTCCCTCCTTTAGCCACACTCGATGTAACAACTATTCCAATTGCTCTCAAGGGTGGCCTCCTCCTAGATATATGTGTTAATAATGTCATGTTGTGCTCCCTCGTATTGTGTTAAATGTTGTTTAGGTCTCCTTGGATGACCCTTGATACTCTTGTAAGGTCAAGGATACAAGGAGCCCGCCTCCATAGTGATACTTCTTCTATTTGTTTCTTTATTCTTCTATTCACTTCTCTCTTATTTCAATTATTGTGTGTGGTGCCTTGGGGGCATAACATTATGGAGGGTGCCTTGGGGGCATCCTCCCACGTTGTGAACCTAAGTCACTTTTGTCTCCTCTCTCATTTTTAGTGTTTACATTCTTCAGTGACTCTACTATTTAGCAAATGACAAAAACAAATAAATACTGATAAGGATCGTGCATCCCTACAATAAGAAAATAAAATGGACCTAGTCCATATATGAAGATGGGTTAATTTGACATTGATGCTTGACTAGTAGAATCACTTTGTGTTGTGATGTGATCATGTGTTGTGGTGTGAAATTCTTATAACAAACCTTTGCAATACTCTAATATGCTTCTATGCACTTTGGAATGTTTTGTATCTCACCTTGTCGCTATACTCATTTTTGAGATACCTGCAATATAACCTAACGGCTATACTTGGATTTCAAACCCGTAAGTATAGCCTTGGTTTGTTTATTTGGTATATTATCTTATTTCTATGCATGAATATTATTGATGATTAGAATTTGATACTAACACGTGTGATTGTTGGGAACATTCGAAAGCTCTTGTTCCCTTGCATGTTTTCAATTTTACCTTAAATATGATTGCTACCGACAAGCGGGAGAAATCACTTTAAGGTGGGGACATATATTGTGGTAAATACTTGGATATTTTAGATATTATTGATAAAGCATGTTTTGTGTATACCTCCTTTTTATTGTAAGATGTCTGCACAATGCATGTGGGGTTGTATACTTTGTGTATGCTTCCTTTTCACTGTAAGGCATCTGCAAATGCATGTGGGGTTGCATTTTGAAAGCCCTTCTACAGAAGGCAGGATTGTGTCTTCCCTTAAGCGGTTGCACATCCTTTTAAAATTCCTTTGTGGAGGCGGGGTTGGATCTTGAGTTATTCACCCTTAAGCGTGTCTTTGGTGGTTGTGGTAGCATAGCTTAATCGTCAGGTGTGTTTGGCGTGTCTTAGATAGTGGAGTGTAGCGATGAGATCCTCTGTATCACCTATGTTTGTTGTGTATAAGATGTATAGTGTGTCAACAACTCACTCTATGATGCTCGTGTATTTTGTGTCTTTCGCATGTTTGGCACATCTTGTGTGTTTTATGTGTTTTTGGTGGTAGTGTGTAGTGATGAGCTCCCCCCATCGCCTAGTTAGGGTATATATTTATATAATCATTTAATCATGTCTTCTCTGTGCATTGAGGACCATATTCATGTCTTCTCCGTGTATTGTGTGCTTCACTGTCTTCTTTGTGTATTGCATGCTTCCTTACTATATTCTCTATATTTTGCATGACTATCAAGTGTTTTCTTATGTTTTCCTAAGCCTGGGGGCTAGAAATAGTCCTTCAAACTTAGGGTGTGTCTTCTCTCTAGTGTTTGATATGCTTTGACCATACTTTAATGCATGCACTGATCATAAGATCATACACACATTAAAGTGGGGGCTAAATGTTATGGATTAAAAAGTGGATACTTGCCTTTTTACCTCCTTGTTTAGCTCCTAGGTCCCCGTAATTACATTATACATTATAATTGATCATCCCGAAGAGATTGCCTGGCACCAATGTGAATTTGGGACCTTGGGCCCTTCCTTAATCTCATATCGAACTAAAAAGTGGCTCCTCGACTTGGGCGCCAACCGCCCAAGTCCTCCCTGATTGGTCAGGGCCAATTAATTTTATTTCAGCATAAGATCTTTAAAAAGGTTCCTCTTTGTCAGTTCTTGTGATTTAATTTGACGAATGTTAGCGGGAAAGCATATATAAGTGTGGTTTTGAATTCATTATAAACCTAGATAGTGATAGCCAACTTGAAGCATTGGAGTAAAGAACATTCAAAGCATTCATTGTGATTCTAGAGCATATTTTGTATTGTCATTGTGTGTGTTATTGTAGGTTTGAAGTTATCATCTATCTCTCCTTATGAGTTGAAGAGCATTCATCCTCCTAAGGGTTTCATCACATAGGTGACATCATTGTTGTTCATCATCATTTGATTTCATCTCATTGATTTATGTTTCGCCTCTACCCTACAAGGGTAAACACTCTTTATCTATCAACAGTGTTGGGAAGCTTGAATGCTATCCTGGGATTTAACTGAGGCAAGTCCCTAAACACCATAACCCCCAAACCCCTTCTCTTCTTCTTGTAAGCAGGTTACAGGTGCGAGATTTGGGAAATGTGAAGATACAAGAAGACTGAGTAGGGATCAGGGTTTCAAGATCTAAAAGAAGTTCAAGAATATTCCCTTGAAAAGACTTGGGTGGTTGCCACCCTAGTCTTTTGACCTTTTTGGCTCCAGATCTGGCTTCAAAGCAGTCTCTAGAGCATTTTCTCAGTTATGACTTTTGGCAGATTCTCACTTCCAAGACTTGGGTGGTTCGTATTTCATCCTTCTAACACCTTTGCTTCTAGAATCAAGTTCTCCTCTATTCATTGATCTTGGTGCTTCTTTCAGATTGTCTGTATCTATCTCCGTTTGTAAGTTATGCTTTGATCTTTGTCAACTAGGGTTTAGTGCATATTTGACCCAGGGTTTCATAAAAAGACTTGATTAAATCATATCTTTCCATAGAAAACAAGAGTGCAAGATCTATAGTTGAGTCCTCCTCCATTTGGTAGTGATTTGGCTCTGTCTTGTCCTTGAATTTTATTGTGGAAGAGGGTTTGATCTAGTGTGCATGCTAGTCTTCTTCATTCTCTTTTTCATACATAACATATATATGGTTAACTCCTTGCATTATATGTAAGCCTTATGGGCATATTAAAAATTTCTTCTCTCTGTAAATCTTCCACTTGTAAAAGCATTGTATTATGTAAGACCTATGGGTAATATGTAATGAACTTGGAGGGGGTTGGTTTGAGGAGTTCTGGGCTCCAACAGAAACATTGTAAGACATCACATCATTTTTTTAAACATGAGATTATAAATTGTGACAAGATGACTTTCATGTAGTCCAGAATACATGCTCTTCCTTTTGGCATATATTTGTGTCTTTGTTTATCACTGTCAAAGAAGACCTATGTTACTGGGGCACTTCATTTTTTCTTTTATAAAAATTGACATGTGATGACCCCTATTAACATTAAGGGGGAGTGTTAGAACATAATGTTAGTAGGGGTCATACTCTTATAACATTTATATAATGTTCTAATATAAGGTTATAAAACCTTATGTTATAAAGAATATACCATTTAATATTTAATAATCTAATAACTATCAGATTATTAATTATTTACAAATGGTTGCTTTGAATGGGTGTGACTAATACCCCTTTAGGTATTATGCCACCCCTTCTCCTTTATTTAAGGAGGTTATCTCTCATTTGAGGGCATGGGAATTTGGAGTTTTATAGTGAATTATATTACTATGCACATCTTAGGTTTAGTCTATTCTTTAATAGATTATATTTTGTAAGTGTTTTAATAAAATGATGCTTTATGGGGTTTCTTACCCGAAAGGGTTTTCCCCATGTATATCTTGTGTAATGTGTTAAATCTATGCTTGTATAATGCTCATTCTATTTATTTTATATTTTGTTTATAATGATTAGTATCATAAGATCCTAATTTCTAACAAATTAGCATTGCAATGGTTGAAGCACCTTCACAAGTTGCTCTATCCCTCTCTGCTCCTAAATCAACAAATAATCATAAGTTTACTCCTCTTATAGAGTCTCTCTATTCTATTCTCTAATAGCTCCTAAATAATGATTTGGTACAACTACCGCCTATTCATCCTCTTGACACTTGCAAGCCAGTTTTGCCTTCTTATGACCCAAAGGCCTTTTTTTAGTTCCATAAAGTCCCTCACCATGCCACAAAAAGATGTCTGCATCTGATGCACATAGTGCAATACCTCACAACTAGAATGTCATCCAGGTCTCTGATACAAATGATAAAGTAAATAAATTAGTCACTCCACCTAACCAGCATTTGTGAATCTATACAAATCCCATGCCACATCATTATTCCAATTTTGTCGACCTTGCTTCACCTTCTGTGGCACTGGATGCAACTCTTGGCATTTCCTCTTCTTCTTCCTTTACCCAAATGGTAGGCATGGTGGATGTTCGCTCTTGCCCCATTCAAGAGCAACCCATTCCTAAACCTATCATTTCCTTCCCTTCTGTAGATATCCCTACTGATACATATGAGGGTCCTCTTTACATTGCTACTGAGGTAAATGGGAAGCCTATAAATGGTGTCTTAATTGACCCTGCTTGCTTGGTAAATGTAATTATAGAGGAATTCTTGTATATCCATGAACTGTATAAAGACATCTACAAGAAAGAAGAGGTCTATATATTGTGTCATGATAGGATGTCTCGCGCCACCCTTAGTTTTATCACCCTTCTCGTCTAGGTGAGACCTAAAACCCTAGATGTTCCTCTCTTGATTATTCCCACATCAGATCACTTTCATCTAAAGCTAGGCCATCCATGGCTCCCTGCAATGAGAGTAGTCCCCTCGATAGTTCATAAGTTCCTAAAGTTTCCTCATGATGACATTGTGCATACAATTTGCCACAGTAAATTCAAGCCTCTTTCCATGTGGGAAACTTTTCCTTGGACTAATTTTGGCCCGCTCTAACTGAGCATCTCCATCCACGCAATGAATTCTTGTTCCTTTCATACCAAAAGTTGAATGCCACTTGGATTGCATAGTTATCTGTTGGCCCTTCCTCTTCCTCTCTTGTTGCCATTTCCCACTTGACTACCTTGTCTTTGGAGGTTGTTTCAGTTCCTTAAACTATTTCCCAAGCAATTAAAGGAAACCAACCTATACAAAGTGCACTACCCCACCCCCACTCTCCTAGTTTATACTTAGAGGTCCCATCTCTAGTCTCTTATTTGAGACCTAGAGGTCCACAACCAATACAACCATTTGTGCCATGTGCTCCTATGATTTCTTAGCCTTCATTGGCTTCTCTTGTTCCTCCTGTTGCTTTTGTGGCCTAGGGAAAGCAACCCATCTTGAGGAATCCTCCCCTCCCTCTATGAACCCTCGACCTTCGATGGATACTCCTATTCCTCCTACCCCTTCTATGGCATGAGGAAAGAAGCCCATATCACGAGATCTCCCTCCTCCCCCTATGGTTGCTCAACCTTCAGTGGTTCCTTCCTTTCCTCCTCCTGTCCCTAAGATAGAGGATGAAAAGGAACCCATGTTGGGAGACCCCCCAGCTCCTTCAGAAAAGGCCTTGGCTCGCACACAACGCAACTAACTTGTGAGAGATCACAAGCGTTATCAACGTGTTGTAGCCCAAGAGTGTGCCGCTATTGTGCATCCTCTTCTTGATCATCCTCTTCCCATGCAACTACCACTGGACCTTGCCTCTCCTTCAAAGCCTTAGCCTTCTCTTTCTCAACCTACCTCTCTCTCTCATCCCTAATTGCTTCCTCTCCTTCATTGGACGAAGATGAAAGTCACCCTAAAAGGATGCAAGTAATCTTGGTTCCTTCTATGGAGAGTCCTATTCTTCCCTCCACCCTTGACATTCCACCCTTCTACAAACCCTTGGACCTTCCAAATGTCAGTGTGATCTCTAGTGCCACTCTGTCTACTCTTGTGTCATTCTAGCGTACCCATCATGCAACTTTCTCTGACATCCTTTGCCTCACCACCATTGATATAGACATTGCACATCCACCACCAAAGCATAATCTTGAACATTACCCCACCCATCCATTTTACAAGTTAAAGCATGTGTCGTCATCTCTTCCGTCTCTAAGCCCTTTTGCATCACTTCTTCCACAGGTCTATGGAGGATCTCCCTCCACCCGTGACTCACAATGCTCATGTTTCTACAAATAGCATTGCTAAGCCATGTCTAGTTCGGTATTTAGATTCTAATTCAAATGATTCCTCCCCTACAGAGTGAATCTTTGAGTCTGGTACAAATATCCCTTCATTATCTATGATTTTCTCTCAATTGTTAACAATTGGCTTGACTAGTGCCCAGGAGGATCCTACTCTTGTTGATGATCCTCTACACTTAGTTCCTGGGGAGTTTGCTAGTACTACTCTTAATGTGGTCCCTTTATCAACTCTTCCACCATCCCCTATGATAATGAAGATTGGGGTAGATGATTTGATGATGCCAAACCCATTAGGGTTGTACCTTTGTCTCATATGTTTTTATGTGTTTTCCTCCTTGCTTGTCATGTTTCCCCTATGAATGTGTTTTATATGTTTGTTAGTTTTTCTTGGAGGACCCACGATGCCCTTGTAGACACGTGGATACAAGAGGAACAAAAAAGTTGTGTCATTCATCTATTTGTTTCTATATTCCTCTATTTGTTGTACACTTGTTTGTTTTAACATTTTGGGGATGATGAAAAGTGTTGAAAGATTTAGCTTCCTTCCATGTTGACCAAAAAAATTTATTTTTCTTTGGTTTATTTGTGATCTTCCTTTGTACTCATAGTTCTACATGCTTAGGGAATAATGACAATTCTATAAGTTGTCCCTTAATGATTCCCTTCCCAAATGCATACTGACCCCAAAGAAGGTAGATCCCTTTGTGTATTTTTAGTGATGTTGCTTGTTGTATGTGACATGTGTTTGTATTGCTCGGTGTCATACCATGCTTACACAAGCATTTGTGTATCATGCCTACAACATCACGTGCATTGCCTCTCCTTTGGGGCATCTTCTTTCTCTTGACGTGGCTTATGGAACATATCTTTGTATATAGATATGTTTCCTAAAACCTCTCTTCCCCTTTTCTACCTTAAGATCAATTGCATATTGATTCTTTATGCAGTTATTTTAAGGTGGGGGCATACTTTCATGCTTTACACTATTGCACACACCACATTGATGGTATGCTTGTCACAGTATTAACTCTTAGCGGCATTTGTAGCTTGTGGTCCTAAGAAGACACACTTTCTTGGCCTGACCATGCTTTTCAACTTCTCCTTTAACACTCTTTGTGAGTCACCTAACAACGTAGTTTGTTAGTCCTAGTGGCCCACAAGATTTTTGTATGGTTCCTAGCTCTCGTAGTGTGCTATAAATGCCCTTTTTGCATTTACGTTCTTTTTCTTTCGTGTGTGTGTTTTATGTTAGATTAGAATGTGTATTAGATAATATGGTTTGCTAACCTTAATGTTTTGGAAAATCATATTCGATCTAATCGTCTTAACATAGATTTTATATATATACCACCTTGGGAATAGTCAACAATAGGCTAAAAATAGCCTCTTACACCTTCTTATAGATTGTCATAAGATGCTATGCAAAGATGATCCAATAATAGTTGATTCCTTACAACATGTACGGCACTAATAACAAAAGATGCTCTTACACTTATCATAAGTCATTATTAAACTTGGATGCCCACCTTTCACCTACAATAACTCCAAAGATAAACTTACTTTTTATCATCACCATAAATAAATATTTACTACTGTCAATGGAACCTTCATCCCCTATGAATGCATTTACAAATAATATCAAGAATAAATAAATACATGGGATTTACAAGGTTGATGGCACGTTAATCCTAACATTTCTTGCATGAGGAAACCAAGGGGCAATCCTTAATCTTATGATTGAAAGATTGACATCTGAGGCAAGTAAATTTGGCAGATTAAGATAAAGGACATGTTGGATATGACATATTTGACCAATTTGAATATCCATAGTTTCTTTTAAATGTTTAGAGAGGTCAACCTTGACATAGAATCATTTTTGGGGATGGGCCAAGAAGAACTAGTCCGGATCGACATAGACAACTTTACCAAGGGAGCCGGCAATAGTAGTCAATAAATACCAGCATAGTAAAGGAAAACCTAAGAATTCCACCCAAACAGGAACATGAAGAGCCCTTTCATCAAAGACAACAAAGTCTCAAGTTCAGGGTTGGAAAATTAAAAGGGAAGCACAAACAAACCAAGGGTCATGTTTAAGAATGGCCTTCGCATGGCTAGCTTCAGCAAAGTGAAACAAGAAAAACCATTAGTGAGGTTTTGGACAACATCAATGCAGACCCCATGCAGGGCCCAAGCTTTGTTGGCCCATCTCTCAACATGCTTTCAGGGGGGACCCTCCCAACAAAATAGCCTATTAAAGTAAAATGTTCTAGCCATTTACAAGCAATATCAAACTCCGGGATGGGCAACACTAGATCTAGAGGGGACTCAGAGTTCATACCTCGTGGAACACCTTGGGAACGAACTTTCTAGGATGCTTGTTTAGCAGAGCCTTCCTTGAGAGCCATAAAACCATCAACACCAACAAAAACTACTAGGTTGATAAAGTTTGAGGCCATTAAGAAGGCTAAGGGAAAGCCCTCAAGTGTGACAATCTAAAATCTTCCGCAATAAATGTAGAATAATGAAAATTCTTGCACAAAGGCACACTATGACATCAGAAAACTAAATGACACAAGGCTAAGACCAAAACCCTAGTAGAGCTCATGCAACCTCCCAATGCTACTTTCAACAAATAAAAACCATATTTTAAAATGTTGATGTCTATGTATTTAAAAAATAAAAGTAATTTTTGAATAGTTTTTCTTTCAATTATTCTTTCAAGGCCATGACATAGATGCTTCTCCCCTTATGTTGCCACCAAGACACGAGATCACATGCTTATCCCCCTATGTTGTCACTATAGGTTATGTCTCTAATAAAAAATAGTTACCTCAAGAATGATATCTCTTGGAATCCTTGGCATAGATTTATTTAAGATAGTTATGCTAATTATGTTAAAAATTACATGTTTCTATAGTTATTACATAAAATTTAAAGTTAACCATTAAAAAATAAAATAAAATCCTCCTTATTAAATAGAAAACCCTAGAAAATAGCAAGGAAGGACAACAAATGTGAACAAAGGACTATACATAATTATCTTCAATAACATTTTAAGTATAATAAATTACTATCCTAAAATAGATTACCAATTCAAAATAATGTTTATTAAAGTTGTGTAATATTTAAATATATAAAATTTAATTTATCAAAAAAAAAAAAACTTAAAGAAAAAATACATACAAACTTGAGGATACACTTGACTATAAAACTACCATTAATTTAAAACTTAAACTTATTTAGCTTGATTAAATTAAAAAATGGTTTCACCCCTTCAAAACCTATTTTATCTACATAGTCAAAAACTTGATTAAATTAAAAAAGATTTAGGACCCCTTCAAAAAAAACTTAATTAAATTAAAAAATAAAAGTCTATTTTTTAAAAATATATATTTAACTGTCTTTTTATTTATAAAAATCTATAAGATCATGGGAGTCTCCAAGTTTCTTTAGTCAATAAGAATTCTAATAAATAGTTTTTAATATTCTTAATTAAATAATTTACATGTTTACTTTGACCAAAACAAATATTTATTTTAAGTACGAAAAATTATATGGAGAACATTTAATTAATTGATTATAAAAATCTATAAGATTGTGGGAGTCTCTAGTTTCTTTAGTCAATAAGAATCATCATAAACAGATTTTAATATTCTTAATTAAATAATTTACATGTTTACTTTGACCAAAACAAATATTTATTTTAAATAAGAAAAATTATAACTAGAACATATAATTAATTGATTATAAAAATCTATAAGATTATGGGACTCTCTGAGTTTCTTTAGTCAATAAGAATCCTGATAAATAGTTTTTAATATTCTTAATTAAGTAATTTACATGTTTACTTTGACCAAAACAAGTATTTATTTTAAGTAAGGAGAACAACTAATTAATTGACAAGTCCAAAAATTAACTAACATTTTATATTTTAAAAAATATATCTAAAATATGTTCAAACATATCCTTCTCCGTACACCTATTTTTTAATTCATCTGAGATAATATAAAGAATTAAGATTACAATATATCTCCCTAAAGAGAGGTCACAAGTTCAAATCCTATAGGGATAGGGTATGTATGCCTCGTATTAGAAGCACAGTTAGGTGCCTCCTCCATACTAGGAATATGAGGTAGTCTTATATGTTATAAGTTGCTATTCTTAAATATCATCCACTTCAAAAGTCAAAGGTCAATTTTGGCCAATAAAAATAGGACAAATATTTACCACTTTTTATTGTGAATGAGGTGTAAAATCGTTATTGATTGTTTCATCATTGAAGTGAATAATTTAAGTAGTGGTTATAAGCCCCCTGTAGATCCAAAATCAGATCGCCTGATATTGTAGACTATAAAGGATCCATTCCATAAAGGTCGTTTTCCCTAAAGGCAGTTTATTAATAAGAAAAAGACCAGAAAGGTGGAGACTGAGTCCTCCTAGAACCTTTTTCCCGTCGTAATAACCACGCAGATCGGCGGCTTGACCAAGCCAAACAAGATTCAACACGCAGGCTCTTTTCCAAAGAAAATCTAGAAGGAAAATTGAATCCTTCTCAACCATTTGCACAGATGATTTATGACAGGTACCAGATAAACCTTCTGCATGTAAAGATTCTACTGTTGGTCCAAATTCAAACCAGGTTTAGTGGCGAAATTTACTAATTTATTAGGGTTTACCAGTTAATCTTCGCAGACCGCAGCCACGTTTTACTTTTCTCCATGACCTGCCTAGTCAAAGTCAATTCAGCGAGCAAATTCCAGAGTTGGAACTGCCATTACTTAATTGTCTGGACAAGCTCCAGATTTTCATGGTCTTTACATTCTCAGAGACCTACTGAGTGGAGAACAAATCTGAGCTCTACTTTGGGCGAGGTCGCGAGTTCGAATCCCAGATTTTCATGGTCTTTACATTCTCAGAGACCTACTGAGTGGAGAACAAATCTGAGCTCTACTTTCGGCGAGGTCGCGAGTTCGAATCCCAGATTTTCATGGTCTTTACATTCTCAGAGACCTACTGAGTGGAGAACAAATCTGAGCTCTACTTCGGGCGAGGTCGCGAGTTCGAATCCCAGATTTTCATGGTCTTTACATTCTCAGAGACCTACTGAGTGGAGAACAAATCTGAGCTCTACTTCGGGCGAGGTCGCGAGTTCGAATCCCAGATTTTCAAGGTCTTTACATTCTCAGAGACCTAGTCTCAGTAGAGAACAAATCTGAGCTCTACTTTCGGCGAGGTCGCGAGTTCGAATCCCAGCCATGCTGAGCAGAGACGTGTTAAAGGAAAAAGCACTAGCGGCGTGGAGATTTCAACCCTGCGTGACGGGCAAAGAGAAAGAATGGAACGGAGATTGGATTGTACAGGCTTCACAGAGAGACATGGATTTTGTCGTTCGGGCCCTACAAAAGGAACTCAATTCCGCGCCTCCGGATGACAATATTTTCACGACAATTAACAGAAATGACAAGATTCTTCATATTACAAGCGATGGAGCGCCGATTTCTCAAAAAAAGATTTTGACTGAGAAACCCCCGTCCAGGAGACGCCCTCGAGAGGAACGGAACACCAGATCTCCCGTCACATTTGTGGCGGCCGATAGTAATAATTTCCGCGCCGTTGTTCAGCGTGCCACTGGCCACAGTGTGTTGAAGCCACAGCCGAAACGGCCATGCACATCCATCGCCTCCACTTCATTTGCTTCTCATCCCTATTTGCCTCCACAAATTCCCCGGGCTTTAATTTCTCCGTCTTTCTATTACCAGGAGCCTGCAAATCGTGAGAATTACTCTCAAAATATTTCGTTTCAGACAACCCAGAATTATGACCCAAGCTTTCCAGGTGAGGAGATTTTTCTGGAATTAAATAATGTTCCAACCTCCGGATGGCTCAATTTTTCGAATTTCACCTGATCATATCATGCGCTCAGCTTATTTTTTGCAATTAGAATATGGGTTGACTGTATACCAGTTGATAAGGTAATAACAAATACCTATTTATATTGTTGTTTATTTATATTGACTGTGTACTGCTCACTTCTTTACCTACTTATATTGTTAATAGACATTAGATTTCCACAATCCATAATATTGTAATGAGTGCTTCATTAACTGTGTTAGTTTTTCCCTCAATGTTTGGGATCACACTCCATAATCTATTTCTCCTCTCTTACTTTCTATTTTCCTTATGAGGGATCATCAATTGTGATCCAAAACATTGAGTAAAAAACTAACACACAATTTAATCTTGAAGCACTCGTTACAGTTATATTGTTGTTTATATTAACTGTATACTGTTCACTTTTTTTTTTCAAATCACAGACCTCTTGATTGCAAATGTGTGGTGTTAAAGTTCAGCCTATATTGTATGTCTATAATACTGTCTGATGTATTTTAGTATGAAAATAAAATAAAATAAAAATTTCATAATTTCTTCCCAATGTTCCAGTATCATCCATTTTAATGGTCAAACAGTTAATAGTAATTTTACACCTCATCGACAATAATAAGTGATAAATTTTTGTTCTATTTTTTTATTGGCCAAAATTAAATTTTAACTGTAATAGTCATGTTATAGACGTATTGGAGCAACCATGTTTTGGTAATGAACCTCTTGGTGTGTATAAGAATCTCTTAAAACTTTGTTTTGTTTTGTGAATATTAAAGATTATAAGAATCTCATTGAACTTTGTTTTGTTTTGTGAATATTAAAGATTTAGGTAATTTTAGGTACAAATTTTGTTTTGATTTTTAAAATTGAAGTTTTGAAAAATCTGATTATGTGGATGGTAATTTTTTTAGTGATGTTATAAATGATGTGATGTTTTATAAGATCTAATTGTGTAGTTTCTAAATAATGTGGTCTAGATTAGGAAGTTTAATGAAAAACAACCTAATCCAGCATCCTCAAAATTAATCAACACACTCATGTAATATGGATGCAAGAAAATTGAATTATAGTAAAATAATGAACTCTCTATAGCTCAATACAAACTATTGACAAAATGCTAAAATGCTACATAAACTGTAGTAACCCACTCTTTTACCTAACACTGTAGTATTTTAGCAAATTCTTTTTATTAAATATGGGTTCATTCCCCTTCTTTCTATTTTTTGTTCTTCACTTTTTGCATCAGCTAGCCAAAAGCCCTTTGATTCGCCTCGTATTATTTTCTAAAGACCAGAATAAAACCCATGAGTCCAAGGTGTAATTGTTGTCGACCAAGAAAACCCCTCTTTTAACAAATCTTGTCACTTGCAAAATATAAGATTGCATGCAACCTCCATATTCAATTTGCCCAGCATCAATTTGAACAACCAACAAAGAGGGTTAAGGAACAATACATGCAACCAAAAGATATAGCAAGAAATGCCCAACTAATAGAATTTGACTCATGCTACAAGTAGATCAAAAGTCGCGAACGAAAAGGAAGGTGAAAGGTTGCGACAAATGGAAGATGTGGGTTGTCCAGATCAACATGACTATCCAACTCAGCTGCTAGGAGTAAATATCTACAACAAATCACAAAAGAATCTCTACATATTGACTACATTGGTGAAAGCAATAATAGTCGCAAGAAACAACTTGTCCCAATAATGCCAAAGAAAGAGACCAAAGCATCGTTAAATAGTAGGACAAACACTAGTAGTTATCAAAAGGAAAACAAATCATTGGAGATTTGCATGAGATCATGGCCTTCCATTTAAGTAAGTGATTATATTGCATAAAGCAATGACACTTATGACATCCAATCAACCTAATATATAACTCAGCACATAATAGCCTTTGCATTTCCTATCACCACCTAGAGACACTAGAAGCTCAACCAAAGAAATACCCTATATCACACATGCAGTTGTCTTGTAGCATATTACATAGTCCCTATGATGTTTAGAATTAATCTAAGCATGATGCGAGTGAGTCAAGCCTCGACATAGCACATGAATCGCACCTTACTAAGGGCACCTACCCAGTCACTCCCGCTCTCATGGCAGGAGCCAATCGAGCACTAGTGGGACTGAGGGGTTGTTATATTCGCAAGGAAGCAAAACATTACAGATGGTGGTTGCATTGTTTATACGGGTTGTTTGTGTGTGTGGTTGATGGTTTTGATTCTATTGATTTACTTGATGCAATTGAGAGGTCAATTCTTGTAACAAGTTGAGGTTTTTTGTTCCCTGCCTCTCTTTTGATTTCCAGATCTCGTCTTGTTTCTTTTAAAAAATTAGCTAATGACTTGGCCTTGAATCTAGAATATTTTTAAAATGTGGGCACTAATTGTATCACACTCTATCTATTGTAAGAGTTTTGTTTGTTCTTGAATGACTTCCTTTGTAGGATTTTTTAAGCTGGCAGGTTTTCCCTTATCTCTTCCAAGATTATTTGATCCAATCTTCTCTCACTCTAGGGCACATCAAGTATGAACATTGAGTTGAGGGAGATAGAAGACTTGGTTTTTGTTTTGAGTTTTCAATGTGTTGTGTGCCTTTTGATGAAATCAAGGGCTTTCCTTCTTACTTGAATACATTGTTGTTTAATCTATCATGCCTCGTGATGGGATCGAGGGCTTTCCCATTTTGATTGAATTGAAAGTTGATTGCCTCATGATGGGATCAAGAGTTTGCTTCTTTATTTGATGTTAAATTTGAGTGTCCCATGATGGGATTGAGGGCTTACTTCTTTTTTTAGAAGTTCTCAAAGTTTGAAAGTGTCTCCACATGCAACTATTCTAAATCAAAGTAACTCTTTTGTATTTTTCCCAAACTTTTAAGAATGATCTAATTACTACTTGCATGAAATTGAAATGGATACAAAACTAAGATGACTTTTTCCTAAATGTAATTTCACTATGTTTTGGTACTTTGTGGTTTGATTTTTGAGTGGAAATTACTCTAAGAAAGCAAAATGCAATTACTCTAAGCACAACATAAAGTAAAACTAGATCTAGTAAGCAATAAATTCTAAACCTACCAAGAGAAAATACAAATAAATTGTTACTTCCTAAAGGGTGGGAGAATGTGGTATTACTACTGAAAATAATTGAAAAGAACTTGTGAATACATGAAGGGTGTCAATGCCAAGCTTGTGTCCTCAAAGATCCAATAGCATCTATCTCCTCTGCAACAATGCAATCCTCCTCTTGATGACAAGGATAAAGATAGGGATATGAGAGAAATTGGATTGAATATGGCTTATAAGCAAAGGCAAAACATAAGCAAAAGGTTGTCGAAGTCTCGTACGAGCATAAATATGCTATGGGGGTTGCTATGCATAAGGTTGATCTTCTAGAGATGAATTAGCTTGTACAAGGAAAAACAAGAATGCATGAATAATTCCCAGCCTCCCCTAAAACAAGAGAGGAGGGGGTATTTATTGGTAGAAAATCAACACCAGAGGTAGGGGTGGTTAGGGAGTGAACTAAAGAGTTGATTAGAAGATCACAAAAGTTGAAGAGGAGAAGACAAGATACTGATTGGAAGATTACTATGGATTAATTGAGAGCTTAAAAAGGTTGATTAGGAGTTTAAAAATAGTTAGTTGGAGTGATTTCTCAATTGTGCATAAGGGAATTCTCAATAAAAAACCAAAAATGGAAGTAAACTAGGTGGAATTGAAAGAAATCACCCATGCCAAAACAAGACAGGCTCATCCCTTTTAGAAACTAGCTCACCCCTTTTGCTAGGGCAGGTCACTCGGGTGAAGTTAGTGTATCTTGGGCGACCCTCTAGTCAAGTATCTATAAAGGGTTGTTTTGTAATTGTAAAGTCCTAGAACTTGGCTCGGAGGCTAGAAAAGATGGTCAAGGGTCTAAAAGACTAGGGAACACATCATCAAGTATGAAATTACTAAGAGGAGTGTAATTCATTCCTTCATGGGCCATCAGTTGGACATCCATATCATCATTGGACCGCCATCTAGGCCCGTGCAATTTTTTAGTGCTTACATATTTTCCCCCTTGAAGACAGTAGTTTACATAGAAGGTAGGTATCATTCTTGACGCATGGCCTTGTGGGACCAACACTTACCTATATTTACCTTGGTCGTTGTTTTGCATCTAGACTTGGAGATTGACAAAATGATCCTATCACACCCCAAATTTTGACTATACTTTACTTTTTACTTTTATGTAATTAGTGGATAAACTTGCATGGATGAATGATTTGATGTTTAGACAAATATCAAGAAAAATCAATGATTTAATGAGTTATGATTAAATGCATAGAATTTAAAATGTGATTATATGTTATTGAGATTATCTAATAATGATGTTTAAGGATTTACTAATGATACACTGAACATAATTTGGTGACTGTGACTTGTAACTAGGGAATAGATTACCAACCTCTGAGAAAGGGAGGGAGAGCATCATCTGAGAGAAGTGGATAGACATTGGAAAGGACACATTATTGCCACCTAAGTTATGTGCTTTTTAAACCTAGTTGATAGAGGTAAGTTGTGTTCAACTCAGTCAGAAATTGAGTTTTGACTCGACAGTTGTTGATTTGTCGACAAGGTTCATTAAACTTAAGTTTTGTGGAAAACTAAGTAAGGTCAGTATGCGACCATTGACAAGAAATAGTCGATAATAGTGAAGCTATTTTATTATTTGAACTCCTGATGGGGATCATAGCATGATATGTTTGTCTTTGTTGACATCAGTGCAAGGTTGCAAGGGGGGAGAAAACCTCAACCCCATTCTCGCACCTTGTTGAATGATTAATATCAGCATCCGTAATTGTGGTATTACTACCATTATGTTGATATATGTTATATTTATTTATTTGTATATTAATATATTGTAAAAGTGAATTTGTTCGTTAAAGTCATGAGTTCTTATCATATTATGATAAGTTTTCAACCGATTGTAAAACCACTTCATTTACATAGTGGTGCACGGGCCCATACTCCATGATAATGTGGAGAAGTTTCTGTTGGTTCAAAGTAGTCTTTGCTAATCAAGTACTCCATGATCATTGCATGCTCCTTTTTGTGGAGATTTTATAGGAGAAAGAGAGGTAGTTAACCCCACGGGTAGGAATTGATATGGGATGTTTAGTAACCTTGTGGATTGGGTAGACAAGGGAGATCATTAAAAAGGAATATAGGTGACGATAGACGGTTGATAGAAAGAGGTCAGAGAACAAAGGAAACAGAAAAGAAGACTAAGCTTAGACTTTTGGATGAATATCTATCAGGTTCTCCCATTATGTTTGCAGTCATATTTTTGTGGTCTTTATTTTCATCGATGCTCTATAAGTAAATGTAAGCAATGTCTTGCTTCAGTTCGGAATTGATTCTTTGTTTACGTATAATCGATGCTATTTGTATATATGGATAACAGATGGCTATATGTAATTACGTGTGAGTATATATAGTTGAGACTGTGCATGGAGTTGGTGAAACCTGAGCTTCAAAAAAAGAAATACCCTTGTGGTATATGCTTGAATACTACTGTAGATTGAATAGACAATAGTACGATATACCTTCACTGTCAAACTGACACAATTATTTCGGTGACGTATGTGGTTGAACATCTATGACCAATTATGAAACTTTCTTTTGTTGCAATAGATTGAATACCTTGAGTGGTATAAATCGTCAATGAGGAAACATAACATAATTTATATGGCTGATTTGAAATGCATATCTCTGCAAAGGGATGCAAACAAATAGCCTAGCTTAAAACAAGATGCATTTTAAGTTCTTAGTGTTTTCCTTAAATAGTCTATAGTGGAGGATGTCCATAGTAGACCAAAAATAGAGACTATCTAATTTCCTTTATTATTCTTAGTTGTAAACCTTATATCTGGGTATTTTCATTTGAACCTCTAATGAAAAATAAAAGGTTTCTAAGATAGAATGTAAAGATTGAATACTTTTTGTATTCGGGTTTTATTTTAAAGATTAGTAATAGAACTACTTTTATGCTTGAAAACAAAAATGTTGTTAGTTATTACTAGAACAACAGGTCGAGACTTAGTCTCACGAGTTTCATGATATGGTATATTAGTTTTGAGACAAAATAACACGTATGCTACGAAAAGTTATTACTGTGAAGAATAGAAACTTCTGTTCTACATTATAAGTATAGCATAAAGATGGCTGGTACAGTAGTAGTCTAAGGAAGACTAGAGGTTGATATAATCATGTAATACGATTATATAGACCTTGATTGGCAAGTACTCTAAATTATATTTGAACAGTAGAGTCGATTCATGACACCTAATACAAAATTGGTTATTATTGTGGTATGTTATTATATTCTTTTTACCTACAGATAACAAGAGTTCTAATGTTATTTTGTATGATAGGTTAGAGAAGATAAATCTCTAAAGAATAACCCAAATATGTTTAGTAAACATAAGATTCTCCTTATGGTTATGTCGTTAATTAAAACAAATGTATTTATTATCGACAAGGATTAGTTGAGAATCATTAGATGAAGATAAATACCTTGGATGAATTAAGAAGCTATTGACAAAGTTATATGCTAATGTCAATATTAGACATCAAAACCAAGAATATAAACTTATGAAACAAAGTGTAGAGTGACAGGAAGTCATAGATTCAATGTTGCAAGTTGCAACGAGAGGTTTTTCGAAAGACTAAGTCCTCATTTAAAACCCATCCTTGGTACTGTATTCTAGAATTTAGGAATTAATTCTAAGTTAGGTGGACTAGGGGTGAAAGTTAGTCAAGTCACTCTATGACTAGTATTAGTCAAACTAAATTCATTGTAGGATGAGATAGTTTCCAAGTCGAGTTAGAGGTGTGTGAACTCACGACTATGTTCATTGTGAACTTCTATTATATTGAATCTTTGGCCAAAGTAATGCATTTGTCTCTGTATTTATTAGTCGGTTCACAGTGTCTAGATGACGTGACCAATCAAAATGATCATACTTAGCTAGAAGGGTCTAGAGTTGTATGGTCGATTGAGTTACATAGCACACAACAGTAGAACTCAGATGGCAAAAACCTATCAGTTTCTTATTTCCATACTCTTCATGAATGGTAGGGCCACTTCCAGGAAGGAAGGTGTGCATGGGACCACCGGTCTGTGGTTGGAGGTAAAGCACTCAGGTGATGCTCTCCCTCTCAAGCAAAAGACAAGCTGAGACTTGAGTTATAGATATCAAGATTTTAGATGCAGTATTCTTTTTGTATTGATGTAAAATTATTTATATTGCCAAGAGGAGAATATTTATAAATGAAAAGTGAAAGATTTCACTATGATTCTAACTTTGAATAAGTTGTAATCTCAAGAATGAAATATTCTGAAATGATATGCTTTTGCTTATGATTATGCAAATGTTTTATGTATTTAAAAAAATAGAGAGAAACATTTCTCATGTTTACCATGTTTATACTTTTCTAGTAAATCCCGTGTTAATTTTGGGTGTTATGAGAAGGCATGTTACATATGGTATCAGAGCAAATCGGGTTCAATACATGGACCTATGAGCTCAATGCATAAAAGTTTTCTTCAAACATTATCAGTTGCTAATGTTTGAATGTTCTTTTACTCGAATGGTAAGAACAAGACAAACCCCAAGGAAGAAGGTAATAGGAAATGAACATTACCTAAAGGCTAAGAAGGATCGAGCCTCAAAAGTGAAAATCCTAGACAATATTAGTTACATTGAAGGTGCATGGCTAGCTGACTTTGAGACCTTTGCTGACGCTCTTAAGCGTATCAAGCAAGAAAAGGAGAAGGACAAAGTAGCTAAGGCCATTGTTCCTGTCTCTAAGGGTGAACTAGTCAAACCTTTTGTGCATAGAGACTTACCATTGGGATGTGTTTCTAGTGCCCCTATTAGTAGTCAGGAAGTTATGGATGAATACCTGTGAGTACATCCACCTTCCAGCGACCTAAAGTTGCGAGATGACAAAACTTGTAATAAATGAGGATACTATGTAATCTGCAGATATTATAATATAATTTTGGAATTTTGGCAAATATCTCTCTTTTGTTTAAAGATTGTATAAATGAGAATTGATTTATGTTTATGAATGAATTCAATTATTTTGGAAAAACTAATTGGATGCTTACATGAAAACTTCAAGAGAAGTAGGATTTCAGCATGGTTCAAACCAAAACCAATCTTGGGGGTAGTCAGGAGGTAGGACAACCTTTTGGCAACTTTGATGCAAAATTGGACCAGATTCTTGCAATGCTTAATGAAACAAGAGCGAGGATTGGTAACCTAGAGCAAGGGGCCAAAGATCAGAGTAGACATGAGCAAGAAGCACCCCATGAAGGTGAGGATGAAAACCGTCATGAACGTACCATCCATAGTGAGCATGGGGAAAATATTTTGGAGTCAAGACCAAATGAGGTAAAGAGGAACCATTTGGCCCTCCAATTGTCTAGGGACATGAAGAAATTCACACCCCCTAAATTTGATGGAACTGTGAGCGGAGATGTTGTGGAGGCATGGCTCACAGAAATGGAAAAATATTTTGAAATCAGGAACTATTCAGAAATAACCAAGGTAGTATGGGGAGCATATCAATTGTCTGGAGAAGCATCCACTTGGTGGATGAATAAAAATATGGAATTGGGATTGAGTTCATTGAGTCTAACATGGGATAAGTTTGTAGAACTCTTCAGGCAGAGATGGTTACGGCAACTATTTTTTAATCAGAAACTCATAGATTTCCAAAATTTAAGGCAAGGTGACTCATTAGTAAATGAGTATTGGGAGAAGTTTACTCATCTCCTTAAGTATGTTCCTCAATACCAGTAGGATGAAAGGTTCCGCATATGGAAGTTCATCATGGGGTTAAAAACCCAAATAGGAGGTGAGGTAGATGTTCATGGTCCCACTACTATGGACTAAGTCTATGGAAAAGCCATTAAGCAAGAACAAAAGCTAAAGTCCATATCTACTTATCAGGAAAAGAACTGTAAAAAATTCAACTGGTCACAATCTTCCCAAACATTCAAGAAAAAGAGTGACAAGCAGAACTTCAAAAAGAAGGGTGATATGGGTTTCTGAAACAATCAAAATGAGTCCAGAGGTGACAAGAAAAATGGCAATAACAAGAAACCCCAAGAAGGATGGAGACAACTCAGGGAAGCCTTTTGAAAGGTGAGGACCTCCTGGAGGGTGTTTTTCATGTGGAGGTGACCACTTTGCTAATCAGTGTCCTAAAAAGACACAAGGAATGCAACTGCAAAGAAATCCCTTACCATCGCAGCAAGTAGCTTTCGAGCAGAGAATCCATGCAATACTGGATAATCGACAAGCGGAGTACCAAATTACTACAGTTGAAACTACTTGTATTTTTTTTGGTGTCCTGATATCAATTTTAATAGACATTGGTGCAACTGAATGCTTTATTTTACCAAAAGTATTAGATAAAATATCTAGAAAAGCTAGTTATATGGAAAAATCATGGTTAATAGAGTATGCTAACCAGACAAGGGCTCAGGTAGAGCAGTGTTTGTTTGAAGCTAAGGTTAAACTTCTGATCTTTTAAACTAAAGTAAACCTATATGTAGCCGCCTTAGGATCTTATGATGTCATTCTAGGAATAAACTAGTTATGAAGGCATAGGGCTAAAGTAGATTGTTTTGCAAAAATAGGAGAATGCCTAGACGACCTTGGAAACAGAGTTTTTCTTCAAGGCACTTCTAGAGAAGTCAAGCTAAGGCAAATATATATCATATAGTTGAAGAGAGCCAAGCAAAATGGGTGTCAACTCTTCGTAGTCAAAATGGAGAAAATTGATGATTACAAAGAGTCCATCTTTCAAGATGACTTAATGTATTATGAATATCAGAAACTCTAAGTAATGGAAGAAGATGAATCTATAGATCACGAAAGATCATATATAGAGAAGTACCCTTTCTTACAGGATTTTGAGGATGTATTTCCAGATGAATTACCTGGATTACCTCCTAAAGAGCTTTTGACTTTTCCATAGATATAATTCCAGGATCGAAACCTATATCCAAATTTCCTTATTGAATGACTACAATAGAGTTAATGAAGTTAAACGCTCAGTTACATGGGTTGTTAACAAAAGGATTGATAAGACCCAGTGTTTCACCCTAGGGAGCACCAGTGATTTTCATTAAAAAGAAGGATGGCACACTGTGTTTGTGTATAAACTATTGTATGCTTAATAAAGCAACGATAAATAATAAGTATTTATTGCCACGTATTGATGATCTTTTCGATCAAATGCATGGGGCAACTGTGTTCTCAAAGATTGATCTACGATTTGGACACCATCTGTTAAGGCTAAGAGATGAAGATATCCATAAAACACCCTTTAGAACTAGATATGGACATTATGAATTCACAGTTCTACCTTTTGGTCTGACAAATGCACCTACAACATTCATGAATTTAATGAACAGTGTATTCAAAGACTGTCTGGATAAGTTTGTTCTTGTGTTTCTAGATGACATTCTGATTTATTCCAAGAATGAGGGAGAATATCTCCAGCATTTGCAGATCATTCTTTAGTGTCTGAGAGAGCATAAACTTTATGGTAAGCTCTCAAAGTGTACTTTCTTCTAATTAAAAGGAAGTACAGTACCTGGGTCATATAATCTTTGTAGAGGGAATTTTAGTAGATCTAGTAAAGATCAAAGCCATTTTAGAGTGGCCTACACTGAAAAATGTGCATGAAGTCTATAGTTTCATGGGTTTAGCAGGATATTACAGAAAGTTTGTGGCTAACATTTCAAGGATTGCCTACCCCATTACTTCTCTACAAAGAAAAGGTATAAGGTTTGTTTGGTCAGAAAAATGCCAGGAGGCATTTGATTAACTAAAAGAGAAGTTAACTACAACACCAATTCTAAAAGTACCTAATCCAAAAGGTCAGTTTGTGGTCATCACTGATGCCTCAGGAGAAGGATTAGGTGGTGTACTTATGCAAGAAGGGTGAGTTATCACTTATGAGTCTAGAAAACTAGAGACATATGAGCAGAATTATGCTCCACATGATCTCGGGTTAACGGTAGTGGTTCATGCACTTCAAATGTGGTGGCATTATTTGCTTGGGAAACCATTCAAGTTAAGAATAGACCATCAAGGTCTAAAATATTTATTTAGCCAACCACATCTTAATGCACATCAGAGGAGATGGTTAGAGTTGATATCTGACTATGATTTTGAGATCACTTACATTAAAGGCAAGGAAAATCGAGTAGCAGATGCCCTAAGTCAAAGGAGACGTATCTCCTCGATGATCTCTATTCATTTTGATTTTAAGAATCAGGTGTTGCAAAAGTCCAAGGGAGATGAATACTATGAGTAGGTTAAAGAAGCTCTCTCAAACAACCCTCAAGATTTGAGGTATGATGGATTTCACTTTGAACCAGATGGACTACTAAGATTCAAAGGAAGGATGTACATTCCAAACTCCAAGGAGTTAAGGAATATCATGTGGAAAGAAGTTCATTATGCACCCTATTCAGGACATCCTAGAGTGAGGAAATTGCTAACCGATGTAAAACCATTATATTTCTAGAAAGGAATGAAGAGGGATGTTGCAAGGTTTGTAGCAGGATGTTTAGAATGCTAGAGAGTGAAAGTAGAAAATCATTGCCCAACAGGACTCTTATACCCTCATGAGATTCCAAAATGGAAATGGCAAATCATCAGTATGGATTTTGTACAAGGTCTTTCTATGTATAGAAATAGGCATAATGCTATTCTAGTAGTGGTAGACAAACTCACCAAGGTAGCTATTTCATACCTGAGAATTTGATAGATGGAGCACCAGTCATAACCTGTAAATTTATGCAAGAAGTGTTTAGGTTACATGGTATTCCTGAAAAGATCATCTCTAATAGGGACACACACATGAAGTCAAGGTTTAGGAAAACCTTATTTTCCTCACTTGGAACTCAATTGAACATAAGCTTAGCTTATCATCCTAACAGATGGTCAGACAAAAATAGTAAACAAAGTTCTGGAAGATCTTTTGAGAATGTATTGCATGGATTAGCAATACAAGTGGGAGGATTATCTTCCACTTATAGAATTTGCTTATAACAATTCTTATCATTCTGCTATCAAGATGGATCCATTTGAAGCAATGTATGGAAGTAAGATAGGATTGGCCTTGGTCCCGAAATGCTATCATAAATGGAAGAGCAGATTAAGTTGATCAAGAAAAGATTAGCGAAGGCAAATGATAGGCAGAAAATCTATGTTGATGCTAAGCGCATGCCAAGACATTTCTCAGTGGGAGAAAAAGTGAAATATTACGAGTTAAACCTCTAAAGATTTCAATTAAGTTTGAAAAATCGTCCAAACTAGCTCCCAGATATGTGGGTCCCTTCGAAGTTCTCGAGGAAGTCAACCCAGTAGCTTACAAGATTTCTCTACCACCTACTCTTGTCGGGATGCATAATGTTTTCCATGTTTCGTATTTGAAAAACTATATTGTAGGAAATAATCATATTCTTGATTAGAATGCTTTATAGGTGAAGGACTCACGAGTGGTCATGATCAAGCCTATAAAAGTTCTCGAAGTACACAAGCTCCACTTACGTAACAAAGAACTTACTCATTGTAAGGTCCAATGGGACCAATATGCAGAAGATAATGCTAACTGGGAAAATTATCATGATTTTTACCAGAAATTTCCTCATTTATTTTAAACTTTTCAAGTTGAACAAAAACCTTATCATGTTATAATTTTTGCACACATTGGATCATCAGGGACGACAAATTTTATGGGGGGAGATACATGTCACACCCCAAAATTTGACTATACTTTACTTTTTACTTTTATGTAATTAGTGGATAAACTTGCATGGATGAATGATTTTATGTTTAGACAAATATCAGGAAAAATCAATGATTTCATGAGTTATGATTAAATGCATAGAATTTAAAATGTGATTATATGTTATTGAGATTATCTATTTATGATGTTTAAGGATTTACTAATAATACACTGATCATAATTTGGTGACTGTGAGTTGTAACCAAGGAACAGATTACCAACCTCCGAGAAAGGAAGGGAGAGCATCATCCGAGAGATGTGGATAGACATTGGAAAGGACAGGTTATTGCCACCTAAGTTATGTGCTTTTTAAACCCAGTTGATAGAGGTAAGTTGTGTTCGACTCACTTCATCAGAAATTGAGTTTTGACTTGACAGTTGTCAATTTGTCGACAAGGCTCATTAAACTTAAGTTTCATGGAAAACTAAGGTTAGTATGTGACCATCGACAAGAAATAATTGATAATAGTTAAGCTATTTTATTATTTGAACTCTCTATGGGGATCATAACATGATATGTTTGTCTTTGTTGACTTCAGTGCAAGGTTGTGAGGGGGGAGAAAACCTCAACCCCATTCTTGCACCTTGTCAAATGATTAATACCAAAATCTGTAATTGTGGTATTACTACCATTATGTTGATATATGTTATATTTATTTATTTTTATATTAATATATTGTAAACGTGAATTTGTTCGTTAAAGTCATGAGTTCTTATCATATTGTGATAAGCTTTCAATCGATTGCAAAACCACTTCATTTACGTAGTGGTACATGACCCCATACTCCATGATAATGTGGAGAAGTTTCTGTTGGTTTGGAGTAGTCTTTCCTAATCAAGTAATCCATGATCATCGCATGCTCAAGATTTTTGTGGAGATTTTATAGGAGAAAGAGAGGTAGTTATCCCCACGAGAAGGAATTGATATGGGACGTTAAGTAACCTTGTGGATTGGGTAGACAAGGAAGATCATTAAAAAGGAATATAGGCGGGGATAGTTGGTTGATAGAAAGAGGTTGAAGATCAAAGGAAACAAAAAAGAAGACTAAGTTTAGACTTTTGGATGAATATCTATCAGGTTCTTCCATTATGTTTGCAACAATATTTATGTGGTCTTTATTTTCATCGATGATCTGTAAGTAAATGTAAGCAATGCTTTCCTTCTGTTTTGAATTGATGCTTTTGTTTACGTATAATTGATGATATTTGTATATATGGATAGTTGATGGCTATATGTAATTACATGTGAGTATATATAGTCAAGACTATGCATGTAGTTGGTGAAACCTTAGCTTTCAAAAAAATTGATACCCTTGTGGTATATGCTTGGATACTACTGTAGATTGAATAGGCAATAGTACAATATACCTTCACTGTCAAACTGACACTTGATTATTTTGGTGAGGTATGTGGTTGAACATCTATGACTAGTTATGAAACTTTCTTTCATTGCAAAAGATTGAATACCTTGAGTGGTATAAACCATCAATGAGGAAGCATAACAGAATTTATATGGTTGATTATAAATGCATATCTTTGCAAAGGAATGCAAACAGATAGCCTTGTTTTAAACAAGATGCCTTTTGAGTTATCAGTGTTTTCCTTAAACAGTCTATAGTGGAGGATGTCTACAATAGACTAAAAACAAAGACTATCTAATTTCCTTCACTGTTCTTAGTTGCGACCCTTATAACTGGGTATGTTCATTTGAATATCTAATGAAAAAGAAAAGGTTTCTAAGATAGAATGTAAAGATTGAATACTTTTTGTATTCGGGTTTTATTTTAAAAATTAGTAATAGAACTACTTTTATGCTCGAAAACAAAAACATTGTTAGCTATTACTAGAACAATAGATCAAGACTTAGTCTCACAAGTTTCATGATATGGTATATCAGTTTTAAGACCAAATAACACTTATGCTACGAAAAGTTATTACTGTGAAGAATAGAAACTTTTGTTCTACATTATAAGTATAGCATAAATATGACTAGTACAATAGTAGTCTAAAGAAGACTAGAGGTCAATATAATCATGTAATACGATTATATACACTTGACCTTGATTGGCAAGTACTCTAAATGATATTTGAACAATAGAGTCGATTCATGACACCTAATACAAAATTGGTTATTATTGTGGTATGTTATGATATTCTTTTTACCTACAAATAACAAGAGTTCTAATGTTATTTTGTATGATGGGTTAGAGAAGATAAATATCTAAAGAATAACCCAAATATGTTTAGTAAACATAAGATTCTCCTTATGGTTATGTCATCGATGAAAACAAATGTATTTATTGTCGACAAGGATTAGTTGAGAATCCTTAGATCAAGATAAATACCTTGGATGAGAAGCTATTGACAAAGTTATATGCTAATGTTGATATTAGACATCAAAACCAAGAATATAAACTTATGAAACAAAGTGTAGAGTAACAGGAAGTCACAAATTCAATGTTGCAAGTTGCAACGAGAGGTTTTTCAAAAGACTAAGTCCTTGTTTTAAAACCCATCCTTGGTATTGTATTCTAGAATTCAAGAATTAATTCTAAGTCAGGTGGACTAGGGGTGAAACAAGTAGTCAAGTCACTCTATGACTAGTATTAGTCAAACTAAATTCATTGTAGGATGATAGTTTCCAAGTCGAGTTAGAGGTGTGTGAACTCATGACTACGATCATTGTGAATGTCTAATTATAATGAATCTTTGGCCAAAGTAATGCATCAGTGTCTGCATGCATTAGTCGGTTCATAGTGTCTAGATGGCGTGACCAATTAGAATGACCATACTTAGCTAGAAGGGTCTAGATTTTAATGGTTGATTGAGTTACATAAGACACGGCACTAGAACTCAAATGGAAAAAACCTGTTAGTTTCTTATTTCTATACTCTTCATGAATGGTAGGGCCACTTCCAGGAAGGAAGGTGTGCGGGGTATCGTCAGTCTGTGGTTGGAGGTAAAGCACTCGAGTGATGCTCTCCCTTCCAAGCAGAAGACAAGCTAAGACTTGAGTTATAGATGTCAAGATTTGTTGCATCCCCAATCTGTGATTAGCTTAATCTTATGTTTACATGGTAATAAGAAGGATTAGTTAGGAGTTGGATTATGATGTTTGTGGAAAATGTCAGATTAATCATTACTTCTAATTAATGTTTGGTTAGTTAAGAGACTACAGATTTAAATGGTTATTTAATTATTATGATATATTGATTATATTATGATGCACTGATCATGATTTTCTGGTTGTGAGTTGGATCAGGAAAGTGATCATCTTACGGAGATGGAAAGAGAGTATCATCCAGGAGGAAGGAATAGATGTTGGGAAACTGGGGCCGACAACCATCTGAGTGTATGACATTTTGTCCTTTCAAACCATGTAAGTTGACATTAGCTAATCTTTGTCTTGGCTAGTTGTTCTCCTTTTGTAACAATTTGTCAAATAGTCGATTTGACAACATTGCAAAGACTCGACTAACGACACTTTGGAATGTCAAATCAAGTTGAGGGTTAGTTTTGTTTTGATCAAAGCATAATTTTATCGCTTTCAAATTCTTTTTGAACTGGAATTAAAATCCATTTTTATTGATCTGTAAGGTTTCGGATCCTTAGCGATGAAGGGAGAGCAGAGCTCGATCCCCAAATCGCTTGATGAATCTATCTCTTTAGAAGAGGTGATTTCGGTTAATTACGACTTTGTCCACAATAGTATTCACTAACATATAGTGGATGATTGTAATAATATTATGACATAACTATATAGATTTGATATACAATATCATGCAATGTTATTGTGTTTGTTATTATTGTTTTTGATGAAGTGACATAGTTTTGTGGGAGCTTTGAGCTCACCATTATCTTGCAAGTGGCAAGCTCGTGCAAGCCATGTTGGAAGTAGTTGACCAAGTGGGAGAAACCACTCCCACCACCTTGCTAAGGGTGGTAGTTTTTCCCTTGGTTATAGGCATGCGAGAATGCTAGAATGGGGGAATTCTTTTAGTCTTGTAAAAAGACTTAGCTGGGTTTTTAGCTTTCAGTTTTTGTGAAGGTTTTCTTTTTGGTTTTCTGGGTGGAGCTCTCGTTCTACGGGGTGGGAGAAATTTCAAAGCTGAAAGGATAGAAGCTGTATTGGGAGCACTTTCACATTCATACAGTTGTTCTCAGGTAGAGTTATGAATGGTTATTCCTGCATACATTATGAAGTATGAGCTCTTCTTTTATAATGAAAACCTTAGTATGCATTTCGTATGGAACCCATGCTTTAAAGGGTGTCTCTGTGGTATTTTTACCTCTGCAATAATTTATTGACAATGGCTCAAGGCCTTATGAAAGAACCTGTAAAACTATGAGATATTTCTTATTCAGAGACAAAAGGCCATGTGGCCAAGTCTCATTGAATTTCATACTTCTGTAGCTATGCTCAAGGCCATACAGTCAAGTTTTGTTATTGTGCATTCTTTTCTATTTCTATGCTCAAGACCATATGGTCTAACTACATTATTTTACATCCTTTTTTGTGTATTATGCTCGTGGCCTCACAGCCAAGCTATATCGTAATACACCCATTGTAATGTCCAACCTCATGATTTTACGGTCGAGCTATGTGGTATTGTATTCTTTTCTTTGTAAGATCGAGGCCTACGGTTGAGCTGCTATATTTGTATACTAATCTTTATAGAGGCTTCACTCAAGGCCTTGCAGCCGAGAAGTTATTCATTGTAATCTTTATCTATGTTTGGCTCGAGGCCATGGAGGTCGAGCTCCAGTACTCTATATTCTACACCGTGCTTATGGTCACGGCCATGAAGGCTGAATTCTGTACAATGTTTACTATGTTATGTTTGTAGCTCTAGGCCTCAAAGGCCGAGCTTTATACAATGGAAACCCATTATGCAACCGTGGCTCAAGGTCATCTTGGCCGAGCCCATGTTTTAACTACAACACATATGCATTGTGTAGCAATGTGACTTAGTTATTAACAATATCAAGACTCATGGATTGAATCAATTAGAGTTGCTCATGGCCTAAATAGTGTTGAACAATGATGTCTAACATTCATTAATGGTTATGGTCTGCTTAAAAATAATACATCCACTTTGACTATAGTAATTGGCTTATACGGCCTTAATTCGAATTGTGCTTATAGCACTCAAGTATATGTTAAATTAACTTGCATGTAACCCGATGAGGAAGTTGTTAATGGGTGTAATGTTTACCACCCAATTCTCCTAAGGTCAATTAGAGCCATTAATCATTAAGGAAACATTCGACTATGCTAAGACAAGTATGTCTAGATTAGCAAGAAAAACATGATGATATCCTATATGAAGATTTAATTGAAGTTGCAAACCATGGGAAAACCTAAGATGGTGAATATGGTTCTTTCCTTGATTAAGAAAAAGTGGAATAAAGTGACAAGAAGTCACAAGTTCCACATCACGAAAGTAACCCTTTTGATTGAAACAAACTCAAGTCAGGAGTTGACTGTCTGGGTATGGACTACAAATCGAATAGATCCCACTTACATTAGACCTAGAGTAAGAGGTCAAACTTAACTTATTGTAGGACATGACAACTTATAAGTCGAGTCAGGGTGGTGGACATATGACAATGTTCATGATGTAACGTCTATGTATATAAAACTTTGGCCAAAGTAATACATTCATCCATGCATGCATTGTTGGTCCACAGTGCTCCAGATGGCATAATGGTTTCCAGTAGCGTCATGCATAGTTAGAGGGAATCTATAGTTGCATGACCATGAGACATAATGAAGGACACAACACCAGATACTTAGATGGCTAACCTATCGGTTCCTAATATCTATCATTTCCGTGAAGGGTCAGGCCACTTCCAGGTAGGAAGGTGTGCGGGGGACCACCGGTCTGTGGTTGGTGGAAAAGCACTTGGATGATGCTCTCCTTCCCAAGCATGAGACAAGCTGAGGCTTATGAAGATGGATGTCAAATGTTCTAGATACAGTGTTTTCTATTTTATGACTTGATGTCAATTGTGATGTATAAACATGATATGTATAAATTGTTTTATGATGCCTTGGACATAACTTGTTCATGAAAAGTGATTGGATATTCACTAAAGATATGTAAATGAACATTGTTTTGTAAGCTTGGTTATAATTTGTTTAGAATACCATGCTTAATTATTGAATTGATAATGAATCAATATGGTTAAATTTGATTTGTGAAATCATATTGTTATCTAATCTCTTGATTAAGAAAAATGTTTATGTTAAATTTTGGGCATTATGGAAAGTGATGTTACATATGGTATCAAAGATACCAAGTTCAATACATGGACCTATGAGCTCACTACTTGATGATTAATTGTATCCAACATTAAGTATGCTAATGATTAGATGTTCTATGCCAGAATGGTAAAAATTAGAACAACACCTCAAAAGAAGGTAACGAAACATGGATGTTACCTACGCCAACAAAAGATCTTGAAGGCACGAGCCTCAAGGATGAAGAAACTTGAATAGACTGGCTGCCTGGTAGGAGCATGGTTATCTGATGAGGAACCTTTCGCTAATGTTGTGAAATGCATCAAGCAGGAGTTAAGGAAAGTAGAAAGGATGGCTACCCTTAACTCTACTGATGCATCAGAAACACCCTCTGCCCCTAAAGCACCAGCTGAGGGAAATAACCCTAAAGATTGTAATGTACTTAAGGAGAATGTGAAGGAGTAACATTGTGTATCCTCACCTCCTAAGACTAAAAAGAAACTATGAATATGGGAAGCTATCCCAAATTGTAAATGACTTGCAGTAGCAAGGTGAAAACACAATTTTGTAATTTCAGTGGATTATATGTAATCCAATGGAAACTGTAATGCAATGGCAAATTTTGACAATCTTTCCTTTCTTGTTAAAGATTACATGAATGTGAATAGATTTGTAAAATGAATGAATCGAATAACATGGAAAAACTAATCCGTGATTAACCTACAAACTTCAGGAAGAAGTATATTGCAGCAAAGGTTCAGATTAAAACCAAAATGGAGGATAGTCGAGATGAAGGAGAACCTTTAGGGCAATCTGAGTCTAAATTAGACCAGATCTTAACTTTGTTGAAAGTAACAAGAGCGAGGGTAGAAACTCTCAAACATGAAGTAAGAGGTCAACTAGAAGACAGGTGCGATGCTTATGATGGGGGTGATGGTGAGGAACACCATAATGACACCATCTAAAGTGAGCACGAAGAAAATAACTCCGCGGCTAGATAGGAAGGGGATATGAGGAACCTTATGGCTATGGAACTGTCACATGACATGAAAAAGGTCATGCCACCTAAATTTGATGGATCTGTAAGTGGAGATGCCATGGAGGCATGGCTTACGAAAATGGAGAAGTATTTTGAAATTAGAAACTATAATGAGGTTACTAAAGCTATGCGGGGAGCATTCTAGCTAGCAAGTGAAGCATCCACATGGTGGATGAACAAAAAGATGGAACTTGGCTTGAGGTCCACAAGCCTTACTTGGGACAGGTTCATAGAACTTTTAAGGCAAATATGGTTGCCTCAACTGTTCTATGATCAAAAACTTATAGACTTTTAGAACCTGAAACAGGCTTATATGACTATAAATGAATATTGGGAAAAATTCACCCAACTATTGAAGTATGTGCCATAGTATCAATAAGATGAGAAATTTCGTGTTCAGAAGTTTATAATGGGGTTGAACACCCAGATTGGGGGTGAGGTTAATGTTCATAGTCCTACTACTATGGACCAGGTCTACGAGAAGGCCGTCAGACAAGAACAAAACTTGAAGGCTATGTCAGCTTATAGAGAAAGAAATCGAAACAGATATAATTGGTCTCAATCTTCTCAATCCTCTAGGAAAAAGGGAAAGAAATAGGAATATATTAAGAAAAATGACAAAGGGGCCAAAAATAAACAAACTGAGTCCAGGGGAGAGAAAAAGGGGAATAACCACTCCAGGAAGAATGGAAACAATTCTGGCAAACCTCAAGAGAGGCGAGGACTAGTAGGTGGATGCTACACTTGTAGTGGAGATCACTACGCCAATCGGTGTCTGAACAAATCACAGGGAGCACAACCAAGAGGAAACCCTCTACCCTCTCAGCAAGTGGTGTTCCAGCAATGTATCCATGTGGCCTTGGACAACTGGAAAGCTGAGTACCAAATAACTCTCGTAGAGATAACGGATATTTTATTTAGAGTTCTGATTTCAATTTTGATTGATATTGGTGCTACGGAATTCTTCATTTCTCCCAAAATTGTAAATAAAATACCTAGAAAAGTAGGATTCATGGAAAACACTTGGTCTGTATAATATGCAAATCACACCAAGGCTCAGGTAGAGCAATGCCTGTTTGAGGCTAGGGTTGAACTTCTGAGCTTTTCCACTGAAGTAAATCTTTATGTAGCCCCACTAGGCTCATATGATGTTATCCTAGGGATAAATTGGCTATGGAGACATCAAGCCAAAGTACATTGTTATGCCAAAATAGTTGAATGTCTGGATGATTTAGGAAACAAAGTCTTTCTCCAAGGGAAACCTAGTGAAGTAAAACTAAGACAAATTTCTGCTCTGCAAATGAAAAGAGCTCAAAGGAAAGGATGTCATCTTTTTGCTGTCAAAATGGAAAAACTAGATGAGACTGAGGAAATTTATTTCCAAGATGACTTAATGTTTTATGAATCCCAGAAATTTAATGAAGTTGGGATGAAGGAGTCCATAGGTCAGGAAAGATCGGATATGGACAGGTATCCATTCCTTAGAGACTTTGAGGACATATTTCTGGATGAGCTACCAGGGTTACCTCCTAAAAGAGCCTTTGATTTTGCCATTGATATTATTCCTGGGTTAGAACCTATTTCTAAAACCCCCTACAGAATGACCACAACAGAACTAATGGAATTAAAGGCTCAACTACAAGAGTTGCTAGATAAAGGGTTGATTAGACCCAGTGTGTCACCATGGGGACCGCCAGTTATTTTTCTGAAAAAGAAATATGGCACTTTACAGTTGTGCATTGATTACCGCATGTTAAACAAATCAACCATTAAGAATAAATATCCTTTACCTCACATCGATGATCTTTTTGACCAGATGAGGGGTGCAACAGTATTTTCCGAGATCAATCTTCGATGTGGATATCACCAATTGAGGTTGAAGGATGAAGACATCCATAAGACAGCCTTTAGAACTAGGTATGGACATTATGAATTCATTGTTCTACCTTTTGGATTAACGAATGCACCGGCGACGTTTATGAATCTTATGAACAGTGTTCAGAGACTACCTAGACAAGTTTGTCTTAATATTTCTTGATGACATTTTGATCTATTCTAAGAATGAGGAAGAGCATATGCAGCATCTGAGAATTGTTCTTTAGAGGCTAAGAGAGCATAAGTTATATGGCAAGCTCTCTAAGTGTACTTTCTTTCATAAAGAAGTACAATATTTGGGTCACATAATTTCAGCTAAGGGAATAGCTGTGGACCCAACTAAGATTAAGGCTATTTTGGAATGGCCAAAACCAAGAAATGTACATGAGGTTTGAAGTTTCATGGGCCTTGCTGGTTATTATAGGAAGTTTGTGAAAAACTTCTCAAAAATTGCATATACTATAACTTCTTTGCAAAGAAAGGGCAAGAAGTTTGAATGGTCAGAAAAGTGCCAGGAGGCCTTTGACCTACTTAAGGAAAAATTGACTTCAGCCCCACTATTGAAAGTACCTGACCCAGAAGGTTAATTTGTAGTCATTAGCGACGCCTCAGGGGAAGGCTTAGGTGGTGTACTAGTCCAAGATGGACAAGTCATCATGTATGAATCACACAAACTAAAAAATTATGAACAAAATTATGCCCCACATGATTTAGAACTAGTAGTAGTCATTCATGCACTTCAAATGTGGAGACACTACCTGCTTGGGAAACCATTTGAGTTAAAAACATATCACCAAGGACTCAAATATCTATTCACTCAACCCCATATTAATGATCGTCAAAGAAGATGATTGGAATTCATCTCAAATTATGATTTCGAGATTAAATATATTCAGGGAAAAGAAAATTGAGTGGCAGATGCTTTGAGTAGGAGAAGGCACATCTCCTCCATGATCTCCATACATTCTGATTTTAAAAAGCAGATGCTACAAAAATCTAAGGGAGATGAGTTTTATGAGCAGGTAAAATAGGCCCTTGAGGAAAATCCACATAATCTGAAATATGAGGGATTCAACCTTGAACCAAATGGGTTACTAAGGTTTAAAGGAAGGATGTATGTACCTAACTCAGTAGAGTTAAGGAATATGGTATGAAAAGAGGTCCATTCTACACCATATTCTGGGCATCCTAGAGTAACCAAGTTACTCACTGATGTGAAACCTTTATATTTTTGGAAAGGAATGAAGAGGGATGTTGCAAATTTTGTAGCTACTTATATTGAATGTCAGAGGGTGAAGGCAGAACACCAACACCTAGCAAGATTATTATACCCTCATGAAATTCCTGAGTGGAAATGGCAAATTATAAGCATGGACTTTGTGCAAGGGCTTCCTATGTTAAGGAACAGACACAATGCTATCTTGGTTGTGGTGGATAGACTTACCAAAGCCACTCATTTTATACCTGGAAACTTGATGGATGGGGCACTCATCATTGCTCAAAAATTTGTTCAAGAGATTTTCAGATTGCATGACGTTCCTGAGAAGATTATCTCAGATACGAATGCACGAATGACATCAAGGTTTTGGCAAACCTTGTTCTCTTCACTTGGTACTTAGTTGAACATAAGCTCTAATTATCATCCTGAAATGGATGGACAAACTGAAAGGGTGAACCAAGTGTTGGAGGACTTGTTGAGGATGTATTGCATGGGTCAGCAATACAAGTGGAAGGATTATCTTCCTCTAGTGGAATTTGCCTACAATAACTCTTATCACTCAGCTATTATATGGACAGAAGTGCCAAACCTCTATAAGTTGGGATAAGCTAGAAGATAGGGTTACCTTTGGTCCAGAAATGCTATCAGAGATGGAAGAACAAGTCCATCTAATTAAAAGAAGGCTAGCGGAAGCCAATGATAGGCAAAAGAGTTATACAGATGCAAAGCGTATTGAAAGGCATTTCACTGTGGTAGATAAAGTTCTTCTAAGGGTAAAACCTTAGAAAAGCTCCATCAAATTTGGAAAGATGTCCAAACTAGCACCAAGATACGTGGGTCCTTTTGAAGTTCTAGAAGAAGTCAACCCAGTAGCATACAGAATTTCTCTACCACCAACACTTGCCATGATGCATAATGTGTTTCATGTTTCATATTTGAAAAAGTTTAATTCTATTGATAATCAAATTCCTATGCTTGATTGGAATACTCTACAAGTGAAGGACCCAAGAGTGGTGGTGATCGAGCCCATCAAGGTGCTTGAAACACGTAAGCTATGCTTACGAAACAAGGAAATAACACAGTGCAAGGTCCAGTGGGACCAATATGCAAAGGAAAATGCCACCTGGGAAAATTATGATGACTTTCATGCTAGATTTCCTCATCTTTTCTAAAACATTTGTTTATTATGGTCATGAAACATTTTCTTGTTATTTAATATGACTTTAAGACAATAAATCATTGGGGGCGATGATTCATATGGGGGGAGATATGTTACATACCCAATCTGTGATTAGCTTAATCTTATGTTTACATGGTAATCAGGAGAATAGGTTATGATGTTTGTGGAAAATGTCAGATTAATCATTACTTCTAATTAATGTTTGGTTAGTTAAGAGATTTGTTGATCATGATGTTAATCATAAACAAACATAGAATAAAAGTACACAGTAACCTTTATTCATATTGAAAGATATAATGAATTCAGAGAATTCATGATCCCAAGTCTCCGGTGATTAGGTCTTAATCTTTTGACGTTACTCAGAGGTTGATGTGCGTTGTTGTTTCCATTTTGGGGCCTTACGTAAATCTCATCAGTAGGATAGTGTTTCCTATAATGATGTTGCACAGATAGTTATTCTACACAAGATATGCTTCAAATAACGTGTCTATCTTTAAATCTTTGCATGATGTTTATCATTTTGACATGCTTTAACCTCAAATATGCTAAATATGTTCAATTATCTATGGGATGTCTGCATATTTGTATTATTTGCTTAAGATTGTCAATTATTTGCAATTATGATGATGAAATGCTCTGAAATTGAAAGAAATTGAAAGAAATACTTCAAATTAATGTTGAACCTTCAGCTATTGAGCCACATATACATCAGATATAGTCATGAAGAGAAGAAATCAAACCATATGTTGACCAGGACATTCCACAGCTAGATACAGTCGATGCTAACTTCAAAGGAAAGGAATGAAGACAACACATGTAAGTAGATATGCACTCCAAGGGACCCAGCAAATCACAGCATGTATCAGGAATTCATACAGTGATTACTCAAGATGTATTATGGATTGTAATCAAAAGAGTCTTCTTCTTCATTAAGCATGCAAGAACATACATGTCTACAACAACTTTGAAATGAGCCCTGAATATTTCAGCAAACAGATTTCAATTAAGTTTCGAATGTTTAAAATGAGGCATCCCTGTACCTTTTATAGAACAAGATGAGGGAGCAGTTACAATTGATCTACGATCAAGATTTATCTATTAAGATCTACGGTTCACATTTCATTGACCAAGTCAATTCTTTACACGTGGCACAGGTTACCAGCTGGCAACCATCTAGGTAACTCATATTTCTCTAAGTACCTGATGCATATGTTCCCTTTATGATGCATCTTCATCTATTTGTCAAGTTCTTCATCATCATCTTTATTGTCATGATCATCACTTTCAGCGCTTTCGCTATCCTCATCATCATGATGATTATCTTGTTGAATATGGACCTGCATAGATGTCTGAATATTTTCATATGTTTGTACTATCTTTTCCAATTCTCCACCATCTTGAGTTCTTGCTTTGGCAATGGCATGTTTATGCACCTGATATTTGCTCCAGAGGGATTCTAATTTACTTCTCCTGCTACTGGATGTTTCGTTATAATTCTCCACCCTGACCTTTATTCTCATTACTTTATCTAGTACTTCTTCTGTCAGGTGGTTGAGGGGATCTTCAGCTACTAGCTAGAAGTTGCTATGTAGAGCTTTAATGGCAAACTCTTCATCCTGATTTTCTATCTTTCCCTCTACTTTTCCTTCTAAGGTCTCCAAGACCTCTGCTTCATGAGACATCATATCATGCAGCTTCATACTGATGTTTCTCAGTTTACCATTGCATCTCTTCAGCACATCACATTCAAATCAAATGTCTTTATTCCATATATCAATCAATATGGTTGTATTATTATTCAGTACTTGATTCTTTATTAAAATCAGAGGATCAATCCTTTTCATTTCATCCAAAGTGCTCAATACTTTCTCTAATTGAAACGACCTCCTTCCGATCTCCATCTGCAATTTATCTACCTTTTTCCTAGAGGTACCTAAAGAATTCCACCTCTTCAAAGAGGCCTTTATCACTTCCTCAGCTCCATCGAGCGCAGATGTCATCCATTTTAACATTATTACTGATTCATGTCTCATGAGGCTTAACTTGTTGACTTTCTCTTGAGAAATAGCAGTCAATGGATTGTTCTATCACTTGATGTATCATCAAGGTTAATTAACCCTTTTATATAAGCATGCAGTTGAGCAATGTGCTCTTTATGCTGCTTATTCTTCTCTTTCTCTCTCTTCACCCTTTGGGTCAATGAATCAATAATGTCCTTACCTTCTTGGCCTTCCTGATCCTCATTGGCAAATCCCAAATCTACTGTACTAATCTGGAATTATTCCAGAGTGATCTTGCCTTTCTCTTTATCAGTGGTAGGAACAGCTACCTGGATAGTCCTTCTGCCCATAACAAGATCTCTTCTTATGGCAGAAGTTATTCTAGCCTTCCTCTTAGGCTTTATTAAGGTTTCTGAAAATAATGTAGATACATCAAATTCATGTGCCTCTATACCTGATTCTACGTCAATTTCTTTCTCGAGCCACTGAGGAATTTGATCCTTTGACTGTTGATCTCCATCATCATCATGATGATCACCCTGATCTCTGGTATCTACCATCATGTTCGATGGGGAGGGTGATTTTCTTATCTCTTCCTCATGATTCTCCTCATGAGGGTGATCTTTGGGTATATCCTCCTATTGAGGAATTTCTTTTTTTGGAGGGTGATCCTGCTGATCATCTACATGTTTATCATGATCCTGATCTTTTACTTCCTCCATGGGTACCTCATCCACTTCAGCATTTTCCTTTTCCTGAGGTATATTAGTATCCGTGGATGTTATTGTATCTACCTTAGATACACTATCTTGATCTGAAGTTGCAATTTGCTCCACAGCTGTAGTAATTACTTCTTGAACTTTTGGGGTAGGGTCAACTGATGTTTCTTTATCTTCTTTGTCCTTTGGTGGGACTTCTACTGCTTTGGGCTCAACTGATGCATCCTGTTGTTGCTGACCCATACCTGGAGCTTTGCTCTCCACTTCTTTCTGTTTGAGTTCTTCAATATTCTCTGCTTTCTCAGGTGCACCTACCATATCCTTAGGGTTTACATCCTCTACATATGTCAAATCTATAACTGCAGGACTTGTTACCTGAGAAACTAAGGCATCCAGCCTTATTTGTTGTGCAATGTTTTTCGGGCTCTTTTCCCTTTCTGACTCTATTTGCTTCATCTCTTTTAATACTGCCTGGATTGATGGTGTACCTTGTGGAGTTACCCAGGTTCCAGCAGCAAGGGTTTCCATTCTTTGTGAAGTTACATCCTTCACCACCTCATCATCAGATAGGTCAACTGTCTCATCTAATGAGACTAGACCACTTTGAACTGCCTTAGAGGCTTCTTTCATTTGTTCTTCTACTTGTTCAGTTTTAAACTTTACAATGCTGGGAAGTGGAACGTTATGCTGCAATTCCTTATTGAATACTTCTCCACCTGCCCCTTTTAGCATTATAGGGATTTGTTTTATTTCACCTCTCATTGAAGTTCTTGGTTTCTTAGGTGTAGTTGCTATCACCTGAGGTGCTTTTCTTTTTCTGGTGAGGAGCATTGGGTCTTCTTCTGTAGGTTCCTCATCAAGGGGGACATCCTCTTCCATTTGTGCTTGTGATGCCTGACCCTCCTCATATGTTTCAGTAGGTTGTGTAGGTGGTCTCTGGATCTTTTTATTTTTTTGCTTATCTACTGGAGGCAGTGCTGATGATGCTAATGCCTGTCCTGATGCTGATGCACCCTCAGCTATTATACTGACTCTCTCAATAATCACCCCTTTAGGTTTATTATCAATCTTCTTACCTCTAGGGGGTCTTTTGCTTTGTTGTTGCAGAGGTGGCAACCTTTCTCCCTTAGACTTCCTCTTCTCATTCAAGAAATCATCATATTCATCTTCATAAATCTCCTGTCTTTTCTTATTATTGTCCACCATGATGGCAACACCTCTTTTCTTCAGTGTATTTATCTGGTCATCAACCCACACTTGGGTCAGTTGCAATGTCCTACTTGTAAATGGATCTAAGGAGATGTCCTCCTACATGGTGAGATCCAGTGCTGAGATGGTATCATTGTACATCTTTTTCTCATCATATTCATCAGCCATTAACCTGCCATCATCTTTCTTCAATTGTGTTGGCACTGGGATGCAGTCGAATGTCCTGATCTAGTTGAGAGTCAGCCTTTAATATTTTCTTCTTCTAACTTTGGCTTCATCCTCACAATCTACCCAGAAGTCTTCAAGATATCTTCTGTGGATGGGCTTCCCCATGATCTTTTGCATCCTGCCATATGGATCATATGACCTTGTCAATGGAAATGGCTGGAAATTCATCATCGTTAGACCAGCTACGGCCTTCTTAATATTCTCATAATCTGGGTACATATACCAACCCATTGTAACTGGAAACAATAATGGTGGAAGCTTGTTGTTAGCTTTGTAAGCATTCAGTATTGTGGAAATTTGTCTTAAAACTTCCATTAAGACAACCGCATCTGTAGGGTATCTTGGGAGCATGAGAGGCTTCTCCCCAAAGCTTTCAATTCTGATGTAAGAGAAAGTTGCAAATTGAATAAACCAGGCTCCGTGCCTGTATATCACTTCCTGAGCTTCCATGCTCAGTCTTTTAGTTCTGTCCTCCTCCATTGTTCTTACCAGATGCATAGAAAATGCATCATTCACTAATTTGTAATATTGGAGGTAATTTGCTCTTTGCAGCTGGGGATGATGATCCCATATATGTGCATCATTTATTGTGCCACCAATTCTCCCATCTGTAATCAATGCATCAAATGTACCCTTATAGGCACATGAATAAACTATGTATGAGGTCATGTAGAAGGAACAATCTAAACCTCCTAGGTTCAATAACTGCTCATCTAGAGCATCACTTATCATCTTAGCCCACATTGGCTTGTTATCTGTGTAAAGGCACATCAGGATGACTGCATACATTCAGTCCTTAAAACTTCCAGCATCAGGCTGGCCTGTCACTCTGCTAAGCAGGGCTATCATGTACTGGTATTCATCATCAAAGTCAAATTTATATAAATGTACTGGAATTTTAGCTGCTGCAGGATAAGGACTATTCTTTGCCCTCCATTGGTACATTTTCTTCCTAGCAGTCTTCTTGTTATTCTCATATTCTACTTTCGATTTCTTCAAATCTATGTTGGCAACCTTCTTGCCCAATGGCAAACTAAATGTAGCAGCAAGACCTTTGATAGACAGATCTGCATATACTCTGCCATGCTTCTCTACTTTCCTTGTTTGGGGGTTATAGTTTCTTGCACATTCAATAACCAGCTTAGGAGTTTCCATGGAATAAGGGAAACCAGCTGCATTCCACATTCCACATGCAAAGACTGCATCCAGCAAGGTGTTGTTATTCTTTTCATCGCTCATTTTAGCCGACCATGTAGCCAGATCTATATTACCTTGGTGCATGTCTGTGATGGCTCCATATTTGAACTAGACACCCTCAGGTTGAGAAAACATGGGTTTTAGAAATTCTGCCTCTGACTTAGCCAACCATTTATCCGCCATGGATGCCTGCAACTAACAAAACTGGTCTTACAATTGATACCTTACAAGCATGCAAATACATTGTATCTTCATTATTCATCATGCATATTATACTCTTTCAATATTTTGTTTATCCCAATATGCATAATTTAGAATTTCAAACCAGAAAACACCATGATACCTGGATATGCAGAACACGACAGCAAGAGGGTTTCAATTACTTACCTGATGTGTTTATCCTCTCAATTATGCTGATAACTGTGTGAAAGCAACTCAAATACTCGCAATGCTCACGTGTCCCATTCTGGTACAAGCTCTATGCGTCCACAGGTAGCCTTATGAGGGTTTGCAAGCTCTACTCTGTAAAAACTTGTTTTATCGTAAGATGAGTGTAAAATGATTCCGTAAATCACTTTTAACTTCCTCTTTAGTGTAAAATTAGGGCAAAATTAGGGATTAATTAATTAAAATCATGGATTTCCTGTACGGCAACTCAAGATCTCGCCAGGTGTATGTATCAGGTTCGTAATCGGTGGGAACCACCTACCACATTTATGGCATTTAATGTTATGGCGGCAAGGCGCGGGGTGATCTTTGCAGGATAGGATGATATTCAAATATCGGGTGATATTTGGATATAGGGTGATGTTCAAATATGATCCCCTGGACTAAAATGACCCCTTGTCGAAATATCAGGATGACGTCATCAGGATAATGACTTAGTTCAGCGTTGTGACTCTATGACATCATCGTCATGTTATGTAGGAAAGGTTATGTTTGGAAATATACCTCCGCGAGGTAAAAAGGATGGTGACATCATCATCATGTTTATTTCTTCGTTTATCGGGTTTAGATGACATCATCTGGATATTGGTTCGGGATGATATTTTGTGACAGGCCGATATTCAAATATCAAGGTGATATTCAAATATTGGGTGATATTCAGAAATATGATCTTCGCAAAATATATGATGTTGTTTGTCAGGTAGATATCGCTATCACATAAAGTTGAAGTCCGGATGTTCAGAGCAAATGATTTTATCGGGTGATAATATTAGATCGGGGTGATCTTTTATAAGATGACTGATATTAAGAAATATGATCCTCCCCTCGGAATATCAAGTTTGACCAAATCTTTGACTCATCATAACTTTTGTTCCCTAAGGAATATCAGGGTGATCCAAAAGGCAAACCTGCATGAAATTTTGTGCTCTTTTCAACCATGAAGTTATTGTCATGAAGTCTTAACTTTGAAAATTTGACCTCATCCTAATGACCTACCCAGTCCCTTTTATGCATGATCATTTGTATTGACTTACTTTTACCAGACCGCCAACAAGGAGAAAACACAAGCAAAGCCAAACAAAAAGTTGGGCCCCTGTTTTGTCAAGTCCAAATGGGGCGTGTTGTGTAACCACACAACAAGACTATAGATTTAAATGATTATTTAATTATTATGATATATTGATTATATTATGATGCATTGATCATGATTTTATGGTTGTGAGTTGGATCAAGAAAGTAATCATCTTCCAGAGATGGAAGGAGAGTATCATCTGAGAGAAAGGAATAGATGTTGGGAAACTAGGGTCAACAACCATCTAAGTGTTAGACATTTTGTCCTTTCAAACCATGTAAGTTAGTGTAAGCTATGCTTTGTCTTAGCCAGTTGTTCTCATTTTGTAACAATTTGTCAAATTAGTCGATTTGACAACGTTGAAAAGACTCAACTAACGACACTTTGGAATGTCAAATTGAGTCAAGGGTTAGTTTTGTTTTGGTTGGAGCATAACTTTATCACTTTCAAATACTTTTTGAACTAGAATTAAAATCCATTTTTATTGATCTGTAAGGTTTCGGATCCTTAGCGATAAAGGGAGAGCAGAGCTCGATCCCCAAATCGCTTGATGAATCTATCTCTTTAGAAGAGGTGATTTTGGCTAATTACGACTTTGTCCACAATAGTATTCACTAACATATAGTGGATGATTGTAATAATATTATGACATAACTATATAGATTTGATATACAATATCATGCAATGTCATTGTGTTTGTTATTATTGTTTTTGATAAAGTGACATAGTCTTGTGGGAGCTTCGAGCTCACCATTGTCTTGCAAGTGGCAAGCTCATGCAAGCCATGTTGGAAGTAGTTGGTCGAGTGGGAGAAACCACTCCCGCCACCTTGCTAAGGGTGGTAGTTTTTCCCTTGGTTATAGGCATGCGAGAATGCTAGAATGGGGGAATTCTTTTAGTCTTGTAAAAAGACTCAGCTGGGTTTTTAGCTTTCAGTTTTTAGTTTTTGTGAAGGTTTTCTTTTTGGTTTTCTGGGTGGAGCTCTTGTTCTATAGGGTGGGAGAACTTTCAGAACTGAAAGGATAGAAGATGAACTGGGAGCACTTTCGCATTTGTACAGCTGTGCTCAGGTAGAGTTATGAATGGTTACTCCTGCATACATTATGAAGTATGAGCTTCTTTTATAATGAAAACCTTAGCATGCATTTCGTATGGAACCCATGCTTTAAAGGGTGTCTCTGTGGTATTTTTACCTCTACAATAATCTATTGACAATGGCTCAAGGCCTTATGGCCAAACCTATAAAACTATGAGATATTTCTTGTTCAGAGACTAAAGGCCATGTGGCCAAGTCGCATTGAATTTCATACTTCTGTAGCTACACTCAAGGCCATACGGTCAAGTTTTGTTATTATGCATTCTTTGCTATATCTATGCTCAAGACCATATGGTCTAACTACATTATTCTACATCCTTTTCTATGTATTATGCTCATGGCCTCACAGCCGAGCTATATTGTAATACACCCATTGTAATGTCTAAGCTCGTGATCTTACAGCTGAGCTATGTGGTATTGTATTCTTTACCATGTAAGCTCGAGGCCTATGGCCGAGCTGCTATATTTATATATTAATCTTTATAGAGGCTTTGCTGAAGGCCTTACGGCCGAGTGATTACTCATTGCAACCTTTATCTATGTTTGGCTCGAGGCCGTGGAGGTTGAGCTCCAATACTCTATATTCTACACCGTGCTTATGGTCACGGCCATGAAGGCCAAATTTTGTATAATGTTTACCATGTTATGTTTGTAGCTCCATGCCTCAAAGGTCGAGCTTTATACAATGGAAACCCATTCTACAACCGTGGCTCGAGGTTATCTTGGTCGAGCCCATGTTTTATCTACAACACATATACATTGTGTAGTAATGTGACTTAGTTATTAACAATATCAAGACTCATGGATTGAGTTGATTAGAGGTGCTCATGGCCTAAATAGTGCCAAACAATGATGTCTAACATTCATTAATGGTTATGGCCTGCTTAAAAATAATACAACCACTTCGACTGTAGTAATTGGCTTATACGACCTTAATTCAAATTGTGCTTATAGCACTCAAGTATATGTTAAATTAACTTGCATGTAACCCGATGAGGAAGTTGTTAATAGGTATAATGTTTACCACCCAAGGCTCCTAAGGTTAATTAGAGCCATTAATCATTAAGGAAACATTCGACTATGCTAAGACAAGTATGTCTAGATTATCAAGAAAAACATGATGATATCCTATATGAAAGATTTAATTGAAGTTGTGAACCATGGGAAAACCTAAGATGGTGAATATGGTTCGATCCTTGATTAAGCAAAAGTGGAATAAGGTGATAAGAAGTCACAAGTTCCACATCACAAAAGTAACCCTTTTGATTGAAACAAACTCAAGTCGGGAGTTGATTGTTTGGGTATGGACTACAAATTGAATAGATCCCACTTACATTAGACCTAGAGTGAGAGGTCAAACTTAACTTACTATAGGACATGACATCTTATAAGTTGAGTCGAGGTGGTGGACATACAACAATGTTCATGATGTAACGTCTATGTTTATAAAACTTTGGCCAAAGGAATGCATCCATCCATGCATGCATTGTCGATCCACAGTGCTCCAAATGGCATAATGGTCTCTAGTAGCGTCATGCATAGTTAGAGGGAATCTATAGTTGCATGACCGTGAGACATTATGAAGGACACAACACCAGATGGCTAACCTATCGATTCCTAATAGCTATCTTTTATGTGAAGGGTCGGGCCACTTCCAGGTAGGAAGGTGTGTAGGGGACCGTCAGTCTATGGTTGGTAGAAAAGCACCTAGATGATGCTCTCCTTCCTAAGCATGAGACAAGCTGAGGCTTATGAAGATGGATGTCAAATGTTCCAGATATAGTGTTTTTTGTTTTATGACTTGATGTCAATTGTGATGTATAAACATGATATGTATAAATTGTTTTATGATGCCTTGGGCATAACTCGTTCATGAAAAGTGATTGGATATTCACTATAGATATGTAAATGAACATTGTTTTGTAAGCTTGGTTATAATTTGTTTAGAATACCATGCTTAATTGTTGAAATGATAATGAATCAATATGGTTAAATTTGATTTGTGAAATTAGATTGTTATCTATTCTCTCGATTAAGAAAAATGTTTATGTTAAATTTTGGGCATTATGGAAAGTGATGTTACAAGATTCTAGATGCAGTATTCTTTTTCTATTGACGTAAAATTATTTATATTTCCAAGAGCAGAATATTTGTAAATGAAAAGTGAAAGATTTCACTATGATTCTAACTTTGAATAAGTTGTAATTTCAAGAATGAAATATTCTGAAATGATATGCTTTTGCTTATGATTATGCAAATGTTATATGTATTTTTTTTAAATATAGAGAGAAAAATTTCTCGTGTTTACCATGTTTATTTACTTTTCTAGTAAATCCGATGTTAATTTTGGGTGTTATGAGAAGGCATGTTACAGATTTGTATGTAAGTTTGACGGTCAATTAGATGATAGCAAGTACAAAAATGAAGTTGAGAGACATACCTTTGATGGGTGAATTTGAAGTTTACCTGTGTCGCCTTGCCTTGCCATGATGACTTGTCAAGATAATGAAAGAAAACACAAAATGGGGACAAAATTCTACTCTACAAAAACAAACTAAGCAACATAACAACTACCACAAAAGAAAAAACTAAAGGGGAGAGAGAAGAAGAAAGATGAAAAGGGAGAGAAACCGACATAACAATGATGAAACTGAGTGAGGGAGAAACTGCCAAAAAGCTTAGGACAAGAGGATCAAGATCATGGTTGTTATTTAGCCTCTTATGGATCCTCAAGTATGGGAAATGAGAAAAAACCCTCTTCAAAACCTTAGTTTCATTTTTTGTAGGATTTGTCTTGAAATCACCCATTGAACTTAAAAACATTTGTTACATTTGACTAGGTTTTATGTTTTTATTGCTTTGATTGTTTTGTTTTCTATTTACACTTGATTTTTTTAATTTTTGGACAAACTGGAGTAGATTGGAGTGTGGTCATGGGTTTCCCCTTTTAGTAGGGCAAGTCATCAAGGTGACCCTACCACTTCATCCTGGGTTGCCTGGTAGACTGATTAGGTAGCCCAAGAGACCCTACCAGAAGGTTCTATTAACATAATCGAAGGTGAACTTGATTATTTTGAGGCCAAAACTAACTACTTTCTCTAATTTACCACTAAAATCTTCCTTTATTACTATTTTTTGAAAAGTATATTCAATTTTTAAGGGTTTTCTAGAGTCCTATAGCTTTATATGATTTTTTATTTTTCTAATTTTTAGGGTTTTCTAAAGTTTTATGAAGGTCAAACTTGACACACTCTTTTTGTAGGACACCTACACATGGTGGAATGCCATCCATGAGCAAGCTTAGTATATGGATGATCTAGAGGTATCATTCATTATAGATTGTGCTACCCTTTAAAGGATCAAGTTAGCTCAAGTAGTACAATTATCTATTGTCTATCCTTTGTCCCATATATGTTGCGGCATCTTGACTTACTAGGACTTTGATCATGACACATTCTAATTTCCATCCATTTTTAGAGAGTGGATGATCACTCTCTATAATGTTTATCGCATCCTTGGTGTTCTTGTCAGAAGGGGACAACTTACATTGCTAAACAGGGAGTCTGAGCGAGAAAGGCTAGCTTATGCAACTTTCATGGGAGAGACTTGACCTAGTGACAGGCTTAGCATTCAACTCACTTATATTCCTAGACTCACCATTTCACCCCTATGAAAGGTTTTTTTAATCTTGATTTCCACTTTCTTGTCAGGAGGAAAGAAGGTTCTAATTCTCAGATGGTGTTGGGCACCAATCATTCGACAGCTTGAGAGAGGCAAATAGCCTTGGTCTACTAAGACTTGTATTGCATTTCATGTTTAGGGGCCCTTGCATTCAGCCATCCTTCACTGGTTATGTCATAGATCCTTGAGTACATTGTACCTTATTAGAGAGATGCCCCTTTCATACCCAAGACTATCAAAACCAATGAGATGGGATCAACTTGGGCACTTCGATGCTTCTACATGAGTTGTGGCCACTTCGACAAATTAAGATTTTTTTCAAACACCTATAGAGAGATGGATGGGTTGTGGCCAAGAGATAAAGTCGTGCAAGCTTATTGTTAAGGAGTTAGCCATTTGATAGATAAGAATGGCTTGATTGAGACTCATCCTATTACATGAGTACTTCAGCAATTAGGAGATGAGTTTCTTGAGGACTTGCCCCTAGTGCCTCCATGTTATAGATCTATTCAAGAGGCTACTAATGCAAAGCATGGATCTCTTTTATGGGTTTCACTCATTCTAGGAGTTTTGATTACATGACCACTTCAGGATCAGGCCCTAGGCACTGGTGAACTCATGGAGCTCAGAGACTTGTTGCAGTTGACAATGAGGAGATCGATGACGAGACAAGAGAGGACTTTGATCTTGAGAGGGAGGTAAATTAGATAGCAATAGAGGGTGATGGATTAGTGCCAGAGGATGAGGAGGTGGAACGAAAGGAGGTTGCACTACCTCACCTACACATCAACAAATTCTATTTACAAAGTTGATAGAGGAGGGTATGAGGCATGGTGATTCCTCATGGTAACCTAGACACCCTTATGAGTATTATGCTAATATGCTCTGACTTTTCTACAATTGCTCACTTAGAAAATGATTATGCTCTCACCACTAGACTAATTCTCTTTCCTTTTTTGCACTCTGACATAGGCACTATTGATGGATGGAGGGATCTCTTTAGGACTACTTCATTGGATGTCTTGATCTTTGCCACAGGATGAGCTAGAGAGGCATTTCTCATTGACGGTGTTCCTGCACTAGCAATTCGACATACAAATGTTCTTTCTCCTACCTACCATGCTAGCCAAGACATAGTATCTTAGAGGACTGGGGTTGCTACACTAGAGGCAAAAGTCACTTTCTTGTGAGAGATGACCAACCTTGTGGTCCATAGATGGAACTCCTTTACAAACTCAAATGCCACCAAACTATTAAACTCATGGATTTGCAGCCATGTCCCCTCATAGGGACACACTCAAAGGACTTCCTAACCTTCCAACATGGCAAATAGTAGGAGGCCATGGAGCAAAAGCCCTAGAGGTTATGTGGGATAGAGTTGACCTTGAGGTCTTTGAGAGACCTACTTCTTATTACAATGATTTTTTATTTTTCCCCCTTGCATGGGGAGACTTTTCACGCTTATGTGCACCTTTTAGCTCTTTGAACTCCCTTGATGGAGTGACTTGTACTCAGAGATTACTTAGCACTTATTACAATGACTTTGATTAGTTTGAATTTATACACAGTTCTAGTCAATATCTTGTACTTTTATTTCTCTCTTGTTCACATGGCTAGTTGTAGAACTTATGTTATGAAACCATGGATGCTTATATATGATGATGCTATGTTCATGTTGTTTTTCTTATCTTTCTAGTTATAAATGAAACTTATGCAATGTTAATATGTATGGATGCATTTGTTACACATATAGATGGTAATGCAAATACTTGCCAATTTTTTATTATGAATTCCATTTTTCTATGACATGATTTATTTACTTTTTTTTGTATGATATGCATATGGGACTAACAATGTGGTTGCTCTTTAGTAGGATTTTTAAGCTAAGGGACTGTAGGTTGACTTAGCATAAGGTGACCTACTAAGTTTGCAATATAGGTTTTATGAGGGGATCAAGTGGGAATGATGAAGGTAATGGAACAACTTTTGGATTAATCTTCACAGAAGGTTGAATACCAATCCTTATCTAGACTCTATAAGTATCATTTAGACTTAGATCAGAATATAGCCAATGGGTCAAACTTGGGGTAAAGGAAAAGATCCTTAGCGAGGATCACCCTAGAAAATAGCTAGACTCTTACTTTTTCTAACTTGTGTGTGTGTGTGTTTTGTTTCTTTCTCTCTCTTTTTTGTTCTTCTTTGATAAGATGTCTCCCTCGTAGCTTCGAGCTTAGACTATTCTCCACTTGAGAGTATGGATATCAACAATTTATCTCTTCTTTTTTTCTTTTTGTTTTACTCTCTTTTTTTAACTTTTTTATTGTTTTGTGATCTTTTGACCCCCTAATGTTTTTGTCTAGAGATCAGTATGGAACTAAGCACCACTGAAAGAAAAATTGACTCCTAAGACTTCCTCTTGCTAAAGAAGATTAGGGAAGATATGCCTGTTAGCTTCTATTAGACACTGTAGGTTTCAAAACTTGCTTTTCTTAGATGTGACTAGATGACAATTAAGATTGGAATCAATATAAAGATAAAAGTTCATCTTTATTTGAAATTGTTGGGTATGTAAAGGGGAATGGTAATGATGAATTTTAGAAATATAAGGTCTAGTAGGGATAATCTATACTAGCAACTATTTGACTCCTTACTAGGATGAAAATTGAACAAGAGAAAACCACCCACAGATGCAAAGGTGGACAGAATGAAATGCATGCTTTGATTTTTTTATAGTTTTATTTTTTTGATGTTTTTGGATTTTTTAGATATAGTACTTTTTTAGATGAAAGGCATTAAACATTTCACTAAATTCTTCACCTTCCATGGTGCACAAGCGATAAGTGTCATTACTGACATCTTTAAGCATGTGTTAAAATGTGTACACTAGCATTTTACACTTAGTTTAGCACATGGGTGGACCTAAAATGTTTACACTTGTTAATCAGGACCTATTTTAACACCTTTTTAAACATTAAATGATTAATTATCGATCCCGATGATAAAACCTAACAAAATAACTATGAGACCAACCTAAGAACACCTTAAGTGACTTGTGCCAGGATTTTTGGGCTAAAGGACAAGGGCACCCAAGTGCCCTAGTCCCTCATTTAGCCCTAACCTATTTTATAGGAATGTCAGCTTAAGGCATCTTAAGTGGTTCCTCTTGTCGGCCTTATTTAGTTTATTCATCATTTGTGAGCAGGAATGCATATAAAAGCAAGTTAGTTTATTCATTTGAACGTCTCTAAGCTCCCTAAGCAATCTAGGGACTCTTGCACTCTCTCTTCTTCTCTCTCATGCTCTCTACTTTTCTCTAAACCTCTCTATTGTAGATTATTACTGCGACACTAACTTATTGCAAGTCTTGTGAAGATATTTCTACTTCTTTGGGCTACACCAACTTCTTGAGTCAAGTTGTCGTGTTGCATCAATCATGCTAGGTTTTCTATGCTCATGGTGACTTCTTTCCTTCATGCTTTGTTCTAGCATTCCATTCTACTTCATATTTTCATTTGCCCTCCTAGGGCATACGCTCTTTATCTATCATATTTGTTATTATGGAGGTGGGAACACCATTCACAGAGCTTGACTTAGGAAAGCTCCTAAATAGCACCAAACATTTGCATTATTGTGTATGTATAGGATAAATCTGGAGGAATTTGCAAAAATCAAGCTACATGAGACAAGAGCACAGGAAGGCGAAGACACTAAAATTATCACAGTCTGCAAACCCTAAAAAAGGCCTAGGGTGCCCAAGCGTGCTGGCCCTTGGTCTAGTGCTAGTACATTTATACTCCCAGATCTAAGTTTTGATCTGATCCCTCATCTCTATTGTTCACTTAGTTTCTGGGTTTCTGCTTCTGACAATCTATTATGCTCTGATCTTTGTCAATTAGGGTCTTTTGTTTTGTCCTAGTTTGATTTGGTTGGATTTGGTTGATTCTCCTCTAATACAACAAAGGTACAAATCCCCTGTAGTTTTTCTCTCCTTCTTGGGTAGAAACCAAGCTCAGCTTGTGTCCTAATGCTGGATAGAAGAGGGTTTGACCTAGTTTGATCTATTGGTCTAGTCTCTCTTTTCTATCCAACATTTTGGTGAACCTATCATTTCTTGCACTTTGACATCTTTATTGCATCAGATAGAATCTATTTTCTACCCTAGATCTGATTATATTACATTCATTCACCATTTTTCATAGTTATATATCTTAATTTTGCATTCTTTCATTGCTAGGGTTTGCAAAAACCTTACATTTCTAGGAAATCTAGCTAATCTTCAACCTAGGGTTTGTAGATTAGCATTTTATTTCAGACATTGTTGCATTATTTGGTTGATTAAAGGGATTTAATTTGGTTTACCTCATCATTCTTATTGTTTTAGAAAATACATTCTTGCATTTGTGCGTTGAAAAGTGAAAAATCAAGTGTTTTAGGCTTACAAAAGGCATATTTATGCATTGTTTTCATTGCATATGTTTTACATGATCATAGAATGAATTAAATTTCTGATTTTTGCATCAGATCTGATTGGTATAACAACATTTAATTATTTCATGGTGTTGCATCTAGCATTTAAAGCTCTTATTTGCTAGGGTTTTGTCAAAAAAGTTGCATTTTTGGAAAACCTAGTCGAATTCAAAATCTAGGGTTTGTAATTAAGATCTTGTTTCATATTTTGCTGCTATCATTTTATATTTCAAATCTGATCTTGCATTGTTGTATAATTTCATAAATATCATTTGTGTTCAAAAATAATTCTTTCATTGAAAAATTAGGGTTTAGGAAGTAAGCATTTAAAATATAGGGTTTTGATAGTAAACCCTAGCTAGTCTTGCATTTAGTGCATCTTTATCAAAGCAAAATTCTCTAAATCTTTGTTGCATTTAAATGGATAAATCATTTAGGCACTTATTTTGCACATACTACACATCTTACGTTTGCAAGATTTAGTTGTTGTGATTACCAAGAATATCACATTTTTGGAAGACCTCGCTTCTCTTGCACTTGTAGGTCTTTGATTGCAATCTTATTTCGATATTGGTTGTACTTGATTATTAATTGTACATTATTTTTTCATATCATATTTGCATATAGTATACAAGGCATTTCATTATGGCCTCTTCTTGTTATTCCTCTTTGGAATCTTTGCATGCACATATCATAAATTTTGAAAAAAATTCAAAAATCATTAATATGCATCCACACATTTTAAATAACATAGCATCCATGTATGATATATCTGATAATGATGATAGTTCTTCTTCTACTTCTACTACAAGTCATGATAATTCCATGGATCTACTCTCTAATACATGTGATGGCAACCTAGCTTTATCTATTTCACCCTATGATTTGGATCCCTCTCCCAAAATTGTTCCCACTTGTGAGGATATTTTGGCACAAAAGATGAAATCATTGATACATTTCTTAACATCACTCTACCCTCTCTTCATTCCAATGCTCTCCCTTCAAATATGAAGCATTAGTGGATGAGGTGCCTTCTCTCACAAAGAATCCTCCATGGGTAGATAATGGGCATTCATCTCATCATCTTAAATCTTCTATCTCTATCATAGTACATGAGGTTTCTATGGCTTATCCTATGGATCTTTCGCCTTTGATTGAATGTTCAAGTTCCATGGATATCACTAAGGACTTGAAGACCCTTTATCTTCCTCTTTTGATTGAATTTTCAAGTACCTTGGATATCACTAAGGATGTGAAGACCCTTGGTATTTCTCCTTTGATTGCATGTCCAAACCCCTTGGACATCACCAAAGGTACAATCAACAACAATTTTCTTAACAACACTTTGCCCTCCCTTCATTCCAATGCTCTCCCTTCAAAAGATGAAGCATTGGTGGATGAAGAGCAGTCTATCACATTAAAACCCTCGAGGTTGGATGTTGAGCTCACTCAAAATGAAAACAATGTCAATTCAATCATCATTAATAGACTTATTCCGCCCACTAAGGGGATAGTGAATAAATATATTAATGCTCCTAAAATCATTGTGCATGAGGCACCTAATCCGCCTCCTTTCTCTAAACTAGTGATTACGGTTCGAGGTGTTCCAACACCACCTCGACATCCGAGTTACTTTCTCAATATTACAAAACAAATTACTCAAAGAAATCAAGGTGTTCAAAGTATGTCACAAAAATCTCATTATGATGTGGTTGCTCACACATACAACACCCATAATAACAAGAAAAGTAAACATGCACCGAGTGTGCTAATTTCTCTTCCACCTTCTCAACATTTTCTTCCTCCACCTCCTCATCTTCCTACTCATAATGGTAGAGATTATGATCTTGTTGAGCAGCTCTAAGATACTCCAGTAAAGAGCTCTCTATGGGATTTGATACAAACATCACTTACCTACCATGGAATACTCCAAGAAGCTTTACAAAAGGTGATTGTTCCACTTGTTGTTTAGCCAAATAATGTAGCAGCTCTATTAGATTATATGAATGTGACAAAATTAGATATTATTTTTCAACCACATGAATTACCCTCCACAGAAGTTCAAAACCAAAATGAGCCTCTTATGATATTCGTCTTCATCAATAACATGAGAGTTAGACGTACCATGATTGATGGTGGATCAGGTCTTAATATTTGTGGCATAGACTTATTACATAAAATCAATGCTAATACCTCTCTCATTAAACCAGATAAACTCAACATTTGTGGCTTTGATAATGTCGGTAGGCAATCATGGGTACTATTACCTTACCTCTCAAGGTTGGTCCTATGGCATTGCCTACCCTTATCGATGTCATGCCTAATTCTCTTTCATACAATCTTCTTCTTGGTAGATCATGGATTCATGCCATGGAGGTAGTTCCATCTACCCTTCATCATTCAATAAAGTTCATCTTTGAAAACAAATTACATACAATTGAAGTCAATTTGATTCCTGAAAGTTGCTTACAAATGGAAGTGAGATATCAAATTCCTCTAAGTAATTTGATCCCTTCTTCAACAAAAACCAAACCACTATTCTCCACTGCTAACAATAGTATTGGTCAAGCTAGTGCTGGTCCTTCAAATGCATTTTTCGGTGACGATTGGGGTTCGTTACATTTTATACCCTCCTTTGCGTGTGAATATAAAATCTCACCCTCACACCCAAAGACCTCAAAGGTAAATGAAATTTCTTCAACACAATCTCATACTCCTACAAATTTTAAACTCAAGATTAATGATGATGGAACCTTTAAAATAGATGAAGATCCACCTTCTTCTACAGAAATGGCGGCCATTTGTGATAAAGTATCATCCAATTCTAATACATGTCTTGGTAGTGATGAGGTCTCTTTAGATTTCAACCCCCATGGGATGGTTGAAACAAAGTTTGACCCTCCTCACCATGATGAAAAGAATGATCCTTTTTCTTCAAACAAAGACAGTCATATGACCTCTCCTCTTCCTTCGGATTTGGAGATGCGTTATGGGCTTGGATTCAAAATTCTTTCTAAACAAGGATACAATGGAAATGGGTTAGGATTTAAAGAACAAGGAATTGAGGAGCCTGTGGAACCAACACCACACATGTCTAAAGTAGGTTTAGGTTCGAAGTTGTGGAACCAGTGATTACAGTTTGAGGTGTTCCAACACCACCTCGACGTTTGAGTTACTTTCTCAATATTGCAAAACAATTTACTCAAAGAAATTAAGGGGTTCAAAGTATGTCACAAAAATATCATTATGATGTAGTTTCTCACACATACAACACCTATAATAACAAGCAAAGTAAACACGAACCGAGTGTACCCATTTCTCTTCCACCTTCTCAACCTTTTCTCCCTCCAATTCCTCATCTTCCTACTCATAATGGTAGAGATTATGATCTTGTTGAACAACTCTGAGCTACTCCAGTAAAGAGATCTCTATGGTAGTTGATACAAACATAACTTAAATACCATGGAATGCTCCAAGAAGCTTTACAAAAGGTGATTGTTCCATCTGTTGTTTAGCCAAATGATGTAGCGGCTCTATTAGATTGTATGAATGTGACAAAATTAGATATTATTTTTCAACCACATGAATTACCTCCCACACAAGTTCAAAACTAAAATGAGCCTCTTATGATATTAATCTTCATCAATAATATGAGAGTTAGACGTACCATGATTGATGGTGGATCAGGGCTTAATATTTGTGGCATAGACTTGTTACATAAAATTAATGTTGATACCTCTCTCATTAAACTAGATAAACTCAACATTCATGGCTTTGATAATGTTGGTAGGCAATCATGGGTACTATTACCTTACTTCTTATGGTTGGTCCTATGGCATTGCCTACCCTTATCCATGTCATGCCTAATTCTCTTTCATACAATCTTCTTCTTGGTAGATCGTGGATTCATGCCATGGGGGTAGTTTCGTCTACCCTTCATCTTTCAATATAGTTCATCTTTGAAAACAAATTACATACAATTGAAGTCGATCCAATTCCCGAAAGTTGCTTACAAATGGAAGTGAGATATCAAATTCCTCTAAGTAATTTGATCCCTTCTTCAACAATAACCAAACCACTATTCTCCACTGCTAACAATAGTATTGATCAAGATAGTGTTGGTCCTTCAAATGTGTTTTCGGTAACGATTGGGGTTTGTTACATTTTACACTCTCCTTTGTGGGTGAATATAAAATCTCACCCTCACACCCAAAGACCTCAAAGGTAAATGAAATTTCTTCTTGACACAATCTCATACTCCTACAAAGTTTAAACTCAAGATTAATGATGATGGAACCTTTAAAATAGATGAAGATCCACCTTCTTCTATAGAAATGGCGGCCATTTGTGATAAAGTATCATCCAATTCTAATACATGTCTTGGTATCTTTAGATTTCAACCCCCATGGGATGGTTGAAACAAAGTTTGACCCTCTTCACCATGATGAAAAGAATGATCCTTTTTCTTCAAACAAAGATAGTCATATGACCTCTCCTCTTCCTTTAGATTTAGAGATGCGTTATGGGCTTGGATTCAAAATTCTTTCTAAACAAGGATATAATGGAAATGGGTTAGGATTTAAAGAAAAAGGAATTAAGGAGCCTGTGGAACCAACACAGCACTTATCTATAGTAGGTTTAGGTTTCCAGTGTTCTCCTACGTTCTCTCCACCATGTTTGCAACAAAAAGGATTGTTTCCTACTCACCTAAATCTTCTCTTCTATCTCAACAAGAGTGTATTTTGCCAAGTCTACTAAAAGACCACCTAATCACTCTTCCTACTCTAGAACACAAAAAGATTCAAAAAAATAATCATTCATCACCTCATTATTGTGCATATCATTGAGCACTTGGCAATTCCACTAAAGAATGTTGAGTCTTGGGTGACAAAACTCAACAACTTCAAACAAGGTATGGCTCTATCACTCCTCACCATGCTTGATGTAGTCCCTAGAGCACCTTGTCCTCCATCCATTTTATAAATCAAGTTGGGGGAGGATAATTTGTTATAGGCTAACTTGCAAGAGTGATCCCTCCCTCTCATTTATGTTATGCTTGTATGTACTGTTATCCCTATATTGTGATGTTTTCTTGATTGTTAGTTCCCCCTTGACACCCTTGTTAGCCCAAAGGTACAAGGAGTAAGAACACGTCATGTCATTCCTCTATATGTATCTTCATTCTTCTATATTTTGTGATGTGCAATTTCCTTATTTTTTCTTGGATGATTTAGCATCCTTTCTTGATTCAATTTATGTGTACTCTCATGTAATCTTTATTCTGTCTATGTGGCACCTTTTTGCAATGTTGGATGTCATACCATGACTACACAAGCCATTGTGTATCATGCTTGTAAGCATTGCCTTGGTTTGCTCATCATGTGGGCAACCCCTTGTCCTAATGTAGCTTTTGAGAACACATATCATTTGTGCATGTGCTTTTAGAAAGCTCTCATGCATGTTTTATTTTTCTTCCTCACTCTACCTTAAAGGCAATTACTCCCTAATGGAGTTAGCAATCACTTTAAGGTGGGGGCATACATCATTCTATGAGCCTTACTCTAATCATTCTATCTAAACACTTGTTGATTATCTTTTTTACTACACTCTCTTGGAAAGGATTATGGGAAGCTTGGAAACAAGATCTTGAGTCTATCTTGTTCTCCTAAGTTGAAGCTTCTGGCATGTTTGGGAGAAGGGTTGTACCACCAACTAAAGTTTGGTAGTAAGGTCACTTCGCCTTCTTATTCTGCAAGGCCTTATGTAATTCCTCTTGCGAGAGGTGGATTGTGTATTCCCTTCAGTGAAAACACTTTTCTTAATGTGGACTATGTGCATGATGTTTTTGTACTTCTCTTGTGCTTCTCATTTCTAACTAACTCCTTAGCATTTTTCTTTATTGCATCTTGGGGAATTATGCATGGTGATTGAGACAACATTTAGATTGAGGCTTCCTTTGTCATGTTGACTCAAGGTCTTTCATTATGTGTTTCTTACAATTAATGTATGATGTGTGTATTCTCCTCATATATTCTTATTCTCTATCTTCTTCACCCCTCATGCATGCCTCACATATGTTATCTCTATATATTCCTTATGTATTCTCCTTGAGTGTTTTGCATGTATGTTGTGTATGGCGTGTATACTTTGTATATGGCATGTATACTTTGTGTATTGTGCGTATACATTGTGATTTCTCAAGTATATGCCTTGTGTATGTCTTGTCTTATCTCATGTTTTCTAAGTGCTCCATATATGAGTGAATTATGTCATGTGTCTAATGTGTATGCCAATCATCATAGACTCCTAGAATCCTAAACTTGGGGGCTTGATCACTCCTCAATTTTGGTGACATTCTGTGGTTCCTATGTTGTGTTTGAAATGTGTCTTCTCCATCCTTTAGTGTGAGTTCGAGCGTAAGTTCGTATCCACACTAAAGTGGGGACTAAATGTTACATCGTAAAATGTGTACACTAGCATTTTACACTTATTTTAGCACCTGGGTGGACCTAAAATGTTTACACTCATTAATCAAGACCTATTTTAACACCTTTTTGAACATTAAATGATTAATTATTGATCTCGTTGATAAAACCGAACAAAATATCTATGAGACCGACCTAAGAACACCTTAAGTGACTTGTGGCACGATTTTTGGGCTAAAGGACAAGGGCACCCAAGCGCCCTGGTCCCTCATTTAACCCTAACCTATTTTATAGGAATGTTGGCTTAAGGCATCTTAACTGGTTCCTCTTGTCAGCCTTATTTAGTTTTATTCATCATTTGTGAGTGGGAATGCATATAAAAGCAAGTTAGTTTATTCATTTGAACATATCTAAGTTCTCTAAGCAATCTAGGCACTCTTGCACTCTCTCTTCTCTCTCATGCTCTCTACTCTTCTCTAAAGCTCTCTATTGTGGATTATTGTTGTGACACTAACTTATTGCAAGTCTTGTGAAGATCTTTCTACTTCTTTGGGCTACACCAACTTCTTGAGTCAAGTTGTGACGCTGCATCAAGCATGCTAGGGTTTCTATGCTCACAGTGACTTCTTTCCTTCATGCTTTTTTATAGCATTCCATTCTACTTCAATTTTCCTCTGCCCTCCTAGGGCATGCTGATGTAGAGGACAAGGGGAGGATAGGGCAGTTTTGGTGAGTTTGACAGTCCTAAACCAAAGGCTCAAGTGAAACTATTTCAAAATACTCAATCTCCTTTTAACAAGAATATGGAGGGATTTTGAATATTTGGCAGAACCTGACCAAACCATCTCCTAAGGTTTCAGACCAGTACACATGGTACTTCCCTCATAAACTGCCTAACTCCTTGTAGCCCTGTTTTAGGGTCTGACAGGAAATTACTTGCAATCCAAGCACTTTCAAAGATAGATAGGCATGGTTCCAAATACCCTTTTGGAGCATTGAAAACATATCAAAAACCTAGCATGGGTTGTTTTGGAACCAGTGACACTTTCTTCATGATAGACCTAGTGCAAAGAGCCCCAATTAGCCCTAATTAACAAAGCAAGTACCCTCTAATGGAGTCACGAAGCTTTCTAGACCACTTGGACACATCAAGGGCATGGCAAAAACATGGATTCCAAGGTTTATTTGTTTCTATAGTCGACTGTGTGAGATTTGTACTATGTTGTTCCCTTTGGAATACACCTAACACATGGTTTTGTTAGGTTTCTTCAAACAAACTCCTTCAATCTCAGCTCCCTACCCAAAAAAATTTCACAACACATAAATATAGACATGAATAATTCCATTCCACTGATCTAGAGGGAGTTACATTAGTGGAATGGGGAGAAATACAGACTTTTCTATCAAAACCCTAGAATAGGGTTTATTAAACCATTTTCAGAAAAATGCAAAGAACTAAGCTATACAAATGTTTCAAAACCTCAAATAAATTGCAGAACAATCTTGACTCACCCCTCTTTCAAGCAAGCATCATGGTAGTCTGCAACTTGACCATACAGGAATAGAGCACGTACAAGAACAACGAATTATACAGGAAAAAGGTAGAAAAACAGAGTCTATCTTGTTTGTTTCTCCTCCAAATCACTTCTACATTGCCAATGAACATGAACATGGCTTTTAGAAGCTTGCATTGACCCTGCTAACTAACTAAGAAGCAGTTTTGGATTGGTGGGAGGCCAAACTGCCCTGCAACCACCAAACTGCCTTGTCTTTGTCTCCATCTACAACTATATTTTTGTTTACATGACTAATGAGGGTTTACAAGGTGTTAAAACTCTTTTACAAGATTGATGAGCCTTTGACAAGGCATTCAAACTCCTTACTATGCTTCCTATATGCCATGATTGGCTCCTCCTATGACTGTCCCTATCAAACTAGTGTGCTTATAATCAAGGCCATGCCTCATTGGCAATCAACATGAAATGAAGTGAACATGAAATCAACTTGGAATGGTCCCAATGGACCTTATTACATCACAGGAAACATGAAACAACACAAAACACAATATGGATCATCTTGAATCTCTTGGTGCTCCTGCACCATACTCCCGAGGGTGGAAAAGAACTCAAGTCCCTTGAGGAACTAGATCAGCAACAGTGGTACCATGCTTCAAAATGTCTTCTTCACTCATCCAAGTGGCATCTTCAATAGGTAGGCCACTCCATTTGACAAGGTACTCCTTGTAGGTCTTGTTTCTAGTCTTCTTGATCACCTTGGTGTCCAATATGCTCTCCAATTTCAATGGTTGGCTGGGTGGTGGGTCCTTAATCCATTCTTCATCTCCTTCTACTGTCAAACCTGCATCTGAACCTACAACATTATCACCTTTGTAAGGAAATAAGTCTGAAACATTGAAGATGGGAGATATAGCCAAGCCTTGAGGAAGTTCAATCTCATAGGCATTAGGCCCAGACTTGTGCACAATCCGGCAAGGACCAATCTTCTTCATGAGGAGTTTTGTTGGCTGCCCCTTTGGAAGTCTTTCTTTCTTCAAATGTGTCATCACCAAATCTCCTACTTTATACTATACATCTCTCTTCCTCTCATTGGCTTTCTCCTTGTATTTTTTTGTATTCTTTTGGAGAGTCTCTATCACTCTATCATGAATGTCCTTCATGGCCAATGCAAAGTCTTCTCCTTGAGCACTCCTCTCCAATCCATGTAGATCCCTTAGTTCAAGAATCCCTCTTGGATGAATCCCATAGACAACCTCTAAAGGACTTCTCCCTGTGCTCCTATTGGTGGAATCATTATAGGCAAATTCTGCTTGAGGGATGATCATATCCCATGCCTCTCCATGCTGCTTTGTGAGACATCTAAGAAGATTTCCCAATGACCTATTCACCACCTCAGTTTGGCCATCAGTCTGACCATGATAGGCTGAAGTGAAAGACAATTGAGTGCCCAACTTCTTCCACAAAGTACGCCAAAAGTGGCCCACAAACTTTGGATCCCGATCAGTCACAATGTTGAGAGGCAAACCATGTGTCCTAACAATTTCTTTGAAGAATAAACTAGCAATATGGGAAGCATCATTAGTGCATTTACATGGCAAAAAGTGAGCCATCTTACTAAACCTATCCACCACAACAAAGATGCTATCAAAACCTCTTTGAGTCCTAGGAAGACCCAAAACAAAATCCATGCTAATGCTCTCCCATGGCCTATGAGGAATAGGGAGTGGTTGATATAAACCTGCATTGGATGATGTTCCCTTAGCCCTTTGGTAGATACTGCAGCCTTCAACACACTTTCTAACATCTGATTGCAACTTGGCCAAAAATAGAATCTCTTCACCTACTCTAGTGTTTTATCAAGCCCAAAGTGGCCCCCTAGACTGCCACAATGCTTCTCTTTTATGATGTTCTCCCTCATGGAACACTTAGGAACACACAATTGGCTCCCCTTGAACAATAACCCCTGCTACAATAAAAACTCAGAGAAATCAGTATGATAAGAGTCTAAAAATTGAGAGCAAACCTCATATACCTCCTTGAAATCTTCATCCTCCTTGTACATGTGCTTGAGGGAAACAATCCCCACACTTTGCAACTAAATTTCTTAAACCATGCACACCCTTCTACTCTATGCATCTCCCACTTTATTGGCCTGCCCCTTCTTGTTCTTGATGGAAAATGTGTAGCCTTGAAGTTGTTCAACCCATTTCATATGCTTGTGACTGAGTTTCTCCTGTGAATTCATAAAACTAAGAGCATGGTTGTCAGTGTAAACAATAAATTCTTTGGGAAAAAGATAATGCCTCCATTTCTTCAAGGCTTGTACCATTGCATACAACTGCAAGTCATAGGTAGAATACTTCCTCTTAGCATCATTTAGTTTCTCACTAAAGAAAGCAACCGGTCTACCCTCTTGACTCAAGATATCCCCTATGGCAAGGTTACTAGCATCACATTCCACTATGAACAACTTATTAAAATCAAGCAAAATGAGAATAGGTTGTTGTGCTACCTTCTTTTTTAGAATTTCAAATGATTCATCAGCTGCCTTGGTCCAAGAAAACTTACATTTTTATCCTCCTTTGATGGTATCCAGGATGGGTGCACATATGTGACTGAAACCTTTGATGAATTTCCTATAAAATGTTGCCAATCCATGAAAACTTCTCACATCACCTGTTGTCTTGGGAGTTGGCCATAACAAAATAGCCTCCACCTTTGCTAGATCCATCTTCAAAATTGCCTTGGGAGATGACAAAACCAAGGTAGGTGAGTTCTTCCTTCATGAAGACACTCTTCTCCATGTTAATCATCAACTTCTCATCATGTAACTTCTTCAAAACCTGGTCCAAGTGTTGTAAATGCTCTTCCTTTGTTCTGCTAAACACAAGAATGTCATCAAGATATGCCACAACAAATTTGCCAATGAAATCTTTCAACACCTCATTCATAAGGCGCATAAATGTACTTGGGGCATTGGATAGGCCAAATGGCATCACCAACCACTCATAGAGACCTTCATTTGTCTTAAAGGTAGTCTTCTATTCATCCCCTTGCCTTATTCTAATTTTATGATACCCACTCTTGAGATCAATCTTGGAAAAATAACGAGCCCCTCCCAAATAGTCCATTAAATCTTCAATCCTAGGCATAGGGAACCTATATCTTATGGTAATCTTATTGATTGCCCTAGAATCCATACAAAGTCTCCATTTACCACCCTTTTTAGGGGCTAGGACTTTTGGGACAGCACATGGGCTAAGGCTCTTTCTCACCAAACCCTTATCCAACAATTCTTGCACTTGCTTGGCAATCTCTTCATTTTGAGATGGTGTCAACTTATAGGCTGCTTTGTTTGGCAATGTGGACCCTGGTATGAAGTCAATCTAATGGCTTATGTACCTAATAGGTGGCAATGCATTAGGCATCTCCTCTACCATGATACCCTTGTACTTCTCTAACAACTGTTGCACCTCCTTGGGAACTTCTTCCTTATCATGACAATGCAAATAAGGACTATTTTTAGACTTCAAAATCAGAGCATACCCTTGGGTTCATTCCTCCTTTAGGGTGTTAAGAAACTCTCTCCCACTTACTATCATCACACTTGACCCAATATTCTTATCCACGCTCTCATCCAGTAAATGGTCCATCCTATACTTCCTACCATTCTTGGTTATGATGAAAGAGTTTGACTTCCCATCATGTTGGGACTGCACATCATACTACCAAGGATGCCCTAACAGCAAATGACAAGCATCCATGGGGATTATATCACACAATATCTTATCCCTATACTCTCCTATTTCAAACTCTACCCAAGATTGTTCATCTACTAAGACTTGTTGTCCCTTATTCAACCATGACACCTTATAGGGGTTAGCATGAGGAAGTCTTTTCAATTTCAACTTGTCTACCATTTCTATTGAAACCAAATTTTCAGTTGAACCTAAATCAACAATTACCATGCGTATCTTACCATAAACCTTGCATGTGGTTTTGAACAACATCTTCCTTTGAGGGGGTTCTTGTGTTTGAGGCACCTTCAACATGGTTCTCTCATCATCAAGCTTTCTCCATCATGGACTAGGGCTGCACTTCCAATTGGGGAATTGACACTTTGACAATATTCCTCTTGAATCAACTAATTCCTTCTCTCTCCTCCATGAGAGCTTGAGGCTTTCTCAGGACACTTGCTCATGGTGTGCCCTACTTAGTTGCAATTGAAGCATCTCCCTGTGAAGACACTAGGACCTCTACTTGGTCCACCAAACCTACCCCTTCCATTGGGTCTCCTTCCTCTAAAGCCTCCTCTTGAACTAGATTCTCCACTTTGCTCTTGGGAACTAGACTCCCCTTGACTTTTCTGAAACTGATTCCTACCCCCAAAACTTCCTCTACCTCTGAAATTTCTGCCCCCTCTACCTCTATTTTGCTGCTCACCTTTCCTCTTCAACTTTTCTTCAGCCCTCAATGCCATTTGAAAACATTTATCTACTGTCTCAGGGGTCAAGATGCTGATCTCATCTTGGATACTAAATTTCAGACCATTGATGTACCTTGCCACTTTTCCCTTCTCATCTTCTACATGCCCACATCTAAGAGTGAGTTTATGAAACTCTTCTGTAGAGGTGGACACATCCATGTCCCTTTGTTTGAGATTTTGCATCTTCTTGTAGATCTGCACCTCATAATCTACTGGTAGAAACTAAGATTTGATCCTCTCTAACATCCTACTCCAAGAAGTGATCATACTTCTTCCATTCTTCACCCTTTCACCTTGGGTGTAATTCCACCATGTGAGTGCAGCACCTTTCAGGTTTGTTTTGGCAAACTTCACCCTCTTATTCTCAGGTACCTCCTTGTACTCAAAATAATTGTTTAAGGCCTCAATCCACTCCATGACCTCATCTGCATCCATCTTCCCATTGAACATTGGGATCTCCATCTGAGCCTCCGATGAATCCCTACCAATGGACTTGAGGGCTTCTAGGAAATATTTCTAATTAGCAGATATATCTACCTCCTGCCTTTGGGGTTCCTCTTCTTCTTCTCATGTGTCCTCTTCTCCATCAGAATCTTCATCCAATCTCTTCCCTTTCCTCATTTCCTTCAACTCATCCTAGAGTGCTTCCTTGACTCCAGCCTTGATCTTCTCTTCCATCTCTTGGAACTTCTTGGCCACCTCGATGGTCATCCCTTTTAGACGTATGATACTAGCCTCTCCTTCACTCTCCTCTACTAACATACACCAATTCTTTTCTCACAACCAAGTGGCAGAACCTTTTGTGGCTTTGATACCAATATGATGTAGAGGACAAGGGGAAGATAAGGCAGTTTGGGTGAGTTTGACAGTCCTAAACCAAAGGCTCAAGTGAAACTATTTCACAATACTCAATCTCCTTTCAATAGGCATATGGAGGGATTTTGAATATTTGTAAGAACCTAACCAAACCATCTCCTAAGGTTTCAAACTAGTACACATGGTACTTCCCTCATAAACTGCCTAACTCCTTGTAGCCCTGTTTTAGGGTCTGACAGGAAATTACTTGCAATCCAAGAACTTTCAAAGATAGATAGGCATGGTTCTAGATGCCCTTTTAGAGAATTGAAAACATATCAAAAACCTAGCATGGGTTGTTTTGGAACCAGTGACACTTTCTTCATGACAAACCTAGTGCAAAGAGCCCCAATTAGCCCTAATTAAAAAAGCAAGTACCCTCTAATGGAGTCACAGAACTTTCTGGACCACTTGGACACATCAAGGGCATGGTAAAAACATGGATTCCAAGGTTTATTTGTTTCCACAGTCAACTGTGTGAGATTTATACTATGTTGTTCCCTTTGGAATACACCTAACACATGGTTTTGTTAGGTTTCTTCAAACAAACTCCTTCAATCTCAGCTCCCTGCCCAAAAACCTTTCACAACACATAAAGACAGACATGAATTATTCCATTCCACTAATCTAAAGGGAGTTACATCAGTGGAATGGGGAGAAATACAGACTTTTCTATCAAAACCCTAGAATAGGGTTTATTAAACCATTTTCAAAAAAATGTAGAGAACTAAGCTATACAGATGTTTCAAAACCTCAAATAAGCTACAGAACAATCTTGACTCACCCCTTTTTCAAGAAAGCATCATGGTAGTCTGCAACTCGATCGTACAGGAATAGAGCACGTACAAGAACAGCAAATTATATAGGAAAAAGGTAGAAAAACGGAGTCTGTCTTGTTTGTTTCTCCTCCAAATCACTTCTACATTGCCAATGAACATGAACATGGCTTTTAGAAGCTTGCATTGACCCTGCTAACTAACTGAGAAGCAGTTTTGGATCGGTGGGAGGCCAAACTGCCCTGCAACCACCAAACTGCCATGTCTTTGGCTCCATCTGTAACTATATTTTTGTTTACATGACTAATGAGCGTTTACAAGGTCTTAAAACTCTTTTACAATATTGATGAGCCTTTGACAAGGCATTCAAACTCCTTACTATGCTTCCTATATGCCATGATTGGCTCCTCCTATGACTGTCCCTATCAAACTAGTGTGCTTACAATCAAGGTCATGCCTCATTAGCAATCAACATGAAATGAAGTGAACATGAAATCAACTTGGAATGGTCCCAACGGACCTTATTACATCACAAGAAACATGAGACAACATGAAACAATACAAAACACAATATGGATCCTCTTGAATCTCTTGGTGCTCCTGCACCACATGCGCTCTTTATCTATCATCTTTGCTATTATGGAGGTGGGAACACCATTTATGGAGCTTGACTTAGGAAAGCTCCTAAATAGCACCAAACCATTTCCATTCTTGTGTATGTATAGGACATATCTGAAGGAATTTGCAGAAATCAAGGTACAGGAGACAAGAGCACAGGAAGGTGAAGACACTAAAATTATCACTGTCTGCAAACCCTAAAAAAGGCCTAGGGTGCCCAAGCACCCTAGTCCTTGGTGTTTCTACTCCCAAATCTAGGTTTTGATTTGATCCCTCATCTCTATTGTTCATTTAGTTTATAGGTTTCTATTTCTAATAGTTTGTTATGCTCCAATCTTTGTCAATTAGGGTCTCTTTTTTTTTCCTAGTTTGATTTCATTGGATTTGGTTGATTCTCCTCTAATACAACAAAGGGACAAAGCCCCTATAGTTTGGCTCTCCTTCTTGGGTAGAAGCCAAGATCGGCTTGTGTCCTAATGTTGGATAGAAGAGGGTTTGACCTAGTTTGATCTATTGGGCTAGTCTCTCTTTTCTATCTAACACCATGTGTGGTCCTATCCAATTCAGTCTAAATTCTAGCATTCACTGCCTCTTTTATTGATTAAATTATCAATTCTAAGAACGAGGTCTCTGACCTTGAATAGTTTGGGGATGCCCTTTTTGTTATATTGCTTACTTACTCTAGCCAGATAAGAATCATGTCTCTACACTACCCTTAACCTTCTTTCATTGTCCAAAAGTCCTTGTAAGGACACTCAGAGACTTGGTATAAAAATGTCTATGAACTCAATGAGAAGCTCTATGTACTTAGATATTTCATCATCTGATAATTTGGCTCCTATCTTCACTATTTTCTATTCTTCCAGAGTTCCAATGTTTATTTCAATAGTTTCATCAGTTGAAAATCAGTCGCCTTTGAACTTTTGAGGCGTAACTGTTATTCGTCTTATTGTTACCCTTCACAATACACCTCTAATTTTTTGAATTTGGGGACCCCGCTACCAATTTTATGATTTGCATATTTGGGAAAGGTTGGATGATCCTTAGCATTGGCTTTGTTTTGTCTTGTGGCACAATTTATTTTTCCTTATTTTAAGTTAATTTTTGTGCCTTAAGAGATCTAATGTTGTTTCCTAGTGTTGAAGGGGATTGTTTTATGGAAATGTGAACAATAGCAATAATGAACTAAAATCCAATAACACAATAGAAAATGAGACAAATGTAAATAAGCAAAAGACAATACCTTTGCAACCTGATTTACCTCTCTACTTCCATTATTCGCCTATCTATTCTTGATGTTGATTGTAATGAAGCCCTCAGAAGCGTATACTCCCTTGCTTGTTGAAGATGATAAGAATAGAATGGCTGTGATACTTTATTGCTATGAAGATGAGCTTCAAAGCAATGGGGTGATCTCAAGCAAATGGATAGTGATGGGGTGCCAAAGGCGCACTAGTAATTCGACAGAGTAATTGTACTGAAAGCTTGGATTGATAGAAATGGAAGAATAAGGTTTCATTTATAGACTCAGAAGAGAAGAGATCAATGGTTGAGAAGAAATAAGAAGATCAATGGTTGAGAATGGTTGAGGAATGTGCGCGAATAGAAAGAGGACAATTGTCCAAGCTCCATTATGCAACAGGGGAGTTAACAGAATAGACCAATCAGTTAAGTGAATTGATTGGGGAGTTGACTGAATAGATCAAGGAGTTAACTCAATGGACTAATTAGTTAACTGGGTTGATTGGGGAGTTGACTAAATTGATTGATCAGTTAAGTGAATTGATTGATTAGTGAACTCAAAAGACTAATTAGTTAACAGATTTGATTGATAAGTTAACTTATTTTGACTGGAGGATAAATAGGACATGTGGGTGAGGGAATATTAACTAATTAAATATTTAAAATATTTAATTACATGTGCAACATGGTGAGGTGGAAAAGGTGAGGTGGAAAGATGAGGTGGATTGGTGAGGTGGATTTATGGAATTAAGACTTTTAGGATTAATTAAATAATGTAGGATTATTTAATTATGTGACATTAGAAGAATTTAGGGAATTTAATTAAATTAATTGATTTTATTTAATTATGGGATAATGAACCAATCAAATAAACTTAGAATATTTATTTAATTGATAGAAGAAAATAAGAATTAAGATAAATATTAAAATATTTACTTAATTCAACATGAGCCAATTTTAGGTGTATACATTTTGCCCCTCTTTGAAGCGATGTGTTTTATCACGTTGTTTCAAAGAAAAAGATTGTCTAACAATGATATATGCCCCAGTTTGCCTCTGGTACAAGTTTGACGACAGGATGCCCCCTCAGGAGATTAGACGGGGAAGCCAAAGTGGATGGCATGAGACGGACAATCTCATGATGAAGAAAGTGAAAAACAGGTTAGAATGAAGAAATTGGTTGAAGAAAGAGCCGAATGATATGTGATGCAAGATAGAATGATAACACACACAAGCCATCAAGCAAGTATGCACAAATGATACAAGAACAAACAAGGTATTGCCCCTGTCAAGCTGTAAACCAATTGTTTAATTGATAACGATATACGACAGTGTTGTCATGGCGGGGAACAATATATCTCTAGAGCAACACGAACGATAATGTCTGGTTTCAGGAAATGAAACATGTCGTGTAAGACGCGTGTATTGGTCTGATTTCGACAATGTTACATCCTGTATAAGACAAATGTTTGATTATAATTGATTGAGTTGGTTTACGACCAGACAAGGATCAAGACCACTAATTATGATTGGATCATTTGACAAGATTGACTTGACTTAATCGGTATGGATTAAGGATGGACCTGCATTTGGATCATTGCTCATGCTGATAGCTAGAATTGTTGACGGGAGATATGATGATAGATAGAAAGTAGATTGATAGAAGAATGACTCACAAGCTTTGTTTGTAAACATTGATACTCTGCATAGAATCTTTATTGCATGGGATATGGATATGGATATGAAATACAATTGGATATGGTATGGGTATGGATATGGAATGTAATTGGATATGGAATGCAAATGGATTTTACCATCTTGATATTGCAAGTATTTTGAAGTACTTATTTCATCATTGGGCGATTTTTTTTTTTTTGTATTTTTTCTAAATGTTCTTAGTTAATACAAGCATCTAGGTATAATTGAACCAGGATGACCTGAGTATCGCTTATATGGATTTTGATTTAGCAAGTCAATACAAGCATCGAGGTATAATTGAACCGTGATGACTTGAGTATTGCTTACATGGATTTCGATATGGCAAGCTAATACAAGCATCTAGTCAAACTTGAATCTAGATGACCTGAGTATTTCTTGCATTTCAACAGACAAAGATTGCCCCCGTTCATGTTAGACCCCTGATGTCCTCGGTGATCATTGTGTTGATCATGTCTTTAGACAAGGCTTCACATTACTAAAGATAAACCCACAAGCAACAAACAAAGAAAATGATTATGCCCCCATAATAGCATCTCTAGCTTTTTGGCATCCTCGAGAAGCATAGAAAGACATAATAACAAAAATCAAGACTTTAAGATGTAACTAATCGAAACAAAGCATTCTTGCATTAGATGTATCTTTCTTGCCATAATTTAGATAAAATCATGTGGATTGGTTTTCTCGTCTACTTGCTTTGCTTTGTATAGGTTGATGTCTTGCGTCAAAACTTCTGCTTTGAAAGTGGGCTTTGCTTGTGCACGCTTGCATCTAGTGACGGTATCACAATATTTATTGGGGGAACGGACCCTAAGGGACTGACCTAGTGCCTCAAGGGCACATTGAAAATGGCCATGCCTACGAGACAACGCAGAGGCAACGTAGTTTGGGGACTTGGACCATGGATGGAGTAGAGGATAGACGACAAGATATGGGATGGACAGGAAGGCAGAGCCTTAACGCTAAATACTGATGACAAGGAAACACCACGGATAGGAAGATGGATGGGTGATAGTAGATACGGATGGTTAGGTAGAAGGAAAGAAGGATGTGATCTCCAAGGACTATGTTGCATAGGAATAACATGCCCCATTGTAGGTAGAATACTTAGGATTTTTCATGACAACGTTTACGACGATAGGAGGACGAGAGGATAATGAAGGATTTACATGGGTTGGAGGGATAAGGTATGTCCAGAGACACCTAAAACATTTGTCAACATTGTGCCCCCAATCTTTATCAAGATCAAGAAAATAGAGCAAAGGAAGATTAGGATGGATAGACTGGACAGTATAGGTATGCAATGGATAGAAGGATAAGATAGGAAACGGTACAGAAGAAAACTGATAGGAGAAGGGTGATATGCCGATGAGACAAGGTGCCCCCAAGTGTAGGTGACATAGAAGATCAACTTACACATGATGCATGTTTACCAGGTTTTCATCATGGTACTTATCCAAGGCGCCTGTTTGCCAAATTTTCACCATTGGACGAAGGGATTTTTCTTTATTTTTTTATTTTTTTCTTTTTTTTTGAAACATCTGGATAGGAGAACGTGGATATGGAAGGGAGAGACTCAGGTATCTAGTTCCGTGAAAGGTGACAGTCCCACTAGATGGATGTTGTCGCATGAACAATGTCAAGTGTTCTCACAGATGTTGGTAGGGGATTGCATGACAGTGAGATGGAGAAGGTAGACAACGGATTTGTGGAAGGTGCGATAGTGGAAGATGATGCAGAATACGAATGGAAAGCTTATGCAAAAGCATGGACCGTGAGAGTAAAATGGGGAAGATATGTAGGATAATAGTGGAAGGAAGGGGAGATGGAGGTATATGAAAATGTTGTGGAATGGAAGGGAATCATGACCAACAGTTGCACATACCGTGGTAAACATTGAAGCTGGTGATGGGAAAGTAGTGTAGGAAGAAATGGAGACTTTTGCTTGTGGATGAATGACGTAGGCATGTAGGGATCCACATAGACTGAGTATTGTCCTGATTTTTGTTCGTCATGTGGGATGGAATAATTTGAGACTTCTGGATGGAATGGGAGAAAGTAGATGGTTGAGATTCTTGAGAGGTGGATGCCTCATGTAACTTGAGGGCTTTTTTCTTAGGTACCCAAACCATTTTGCTTTTAGATAGTACCTGTGGAGGTATGGGCTTGGGTGTAGGTAGCTTTTGTGCAGCTTCAGAGGTAATTATTTGTTGGATGCAGACCCACACCTTTTTCAGTTTGGCATATAGGTGTGTGGGTGCATGCAGCTCTGGAGAAGGATGTTTCTTTGATTCTTGGCTTTTGTATCCTAGGTCATGAGGACTCTTAGGATTTTTGACTTTATAGGTAGAGGCATCCAGATTTTTATTGTTTAATTCCCATGGGATGGTGGAAGTGGAGTTGGAGGATGTTCTTTGTTTAGACATGTGCATTTGTTGGCCATGATTGGGATTGTTAGAAGATTCATAGATTGATGAATAAGGTGTTGGAAGAAGTGGTGGTAAAATGTATGGAGGGATATTAGGAGTTGGAAGTAGCGGAGGTAGATTGGATGGTGGAAGGTGTATGGTCACATGCTTTTGACAATGGTAGGATGACGGAGGTGGAATGGTGACATACGTTTTGGGGATATGATAGGTTTTGCGATGGAAAATGGGGGATGTAAGAGGAGTGGAGGAAATACCAACATCTTGAGTTTGTTCACCTTGGGGTACGTATCCAAGGCCATATGAATGAGGAGGAACATTGACATGGACGGGCTCCAAAATACCTTGTTCGTGGAGGCCTAAGCCTTTACCTTGATAGTTCATATGTTGGAGCATGCGGTGGACAACGGGATTATGTATAGGTGGAACACTAGACACAAGTTCCTTATTGGATGGAGAAGGTGAGATAGAGGATAATGGTTGCTGGTGTTCTAAGGAGGAACACTCATGAATGAAGGTGGTAAGACCAAGGATATATGGTGGGGGATTTGCAACATGGTTGATAATGGATGATGGAGGAGTATTATTGGTTTGATCTTCTATGCTTGCTTGGGAGGCAAGTGTCTCATCAAGGGAAGTGGAAGTTGTTAGATCTTGGATAGGACTAGATGGGGTTATAAGCTCAGGACCATGGAATGCTTAAAGTGGGCTAAGAGGATCATCATGGTCTGCTTGATCATAGATAGGCTCTTGATCATAGATGGGATCTTGATCATAGATAGGTTTTAGCGTGATGGAATCAAAGTGCTTATGCATAGGTTCTTCATCAACAATAATATCTTGATCATAGAGAAGATATAGGCTATGGAAAGGTTGGAATTGGATCTCTTGCTCATGTGTCAGATGAAGTTGCTCATGGATAGCTTCTTCATCAAAGGTAGTATCTTGATCATAGAAAAGATATAGGTTATGCATGGTTGGAAATTGGAAGGGGGTGTTTTGATCTTGATTTATACAAAGGGCAGATGTTTCCACATTCTCTAAGGTGTGCTCTTGACATAGCTCTTGGTCTTCTTGAATGGAAGCGAATAGCTCTTGGATAGCTTCTTGGTTGACAACATGTATGTTCAACGGACCTTGACTTTGGTTCATGGTAGGAGGTTCTTCGATAAGCTCAAGGGGTTGCAGATGACATGAAGGGGTTGTATGATTTGACATGGCATTGGAAGAATCTTTGGTAAGGTCGAGGACCAGAATTTGAAGACATGGTTGATTCTCTGCTAATAGTCCTTGGATCACATCCTTCGTAGGTGTAGGAGTACATGGATGAGGTGATGGATGAGTGGATTTTGGAATTCTCCTTAGCTTTTCTTGTGTTGCATATTTTTCCCAAAAATCATCTGAGAATTTTTGTTTGTCGGTTTAGACGGTGGGGAACTTGAGGTCGGTCTTGGTGTAGAACTAGTATGTTTTGGAATATGTGTCTTAGAAGATAGCAAAGGAGGACTAGTAGGCATAATGGTATACGAGTTCCAACTTGGCGTGGTGCTTGCCTTGTCATGAGTATGGGAAAAGGATATATGATTTTGGGGCGAGGCGTAGCTAGTACTGGCACGTTCAGCTTGGAAGATTGCCATTTCTTGTTGTAAGACTAGGATTTGTTGAGAAATTGCTATACAATCTTAGGGCGAGGGACCTAAGTTTATTTGCAATTGCAGATATTAGAGTTTTTGACCAATATATTCTAATTGGTTTGCCATTGACACAAGACCAGAAAAGCTTACTGGTTTGGATGTGTAGCAGTAAATGCGCCGTAACAGAGTGCAAATGAGCCACAAGTCGAGACAAATGGCCAATCTGGTAATGTTTTGAATGCACTGCAAAAGATTTCAAATGTGCTGAAAGTCGTAACAAATGCGCTGTAGGTCGTTTCAAATGAGTAATTCTGGTTTTTGCTTGGTGTTTTACAAAATTTTGGAAGATTTTTTTTTTTGGTTTGAAAACTTGGTGTTTTTAAGAATTATGATTTTCAATTATGGCAGACACAACAAACACATAGAAGTTTTCATGATTTTATATTTTGTTATTTTTTTTGTATTTTTGGACTTTTTGACTCAAAAACAAGTACACCCTAGGCTGGATAGGACAGTATTTGTTGAATCCTCTAGCTGTGCAAATTCAAAGCGTGTAGCTCCAAGATCTGGTAGCATCAGCTCCCCTCCACGACACTCACTTCTCACGCATACCAGATCTAGGTTTCCTTAGGCTCGTACCCCCACCAAACCATAGGATTGTCCCTGCTACCTCTACTAAGAATCACATGAATCGAGGCCGCTTCAAGGGCTCTGCCCTTTGTGTCAACAAATAGGGGTTTTTGGTATACTAAACAATTGGGTCGTAGTCAAGGCAACCATTCGAGTGGTTACACATGTGGCGGCACTACTCTTTGTTATGGAGTCTCCCAGCCTCAAAGGGTTATGCCTTAGAGGGTTTTGGGGGAGGTTGGTCATCGGTGTAACACATCAGCACTCGTTGCAGGAAGCTTTCGCTTCAAGCACATTTATTTAAAGTGGATCAGTAGGGCTTGGCTTTAACCTGTTTCCACTCAGGGTCGTTCCCACTTGGACAGGTGTGCATCCAAGGGCAGGCCCCTCTAAAGGTTAAATAGATGGAATGACAAGTCTAGCATTCTGGTCACCCAGTTAAGGGGAGAGCATAAGCCTATTGGTATTCGATAAGCACAGAAGACACTGATTAATCCAACCTAGTTAAAAGTTTTAAAAAAACAACTAAATGGGCTATCTACTTTGGGCACTCACGCGTTTGTTAACTTTGAAGTGGTTAAAAAGATAGCAATGTTCATTCTCATTTGTAAGATAGCAATGATCTAACTAAAGAAGATAGCAATATGCAGATATAACAATGGTTCAATTACTCTCTTCCTAGTTATGGACTATGTGAAATTTGCATGTATGCATTTTTACTTTCCTAATTAGAGTTAGATTAAAATTGTATGCAAGTTGCATGAACAATGGGTTACTCCTTCCTAATTAGAACTAGATGAAAATTGTATGCAAGTTGCATGAACAATGGGTTACTCCTTCTTAATTAGAACTAGATGAGAAGTGTATGCAAGTTGCATGATAATGCCTAAATCAATCCTATTCAACATTGAGTGAAAATGATGGTCTTTAGTGGACGTTATACACCAAAGCCGGATTAGCAGTCTCTTGATATCCACGTGTAGTCCACAAAAACAAAAATTGAATCAAGAAGTTTGTAAATCAAATGGTTAGGTGAAAAACACATAATCTAAAAAATTTCATGAAAATATGATTTTAGACAGCAAAATAGATATGAAAATTAGAATCTACACGAAATTCTATGTTGTTTTTAAAAAAAATCATGAAATTTTGAAAAAAAAAACAAAAGTTATGGCCGTTTGAAGTTTTGAAGATAAAGTTGAATTTGACTGATGATACCTGTTGATATTGACCCAGTGGGCTGAAAATACCTGTACCATTACGAAATTCGTTGAGTCAACTTTCCAACGACTATAATTTTACAAAAATCTAACTTTCCTGCAAAAAGTTATGCCAAAAGGAAAAAAATACCCCTATTTTGACAATTGGAAGACAAAAAGACAAACCCTTAGTGGTTAATTAATTGATAACTGTTTGCCAAAAAAAACTTGGTCATATGGGTAGTTTTCATCATAACAGTCACGTTTAATGTTGGGTTTTTAAACAGGCCCCTAGTCTTCCATGTGACCAGGAGCTGAGTGTAACAAAAAAAGAAAAAAAAATTACAAATAAAAGAAAAATGTAAAAGTTTTAAATTGTGAAAACCTAATGTTTTACTTTTATATGAATTTGTTTTTTTTTTTTAAACCAAATATTATTGTGTTTTGTTTTTTGGCTGTGCTGTGTGTGCAGGTGGAGGAGGGGAGGTGCTGGTTGGGCGGTGGTGGGCGAGCTGGGAGGAGGGTTGGCGGCAGGCGGACGGCAGGAGGTCGCAGGTGGAGAGACGACAGGGAGTGGCTGGGCGAAGGTGTGGTGGCGGCAGCAGATGGAGGCGGCGTAGGAGGGACGGCGCAGAGGGGGCGGTGGAGGAGGGAGGCGGAGGGGGATCTGGGCGGTGCAGGGTCGTGGGGGGTAGGTGCTGAGGGGATGGGGGAGGCGGGTGCAGGGAGCAGGGTAAGAGGGAGGGTAGGGTAGGTTAGGGAGGGCAAGGATGAGGGAGGCCAAGGGGCTTGGGGAGGGAGCGGGGTTTGGGTGCGGGGGAGGGACTGTGTGTAGGCAGAGGGGGGCTGGGGGTGGTCGGGGGTAGAGGGAGATAGGGGGATCAGGGGTGGGTGATCGAGAAGGGAGGGTGCAGGGGTTTTGGGGGCCGAGGGCCTGTGTGCAGGGCTGCGTGCCCTACAAAAAAAATATTTTTTAATTTTTCTTTTGTTTTTTTTTTATGTTGTTTTTTAATTTTGTTTTTAAATTTTTGTTTGTTTTAAAAATTTTTTTTTTTACTATGCTTTGTTAAAAATAAAATAAATCTGAAAACAAAAAATGACTGTGTTTTTTATTTTTTATTTTTTTAAATTTTGTTTGCTGTTTTTTTTCAACTGAATAAAATAAATTCTAGAAGCTTTAAAAATGATGTTTTTTTTTGTTTTTTTTTAAATAGTGTAAAAAAAAAATTCCAGTAACCAAAAGTAGGCAAATGATATGTTATTTTTCACCTATGAGACCTCCCGAGCTCAACGGTGAGGTTCGATTGAGCATAAGAGGTTGTATATGAAAGTTGATGTCCAAATTTGTAACAAAACACACCTAAAGCTTTGACAAAACACACTCAACAAAACACTCAGAAATAAGATGGGTTAGATCATGGTGGGCGCCAGAATGTTTTATGAAAATGTGAACAATAGCAATAATGAACTAAAATCCAATAACATAATAGAAAATGAGACAAATGCAAATAAGCAAAAGATAATACCTTTGCAACCTGATTTACCTCTCTGCTTCCATTGTTTGCCTATCTGTTCTTGATCTTGATTGTAATGAAGCCCTCAGAAGCGTATACTCCCTTGCTTGTTGAAGATGACAAGAATAGAATGGTTGTGATACTTTATTGCTATGAAGATGAGCTTCAAAGCAATGGGGTGATCTCAAGCAAATGGATAGTGATGGGGTGCCAAAGGCGCACTAGTAATTCGACAGAGTAATTGTACTGAAAGCTTGGATTGATAGAAATGGAAGAATAAGGTTTCATTTATAGACTCAGAAGAGAAGAGATCAATGGTTGAGAAGAAATAAGAAGATCAATGGTTGAGAATGGTTAAGGAATGTGTGCGAATAGAAAGAGGACAAGTGTCCAAGCTCCATCATGCAACAGGGCAGTTAACAGAATAGACCAATCAGTTAAGTGAATTGATTGGGGAGTTGACTGGGTTGATTGGGGAGTTGACTAAATTGACTGATCAATTAAGTGAATTGATTGATTAGTGAACTCAAAAGACTAATTAGTTAACAGATTTGATTGATAAGTTAACTAATTTTGACTGGAGGATAAATAGGACATGTGGGTGAGGGAATATTAGCTAATTAAATATTTAATTACATGTGCAACATGGTGAGGTGGAAAAGGTGAGGTGGAAAGATGAGGTGGATTGGTGAGGTGGATTTATGGAATTAGGACTTAGGATAGAGGAATTTTGGATTAATTAAATAATGTAGGATTATTTAATTATGTGAGACATTAGAAGAATTTAGGGAATATAATTAAATAAATTGATTTTATTTAATTATGGGATAATGAACCAATCAAATAAACTTAGAATATTTATTTAATTGATAGAAGAAAATAAAAATTAAGATAAATATTAAAATATTTACTTAATTCCACATGAGCCAATTTCAGGTGTATACAGGGACATTCAAAATTAGGGGAGTTTAAGGTTATATTTGCCTTATTTATATCATAATATTTATTATTTGTTAAAGTGCAAATTCAAGTTGAAACCCCGGACCTCCATGGCTTTGTAATTACAAACTGCTTTCAACAACCTGAACCCCGATGATAGTTTCATGCAAAACCATCTCGAGATCTTGAGCTGCTAATTGGTGAGCCATTAATGGTTCACATGTGAGGGAAGCTTAAGCTCCAAATATTTTCCTATCATTTCAACTTGTTTCTTTGATTCTTAGTGATTTCACTTGCCTATGACTATCCAACATCCTCAATTGCTAATCTTTCAAGCTATTTCAAGGTGTTCTGACGCATTTTCCAAGTTTTCCCCTCTACCTCTTTTGGGTTTTGTTGCCTGTAACCTAGGGTTTCAATTTTGGGCTTTGACCCTAGTTTATTCAATGGTGGTTGTTTGCTCTGTCTATAATGTCGCTTTCAAATTTTCATTTTTATAGCATTATAAATCCATTGATTCAATTCATTTGCTTGATTGAAATTATGAAAATGTTTCTTATTGAAACTAGTTAAGGTATATCTGACCCTTGATCCTATAAAATTGTGTCTATGCCCTAGTTCCTCAAATTATTGTTAACATTTCAATTTTTTAAACCCTAAAACTTAGTTTTCCTTATGTTGAAATTGTGAAGTCAATTTTTAAACTTAGTTTTTTCTCTTAGTATTCACTCATTTCAGAAAATTATTTTAGTTTGCAACTTTTTTGGAAACCCAAAAGTTTGCAATTTTCATGCAAACTACAACGAGATTCTGAACTCTGATTGTAATTTGGGTTTCCTAAACACTTTACAATTTACTAAACATATGAAAACTACATCTGGAGTCTAAACTTTGTTTGAAGTTCAAAAAACCAAAACCATTTATAATTTACAATTCTCATGTAGACCGCATCCGTAGTCCAGACTTCATTGTAGTCTAGAAAAACTTTTCTATTTGTAATTTGCAAAAGAAAATTGTAAGATGCAATCAGAGTCTGAACCATGAAGTGTAAACACATCCCATTCCCAACTCTCACATTGTAAATTATACCATTACTACAGACTTCTAATCAAGTCCAAACCCCAGTTTGTAACTTGCAGACCAAGCTCGAACCCCCAATTGTACTAAAAGAACAAAACACTCATTTTGAACATTTTAACCCCTAGAAATTAGAATTTTGAACATGTTAAGCATTGGAAATTGTGTAAGGGACATTTTAAGGACTTAATTAGTTGTGAAATCAATCTAATTGATTAAAATTTAATGTGTATATCAAACATGTAAAAAAATTATTAATTTAAGTTAAACATTTTTCGGGTTATTACTCAAGTATGACCTTTCCAACCAAGATGAAATATGAGTTCAAAGGGGCCATATCGGCTTCTAAAATCATCATAGATCTAATCAAGTTAATAGACACAGATTTGGGGCATATGGGATTAGATGAATTCAACACAAGAATGAGTATGGACACATGCCTAATTCAAAGAACTCTGAATTTGAGATCTAGTGGGTTGGTACAGGCAGCGAGTTCCCAATAACAGTTAAACCTATAGATTTGGTATTGACTTATGCACAAAATTATAACCCTAACCAAAGGGAGATAAGAAATGCAAAAGGGAATGCAGTCTTATTAATCCTACCATAATATATAGAAGAAATCTTTTGATTGCCAACGAAGAACGTATATGTCAACATTTCTATGGATTTTTCACAAAAGTATTATGAAGACCATTTGAATAGATGTCTAGATGCCATCAACAAAGATTGGCTCCTAAAGTCACAAGATCACTCTACCTCTCCTCAAAAGCGGCTAACTCTTGGAAGGAATCAAACTACTCCAAGGTCTATGTCCCCATGTTATGGTAATGCAAGATAACTCGGTGAACTATGTAGATATCCTTTTTCTATTCAACCTTTTGGTGATGTTTTAGTTGTACATCACATTACCTCTAATTAAATGGTTAGAATTTCAAAAATAAAGATCTAATTCATCCACAAGTAGATTTATAATACGAAAACTCTAGATCTATGAAATTTAAACATTGAAACCCTAGATCTGAAAAAATTATATTTGCTAGGCATAAAGATCTTTGACATTAGATTATATATATATATATATATATATATATATATATATATATATATATATAATTTTAATTATTACTTTGTGTTGATTAAAAAAAGAACAAAAAAGCTAGGGTTAGGAAAAGAAAATGAAAAAAATGAATATGTTTTGCAACACCACCAACTTATCAATTTGTTGCGATGAACAAATAAACTAACTTTGTTTAATTAGTATTACACATAATCATAAACACAAAGCAGTGCAATCATCTAAGGATTCTCTTAAAAATGAAAGAAAAACATGCAAAATGATTGTATTACACATGTAAATTTCACACATTAACTCCTATACTCAAGCAATTGCGAATAGTTTGTCTTCGAACATGCCCTAGACTTCCATCCTTCTCATTGAATTTCAAAATTTGGGTGTTACAACATAATGCAAATCGAGGAATTTTTTATTACAAAATAAATTGAATACTTCTATTCTATCCTTATCTAGCTTCCTATTTTCAAGTTTTCTACCCTTTACAATACTTTTCATTCCCACATATATACCCAACCTGGGCATCCAAAATAAAAATCCCAAGTACACTAGTTGGCTTGGATTTTAAAATAATCTACAAGCCCAAAATTAAGTTACAATTTTAACTTGCCTTTTATTTGATTTATAGGCCCAAAATTAAATAATAATTAAACTCACTTTAAATTATAAAGTGATTTATTAAAAATCCCAAAGAATAAAGAATAAATATCCCCAAGTTGAGGAACTAGATTTTATTACCCTGCTACTACGATTCTTCTAAGAATTGTACTTTGAACATCTCAGTTGCTTCCAATACGACATTCAGATTCAAAGTGTTGGAGTATTGGAAATGAATCTTCTTTGAGATGATAGTCTTCTTTATAAACCCTACCACTTTATTTCTAGCAACTAGTCTTGAAATGCACTAAGGTCACCCTTGACTCTCATCAAGTTATTAATTGTGTCTGCTATTAGGTTTCCTTTCATAGAGTTGGCAAACTCTTTTATTATGGATGCAATAGTGTGTACCCTTATAGAATTTAACTAGAAGGTGCAAGGGATGGCCTCGATAAACTTCTCAACATTCAACATTTCTACATTTGTTGCCTTTTTCCTCTGGGAAAACATCTTCTTGCATTCCTTTAGAACTTTAATCCTCCACTTGGTGGCTTTCATACACTTAGAGAGCTTCTCAAGATCACCATATGTGAAGATTTCATCTTTTTCCAAGTCTACATATGGTGTCTTGGCTATCCTTTGAAGATTAGGCAAGTGGTCTTCAAGTATGACGATCTCTTCATTGATTAGGTCTTCAAACTTTGTCATGGCACTTGCTTCATCGTTGATCTTGTGGTAGCTTCTCACTACCTCCCTGATCAATCTACTACCTTGCGGTCCTACAAGGTATATCTCTAGGTCATAGTGGCACTCACTACTCCTGCATCTCCATGTTGATTCCCCTTGTTGAGTGCTACCAAAAGGGTTGGGGCTAGTGCATTTGAATCCACTCAACCCATGAGGTATTCATGTAAGCTGACAACTCACCAACTTGGGCCTTTAGCTCTTCCTTCATTTTCTCATCCTTGCTCATCCTACCTAGGAAAGTGGAGACTACTGCTTGTAATGATTGTTTATGTCCTTCTCATGTTTGATGGCCAAGATTCACTCTATGTACTTGATAGTCCCCAGCCTCCATATGAGCCTCTTCTTTGTTAGTTATCAGAGTGGTTATCTCTACAACTCTTGCTCCTTGAGTATCCACTATGATAGTAGATAATGTTCTTTCTATTTTTGGCTTTGGTTGGACCTTGAACATTTCTATGACCTTTGAGAAGTCCTCTATAATAGTCTTATAGGTCCTTTGTCTCTTCTCGATGGTGGATCCTAGCCACAATGGTAATCTTGAATCCTTAATGGTGTATCTCCCATAGGTGCTTTGGGAGGACTTGGGGGTGTAGGAGGAGGAGAGTGAGATGAACTAGGAGGTGGAGTAGGGATCCTTGTAGAAGTGGATCTAAGAGAGGAAGGAGGTGTCATGCCCACATTTGCACATGGACATGAAAAATGACAACATTTTTTTTTTGTAAAACACATCTCACAATCTTCTATCACATTTTGAATGCTAGAGTAATGTGAACACTTGGTGATGTCGCACATCCAATGTTGCAGAGAGTACGTTTCTTGAACCATGGGAGGGAATTATGAAATAGGCAAGTGATGTGAAAACTATTTTCACCCACCTTGCAAGAGCATAAATAACCTAATTAGGGTTTAGTGTCACTTTGTGTGACACCCTCAAGAAGAATCTCTATTTTAAAACCCCCTGCTAGGATCCTAAGTGGGAGTGGAATGGCCTCTGCTCCATGTGTGTGACCTAATCACCTAAAATCAAACTCTAGTTTCTTACAAATGTGAAAAATCAAGAGGCAGAACAAAAGATAACCCTTTTTTAATAAGGAGCAAACACCAAAAAAATACATTTAAATGAGAAGGAAAAAATATTTAATTACATTTAAATTGCAATTGCAACATTTGATTATATCTAGAGGGATTCTTAATGTTTAAACAAAGTTACAACTATTGTAATGAAGTTATTTATTGTACCAATAACATATTCCACAAGGTCTAATTGGCACGGCTAAAAGCTAATAAGGTGCAAAACAAACCTTGGTTATCTTAGTTAGACCAACTTCACATCTAACTTTCTATCTTGAGGCAGGAATTGACTTATTCACTAGCTAAAATACTCTCCAATAATCTAAAACAAAAATATAATCCTTAATCCTTCTAGCTTAGGGTCAAAAAGGAGTTTTCAAGATCCATCCCTAATAAAAAAAAATTAGAGGTACTAACATATCATTAATGTAAGAAGCCTTAGCTTTAGGGTGAGGTAGTTATGTAGGTTAACTAGAACCCAAAAAAATGTTAGGAAAAAGGTGCATTGTACACCTTGCATAAAATGAATTTTTAATTATGTAAAATAAATATTTATTTGTGGTGCATCTTAATTGATATGTTTAACAACATTAAATATTTATTAGGGGCCACTTGAAAAAGTTGTATGTAACATTGGGTTAGTTATTTTATTTGTGGGAGACATAGAATAATTAATTAATTAATTGGAGCGTAAAGTGAAAACTTAGTTGTAAGAATTAAATGAGGGGTCAATGGTTTTTTGTACTCATGGTTTTGAGTTACATGGTTTTACCCAATACCACAAGTTATATTTGTGTGAGCTTGAGTCTATAAAAGCAAGCACATGGTTAGTGGTTTGGGTTGGGTAGTTGAGTGGGTTGTCATTGTATTGAGTTGTTTTTGTGAGTGTATATGTGAAGCACGACATGAGATGTGTGGATTCATGCTTGGACACATAGAGGGTGCATTCGAAGAGCTTGATGTTTCAAAAGTATTCATGGAGACTCTATAAGTGTATTGTAATGTTTTACTATTGAATAATGCATTGAGTGTGGAAGCTTTTAGAGGTTGGGTTTTTCCCTCTTAAGGGTTTTCCTAGGATATATCTTGTGTTATCTTGTGGCTTGTCTATTTGATCTTTGCAATATGGTAAATTTGTAAGCTTGTATGCATCATATTCTCTCATAGGGTTATGTAGGAATTGGTTTGATTAGCCTGGTAATTTCCTAACAAGTCGTATCATAGCTATATTCATGGTTGAGGGAGATGTGATCTACCCTTGTTTGTGTGGATCTGGTGCAAAGCTGAATACATGGCAATGGAAGAAAGATTTATTACAAGATATGAGGGTTTGTGTAGGTTGTTGTTTTGTAGATTTGGGGTTTTAGGGTTTGCAGATTTATTGTGTTTATTGCAGATCTAGAGTTGGAAAACTCTTAGAAAAAATAGGTTTCTTGGATGTGCTTCATATGAGGGTTTTATTATGGAGGTTGTGTAAATGACCTCATGGGACAAAACTGACCTCACCATTGGATCCAAGAGGTCTGAGACATGAAAATTGACAAAAAACTCAATATATTTTGGCCATAAGACCTGGAATAAAACAATTTGCCCTACCCCTGGTTCGACGATATGGCCATACGGACTACAAATGCAACTTTTTTTTAGAAAAATCAAAAAATTATCCTACGCAAGTAAAAATGTTCTATAGTTTGAAAAATATATATTTATTAAAAAAAAAATTGGTTTACAAACTATAGAATTGAAATCAATTTAAAATATATATATTGTGGGGGGAACTGGTATGGGTTTGCAAACCCTGTACCACTTCCTGTACCATGGGAGATAGTGGTAGGGTCGGTTGTTGGGCCCATGTTGTCCATTTGCCCCCTGATCCCAGCTGCTGGTCTAACAAGGCCTAGCTGGAGCCAGAGCCTGCAAACAACCCTATAGGCAAACTCAAAACTCAAGCCCTTAAAACTTTAAAAATATTCAAAATTAAAATGTGTTTAAAATTGATTTCAGTTGATGCTTGGATGGTGGGAATTTTGAAAAATCAAAACAAATTTAACTTCCTTGGAGTCTGCCAGCTTAGCCAAACATGTCATCACCACCACGTCAACCCTGTGCCACCTCATATGTTTTGATGACATTAGCATGACATCATGCCATCTGGATGATGATGTCATCGTATGGACAAGGTCCCACCATGAGGCCCCTTCTAGCCCTTAGAGGGCATTTTCTTCTAGGAGGCATAACTTTTGCCCATGGTATTGGATTTTAAACCTCTTATAGGCATTAGAAAGGTCTCTTCAAGAACTACACACTAGTACAAGTTTAGTCATCAAATTTTGTTGTTTGTGTCAAAATTTAGTTTTTGAAGCCAAGCATTGCTCCAGAACAATTATTTGTTCATAACTTTCACATACAAAATCAGATTTGAGATTTCAGATAGGCGTTGGAGAGCTCTTGCAGTGTATTACAGTTTGCATCATGTAGATTTTTAGTTTTGTATGCAAAGAGAGATTTGTACTTGTTTGATCACTTGTGGGAGTGCATGTTGTTATGAGACCATCATCATGGTATAGCAAGTTTTCAAATTTGGTACTTCCAGATATAAGTTTATAGGTGTTTTTAGAGTTTGGAATTTGATGGAGATAGGTACACAAATTTTCTTCTAGTTTGAGGACATGATTGATACACATGTGAGACTGGGAGTCTTATTTCAGTGGGAGTTGAGTACACGTATAGTGATGATGATTATGGTGTAATGGATATGTAGGTTCATTTTGAGCATTGACACGACATGATCATGTATTTTGTTGACAGGTATGGGTTATGATGTTTGAATTCATGATTACAGGTGGTAGTGTGGTGTAGTTTTAGGATGTTGTTTTTATCTCTTAAATGATTGATTGGTTCCTTGACTATGGTTACTCATTTGTGGACTTGTTTGGTGAATTGAATCTGGTGTTGATTTGGTGTTTGAGTCTTGAAGTATATAGGTTATCTTCTTTGATATCTCAGCTTACAAGTTACTAATGTGATGATGAGTTCACATGTTTCATTGGTTGCGATCATTGATTTATGCAGTTTTGTGGGTTGGCCACCCATTATTTGTAGTAGGATGACTCAGATGTGGACTATCCATATCCACAAGATCGATTCAGTGTTGATGCAAACTTTGTTAGTTGGCCTTGTCAGTGGTCATTTGTACATTGGGATGATAGGATGGATGATTAGAGTAATTGGATAGTTGGTTATTGGGACTTGTAGCATGTTTATCACGATGCCATGTATATCTCGTATCACAGTTCAGTGGGAGATTTGGTAGTGATGTGGGTTCATCACCTAGTGATGTATGATCTTCTACAGTGGTTAGGTGTCATGGACAAACTCTTAGGTTATGATTCTTATGCAGTATGAGTGCTTTGACATCTTGGATACTATTGTCAGGAGATGCTTATCTTCATATGATTAGACATGTTGATTTTTGGTTTAGAGGTGTTGTTATTGTGCCATGGTGGACTTTTTATCACGTGTTACAGTGTTGGCATGATACAGGTTCTCTTGAGACTAGGATGTGTGCATTGGTGCATGTGATCTCCTAGGAGGAGATGTTAGATCATGGTTTCATGTTTGGGTTCATGATTATGTATTTGGATCATTGACAGTGGTCTTATTGGTTCTCTTGGTATTGAGTACATTTGTCATGTGCTTGAGATCTTCATGATACTATGGTGTTGCAATTGGTCGAGATTAGCATTGATTGATTGGTTGTAGATGCTCATGGATACTTAGAGACTTGGGTTACGTTGGAGTTCATTTGGGATTAGAGACATTCATTGAGATGATGTTCAGAGGTGTTGTTATTGTGCCATGGTGGACTCTTGATCGCGTATTAGAGTGTTGGCATAATACAAGTTCTCTTGAGACTAGGATGTGTGCATTAGTGCATGTGATCTCCTAGGAGATGTTAGATCATGATGTCGTGTTTGGGTTCCTAATTATGCATTTGGAGCATTGACAATGGTCTTGTTGGTTCTATTGGTATTGAGTACATTGGTCATGTGCTCGAGAGCTTCATTATAGTGTGGTGTTGCATTTGGAGCTTAACATTGATTGATTGGTTGTAGATGCTCATGGATACTTGGAGAATTGGGTGACGCTAGAGTTCTCTTGGGATTAGAGACATTCATTGAGATGGTTACTCTTTGGAGGTTTTAGCAAGAAGACCAAGGAGCCTACACTTGGATATAGCTGTGAGATCATGGACCTTATAGGAGATTGTTCTTGGAGAGAGTTATTGTAACTAGTTGTATCCTAGAGGAGCATTCTCATTCCCCACTCTTGGTCTACTAGGCAGATTATCTTCTAATAGGTATTTCCCATCCTATTTTTAGATGCATTTTATCTTGTGCTTTATCTTCTCATGGATATGGATCTTGAGATTTGGTTATTAGTTCTAGAGGTTTCATTTGAGGGATGTTAGCATGATTATCTCCTTGTTCATATGGGTATGATTTATGATTTCATTTATGAGGAGTTTAGGAGATGTGATTGGGCTTATTCATAGTTTGTTGGGAATGGATATTTGGTTTGATCTTCCTTGGTTAGAGAGGCTTACATCCATATTGGTTATTACATAATACATAGGTTTTTATTTGATCTATGAGATTGAATGGTTGGGTGTTGTTGAGGCTTTTCATTTGGGGTTGTAAAGGAGATCATACTTGACACAAATTAGCACTTTGAGGTGTTGGTATAAGGACATGATTGATTTATAGGTTTTCTCTCTTTTTTCTATGGCTACTTCTTGGAGGTTCATGTTCATATGATTCAGGAGAGTTATGGTGACATGTTGTGAGAGAGTATGCAGTGATTTATGTTGCATGTGTGGATCATTATGATTGTTCTTGGTACTACATGTCTTTGATCATTAGCCACACCTTGACTTGAGTGTTGATTGGTAGACTTGCTATGCCTTGATCTATTTTTAGGTTTGACATTACCCATGCAATGGGAGTTCCTAGACATGTATGTACTTCATTGATAGGTTTTATACAGGGAGCTTGTGATTGTAGTATATGGGTTGGATATGTTGTTTGCATGAGTTTATTGATGTTGTTGATACCTAGGAGGTATGGATGGTTGGATGTATTAGCATATGTTGTGGGTGTTATTTATAGTCATGTGGATTTATACATTTTGATAGCAGCTTGGAGCCTTTGTTATCACTTGGATTTGATGCTTGTGTTCTTTGGATTGGTGCATCTTCACCTTGGCATGTTCCTTTTCTTCCATAGGTGACATGTTGGAGAATATGAGGAGTTCTTGCTTGAGATGGTGGTCACCTTGGTTTTATTGCAAGTATCTTGATGGAGCATGAGAGCATGCTAGAGATTTATGTGGTTTCATGTATGGCTATGATGATGTATTTCATTGATTGACCCTAATGCAATGTCTACAACAAGTGGGAGAATGTTAGGAAAAAGGTGTGTTGTACACCTTGCATAAAATGAATTATTTAATTATGTAAAATAAATATTTATTTGTGGTGCATCTTAATTGATGCGTTTAGCCACATTAAATATTTATTTGGGGCCACTTGAAAAAGTTGTATGTAACATTGGGTTAGTTATTTCATGTGTGCGAGACATCGAATAATTAATTAATTAAATGGAGCATAAAGTGAAAGCTTAGTTGCAAGAATTAAATGAGGGGTCAATCGTTTTGTGTACTCATGGTTTTACCCAATACCACAAGTCGTATTTGTGTAAGCTTGAGTCTATAAAAGCAAGCACATGGTTAGTGGTTTGGATTGGTTGGTTGAGTGGGTTGTCATTGTATTGAGTTTCTCTTGTGATTGCATATGTGAAGCATGGCATGGGATGTGTGGATTCATGCTTGGACACATGGAGGATGCATTGGAGGAGCTTGTTGTTTTAGAAGTATTCATGGAGACTATGTAAGTGTACATTGTAATGTTTATTGTTGTTGATATGCCAGGAACACTGAGAGGGGGGTGAATCAGTGTTCCAAAAATCTTTTCTTGCACTTTAACTTTCAACCATTTACCAAAATTAATTAAACAAAAACACAATATGCATATGAACAGCAACCATGAAAACATGACACATGAACACCAAGATTTTTACGTGGAAAACCCAAGAAGGGAAAAACCACAGAGAGGATTAGCTCTCAAATATATATTGCAATCTTTACAAAAATAATGTTCAGGCTTGGTCACTCCATGGGCCTAGAACATCGTGGCTCACTGCCATGAAGTACAACTAGGTCTAGTAGGCTCACTGCCTCAACCCTAAACCTAGCAAGATTACAATAAGGGTTGTTAAACCCTAAGGGCTGTTAAACCCTATTGAAGGCTCACTACCAGCTCACTACCCTGATGATGAAAGCTTGCTTCCAATCAGATTGCACATGAAAATTGAGTATTGCTTAAGCATATGCCACTATGCCAGGTGTAGTCATTTAATAGTTGAATTTTGAATCCCAAGTCTTCATTCTCACTGATTTGTGTCACTGCTCTATTATTCACATATTCGCATCACACCCATGCATTCTCTACTCTGTTCTACCTCTACTCTGCTCTACCTTTTTTGGACCTTTCTTATTATCTTCCCATCTTCGCTCAAGGATGTATTTTCCATGACTCAACTACAAGTATTTATACACTTCATCAACCTTGGAATGATCATCAAGGTCAGTATTATAATCATCAACCATTGGAACAATCTCCAAGGTCGACATTACAAACATTTACAAAATAGGTTCTGACCTATTACAATATTATGCAAAGGAAATGAAGTAAAGATGTATGTGGATCATGCCACACCTTAGCTAGGACTCAAACATGATCTTCCACGCCACAACACGCTTCCACGGTCTTCAAGGAATCTCCGCAATAATTGGAATTAACCAAGTCGGCTAAGACTAGTTACACGTTACACTGTTTGGGAACAATCTTCAAACACGATCTCAATTCCTTAACGTAGACCAATGTCAAGATAGGAACATGATTAGGAGACATCCACAAGCATGTTATAATCATTAGGAGCAACCGCATGACCCTTAACCACTTTATCCATAGGAATCTTCTCACCAGAACACATGAACTTCATTGTCTTCAACTGACGTGAAAGAAAGATAGCTTGTGGACCACCAAAACATGAACCACTGCATTTGTAGTCACTTATCATCATCCTAGATTTCCCTCTAGAACTACAGAGCAAAATACTTTATTGCGAAGGAATGCAGAGAAAAACACTTTCTCCCTGTCACCAGGGAATAATCAGAAGGAGCAGGCTTTACTCTAGTGAATGTAACTTTCTCACAACTTTACACCAGAGGCTCAAACTCAGGATTTAGCATCTTCAGACATCCCTTTAAATAACTTCCAATCTGCAAACCAAGATCTGCATCCAACAAGAGATGCAGAGCAGTCTACTGAACTGTTCTTCAGCATACAACTTTATGTCTATACTGCACTTCACTGTAACTCACTTGATTCTTCTGAAGAGGCCAATTTTCTCAATATCATCAACACAAAAGGCTTCTAAACAGGTAATAGAATAGAACACAGTTGACACCAATGACAACAAAGATATGTTGACATCAATGACAATACTGATTAGGCACATACTTGCACCATTGTTGAATAATACATTAAGTGTGGATGATTTTAGAGGCTGAGTTTTTCCCTCTTGAGGGTTTTCCCAGGATATATATTGTGTTATCTCGTGGCTTGTCTATTTGATCTTTACACTATGGTAAATCTATAAGATTGTATGTGTCATATTCTCTCGTAGGGTTATGTAGGAATTGGTTTGATAAACCTTGTAATTTCCTAACAAAAAAGAACCCAAAAAAAAAACTTAGGTCTACCTTACATAATTTAGAGATCAAGGTAGCATATCCACCCTTCTACAATCTCTTTTAAGTGGAAGGGTCTTCCCTCCCAAATCACTTATTAGAAAGCAATGCGATGGCCTCTCAAATGAAATACACACTTTCCTCCTTGTTTTGCCCTAAACTTCCCCCTTTTTTGTGTTATTTTCGTGCAAAGAGTATGAATGTCTCATGCCATAGGAACTGCTAATCGAATTGGTAATCATACTAATGGCATGGTTTCTATTATGTATTTTTATATATTATATTTAAGTATATGTTCTAATCCTAATGCCTTACTTGCAGTTTATTATTTGTAGGCTTAATCTTCAACCGTAGAGTAGAGGAAGTTAAAAATATAGATTTGGACAAACATGTGTTTTTCCATATTTATTCTTATGTATTTTCTTTAATGGTAATGTCCCATGTTCAGTGAGGGAATGCAAAAAGAACAAAAGCAAAGATTACCCCTTTACTTATTTTGTTTGTTATTTTAATCTCTCGTTTAACAATACTCTTTATCTTAGCAACTAGCAACATTTACCTTACAAGATGCTTCAAGATGTATGTATATATATACACACATATATATGCATTGACAATTCTTTTCAGCTACAATTATAAAATAAATAAAAAATATCACATGTGTATGTAAATAGAACAACAATATATTTGTTTGTATTTACATTTAAAGTGGACAAGGAAAATACACATATTTGATTTTTTTGGGTATATATATTTATATAGAGAGATATATACATGTCAAGCAATAATGAGAACAAGAGAACATGTAATTGCGTAAGTATAAATCTAGTTGTGAATATAGCAAGGAAAATATAAAACCCTTTATATCTCTTCAATATAATTGCTCTTAAATACGCCTTTCAACTAATAGCACAAAGTAATAAAATGATTAATAGCTTTAATGTTTTTTAGTTCCTACAATTTATTTTTAAAGGTAAATAATAAAAAGGAATGCTCACAAAAATAATTACTCTTATCTTATTCCAACAACATTTCAAAACAACAATATGTTTCTACAAACACCTCTTGTCTATTAATGGTAACTTGGAGGGAAATGGCTTGTTGGATGTTATCTCTAAAATTTTTCTTGATGTGGACAATGTTCAACTTTCTAAAATTCCCTTAGATGAAGAAGTCTAAAATGTCATCTTCGCCTTTGAAGGAAATAAAGCTCTGGGGCCATATGGCTTTCCCCACTTCTTTTTTCAGATCTACTGGGATGTGGTTGTGAAGGATGTGATAGTGGCTACCAAAGAATTTTTGGTAGTAGAAAACTCCTTAAGGCGCTGAACTCTACCTTCTTTGTTCTTATTCCTAAAAAGCAGGGGGTTGATTCTTTTGTTTATTTTCGACCAATCAACCTTTACAACTCAATTTATAAATTATTCTCAAAAGTGTTAGCCAGTAGAATTCAGATGATCCTTCCCAAGTTGATTCCCCCACAATAGAGTGGGTTTGTTCTCGAGAGACAAATTCTTGATTCTATCATTGTGGTCCATGAAAATATTCACACTTTGACCATGAATAAAAAAGAGGGTTTTCTCCTTAAGTTGGATCTTTTGAAGGCTTATGCCAAGGTTAGATGGGATTTTTTGAGAAAAGTTTTGGTCAAGTTCAAGTTCTCTAATAGATTCCTTGAGTTGATATCCCAAATGATATCTACTCCAATGTTCTCCATGCTGATGAATGGATCCCCTTCGAGTTTCTTCAAAAGTTCTAGGGGAATAAGACAAGGGGACCCAATCTCCCCTTTCCTTTTTACCATCTTAGCAAAAGCTCTTGGTAGGAATATTCTCAAGGTTGTTTCTAATGGAAGACTAAAAGGTGTATATCCCTCTTCTATAGGTACCCTGTGCTCCCATCAACAATTTGTTGATGATACTATTATTTTGGGGGAAGCCTTAGTCAGGAAGGCAAAGAATATTAAAACTATCTTGCAGAATTATGAGAAAACTTTTGGTCAAAGAGTTAATCTTCCTGAAAGTACCATTTTCTTTTTGAATACTCCAGATCATTGAAAGGTGAAGATTGCTCAGATTTTGCAGTGCCAGATAGAAGACTTTCCGTCTAAATAACTTGGCATGCCTCTCTTTGTGAACAAGATTCTAGAATCCTTCTGGATGGATCTTTTGGAAAAGTTTCAAACTAAGCTTGTTGGGTGGAAAGGGGCTTTGCTAAGCCAGGTAGGAAAAGTTCATTTAATAAAATCTACCCTCCAAAATTTAAATGTTTATGCTATGAGCCTCTTCAAGATACCGAGAAAGGTTACTAATAGAATAGAGCAGATTTAGAAAAAGTTCATGTGGGCTGGCACGAAGGAGAAAAGAAGAATATCTTTAGTGGCCTGGGACAAAATTTGCAGATCTAAGAGTAAGGGTGGTCTTGGCTTAAGAAAAATAAGAGATTTCAATTTAGCTTTGATGGCTAAAGTTACATGGAGACTTTTGAAGGAGCATGATGAGTGGACTAAAATTATGAAGAATAAATACACCCCCCTTGAAAGGAATATGCAAAACCACCTTAACATCCTAATTCTACCTATTGGTTCTAGTATTTGGAGAAACATTTTAGACAAGTTTATTATTAACAAAGGAGTGAAATGGAAGATTGGTAATGGTGTCTCTATAAACTTTTGGGATGATAAATGGCTCCTTGATACTCCCCTTACAGCTTGTGAATGGGCCAGACCACTTAAGGAGAATTTTACTAGACTTTTTAGAGGCAAGGTTGCTTATTATATGGAGAATGGTTCATGAAAATGTATTGTTGACCCCTCTATCAGTGAGACCTCTACTCTTCAATCCCTTCTTTTTAGGTTTCATATCTCCATGGTTAATAAAGTGGATGAGTTGGTGTGGAAGGACTCTTATTTGGGTAGGTATTCTATCTCATCGAGATATAATTCTCTTGTTGAGGGGGAGGAGGATCCTCCTTTTTAGGAAAGGTTATGGTGGCTGGAACTTGCTCCAAAAATTAATATTTTTTTTTCTGGATCCTTGCTTAAGAGAAATTTCTAACTATTGAAAACCTGTGCAAAAGAGGGTTTGCCCTTCCAAACAGATGTGCCTTATGTGAGAATGAGGTGGAAGAAACTTGCCACCTAATTATTGGCTGCCCTTTTGCTAGAGATGTTTGGAGTAAAGTTATGGGGTTGTGGAAGGTCAACTAGATCTTCCCAAACTCTATCAAAAAGTTGGTTGAACAATGGATATCTCCTTTCCTGAATTTGAAGTTCCTTTAGACTCTCATATTGCCCCATATGGCTTGGGGCCTTTATAAGGAATGTAATAACCAGGTCTTTAGGGATAAAAAAGTGTTTTTGATAGTGTTGGTGATAGAATAATTGCTTCTATCAAAGAAAACTTTCTTATGGGGATCAATGAGAAAGTTTCTAAGGAGCCTCATGTGTATGTGTCGAGAGAAGACCTTCAAATAATGAAGGATTGGAACATTCCCTTTTATATATCTACTCCTTTTAAGTATATTAAGAAATCTAGAGATGGTATCTTGTGGGGTTTCCCACCCAAGGGATGGATTAAGATAAATTTTGACAGGGTGGCTAAAGGTAATCCAGGGCATGTCGGTTGTGGGGGAGTGACAAGAGATGAAAGTGGCATGTTTCTTGTTGCAGTGGTTGTTCCATTGGGCTTGCAAACCAATCATTATATTGAAGTTGCAGCCGCCTATAAAACAATTAAAGTGGCTCATGATAAAGGGTATAAAAGAGTGGTGGTAGAGGGTGATTCTCTTAATATCATCCAATGTCTTAAAGGATTGCAAAGTCCTAGTTGGACCATAGACTCCCTTGTCAAAGATTCTTTAGATCTTGTTAAGTATTTTGATGAGGTGGTATTCATGCATGTGTTTAGGGAGGGAAATAAACTCGCGGATGCTTGTGCAAATCTAGGGGTTAACATTGATAAACTTAAAATGTGGGATGATTTTAACATTATTCCCACGTATATCAAATCCCTAATCTCCAATGATTGATTACATCATGTCAGAACAAAGGTATGGTGCGAATGTGATGATGATACTCTAGTTCACACACTTTCTGGGCATTTGGGCTAGTATCTTCTAGAGAAGAAGGCAAAATTTGGGTATTTTGAATACCGATACTATGCAAGATAATGTTCACACTAGTTTTTTTCTATAGGAAAGTGATGGGTAGTGACCACAACGGATTGGAGTCGAGGGATGCTGTTAGGGTCTACAATAAGCCCTAGGTTTGGAATATTTTGAGTGATGATGGGTTTGTCCCCTTTATGGAAAGATTAAAGGGTTATGATCATGCAACGACAAAAGCTTTTTCCAAGGGTTGGTGGAAGAGAAAAGTAACCATGTACAGGAGGGAAACTTGCATTACTGAGGACTTAATTGCTCTTGTAACAGGGTTACCAATGGAGGGAAGGAAGATTTATAAATATAGAAAAGCTAGAGAAGAGGCTATGTAGCTTTTCTTTAAGGACAATGAAAAGAAGAAGCTGGTGAAGCTCCACTCTGGCTATAAACAAATCTCCCTCATGCTGATCTAGGCCGTGGTTGTTGAGACCATCATGAGGTATATTACTCTAGAGGGTAGATATAGGGCCCTATATCGCTATCATTTTACTCTTTTGAACCACTTTCGGCTCCAAATTTTGGTGTCTTTCCCATTTTACATGCTAATGTCCATGGAGAATTCTATTATGAATAATAGGAAGTCCCTAAGTTCCCTGTTATCCATGAAGGCCTGATTCTCCCCATTGTGAATCATATCAAAACTTTAGCCCCCAACAAGAGCATTCTTGAGAAGGTTAAGAGCAAGAGAGGAAAAACCCCTAAAGTGGTTGAGTATTCCGATTCAGATGTTATGGATTCCATGGAGGAAAATGTTTCAAATGAGAAGGAACAGGGGGAGGACTCAGAGGAGTCTACTCATGTCTTGGTCTATGAGGAATTAAGAACCCCTGCAATAGAAAATGTAAAATACAGGTAGATACCCCTAAATTGAAGAAGGGGAAAAATAAACCCAACACTTCGTGGTCTGAGGGTTTTGAAACAAGAAGTGAGAAAGAGAATGATGAGAGGCCGAAAGACTCCTCTCAGAAGAAGAATGCATGATAGACTTTCTCTTTTGACGTAACCATTTGTCATCGATGTAATTTAATGCCATTGAAGTCTTGGTTTCATAGTACTTCAAGGCCTCCTTCATGTCCACTTTGTAATATTATGTGTATGTTGGAAGAGCAAAGACCTCAATAACATTTGGATTGATATTCAGAACAGTCTAGTGCTGGTCCAAATACCTTCCTCCTTTTCTAATCATTGCTTTAAGTACAAGAAAGCACCATCTTTGGATATTGCAAGAACATAGTACATGCAATTCCTTGGACAGGCCCACATTGGGCCATGCATTAGGCCTCAAAAGTCCTATCCCCTTCTTTGTCCACTCTCAGTAGGAATTATTTGACATTTACATGTCCCAATTGTATCTCCCCTATGTCAATCCAGGGGAAAACATCTTGGATGGAGGATGGTATTCTTTATACTCATACTTCATTTCTTTTACCGATTTCTCTCCTTACATGGATGCTACCAAGTAAACATAAGAGCCATTAGATAGATTATAGACAATTGTTTTTCAATTAAATTATGATCAATGAAATAAATCATAACACCAAAGGAAAAGCCCAAAAGTCCAAAGCATAAGCAATGTAGAGTAGGTGGACTTTGGGATCCCTGAATGCCTTATAACTAGAAACCAAATCAACTAGATAAACAAATATTTAAGGATTCACTAGAAGAATTTTGGCAAATAAATGACTAGGTGACTAAAACTTTTAGTCACAACAACTAAAAATGACTAAATTTTACTAATTTTTTGCAACACAACTATAAATGACTGAATAAATGACTAATTTGATCGTCGGGTAAAAAACACAACTAAATAATTAGTCACACAAATAAAAATGACTAAATAATTAGTCACATGAATTGGTAATTTTCCTCTTCCCTACCATTTAAAAATTTTATTACAATTAAAAGTAATACCGCATAAAACATTTCCCGCCTATCAAATTGATTCAGGAGTCAAAACCAGTCGATCTTGGATCAGTTGGCCCCTCCCCGATCCAGTGGTCTCTCTGATCATATGTAGTGGTTCAATCACCCTATGAACTATCTATCGTAGGGGCTGGTCCATGAAACCCCATAAATCCATCTTGATGAAAACAACCCCTACTATTCTAAGGCTTTTCACCTAATAGAAGTAGAGGTAGGTTCGGGTGTGGGACTGCACATCCAACATGAGCACCTGTAGCAATGGTAGGGGTGGGAGCAGCAAGAGGAGCAGGGGTAGCTGGAGTAGATCTCTTTTTCCCAGTTAGCTCTAGATTGTTCTGATGTCCTATGGCTCTGTAGGTTCTGATTCTTGACCTTGCTTCTTTATCTCCACTCTTTTTTAAATCTAAAATTTCGCAATCCAATTTGTTGTGTATGTGCATTTTAAGGGCTCCTTGGAGTCTTTGAAAAATTTAGGTATCGAATAAATTGCTTCTAAACATAATTTGTGAAGCAGATGTGGGTTTGAAGACTTTTTAGATTAACTTTGACCCTCTACTAAATTTGGTCGCGTGCTAAATTTAGCTTTGTATGAGCACCGTGGAACCAGAGAGAGAGAGAGTCATCGTAGTGATATCCACCCTACCATAAAGCATAAATCTTCCTCATGCTTTCCTACTGGAAAGCCCGACCCATCACGAGGGGTCTAGAAAACTGAAGATGGCAGGTGTGAAGGGATCAAGTGCAACATCATTCTATAGCATGTGTCAAATACATATACTAGCCTAATGCCTATATTGATCCATACAAACATAAGAAAAACTAGCTTTCAACTGTTGGACATAATTTCCTCAGATAGTGCCATTCAAGCATAATGATATTATGAATGTGGAAATCATATTTCTCCATATAAGGATGAGTTCAAGATAACTCATGCTTATAATGCTTATCAATAGTGATCACAATTTTCAAACACAACTAAGGTACTATTTCACAACATTAGTCATTTACATACTTCATACCAAATTTTCAAGACTACTATCCAAATGCAGGACACATTCTCATAGCAAAATTTATTAGATTACAACTCTATATTTTGAAGAAGGCACTTCACTATAACACTAATACTCTTTGCATTTTGATTTGAAAAACCCACCATAGTTACTTATAATGTCATCATTCCTAAGAATCCTCTCAATAACTAGGAATGTTTTTCCATACTATGATGGAAGGCATACTGTAATCCTTCAAAGTATACTAGGTATTAGTTCTGGATGAATTTAACTCTACTCTTAATTCCAATATTGGATATAACTTATTAGGTACAAAATATTGATGAGAGACATAAGTTTATCCACATAAAGTATTTCAACATAAGTAAAACAAGATCAAGTTCGCATAAGCTTCATATAATGGTAAACTAGTAACCTCATTCCCTATTAGATTGACTTGAGAGGCAAGCGTAAAAGATATTACTTAGAACTACTTATTAATGAAAGTATAACATATTTCTCTACTCAAAAGATAAGTTCAAAATTATAATACTAAGCTTTATTTATTAACACATACAATTACAAAGAAGAACAATTCGTACACAAACTATTAACAATTAACTATTGTCTAGATAGAACTCATGAAAGTACTCTTCATTTATACTTGGTACAACGATCTTTCGTATATATATACACACTCATGAATGTGTTTAAAGGATTGAATATGTCTTAAAAGAGACTTCGTTAACAAAGATTGATTATTTCTTTAACCAAAGATAAGAGGGAAAATACAATTAGACTAAGTTTGAATCCATCAAGATTTATCACTCTTGTTAGAAGGTTATCACTTCTCCAATTATCATATAATTTCCTCCTAGATTAATCACGCAACGTTACACATATACTACCATTAGTTCAGTTTCTAAGCAAAATTATGTAAACTAATTTAATATTTTAAGCAAGTTGAGTTCGACCACTCAATTCATTGACAACTAAGTTAAAGATTTATGGTGCTTTCTTGTCATTGGTACAGCTGGAACCTTACTAATAGTCGACTAAAGATATAAAACAGTTTCGTAGACCTTCTACAAGGATTTTAGATAAAAACATAACAAAGAGACATAGAGGAATCGTAGGGAAATCTCCATCCCAGTGGCACCACTAAGAACCACATATAGAACTACAACTTCCGTAAAGAAGAACGGATTAAGGAGAGATTAAGATACTTGTCTATTTGGTGGCGCAAGTCTCAGGATACTACAGTAAGAAGGTAACTAGAACCTGGCCGACTGCATAGATTTTGGAATTAGATACGGTAAGAATAAAAGAGTCACCTAGATTCACTAATTCCTTAGACAAGGAAGGCGACCAAGGCAGGGTCGACAGAGGAAAATAACATGGAAGTCAAGAACGATCTCAACAAATAAGAAAGTTAATGATTAAGCCTACTGAGTGCATATGCAAGTCTCATAACAAGAAGAGCTACTTAGAATATAAAAGGCTCACAGAGGAAGTAATCAAGAACATACTTAAATCAATTAACAAAATTACTCAAGACAAGCTGATGGTGCAAGCCAACGTTAGATATCTAAGTGGATGAAGTTATAGATGAGCGGTGCAGCGAATGCTCAAGACAAAGGATTTGAAATGACTGAGATAAGATAATAAACACAGCAGGAAAACACTCCCATACGTGGCCCCTATGAAGGTTTTTTTTTAGCTGATCTTAGAATGTGACGAGCACAAAACTAATTAAAATATCCCTTCCCATTAAATCAGAGTAGAAGCTCTTACTGCTGCAAAACTAAATCGTCAACATAGAAAGATTGTGAAAGGATAGAAATAATAGCAATGTTCTAATGCCAGTACGAGCTTTTTAATAGCACTAAGAGGTATTGTCACGTCTCAGACTTTGATACTTTCTAGAATTACTTTATGTGGAAATATTTCATGAACAATTATGTGTGGTTAGATGAATAATTTGTTATTTTGAAACATGAATGATTATTTTAATATGGAAGAGATGAAATGAAATGAATGTTATATTCATGTTATTAATTTTGATGCTTCAGCTATTGGGTTACTAACCTATTAATGGTAAATTTGAGTTTATCATGAGTTGTAGGTTGTCGAAGACAAGGGTGTGGTTAAGGTAAAGGAGGTTAGTAGCCTGGTAGGGTTAAGATGGAGGGATTTCTCTCACACACATCACTTAGAATCATGTAGATGCATTAGAATTGCATTAATTGATTTTATTATATAGTTCTTATTTAATTGTGTTAGAGTTAGAATATTTAATTAAATGGTTTAAGTCATTTATTTGATTTTTATTTGAAGTTCGTGAATATATTATTATTATTTGTTTTATAAATAGTTGAGATAATCATGCTTATTATTTTAATATTATTTGTGATAAATTAGAGAATAAAATTAGAAAATAAAACAAGATTTTAGAAACAAAACAAAAAGAAAGAAAACAATAAAACAATAGAAAAATAGAAAAGAAAACATATATTTAGAAAATAAAACACAAAAGAAAGCAAAGCAAAAATGGAGAAGAAAATAATAAAAGAGGGATAAAAACTCATTCTCTCAACACAAAAATCATTCACAACTTTGATTCTCAACTCTGAAATCTGAAAACAAAACACAAGTTATATTGATACTGGAAAAGAAGGCTTGGACAAGAGGTTTGAAGATCTGGAGCAAAGGAAGCTTTTGAGAACAGAGGGTTTGAAGAATTCGACTGATTGGAGAGTGAAACCCTAGATTTTTATGCAAATCTATATTCTCAAATTGTGTGTGATTAAATATTGTATGGATAATCTCTGAAATTTCCTCTGTGGATAGATATGTTTTTCGTTAACTTTATTTCTATATTTTATACACATTATATTGATGTGATCTATATTTTGTATATATTATATATTACGGCTATGAATAAATGTTGTTGTTAAAGTGAACAAAGGTTAAAACGACCAAAGGCTGAATATATATATATATATATATATATATATATATATATATATATATATATATATATATATATATATATATATATATATATATATATATATATATATATATATATATATATATTGTAAAGTATTGGGGTGTAGATAAGACTATGACATGCATATGGCGTCATAGTCCCCAATGCGGACTGCAACGCCATATGGGGGTCGTTGGCCACTGTTTATTAGTTATAATTTTCATTGAATTCAAACTTATGCGAATTACAAATCGCTGGGCTGTAATCTCCATGTTTTCTAATGTATAATCTTAGTTACCTCTATGCTTGACGTCGGCAGTCATTTCACCTACTATGATTTTATATATATATATATATTTATTTATTTATTTATTTGTATGTTCAATTTTTATGAAATCTCTGATGATTATCATATTCGCTAAGATTTATTTACTGTACATTGTGATTTTTCCCAAATCTGGGCGCTACCTTTTTTCATCGATTTTATCAGTTATCTATATATTTAAATTAGTATGAGATTGTTGTAGATGGCTATGCTATAACAGCACTACAATAATTTAGAATTTCTCTGTAGTTGTGGTTACTGCGGTGAGATTATATATATATATATATGGAGGACAACAAAAGATGTTTCATTTTATTATATTTTACATAGCTATAAATATCATAATAGAACTATCATATAAACTTAATGATTATGAGTTTCTTGTATTAAGATAAATGTTGTATTGAGACTATTTTTGTCAAAACTAGAATTATATCAAAACCATCGAATTGTGAAAGAAATGCACTATAGTAAACTGCTAGATTCATTTTTTATTATCAAACTGATATTACCCATCACATCTAGAGAAAATATCTTATCATGAAAATTGACATAAACCACTAGAAAATTGTAGACTTAGACAACAAGCAAACTAAAGAAATGAATTGGTTGAAGTAAACTGTAATTGTTTTCTGGAATGGATATTTTGATCATGGATAATTAATCTTAGAAAACTATTCATTGCATGTATTTTGGGTAAAGTAATGTACTTTCGGGATAGGATGCCGAATGTGGGCTCCCAGAGACGATAGTTTTACTTTTTCTAAAACTATCACTTTTGTTTTATTGCAAAAGATGTTTCATTTTATTATATTTTACACAACTATAAATATCATAATAGAACTATCATATAAACTTAATGATTACGAGTTTCTTGTATTAAGATAAATGTTGTATTGAGACTATTTTTGTCAAAACTAGCATTATATCAAAACCATTGAATTGTGAAAGAAATGCACTATAGTAAACTGCTAGATTCATTTTTTATTATCAAACTGATATTACCCATCACATCTAGAAAATATCATATAATGAAAATTGACATAAACCACTAGAAAATTATAGACTTAGACAACAAGCAAACTAAAGAAATGAATTGGTTAAAGTAAACTGTAATTGTTTTCTGGAATGGATATTTTGATCATGGATAATTAATCTTAGAAAACTATTCATTGCATGTATTTTGGGTAAAGTAATGTACTTTCAGGACAGGATGCCGAATGTGGGCTCCCAGAGACAATAGTTTTATTTTTTCTAAAACTATCACTTTTGTTTTATTGCTTGGCCAACCTACTATACCATTAAAATAGATGGAATTGAAAAAAGCCCAAATTTATGTTATATATGTCACTGCCACATCTTGCTTGCAAGAGTTATGTCATTCTAGGATAGGATGCATACAGGCAACAGGCACGCATCAAGAGATTCCCTCCTGCTTACACCATTCTAGGTTGCTAGGCTCCTTGTGCAAGGTCGGTGTTTTCTTCAAGTTAGGAAGAAACCCGGGGAAGTTCAATACTTCATGGTTGGGTGGAAAAAGCACCTTAACCACACCCTTGGTCTCAGCTTGCATAAGATCAAAGAATCATAGTGGTTGAGTTATGAGGTTCTTATGTTATATGGATATTTATTTCATTGTACTCTTTTGTATGGCTAGTATAGCTAAGTTATAAATGTAACTTTACTTTCATTGATATATTGATGTATTATATGTACTTGTAACATTGAAATAGATGTTTTGTAACACCAGATTGGTGTATGTAATGGAATTGTAACACTTCTCAGTGTATGTAAATTTATACTTCATTTAATGGAATCTTTCTATTTTATATAGTTATGGATATTTGGAAATTGTAAATGATTTATTTTCCATTTTTGGAATGAGCATTTCTTTTTGGAATACTATGTTTAGTATGTAATTTTCCACACCTTACATTTGGTATCAGAGCACGGTTCTAGCATTGGGAGCTCCGGGGTGTGTGTTACTCGATTGATCGAGCATGTGTGGGTCCTTGTGTGTTGGCCTGCTATGGACAACATGTGCCTTCTTCTTTTGGAGTTAGATACACCCTGATATTTTTTGCTTATGGGTGTTTTTCTTCTTGAAGTTCTGAAGTCTTATCATGAACCTGTTGTATCGAATAGAGAACCCTAGTTGTGGGTCAAAGGTTCTTTTGATGAGTAGGACTCTTGGTGATTCTTAGATGGATAGTATATGGTGACAACCCGTGAATGATGATGTGGCAATAAAAGTGAATTAATAAGAAAAATATATATATTGAGGAGAAAGATCTCTTTGATAACGTAAAGGATGAATGAGTTGATAAGATACAAGGGAAGAAGAAAAGATATAATCTTGATAAGAGGAAGAAATAAAATCACTTGTGAAATAAATAAAGCTAATAATGATGGATAAACATTAACTGAGCCTTTTCAAAAAAAAATTTGGAATGGATGTTTTAAGGCAAGAGTGCCTATAACAGTATTAGGTTTCGGATAAGATAAATTTTAGAGCAATGCATCATACTTTTCAGGATGTGATCATGGATCTAGTAGAATCCACAAGATCTTTTGAGAATGCAAGGTTTAGATGTCTTAAGGATCTTCATTGGTGACCCTTGATAAAAAGTGCTTATGTGTGAGCCTTTGTAGTGTTTGAGTATACTCGAGTGACCTTTGTAGGGTCATGTTCATGCTTGTGTGACCACCTTTTGATAGTGGAGTTATGAGAATCCTTGTGTGAAAGGAAATACCATGTTCTCAAGAGTGATTGAACTTGGTATACGAAAGAGGATGTTTTACTTGTTATACTTTAAATATTTGCCCTTTTGGTAAATGCTTGCTTGAAACGAATTTTGCTTTGTCTCATGGAGAGCATGATCCTAAGTATGGATTCATTATGTGGTTGTAAGATAGATCGTTGGGTAATGACTTATGCTCCTATATTGTATTTCCCTAGGATTCATGTCGAACCTGGGTGTTTTTTTTTTGTGTTGCATTGCATTGTTTGAAGAGTAAAAAGGAATAAGGAGGTGTGAAAAAGGTAATTGCACAGTCCTTGTGATGTTGAGGTGTTGGAATCTTGAGTGAAGTAGCAAAACTGTGATTGATGAGAAGTGTCAACCATTGCTTATTGGAAAGATGGATATGTGACTTGAGTTGTGACTCTCGTTGTTTAGTTTCATGTTGTGAAGAAAATTTGGCCTCATGCGAATGTTACTTTAATGTATTATCCATGCCTGATGAATCATTGTAGGGTGAGGAGTGTTAACCATTGTTAGTGGGAGAGATTGATGTTTATAGACATCTTGGTTTGTGAGCCTAAGTTTTGTCCTAGCTAAATCTTAGTTGTTGGATGTTGTGAATGTATGACTATATGACTTTGCATGATGATTGAGATTTCCTTGATCAGAATGCAATCTTGTTGCTAGTGATGTTTTGTGGTTATTAGAAGCAATTTTATGTTATAGATAAGTTTGGAGTCTTGGGAAGACTTGTTGATTTGTACGATTGAGTGTGTTCTCTTAACTCACCCAATTTTGGTACCAGGCGTAGTGTAGCATCGTACTCTCTCTCTAGTGGCTAGATTTAGTCACATAGTTCATGTAATGTGAAACTTTTGAATTTTGAATTTTATTTATTTGACTTTGATAAATTATCTAAATGTTGTAAGGACCAACATTAAAATTTTATTTCTTTTATTTATGGAAAAGTATAGCCATCAAAATTGATAATTACTTATCTTATGACCTTGATGGTCACGTTGTATTTACTGTTGAAATTGCACACATTTTATGCCTTATTGTTGGAATTGATTTTATTTCTTTGGACTTTATTTACTTTTTTATTATTGGTGGCTATGCTTGAATGTTTTAAACTATTGGTCATGTATCATGTTATGTTTTATATCATGTCCATGATGGACCTCTAATAGGTTTGTAAGGGAGTAGGATGCTGAGAATATATTGTTTCATAGCAAGTGTGTTACTAAGAGTTTTGGTAGATTGAATTCTTTAATTATTGTTAGATACAATGAACATTGTGTGAAGTGTTGAGGAAGTTTTAGAATGGATTTTGGTGTCATTATGGATCACTTGATGTAAGTTAGAATTTATGTTTGAAGTTAAAGGTTTGTGGGGTGAATGGAAAGTTTTGAAAGAAAAATAATTTATAAATATATATATATATATGAAGGTATGCAAGGAAAGTTGAAGAACTTAAAGGAGAAAATTCAAAATTGAAAAAAATCAAAATGATGAGTTAAAATAATGGTTCCAGCGTGCCAAAAAGAAAATGAATGTTGAAATCAAGCTGTCAAATGACCAATCTAATGTAAAGGGAGAAAAATGATGATGAATCTGCTAACATAGCTAGTTTTTTTTATGATAATGCTAGTTTGAAAATTTTGAAGAAATTGGTTATATAGGAGAAGGTTTGGGTAAGCATGGGCAAGGAATCAAAGAGCCCATTGAGTTAGTTGTAAGGACTAAGTATGAAGGTCTCAGGTATCAAGGTAAAGGAAAAGACAAATGTTTTTGCAAGTACTAAAAAAATTATACTATTTCCATTATGATAGAGAAGATCGTATAAAAGAAAATTGTTAGAATTTACATCCTTGCAAAATTTGTGGTTAGGAAAAAAATCATAGTAAAAAGACATGTTGGAATAAAGAGTTGAAAAATGAATCTATGACAAGTTGTTTGAAAATGAAGTATGGTTGGATAAATGTATTTGATTGGCAAAAGATCACAAGATGTTTAGAATGTTTTATAGACATAAGTCTTCTCCTATGGAGAAAAGGAAGGGGATTGAACAACAAAATCAAATAACCAAATATAGTGAACAGCCAAGTGCATAGAATAGTAAAGAAATTGAATTGTTATAGCATTGTACAAAAGCACAAGGAAGACAAGGAAGAGCTTTTCTAAGGAATTTTTGAATTCTAGATCAGGATGAAGATAAAATTTGGTTGCAAGTAATGAAAGAGGAAATGGATTCTATTGATAGGAATGATATGAGTCGTATAGTTTCAAAGGAGTTGTTTACACAATGGTTGGATAGGACCTAGTTGGTTCACCTTTGGAGTTTTGTCTTGATGTTGGAGATCTCAACCAATGTTTGATTGGAAGACTGATCTTTTGATATTATATTGTGTTACCATGCAATTGCATGTGCATTGTGATGATTGATTCGCATCTATGATGAATTGATTTATGCCTTTTTGGTGTGCATTAAAGTTGTCATTGTTACTCTTATACTAGAATAAATGTAATTAAGTGGTAGTTGTACCATGTGTTGGATTATATACATTGAATTGGAAGTTGTGCCATGCGAATTTGTTGATTGATTATATACTTGGATTTATTTTATGGACGCAATGTTAAATGCAAATTTTGAGAAATTGTTTTGGTATAAGGTCGAGTAGAACCAATACTTCAGTGGATAGTTCCACCTGGGGGAATGCAGAGGATATTGATAGAGCTTTTCCACATCTAAGATTCTAGTTCATTTTATTTATGCATATGATGACATTTATTATATTATATTGATATTGGATGTATAAGACTCTTTATGTAGATGTTCTGTAATAAGACATCGAGATGATGTCTCTTCCAAGTGGGGAAGGATGTCACATCTCAGACTTTGATACTTTCTAGAATTACTTTATGTGGAAATATTTCATGAACAATTATGTGTGGTTAGATGAATAATTTGTTATTTTGAAAGATGAATAATTATTTTAATATGGAAGAGATGAAATGAAATGAATGTTATATTCATGTTATTAATTTTGATGCTTCGGCTATTGGGTTACTAACCTATTAATGGGAAATTTGAGTTTATCATGAGTTGCAGGTTGTTGAAGACAAGGGTGTGGTTAAGGTAAAGGAGGTTAGCAGTCTGGCAGGGTTAAGATGGAGCGATTTCTCTTACACACGTCACTTAGAATCATGTAGATACATTAGAATTGCATTAATTGATTTTATTATATAGTTCTTATTTAATTGTGTTATAGTTAGAATATTTAATTAAATGGTTTAAGTTATTTATTTGATTTTTATTTGAAGAATGAATATATTATTATTATTTGTTTTATAGATAGTTGAGATAATCGTGCTTATTATTTTTATATTATTTGTGATAAATTAGAGAATAAAATTAGAAAATAAAATAAGATTTTAGAAACAAAACAAAAAGAAAGAAAACAATAAAACAATAGAAAAGTAGAAAAGAAAACATATATTTAGAAAATAAAACACAAAAGAAAGCAAAACAAGAATGGAGAAGAAAATAATAAAAGAGGGATAAAAACTCATTCTCTCAACACATAAATCATTCACAACTTTGATTCTCAACTCTGAAATCTGAAAACAAAACACAAGTTATATTGATACTGGAAAAGAAGGCTTGGACAAGAGGTTTGAAGATCTGGAGCAAAGGAAGCTTTTGGGAACAGAGGGTTTGAAGAATTCAACTGATTGGAGAGCGAAACCCCAGGTTTTTATACAAATCTATATTCTCAAATTGTGTGTGATTAAATATTGTATGGATAATCTTTGGAATTTCCTTTGTGGATAGATATGTTTTTCGTTAACTTTATTTCTGTATTTTATACACATTATATTGATGTGATCTATATTTTGTATATATTATATATTACAACTATGAATAAATGTTGTTGTTAAAGTGAATATACTACTGTGTATATGATTTGTTAATGAAATATCATATATATATGTGTGTGTGTGTGTGACTAATATATATATTAACATCGAAATTCATATATGGAAAACTGCCTGAATAAATATAGAATATAGTATTGAATTCTATTTTGAATCTTATATATTTCATATAGCAGAATTGATTTCAAATTAAATAACAACTCAACAAAGGTTAAAATGGCCAAAGGCTAAATATATATATTGTAAAGTATTGGGGCGTTGATAAGACTATGACACCCATATGGACTGTGACCCCATATGGGGGCTGCCGACCACTGTTTATTAGTTACAATTTTCATTGAATTCAAACTTATGCAAATTACAAATCGCTGGGTTGTAATCTCCATGTATTCTGATGTATAATCTTGGTTATCTCTGTGCTTGATGCCAACAGTCATTTCGCCTACTATGATTATATGTGTGTGTGTGTGTTGTTCAATTTTTATGAACTCTTTGATGATTATCATATTCGCTAAGATTTATTTACTGTGCAGTGTGGTTTTTCCCAAATCTGGGCATTGTTCATTGATTTTATCAATTTTTATATATATATCAACAAAAGATGTTTTATTTTATTATATTTTACATAGCTATAAATATCATAATAGAACTATCATATAAACTTAATGATTACGAGTTTCTTGTATTAAGATGAATGTTGTATTAAGACTATTTTTGTCAAAACTAGCATTATATCAAAACTATTGAATTGTGAAAGAAATGCACTATAGTAAACTGCTAGATTCATTTTTTATTACCAAACTAACATCACCCATCACATCTAGAAAATATCTTATCATGAAAATTGACATAAACTAAAGAAATGAATTGGTTGAAGTAAACTGTAACTATTTTCCGGAATGGATATTTTGATCATGGATAATTAATCTTAGAAAACTATTCATTGCATGTATTTTTTGTAAAGTAATGTACTTTCGAGACAGGATGCTGAACATGGGCTCCCAGAGATGATAGTTTTACTTTTTTTTAAAACTATCACTTTTGTTTTATTGCTTGGCCAAGCTACTGTACCATTGAAATAGATGGAATTGGAAAAAGCCTAGATTTTTGTTATATATGTCTCTACCACATTCTGCTTGCAAGAGTTATGTCATTCTAGGATAGGATGCATACAAGCAACAAGCATGCATCGAGAGATTCCCTCCTACTTACACCATTCCAGGTTGCTAGGCTCCTTGTGCAGGGTCGATGTTTTCTTGAAGTTAGGAAGAAACTCAAGGAAGTCCAGTACTTTGTGGTTAGGTGGAAAAAGTGCCTTAACCACACTCTTGGCCTCAGCTTGGGGAAGATCAAAGGATCACGGCGGTCGAGTTTAGAGAGTCTTATGTTATATGGATATTTATTTCATTATACTCTTTTGTATGGCTAGTATAGCCAAGTTGTAAATGTAACTTTACTTTCATTGATATATTGATGTATTATCTTTACTTGTAACATTGAAATAGATGTTTTGTAACACCAGATTGGTGTATGTAATGGAATTGTAACACTTCTTAGTGTATGGAAATTTATACTTCATTTAATGGAATCTTGCTATTTTATATAGTTATGGATATTTAGAAATTATAAATGATTTATTTTTTTGTTTTTGGAATGAGCATTGCTTTTTGGAATACTATGTTTATTATGTAATTTTCTGCACCTGGGTATGTGCAGGATCATCGCGGGCCAAACAGTGGCAATAGGAAAAAAATCGCATTTTTACTTAGCCAAATTCGTGACTTGGCAAAGTTTGACTTTGAAACAGATATCCATTTTGGATTTCATGCCCTAAATTGCTTTACCCAATCCTTCATATGATTTGATTCATGATACATGGTTTGAGAAGGATACACATGATATACCCTTACCCTCTAGTGATAAAATTATGAATGATACTCTATGTGGTGAAGCTACACCTTCGTTAATCCTTCATGACATTGTTATTCCTTTTGATGATGATGTCCTTCATGTGATATGTTAGGACATAATGCAAAGTTAACATGGCATGAACTCTCTTGGAAGGGTAAGCATGGACTGTAAGAACATTGAACTAGTTGGATCTATTAAGCTCGCCATTTATGAAAGAACCTTAAAGGTTAACCTTAATTAGGTAAGGTTATGTTTCAGTGTGGTTGTTTGTGCAACAATGTGTAAATTAATGTTACCTAAGGATAAATCTAACTATACTAACATTTTAATAACCATGAGAGCTGGGACTAGCAATTAGACTAAAAACTTGACAAACAATACAACTTGGACACATGTAGGACTTGGAAAATGGAAAAGAATATAATTAAATGTGGAAAACAATGAAAAAGTGGTATTAGTTGCACCTATATAGAGAAGTGGTTTAGAGGTTGGTTAGGGGAATTATTTAGGGTTTAGAGGTTTAGGGGTTTAGGGTTTACAGTTTAAAGAGAGATAGAGAGAGGGGACTGATAGAGTTTGGGAGAGATAGAGGAGACAGAGGGGAGAGATAGGGAGATAGAGAGTGAGAGACATGTCTAGAGACATAGAGAGAGAGAGAGATTGAGAGGTAGAGGGATGATAGAGATAGGGAGATAGAGGTTTAGGGGCATTATTTAGGGTTTAGGGTTTATGGTTTTGGGGTTAGGGGTTAAGGTTTAGAGGTTTAGGGTTTAGGGTTTAGAGAGAGATAAAGGACCAATAGGGAGATATAAAGGAGTCCGAGGGGAGAGATAGGGAGATAAAGAGTGAGGGACATGGCAAGAGACATAGTGAGAGAGATTGAGAGGTAGAGGGACAAAGGTGATAGGGAGATAGGGGAGAGATAGGGAGATAGTGGTTTATGGTTACTTGGCTTTAGGGTTTAGGGGTTTGGGGTTTAGGGTTTCTCAGGTTTAGGGGTTAGGGGTTAGGGTTTAGGGGCATTATAATTTAGGGTTTAGGATTTATTGTTTAGGGGTTAGGGGTTAGGTTTAGAGGTTTAGGGTTTTGGATTTAGGGTTTATAGAGAGAGAGGAATGATAGGGAGATATAGAGGAGTCTGAGGGGAGAGATAGGGAGATAAAGAGTGAGGGACATGGCTAGAGACATAGGGAGAGAGATTGAGAGGTAGAGGGACAAAGGTGGTAGGGAGATAGGGGAGAGATAGGGAGATAGTGGTTTAGGGTTACTTGGGTTTAGGGTTTAGGGGTTTGGGGTTTAGGGTTTCTCAGGTTTAGGGGTTAGGGGTTAGGGTTTATGGGTATTATTTAGGGTTTAGGATTTAAATTGTTTAGGGGTTAGGGGTTAGGTTTAGAGGTTTAGGGTTTATAGAGAGAGAGGAATGATAGGGAGATAGAGAGAGGAGACCGAGGAGAGAGATAAGGAGATAGAGTGTGAGGTACATGGCCAGGGACATAGGGAGAGAAATCAAGAGAGGTAGAGGGATGATAGAGATAGGTACATAGGGGAGAGATGGGGAGATATAGGTTTAGAGTTGATTGGATTTAGGGTGTACCTGGGTTTAGGGTTTCTCAGTTTTAGAGATAGCTAGATAGAAAGAGAGAGGAGACAGATAGGGAGAGATAGAGGTGACAAAGGGGAGAGATAGGGAGATAGAGAGTGAGCAAGATGTCCAGAGAAATAGGGAGAAGGATTGAGAGGTAGAGGGATGATAGAGATAAGGGAGATAAGGGAGAGATAGGAGATAGGGTTTAGAGTTGCTCGCGTTTAAGGTTTAGGGTTTAGGGGTTAAGGTTTAGGGGCATTATTTAGGGTTTAGGGTTTAGGGGTTAAGGTTTAGAGGTTTAGGGTTTAGTGTTTAGAGAGAGAGGACCAATAGGGAGATATAGAGTGAGGGACATGGCCAAAGCATAGGGAGAGAGATTGAGAGGTAGAGGAATGATAGTGATGGGGAGATAGTGAGATAGGGAGATAGAGAAATAGAGGTTTAGGGTTTCTTGGGTTTAGTGTTTAGGATTTAGGGGTTTATGGTTTCTCAAGTTTAGGGTTTAGGGGTTAGGGGTTAGGGGTTAGGTTTAATCATGCATTAATACAGGTTGTGGAGTGAGAAAGGGGTGGTATGGGTATGGTTGAATGGAGTAATGAGGTGATTGAATTGGTGATGACCTAGGTGAAGTGATGGGTAAGGTGTCTTATGTGGGATTGCTAGAAAGTGTGATTGGTAATGGTGGGGATAGCTAAATGTCATCTTCTAAGGGTTCAAAGGTGAGGAAAGTGTAAGATGGGGATATGGGATAATCCATGGTTTAATTATTATTCAAGGGAGTGTCCTTATATAATGATTATCAACAATGGTGTCAATAGGGGGAATGGAGTCTATGAATGTAGGTGTGGGAATGTGAGCTATGACATTGGGATTGCAGTATTAGATGAATAATGGAAAGTACTTGGGCACCTGTCTAGTGATGGAAGGAGTCACATGATCAAATCATGTTTGGGGAAGGGCTTTTATTGGGAAAGTAAGGATTTGGGTGATGGTCTAGGGTTTAGTGGAGAAGAATTTATGGAAATTTTAGAGGTCATTAAAATTAATATCCCTCCACCTCTATCTCCCTATCTCTCCCTTATCTCCCTCTCTCTATCATCCCTCCACAGGTCTCAATCTCTATCCCTATCTCTCTAGACATCTCACTCACTCTCTATCTCCCTATCTCTCCCTTTGTCTCCTCTATCTCTCCCAATCTATCTCCTCTCTCTCTACCTATATTTATCTCTCCCTATCTCTTGCCTCTCTCTCCCCTATCATTCCTCTATCTCCCTGTCTCTCTGGACATCTCTCTAACTCTCAATCTCCCTATCTCTCCCCTTCGTCTCCTCTATCTCTTCCTATCTGTCTCCTCTCTATCTCTCTGTACCTAGCCATCTCTCCCAATCTCTCTATCTCTTGCCTCTCTCCCCCTATCATTCCTATATATCCTATCTCTCCCCTCTATCTTTCCCTCTCCCTTATCGATGAAGGAAATGGAAACAAGAAAACTAGGACTCCCTTTCTCAGGTTTAGGGTTTACGGCTTAGGGGAATTATTTAAGGTTTATGGGTTAGGGGTTAGGGTTTAGGATTTGAGGGAATTATTTAGGGTTACTTGGGTTCAAGGTTTAGGGGCATTATTTAGGGTTTACGATTGCATGTCAAAAGCAATCTCTCTCTCTAAATCCAATGATGTTGAGGATGTGCTAAATTGATTTGTCACCTTTAGAAAATAAATGACATCAATCCAATGATTGTCTTGGAATTTGAATAGGTATAGAAAAATGAGAGGTCGATCCTGAGTGTCACAAGTTTGATCTTAATTGTTGACACAAATATCATCTAATATGTAAGTTAAACATGAAATGATTTGTTAGAATTTACACCAAAACTACTTGCTTTTACAATTTTTTTATGACAATTATCTATTCAAAAGTGCCTTTGAAATACTATGAGATACCTTAGTATAAGTAAATCATATAAAAATCAAATATATATATCATCATAATCCTATATAAATTTTGATAGTTTTTCTAAAATCTCTCCTTTCATATGATACAGTCTTTCTAAAATTTGGATTGTATTTTATAGCTAAAATGCCTAAATATTAAAATGCTAAAATGCTAAAATACTAAACAAAAAAACAATGAAAACAATTGAGAAAAAGAAAACGGATATCCATTTTGAAAAAACATAAAAAGTGAAAAAGGGTTGCGTTTTTGCAAACCCGTGGCTTGCAAAACACAGTGTCATCTCTAAAGAATGGATATCAGAGGTGAAGAACGGATATCCGATCCAAAAAGGTAAGATCTTTCGCATTTTTTTTGTTTGTTTTGTATATTCAAGTAATTTTTTGGTTTTTTATGCTAAGTGGGTATGTTTTATATTTTAATTAGGTAAAATGGATGCACAAAATGAAAACCCAAACCCTCCACCACTAAACCCTCCCCCTCCAACAATAGAAGAGAATATTCAAAGAAATATTGATCAAATAAGTAGGATCATAGAAATGTATCGTTACCACCCTTGATTGTCTACAATGACATCGAATTTAGAGGGAATCATTAATCATGTTCAAATCTTGTCAACCCAACACGAATCATTTAGGCAATGGCGAGAAGCCAAGAAGGCCGAGTATGCTAACGGTTTGTCATATGATGAAGTCAAAGAATTAGAGATTACAAAAACTATGTTAGCCCAATGCTTTGTCAATCCTAAAACCGGATTGCATGTTGATGTCTGTAAGCCCAAGTTTTCAATCAAATGGTGTATTCATGAGGGCATTAGTTAAAACTTTTGGGATCGTTGGTGGATGGTTTTTGATAAACCACCCAACAACAATTTAGATGTACCTTTGTATTTCCTTCGTAAACTCTATGCAGATTTCGTCATGGGTCAACATGTTAATTATTTTGATTTTAGAGAGTTTCAAGGAGTGAGTAAGGGAATATCTCAAGCTAGACCTGGGGCAGTGAGACAAGTACAAGGTCCCTATATTCCCCCTCCTGCTATCCCTTCTCCACCCCCAATGCAGCACCCAGATGTTGTTGCAAATGCAACACAACAGGGCCTTAGTGCCATACACTCTTTCACCAAGCATTTGATTATACAGACATCTCAGTTTGCACAAACACATGTTGAAGGCGATAATATTAGATTACCTTGTTCTACTAGACCGTCGTCGTCCACACATGTATGTGTGCCCCATCATTGCATTTCTTACAATCATTTATGCTTATGTCCTATTTTGGAGAGTAGTGAGCCACCGTTGAACACATCAGAGTACGATCTCCATTCACGAAATGAGACAATGGGGTCCAAAACTCAAGCTGAGGGGTCAGGGACAAGAGTAGAAGCTACTGGATCAGTGAACCATAGACAAGGAGAAATGCATGAGCAATCTTTTATGCAAGTAAAATTTAAAGTTAAATTTTATGGTCTATTCCATTTGAATATATAAACAAATTTATTAGTACTAATGTATCTAAGTGGGATAACAATTGTTGACAGAGGAGGAGTTGACATAAGTTCATCATGGAACTTTGTCTGCCATCCAATTTGGCTTGGACTTGCCAGTATAATTTGTTCTACACATCAACTTTTTTTTTATGCATTTATTTCTTTGTGAGTAATTATATATTAATTTATTTCTTGATGTTAATTTTATTTTATAGTCAATCGAAAATGTGAATGATGTGGCATCTTTGCCAATAGTCTTTTCTCGAACTCTTGATCGACCCAAGGGACTATCATTTGCAGAATGGTTTTCTCAACACCAACAAAGGGTGGAGGTAATTTGATTGAATTGTACTTTAATTGATTGTTTGTGTGTAGCACATCTAACCTTTTTAAATGTATGCATTTCCTATTTTGTTTAATAATTATATATTAATTTATTTCAATGTTACTTTGCTTTTATGTAGTCTCTTGAGAATGTGAGTGATGTGCCACCTTTGCCATCATGCTTCACTAGGACACCTGATCATCTTAAGAGAAAATCATTTGCAGAACGATTGTTCGAACAACAACATAAAGTCGAGGTAATTGAATTGAATTTCTCTAAATAATTGATAGTTTATCTAGTGGTCTTATAGTTGATTGTAGTGATTTAGATGTATGTTAATAAATGAAATTTCTTAATTGTAGTAGATAAGAATCTATTTACTAACTTTAACTTATTTTTATTTACCATTGAAGAGATTAATCAAATTTGTGTTTTAACTTGTTAATGCAGGAAACTTTGCCTCCATCAATTACTAGACATCTTGGTACAAAGAGGACACTTTTTTAGGATCCATCACAGATTGAGGGTCAAGTGGACTTGTAGTATTTGATGTAGCTATTTGGCATGTAGATTGTATATAGATTTTGAGACATGGCATATGCCACATTTTGTAAAAAATGTTTTGAGTTGGCATATTTGCCAAATTTTTGTATATGTCTACCATTATGGACTAGATTTTAATATATATACACCTTGATATACAATATAATTTAAATTCCTTATGTGCATGTCATGATACTTCCCATGATGCCATACATTATGATGATAGTTCTTTAGTCCATTGATGATATGTTTAGCATTGAGAATGGTTTTAGATCAATAGAATCAATATGACAAAATTCCTTATATGCCCTAATCAAGCATAGTAGCTTGAAATATAATAAGGTCATGATAGACCATTTCATCATGTATTTAGTCTTCATCTTGTCAAATTTTATAAATATGTCAAAGTTGTCATATGAAAAATGTAAAAAAAATGCAAAAGTATGGAAGATGAACAGTCAAGTACTCAAAAGTTAGTTGGAGACTATTGGTTTCCCTCAAATCATGTATAAATATGCATAAACCTTCGTGGAAAAGGCATTGGAGATGTATTGAAAACATTTTGAAGATGAATTGAAGATAAGTTTGAATGAAATTAATGTCAAGAAACTCTGTTTTTGTAGATTTTACTATTTTCCTGCTATTTCTTTGTTTAGTACAGCGCTGTATGGATGTGTTAGGGCCTGAGAGCAATTGTAATTAAAAGTTGGTGGAATCTACTTTCTTGTGTTTTAGGTGCCAATAAGGCCAATAAGGACACTAGGGGCACATTATAAACATAAAAAACTTACATCTTGGGGAGAGGTGCCAATAAGGCCAATAAGGATACTATTTCAGTTGGGTGTGTATGTATGCAAATCCCATTTATGGCCGAGAAGCTCTCTATTTACTATTATTCAACTCTCGTTGATAGGAGGTTGGCTCTACAACTATTGCAATTTGTGTATGAAACCTAGATGCCTACGAGATCATATATATATGTATGTATGTATGTAAATCCTATTTATGGTCAAGTAGCACTCTATTTACTATCCTAAGAGCAAAAACCTTGCCAGGTGCCATTTTTTTTGTTTTGCTTGTCATGGGGCCGAACGGACTGCGCCAACACGTCAGGGTGGGTGGGTAAATTCTAGGGGAGGTCTCGTTTTGTGCGCCAAGCGTCCCAATCATTTCAGGCAAGAGGCTACCGGCAAAGTCCCTTAAGATCCCTAAGACCAAAAAACTGCCAAACTTTGACGAAGCAATTCTTGAAATTTGTGATAGCTGGGAATGTTGTGTTTAGACCTATAGGTGCATGTGGGGTCCATCCATAATAACCTCTCTCATTTTTGGTCAACTCCATTCCATTTGACCGTGCCAAAATCAAACACATTGTTGCAAAATGCTTCAATTTGATGAAGTGGAAAGGTGTTAGGTGTGACATTTTTCATTCCATTGCTTGTGGGTTTGAATGGACTATGCCAACGTGTTGAGGTGGGCGGGTAAATGCTAGTAGAGGTCTCATTTTGTGCGCCAAGCGTCCCAATCATTTCGGGCAAGAGGCTATCGGCAAAGTCCCTTAAGATCCTTGAGACCAAAAATGTGCCAAACTTTGACGGAGCAGTTCTTAGAATTCCTGATAGCTGGGAATGTTGTGTTTGGACCTATAGGTGCACATGGGGTTCATTGACAATAACCTCTCTCATTTTTGGTCAACTCCATTCCGTTTGACTGTGCCGAAATCAAACGCATTGTTGCAAAATGCTTCAATTTGATGCAGTGGAAAGGTGCTAGGTGTGACATTTTTCATTCCATAGCTCGTGGGGTCGAACAGACTGCGCCAACGCATTGGGGTGGGTAGGTAAATGCTAGTGGAGGTCTCATTTTGTGCGCCAAGCATCCCAGTCATTCCGGGCAAGAGGCTACCGGCAAAGTCCCTTAAGATCCCTAAGACCAAAAATGCGCCAAACTTTGACGGAGCAGTTCTCAGAATTTGTGACAGTTGGGAATGTTGTATTTCGACCTATAGGTGCACGTGGGGTCCGTCGACAATAACCTCTCTCATTTTTTGTCAACTCCATTCCGTTTGACCGTGCTGAAATCAAACACATTGTTGCAAAATGCTTCAATTTGATGTAGTGGAAAGGTGCTAGGTGTGACATTTTTCATTCCATAGCACGTGGGGTTGAATGGACTATGCCAATGCATCAGGTTGGGTGGGTAAATGCCAGTGGAGGTCTCGTTTTGTGCGCCAAGCGTCCCAGTCGTTCTGAGCTATAAGCTACCGACAAAGTCAAAAGTTGCTAGGATTGAAATTTGGCATTCTACAGGTCCTGGGGCCAAACAGATTGCTCCAATACGTCAGGGTGGGCGAGTAAATGCTAAGGGAGGTCTCATTTTATGTGCCAAGGCTCCCAGTCCTTCTGAGCTGTAAGCTACCGGTAAAGTGACTTTGTCGGTAGCTTATAGCTTGGAATGACTGTGATGCTTTGCACACAAAACGAGACCTCCCCTAGCATTTACCCACCCACCCTGACGTGTTGGTGCAATCTGTTCGGCCCCAAGACCTGTGGAATGCAAAATTTCAATCCTAGCAACTTTTGACTTTGTCGGTAGCCTCTTGCCCGAAATGACTGGGATGCTTGGAGCACAAAACGAGACCTCCACTAGCATTTACTTGCCCACCCCGACACGTTGGCGCAATCCATTCGTCCCCACGAGCTATGGAATAAAAAATGTCACACCTAGCACCTTTCCACTGCATCAAATTGAAGCATTTTGCAACAATGTGTTTGATTTTGGCACGATCAAACGGAATAGAGTTGACCAAAAATGAGAGGTTATTGTCGATAGACCCCACGTGCACCTGTAGGTCCAAACACAACATTCCCAGTTATCACGAATTTTGAGAACTGCTCCGTCAAAGTTTGGCAGTTTTTTGGTCTCAGGGATCTTAAGGGACTTTGTCGGTAGCCTCTTGCCCGGAATGATTGGGACGCTTGGCGCACAAAATGAGACCTCCATTGGCATTTACCCACCCACCCAGATGCATTGGCGTAGTCCGTTCGAACCCATGAGCTATGGAATGAAAAATGTCACACCTAGCACCTTTCCACTGCATCAAATTGAAGCATTTTGCAACAATGCGTTTGATTTCAGCACGGTCAAACGGAATGGAGTTGACCAAAAATGAGAGAGGTTATTGTTGATGGACCCCACGTGCACCTGTAGGTCCAAACACAACATTCCCAGCTATCACGAATTCTGAGAACTGCTCCGTCAAAGTTTGGCACATTTGTGGTCTCAGGGATCTTAAGGGACTTTGCCAGTAGCCTCTTGCCCGGAATGACTGGGACGCTTGGTGCACAAAATGAGACCTCCACTGGCATTTAACCACCCACCCCGATGCGTTGGCATAGTCCGTTCGACCCCATGAGCTATGGAATGAAAAATGTCACACCTAGCACCTTTCCACTGCATCAAATTGAAGCATTTTGCAACAATGTGTTTGATTTCAGCACGGTCAAACGGAATGGAGTTGACCAAAAATGAGAGAGGTTATTGTGGATGGACCCCACGTACACCTATAGGTCCAAACACAACATTCCCATCTGTCACGAATTCCAAGAACTACTCCGTGAAAGTTTGGCAATTTTTTGGTCTCAGGGATCTTAAGGGACTTTGCCGGTAGCCTCTTGCCCGGAATGATTGGGACGCTTGGTGCACAAAATGAGATCTCCACTAGCATTTACCCGCCCACCCTAACATGTTGGCGTAGTCCGTTCGACCCCACGAGCTATGGAATGAAAAATGTCACACCTAGCACTTTTCCACTGCATCAAATTGAAGCATTTTGCAACAATGCATTTGATTTCGACACGGTCAAACGAAATGGAGTTGACCAAAAATGAGAGAGGTTATTGTGGATGGACCCCATGTGCACATGTAGGTCTAGACAAAACATTCCCAGTTGTCACAAATTCTGAGAACTACTCCGTCAAAGTTTGGTAGTTTTTTGGTCTTAGGGATCTTAAGGGACTTTGTCGGTAGCCTCTTGCCCGGAATGACTGGGACGCTTGGCGCACAAAATGAGACCTCCACTAGCATTTACCCACCCACCTCGATGCGTTGGCACAATCCATTCGACCCCACAATGAGCAAAACAAAAAATATTATTCTAGTTGACACATTCGCAATCATTGACATGGATGATATCTCAGTACCATTCCTTTAGGCACAATATGAGCTTCTAAGGGAAGACGCAATTGTGAGGTTGGAGATGATGAAAAGTGCGCCTCATTCACAATCATGTTTTACTTGTCTTCAATGAGGATTCCTTGATTCAACTTAATCCTTTGATAATACATTTTAACCTCCTTGTCAAAGCGCACTTTCAAGGTTGCTTGAGCAAGAGCTAGTGCCTCAACATCTATGCGCACTTTTGGTGTTCTAGAAGCATGACCTAGCACCTCAAATAGTAAGGCACTCATTCTAGGTTGTTTGTTCAATAATTAGCGCCTTGTATTCTTTGGACATTCTTTCAACTTGTGGAGACAACCTCAAATTGCACGATCAATTCATTATCAAGGCGCATATCCAAAGTCATAGAGATATGAAGTGGTGCCTCACTAATCTAGGTGCACATTTGATGGTGTAGAGAGGTAGATGTGCACCCAAGTCATCATTTGATGCCTTCAATAACTATAAACTCCTTTGATGATGCATTTTATCCTTCCAATTCAATATCTAGCCTTAAGCGCACATTTTAGATTGATCAATCATAATCTAGAGCCCTAAGTACCAAGGCACACTTTTAGGTTAGTTTGATCAAGGATTAGCGCCTTCACTTCTAGGTGCAAGTTTGGAGTTGAAATACATCAAAATAACAAGTTTCTTCATCACTTCATATTGTCACATGTTGTAAACCATGTATGTGAAGATGTAAACATAGTATTGGTGACATGAGCAACACTACTACATATTCTTAAGTGTTGTAAATATGCATCTTCTTATTTAATCATGTGTTGTAAATGAAGGAATGCAATGATTGCAATATGTGCACAAAACGGAATTTTTGATAAGGATTGAAAGGAAATGTTAAGAAAATGCAATTGGTGGGTGTAAATCCAAATTCCACAACCTTATCCACCATTCTCCTTGCCTATGTAAAAATGGGATCTTCGAAATAGGATGTATTTACAGCTGCCCTTGTAGACATGTATGCAAAGTGTGGAAGCATAGACAAGGCATGTGAATAGTTTGGCATGACACCTCAAAGAGATGCTATCTCATGGAATGCAATGATTTCAAGATATGCACAAAATGGATTTTTTGAAAAGGCTTTAGAAACTTTGAAGCAAATACAATTGGAACGTGTAAAACCAAATTCCATAACCTTTGCAAGCATTCTCCCTACTTGTGCCAAATTAGGATCTTATATATACATATATGCATAATATAATGAAAATAATGTAGTGTATATATCAAGCCATATAGGCATGTACAAATAAAACCATATGGGTATATACAACGATATACATCGATAACATACAAAAGTATGTTTACAAAGCCAAATAGGCATATGTAACAAAATGTCCCAAAATCAAATCTCCTATGGATTTCTATCAAATAATCTATGGATCTTGCTAGGCCATGAAGATGGTGAACCAATCAATGACTCATCCTCTATCGCTCATCGACTAGACCTCCTCAATAGAGATTTTTGAATTTCCACCTATTAATACAATCAAACAATGTGCACATTAATATAGAATTTAATATTCAAAATATATAACATGACATAAGTAATCAATCACTTACCACCAATTGGTGATCCCTCTTGATCATTTGTTGTCTCTCTTCTTCTGTAGAGCTGGATGGGTAGGGGAGGTGACGTCCTTTGAGAAGCATGAACAAGCAAATTTAAGTAAACATGAATATCATAAATATGTACATTAAATGCATTTGAATAGTTGCTTCATGACATGGATGGGAATAGATAATGTATAGACTTTATCACACTTTAGGGTTTTCCCATTATGCTAAAATGTTATGACTATCAACTTATTCTATTTTAGGCTATCATGAAATGAGGAGCTTCTAAAGGAAAAAATGTTGTCCCAAAAGAAGGCTTAATGTTATTCGTAAAGACATTAGATTGTTAAAATACAAATTCAAGGGTAGATATTCCTTGGGCTATTTTAGTATAGAGAAGCAAAATTGCAATATATGACTATCCTAGGAATTAGAATGGTTGATCATAGGATATTCATGGCATTTTGATATTAATGGATGGATTGATGGATGTTTAGGGAGTTTAAGTTTAAATGTAATGTATGAGAATTCTTATTTATGAAGGATCTAATAAGTCTTATGTCTTATTTACAGGCCATTCAAGAAAGAAATGAAAAGACACCAAGGACTATCATAACACCTATTACAATTAGGTGCATCAAAGGATTGTCATCCAGGACCTTACCAATATGGGAAGTTATCAAAACCATGTCATGTTTAAAATTAAAGGCTTTATCACCTCTTTGTCCCTATAGGCCTATTAGAACAATAGGTCACATTTTATTCATATACCGGGGTTGAGAATAAACACTAAGCATTTGCAGTTATGGCAAGTGTAAATGGAAATAGATTACAACTTTAGACAATCTATCCTCTCCTAGATTGCACTGACTGAGTAGAAATTAAAAATTCCCTATCAATGTCCTTTATATACTGAAGGTATGGGTGAGAAAGGTAAACTTTGTATGTTGTAGACAAGGCCTCAAATGTAAAATATATTATGACAATAACGATAAGGACTGTTAGGCATGAATGCTATCACTATTATAGATTGTCAAACCAACCATAGGCTGCCATAATAGTACACTGCTGACTATCATGCCTTTAGGCATGGTGCCATGAACCTTATGAGTAGAATGCATTGGTATTTGTGAGAAATGTATTGCCTATGTTAAGAATAAGTATTTATATTGTTTGAACATCATCAAAAGGTGGACTACAAATACGACTTTGTCAAAGGAAAACTTTAGTGGCAAAAATCTAACTATGAACTATTGTGCCATCCAAGCACAATCATGACCAACATCAAGGGATAGTCAAGGAATGGTTGTCTTAAGAAAAATAATTGAAATTGTCCATGGATATTTGAAGTAATTCAAAATATTCATGATCAAGAACCAACTTTGACTGTCTCAACAGTGGTAAATTTGGCTTCAAGACAATAAAAAATGAGCTTAGGGATTCATTATCACCAAGTAATAAAGAAGAGTAATGTGTCAACCTTCAATTTCATTATACAAGAGGATGAAGAAGGGGCCATAGTATTTTCATCCATAATACAACATACAAAAGGAAAATCATGAAGTCAAAACATGTGCAAAGGGTATCTATGTTAAAGAGGAGAGTTGTGAATGGATGATGACTATCACTATCAAAATAAGATATAGTCTCACTAAGGACAGTTAGGTGATTTGTGGATTGTCATGACTACAAGGCATGATAATCTTGTGTATGAAGAGGAAAGAAATATAAATAAAAGAAGATTGAAGGATTGTTGCACCTGGGTACAATGATCCTAAAGGATTGTCATGCTAAAAGGATAGTCAATAGTACAAAGATTCATATTTCAAGGCTATCCTTAATCTCATTCACATGGTCCTAATGTTGGTTTGATTTGCATTGAGTGAGATGACACTATCAGGATTAATTGAAAAGGTGAAAGGGTTTGGTACCAAATTTAGTCACAAGTGTAAAAATTGCAATAAGCTTGAGACTATTGTTCACTAAACTTGGAACTATCACCAAGCAACATCCGTTTCATAAGATGTGATCAAAAAACATGTAAGAAAAATGGATATCAACCTTCTTGGTTATGCGTGCTTGATAAGAGCACATACTTTTCACAAGGAGCCACCAATTTTTAACTAAATATTTCCATTAGAAACAGATAAAAAACGTTCCCCCAAATGAAGAAATTAGATTGTTAATTAGAATTCTATGTGTAATGTGATATGAAATAATAGATACACCTATAAATGACCAACTAACTTTAACTTCTTATATTATTGCCTCAATGTTTCAAATATGTTGCTTCTCTTCATCCAAAACCAATGGTACAAAAATTTTCATAGATCAAGGAAACGGATATCGGTTTTGAGTTGCTTTTACCGAAGCAAAACGGATATCCGTCTTGCTTTGGTACAAAGCAAGATGGATATCCTTTTTGGTTGTTGACTTTTCATGGATTCTAACATGTTTTCATGTTTCAGTCTCTTCTTTGAACTTCACCCTTCATGCTGACGACTTTTTTTTAATGCAAAATTGATAAAACGAAAACGGTTTATAGAAAAAATTGTTAGCTTTCTAAAAATATAAGATTTGTTTGGTTATCATTTTATTAAATAATTATTAATAATTTTCTATATACCATGTCTCTGAATCCTGATGGACACACTGATTGAAAAACATCCATAACTTTCAAACCATTTCAGCTTTTTAAGATCTGAAACCTGTGTCACACTCTATGCTTTTTTGGCTATAGGTTAAAAAAAAATTTCAATTTCAATTTTTTTTATCGAGTTAGGTTGGCTAGAAAATTACTTTTTAGTTTTTAAAAAAAGTCACAGTAAAAAAATCATAACTAATTATTTTATTGGAAAAAAAATTCAAATAAATATGCATCACATCCGGACATGAGTCCTCTACTTATTTTGAAAGTTTCAAAAATATATATATATTTTTACTCATAGTTAGGTTGGCTGGACAGACACCCACTTTTTATTTTTTCTGAAAAATTTAATAGCTGTTAATTGAAATATTCAATTTTCACTAAGTAAATTTAGTTTTTTTTTTTAAATAGTAGCCTATAAACTATATTCAATTCTCTACAAATTTCGTTCTTACATCTTTTTCAAATTGTGTAGATAATCCATTCAAATTTTCACATGAACTTGATAAAGTCTGTTTTTTTGTATTTTCATTGCCACTTAGAGGTATAGTTTGGCCCATCATGATCCTGCACATACCCACCTTACAGGTATAAGTATAATTCAAAGAGATTTTCTTAATCTACCCGGTGAAAAGAACAAGCTGATATTTCAAGAGGGTGCCCATAGTTAAAAGAAAATCTAAGACAAAGAGGCCTTCATACAGAGGAGGAGCGCGTAGCAAGCAAATATAAGGCAATAATGGACTATAGAGAAAACTTGGTTATGGTGTCTCTGGGTTCCTTCGAATCCTTCTCCCACTCTCTCTTTTCCTCACCTTTTTCCTTGTTGTGGTTGTATGAACTGCAGAGCCCAGTTTCCCGTCGTACTATGAATTTTCTCCCATATCTTTCCTCTTTTAGAAAGTTTATTTCCCTCCTTCTGCCTTCCTTGATTTTTGGCTTTTCTTCCTTAATCTAGGTTTGCTTTTCTTTCTTATTTAAGCATTTTTGTTTTCTAATCTGGTGTTTTCTATCCTTTTTTTTTATTTTTTTATTCTATTCTTTTTGCTTTATTTCCATCTTTTATTGTTTTTTTTTTCTATAGATTACCTCTAATTTATCAAATAAGAAACACATATCCTATTTTCAAAAAACATATATTTAATTAATATAATTCCTTCCTTCATATATAATTTTAATAAAAGAAAACAATATATAATTAAATTAAATCTAATTTTATTCCTAAAAAGAGCATATTAATATCTAACTAACAATTTAATTAAATGACAACTATGAAACATAAGACGATTTTCTTTTCTACCAAAATCAGAAAGTAATTTATTAGCTTAATTTATTTATCCAGTGACAATGCAACTATGATGCAAACTAGGTGTCTGTGTGTGCAGATTCCCTTCACCACAGTCACCATCGGTCGGCTAGACACCTCCTCCTCGATGATACTCTCTCTTTGTCGAGAGTGTCTTCCTACCATGCACATGAGTCAAATTTAGTCAATGATTATTGAATTAGTAATATTAAATTGAAAATTAATTATTGAGAGTAGGGGTTATGACATCCTTCCCCCCTTAAAAGAATCATTGTCCCAATGATCAACTTAATTGAAGATACAATTCCGTACCACTTTAATTATGTTTTACCTCAATGTCAAAATCATCTTGTCGTTGCTCCAAGGACCTGTTTGTTCATACTACAAAAATTCCTTTATTCTAACATTCATTCACTTGCACACATCGTTAGCATGTCATTTTCATCAATCAGCTTATTTCCATACGTTATGACAAATAAAAGTATGAAAGCTAATTCATTTTCTTCATAAAATCTTATTCATATTCTAGACATTTACATAAAAATAAAACAATTATGTTCATCTTGTCAACATGCCTACTTGCATGAGACATCAGAACAATTGCCCTTATGATGAAAAACAAGCATCCCATACTACTTGTTATCATCATTGGAAAATCAAAAAGTCTCAACAACAGAAATATCATAATTTTACAACAAGGTCTTCAACTTGAAACATAAAAGATAAGAAGATCACATGGTTTCAACATATAAAAATACCATCACATGATTAGAAAGATCAAAGATAAGAATTTCATCATGATTTGAATAATGATACAACCATTTACTAAATTTATCCACAAAAGTAAATCTTGATCTATATTGGGAAAAATAAACTTTCTATTGATAGAGATATTCAAAATGTACAATTTCTACAATTTTTCAAGTGCAGTAAGAGTTCATAGAGAAAGAAGTACAATTTCATTTCTAATCATACAAAGGTTCAATACATGCTAAATCCATTTTTTGAATTACATAAAGAGATTCAAATGTACAATCTATTTTCAGCTACCATAACCCACTAGTCTTTTGCAAGCCAAAAATCAAAAGCATGGTTAAGGTGCTTTTTCCACCCAACCATGAACACAACACTTCCCTGAGATTCTCACTAACTCGAAGAATACTCGGTCCTGCATGAGGCGCCTAGAAACCTATAACAAAAAGGGCAGGAGGGAAACTCTTGATGCATGTCTAATGTCTTATATGCATTCTATACTAGAATGAACATATTTCTTGCATATAGGATGTGGCAGAGCAACATATAATATAGAAACTAGGCATTCATTATCCATCTATTTCAATGGTACAGTATAGCTTTGGCCAAAGCATAAATACAAAATTTGGTTGATCTTAAAAAAGAAGATCACCTTCTATGTTAACCCACATTCGGCATCCTATCCCAGAAGGTAAGCTTAAAGCTTATCACACACAACACATTCAACAAGAATAATCTATCTCCAATTGCATAAAATACAGACCAAATACATATGATAGTGCATAACACGCACAATTTGCACATAGAATGAATAATTAACAAATAAGAATGCATGAACCCCTGGTGTATAACTGGTACAGGGTACGAATATATAATTTACTTGTAGTACCTCACACAAAATATGGAATATGCATTGCATACAATGAGCATTACTTGTTCAAGTTTATGTACATTAATCATGGTAAGTGCATCTCTCGCACAAAATGTGAAATATGCATAAATCACAGTAGTATAGCTATAGTGATCATTACTCGATCCAATAAACACAATGAGCATAAAAAGTGTATCTCACACACACAAATTAGGATTGTAATCATTACTCGAGGCTTTATTCACACAAAGGAGTCAATGACTTACTCTAGTGCATCACTCGCACAAGGATAATAATGATATGAATATGCATCACGCATATTAGTATAAATATTTCCTACTAATTTCTAATAATTTCTTAATTAGGTAATTATTTATCTATCCCAGTTGTGTGCTGGTCCTACTCGACCTTTCATCGCACATGTTCTAGAATAACTAAATACCTTACTAATATTCTGAATTCAAGCGGTTTTCTCGCACCACATTTTTGGATTTCCAATAAATATATTAATCAATATAAATACACACAAGGCCTAATGGCCAATATAAAGCATGTATCTTCTACATAATGCATCTACCCTTTGATTAAATTGAAACACACCAATAACATGAGTCAATCGTCATAAGATCACCTATCCTCCTCAAGTTAGAAGCTTCCAACTACTAAGAAAACTCTGAAACAATCTTAATTTCAAGGCTGACAATACTACATTACCATATTTACAGACACTACGAGTTTACATCAATTACGAATCTACCATCTCTTGCACTTAGCATCAACTGAAAGAGTTCATTCTATCCCGTTTCTAATACACACCCTAGACCTAGTGTATTCTCCACATTCTACTCCCTTATACATTCCATCAAAGCCTTCATGGCACAATGGAGAACATAACATAACATAATTACAGGGCCAGTAGTCAAAATGTTTAATCATAGCCATCGATAGTAAAGAAATGAAAAGATATCAAGTGGAAAGAAAATCATCAAAGTATAAAAATGAACTCAACAATCAACATATTCATAGTAAAGCATCTTGATGGCTATACTTAGGCATAAATAAAATAGAAAAACTTCGTGCTAGCCCACAACATCTTGAAATTTTCATGCAATAAAATAAAATAAAATAAAATATTAACATCCACAGTTTCACATTATTCGAAGGGAGCACAATGCTACACTTCACCTTGATCAAAGGTGAGTAGGAGAATACGCATGGTCACCTTGACAACCCAGTTTCTAAGATTCTAATTACATTCATACTGAAAGATTATTTCCAACAACTATTAGCATTATACTTCATATGTTGAATCACATTCAATCATCACAATTACCATTGAATTCCAAAAGATTTACATGTCCAAAAATCAAGGTCTCATTTTATTTATTGGTGGATTCTTACATCCTTTTTTTTAAAAAGATAATGCGCCTGGTAAACTTTTTAACGTGACCGGTGACATTGGCGCGACACACCCTTCGGCTTCACACTAACACTTTTGCCCAGAGCGATGAACCGGTGAAGCCACAACACGAGGGACCTCATCCCCAAGAAGGAACACTTCAAACCCATGAGCTTGTTGGCCCAGTGAAGGCGTAAAGCCTGCGAGCTCGTTGGCCCAACGGGGGTTTGAACTCTAGTGGCCGCCACTACAATCGAGCGACTTAACCACCAAACCATGCCATCATTGGCAGTGGATTCTTACATCCTTATCATATATAGAAGTTCTATTTTTTTGAACATAACATAAAAGTTTACATATCACCCTCAGATTTATCCTCAGATACATAATTTTGGGGAACATATTCCTCTGAATGATCACTAGAATAAATCACAATTATCTCTGCCATAGGAGGAATACGAGGATCTCTAAACAACATGGTAGGAGTCACACTATACTCCAAGGGCATATCCCTAGAAAGTGGTAAGGACATCGATTTGGTGGAAGAGACCGAAGGCAGACGGTTGAAGTTGATAGCCGCCTTCATCTTTTTCTTCTCTTGGCTAACCTGAGCAAGTGCATGACTCAAGATCTCCTTGTCTCCTAACCATAAGTCGCAATCATCATTGGTTCCCCTGATGGTTTGAATAATGGCTTCCCTCTCCTTCTTGGCCCTGAGGTAGCTCTTGTTCCCAATAACAAACTTCCTTGCAGTCGTAATGAGATGCACCATCCTAGCACAAGAATTCCAAACATTAGATTCTCATAATGTTGGATGGGAAATCATAGTGAGCACATAGGTTCCAAAGCTGAAACCTAGCTCTAATACCTAATGTAAGGACCTTAAAACTCACTTACTAAAAATAACCTTCGATAAAGCATCTAGATCCAAATTATTTAAATAGAATAAATTATTTATAGAATGGAATGGAAAAGGAGACATCATTAATATATTTTAATAATTACACCCAAATAGGAGTACTTACAACATGAATCAATAAGTAAACAAGGCAGTGCCTTTTCAAGGTTTGGCCATATAGGCTTATACATGAATAACATAATAACAAATAACATCTTTTGCACGAGCACTGTGGAACCTGAGAGAGAGAGAGAGAGAGCATGGTGATATCCACCCTACCACAGAGCATAAAGCTTCCTCGTGCTTTCCTGCTAGAAAGCTTGACCCATCACGAGGGGTCTAGAAAACTGAAGACGGCTGGTGTGAAGGGGTCAAGTGTAACATCATTCTATAGCATGTGTCAAATACATATACTGGCCTAATGCCTATATTGATCCATACAAACATAAGAAAACTAAGATTTCAATTGTTGGACACAATTTCCTCAGATAGTGCCATGCAAGCATAATGATATTATGAATGTGGAAATCACATTTCTCCATCTAAGGACGAGTTCAAGACAACTCATAAATCAGATGCATCTTATTACTAGTTATGCAATGAAGTCTTGATATAATGGTTCACTCTAATCATGATTATCAACAGTGATCACAATTTTCAAACACAGCTAAGGTACTATTTCACAACGTTAGTCATTTACATACTTCACACCAAATTTTCAAGACTACTATCCAAATGCAGAACACATTCTCATAGCAAAATTTATTAGATTACAACTCTATATTTTGAAGAAGGCACTTCACTATAACACTAATACTCTTTGCATTTTGATTTGACAAACCCACCATAGTTACTTATAATGTCATCATTCCTAAGAATCCTCTCAATAACCGGGAATGTTTTCCATACTATGATGGAAGGCATACTGTAATCCTTCAAAGTATACTAGGTATTAGTTCTGGATGAATTTAACTCTACTCTTATTTCCAGTCTTGGATAGAACTTATTAGGTACAAAATATTAATGAGAGACATAAGTTTATCCACATAAAGTATTTAAACATAAGTAAAAGAAGACCAAGTTCACATAAGCTTCATATAATGGTAAACTAGTAACCTCATTCCCTATTAGATTGACTTAAGAGGCAAGCGTAAAAGATATTACTTAGAACTACTTATTAATGAAAGTCTAACATATTTCTCTACTCAAAAGATAAGTTCAAAATTATAATACTAAGTTTTATTTCTTAACACATACAATTACAAAGAAGAACAATTCATACACCAACTATTAACACTTAACTATTGTTTAGATAGAACTCACGAAAGTACTCTTCATTTATACTTGGTACAACAATCTTTCGTATATATATATCCTATACTCATGAATGTGTCTAAAGGATTGAATATATCTTAAAAGAGAATTCGTTAACAAAGACTGATTATTTCTTTAACCAAAGATAAGAGGGAAAATACAATTAGACTAAGTTTGAATCCATCAAGATTTATTTCTCTTGTTAGACGTTATCACTTCTCTAATTATCATATAATTTCTTCCTAGATTAATCACGCAACGTTACACATATACTACCATTAGTTCAGTTTCTAAGCAAAATTATGTAATCTAATTTAATATTTTAAGCAAGTTGAGTTTGACCACTCAATTCATTGACAACTAAGTTAAAGATTTACGGTGCTTTCTTGTCATTGGTACGGCTGGAACCTTACTAACAATTGACTAAAGATATAAAACAATTTCGTAGACCTTCTACAAGGATTTTAGATAAAAACATAATGAAGAGACATAAAGGAATCGTGGGGAAATCTCCATCCCAACGGTGCCACTAAGAACCACAGATAGGACTGCAACTTCCAAAAAGAAGAATGGCTTAAGGAGCAATTAAGATACTTGTCTATCTGGTGGTGCAAGTCTCAGTATACTACAATAAGAAGGTAACTAGAACCTAGCCGACCACATATTTTCTAGAATTAGAAATGGTAAGAATAAAAGAGTCACCTAGATTCACTAATTCCTTAGACAAGGCGACCAAGGCAGGGTCAATAGAGGAAAATAACATGGAAGTCAAGCACGATCTCAACAAATAAGAAAGGTAATCATTAAGCCTACTGAGTGCATATGCAAGGCTCATAACAAGAAGAGATACTTAGAATATAAAAGGCTCATGGAGGAAGTAATCAGGAACGTACTTAATAATCAATTAACAAAAATACTCAAGACAAGTCGATGGTGCAAGCTGACATCAGATATCTAAGTGGATGAAGTTAAAGATGAGTGGTACAACGAATGCTCAAGCCAAAGGATTTGAAATGACTAAGATAAGGTAATAAACACAGTAGGGAAATACTCCCATATGCGACCCCTATGAAGGTTTTTCTTTTAGCTGAAATTAGAATGTGACGAGCACAAAACTAATTAAAATATCCCTTCCCATCAAATCAGAGTAGAAGCTCTTACTACTGTAAAACTAACTCGTCAACATAGAAAGATTGTGAAAGGATAGAAATGATAGTGTAACATCCACGTTCTAAAAACACAATAATTAAGAGAACTTACCATGGAATAAATTCAACAAGGTAAAAATGAGAGAAATTTTTTCTTATATTTATCATATAATCAAGTAACAACAAATTACAAGATTCTCTTACATAAAACAAACATTACATAGTATCTTTCTCAATTACAAGTTTCCACATAAGTAATTCAATTGCATAAACAAATTTGGAGTGATTACTGCTTCTGAATGTCCGACATCTTTATCACAAGTCACAGCATGTTTTTTGCTAGAGAGAGAGAGAGAGAGCATCTTTCAAGTGTTTTACCTCCATCCACAGATCGACAGTCTCTCACACATCTTCCACTTAGGAAGTGGCCCTACCCTTCACGAGGAATATAGACCAAAGGTGACCGGTGGTAATTTGTCTTCCGAGTACATAGTGTTATATCCTACACAACTCTATCAATCATACAACCCTAGATACCCTCTAGCTAAGTATGATTTTCTAATAGGTTATGCAATCCAGATACAGTGAACTAACAATGCATGCAAAAAATGAATGCATTACTTTGGCCAAAGTTTTAATATCAATAATGTTCGTAATGAACATGGTTGAAATGTTCACCCACCCCAACTCGACTTGGATACTATCATATTCTCACAGTTTTATCCTCACCAACTATGTTTACGTATTTTTAACATATTTCATAGTAATGGTCTACTTGACTTAGACGAGTTCATATGGATATAACTAACCATTTATATTCATGTTCGATACTAGGGTTTTCATTGCAACCTTAATAATATGATATTTTAAAATAACAATACCTCATAACTATGAGACTAAGGTTTAAAAATGACCCCTAGGTTTACTCAATCAAGATTAAGAATAATATGATTCTAGAAAAGATATTTCCTCCTACACAATGGAGTATGAGTACCTTCTATCTCCCTATTGTGATAACATTGATAATCACAAAAGTTTAGAATATATACATATATATGTTTCCTTACTAGGTCATATTCAAGTTTAGATTTTCTCTATTTCCATCATAATGATTTACAAAAAGAATATACTCAACAAGATTACTATAATAGGTAATAAGGATTGTTCTATGGACCTTATTTCTTCTATCAAATTATTCCTAGTTTTTCTATCACATGACTAGATTAAAAACAAAGGATAGTTTAAATCGATATCAACTTAGCTTAATGATTAAGCCATGCTACTCATATCTAAAGAGCATTCATATCAAATGTATTTTACATTATTTAAATTATAACATCATAGTTGATCTGCTACATGATATAACTCAACATCAGGGTGACTGGTTCGAGCTTATAAGGCTAATGATAACTACAAAAATAACCTTATTCAGGCATGCAAAATTGTAATGATCATACTGTCTCTACATGATAGTTTGACATGTTAACAGTTTTAAAAAACATTGTATGTTTCTGGCTCAAAGAGCTCTGGTTTAAGAATTCAATGATAAAAGGATGCATCGGCCATCAAGGCTCATTCGATGCTATCGTATTTCTTGTACGATAACTAAGTAGTTTACTGTCCACACTATCTATCAATTAGAACAACGATTCAATCACAACATACACCATTGATTTTAATCAAAAACACATCGAATAACATGGTTTAGCCTAACTGGCAAATTTGAATGTTTACTAACAAGATACCACAGTGGACATCATTTGAAAGGTAAATTGATTCATCATTGAATACAAAATAGACTATGCAGAAAAGTAGATAACCTGGCAGCGACGGCTCTTCAAAGATAAAACTGAGTTGTAGGTTGCGAGCTCAATAGACACCTATGACTGACGTTCTTCCTTCACTAAAACCATTTTCTATCACCTGCTACCCACAACAATTCTTCCCAAGCAAGATACAGATGGTGTTGACTCTTACAGAGTCGTTCTCCTTATAAAACTCTACCACGACTCTTAATGAGTCCTATCCTCATTGCTACCCACGAGAAATAGTTAGAGAGAATAGGAAAACATGTATAGCCCCACATCTACTTCAGTTACAACTAATCCCACATAAGATGCAAAACCAACATATGTTGATTGAGAGGTGATTTCGCATGGAGTGGGGAAAAGAATGTGGCTTAAAACACCACTAATTCCTCTCAAAGAGGCCGACATCACATTGATACCACTGTATGATCATTTAGTGATCACATTGAGTTGTTCGATCAACCACTTGAGATAAAAGAAATGCATTCCTAAAAGCATGCCTATGGCTACTCCATGATTGAGCAATCGGTTAATAATTATGAGGTATTAATCTCAAATAGAAATATATATATATATATATATATATATATATATATATATATATATATATATATATATATATATATATATATATATATATATATATAAAAGTAATGGTTTATCATGACAACTACCTTACTTGATCATTTATGCTTTGATCAAAATATGATAATAATAATAAGTCAAAAGGCTTACAAATAATGTGAAAGGGTTGAGCTTGTCTCCCCTTCACAGACTCTCGATAAATCACATCAACTTGACTAGATTGTCATATGACATTTAATGTCAACAAAATGAACATTCTATGACTTAAGGATGCTAACACATCAATTTTGCGACAATGTCGATGTAAGATTACGTTTGTCATAAACGGACATCGTTCTACTCTGAAGACGTCATTTTCTTTTATAAACAACAATATCGACACACACACGACTAGCCCAGAAAAGAATAAAAAGATATTGACTACTTGTCGAATAGATTCAAGAGTTATACTGACAAAACACGACTTACCTCTATCGATACCGGATCACGTTTTGTTAAACACTTATACTCGTTTTGTAAATGAACACCCATAACCCAAGTTCTATATTTCTCTCCTTGAAAGATACTCTCTCTCTTTTCTCTAAGAGTCATATGCAATCTGTAATCCTATATAAAACTTGAAATTAACAGATTATGATTAGTGCATCATTATTCAAGCAATAAACCAAATTCTCATAATGCAATTATTAAATCGCTATAACATATGCATATCAATAATTCCATAAATGACATTCAATAGAATCTATATTTTTCCTTGATATTAATCTAAACATCAAAATAGATTTACTTATGTCCAAGTAAAAGTAAAAAGTATTAGCAAGAGAAAATTAGGGATGTAACATATCCTTCCACTAAAGATTCATCGTCCTCGATGATATAAACTATCAAAATGTAATTGAAAGCAAGTTTATTGTTTTTAACTGGTAAAAGTATTAAATAAAAGAGGAAACTTCTAATAAAATTCATGGTAGTCCTCCCATGTAGCATTTTCCTCAACATATTGGCCCCATTGGACCTTGCACTGCAAGACCTCTTTGTTACGCAAGCAAAGCTTGCATGTTTCTAACACTTTGAGTGGCTCGATCGTGACCACCCTTAGGTCCTACATCTGTAAAGAATTTCAATTTAAAATATGATTATCACCTGTAGTATATTCCTTTAAATAAGAAACATGAAAAACATTGTGCATTCTAGACAAAGCTGGTGGTAGAGCAATTCTGTAGCCAACCGTGTAACACCCGCCATGAAACCCTAGATATAAGCTTAACTATGCATTACAAGAGGCCATTTTTTTTTTTAAGAAGAAATAATAACAAAATGTAATCATACATCTAAATTAAGCTTTAACCTCTAGGGATTACATGGTTGCATTACTAATTATTACATAATCTGATTAACAACCACAATTCAATCTAAAACCAAGTGCATCAAATGACTCTATACATACATTCCTTAATAAATACATATTAGATAAGTGCATATCAAGATCTTGCATAAAAGATTACAAATATATTAAAAATTTCCTTTACAAATGAATACATCAATACAACGTCAACAATGTTACTTCCTGAATACATAGGAGTGTATACAACCATATAATGGAACATGATTCATCTGATAAACTAAGCATAAGTATATATCTCCTCAACTAAACAAGAGCAAAGATCTACTACAAGGGATATAACCTCCTCTCACATGAGCAACAACAAAGAGACCAATGGAGATAAAGCACAACCACCCGATCATGTGGAACCCTAAGGCCCACTCCCCATGCTAGGAGATAACAATAAGGTCCCACGACAGAACAGTCAAGAAGACAATAACTAACAGATACAAAGATTCCACATGACTTCAACTACATAGATCAATACTCAAACATCACTTCCAGAGGCAACCACACAACGGATGGGAAGAGTACAACTAGGGAATGCTTGACTGCAGTAGGGAGGAGTGTCATCACATGGCTTGTCATGGGTTGTCCATTCCATGCCTTCTCATCTCATCTCAAGCCTAAATGAGCACTTCAGCCATGAGTGAGGCATCCACTTATCTTTGTTTAGTGTGATTAACTACCCAACCCCTTAATTCATTAATTAGGTTATCACTGAGTTAAGAGACTCCCACATGGGTTGTCCTGGATGCCACTTTGGGCTCCGGCCCCCATTGAGAGCCACTCCCCTACCTACATCTAGAAGACCCTACTAATCAAGCATAGCAATTAACAAGTATACATGAACCATGCAAGGCATTAACCCTCTTGCATACCAACTTAATCACAAGGACAATTTTCACAAAACATTGTCGTTAGCTTCCATGTGAATCAAACCATAACCAACATATTACTTTTACGTTATCCAACACCTTGCCATTTACAAAATCTGACACACTACTTATTGCATAATCAACACCATACTGAACCATATCATCCATGCAAGACTTTATTCCACATCATGACACTTTTACAATCATAGCATATACATGAAAACAAAACATTAAAACCTATGCCTTTGGAACTAACCTTGACAACATGACTCTTCTATGACCACTAATACGACTTACACAAGTTTCACTCATAATTAACCAATTATCAAAATCCGAAACATAAGCTTACAAAACAATTATTTCCAAGGATTTCACTTATCTAAGAATAATTTTCCCATAACTAAATCAATAATAGTTTGATAGTCTTATTCTATTTTAAAGGATGGTAACAACTTACACCAAATTCATCTGGTAGTACAAAGTAGCAAAACTCAACTATATAATTTTAATACTAAGTATATTATTTTTGTATTCTAACAAAAATATTTCCTAATTTACATATTCATAAATTTACATATGAATCATAATTTCATAATTTATATATAAATTATATTTTCATTTCCTTAAATAAATAAAACTAAAACTAAGGTTTATTTAATTCTAACTATTTCTTTTCTTTTACTAAATAAAATAAAACTAAAAGCTAAACTAAATTTCATTTATTTTAACTACTTGTTTTTTTTTCTTTTATAAAAAAAAAAGCCTAAAAGCTAAATCGAATCCTGTAACTACCTACTTACCTTTCTTTTTCCCTAACTAAATGGGTTTTTAAGAAACTCATGAAACTTGATAAAATTAAAGGTGGAGATAAGGAAGGAGCGTCGTACAAGCCGTACGGTCTCCTTAAGGAATATAAAAAAATGTAACACACAATTTTTTAAGAATATTTAGTCATTTCAATTCATACATTTTAAGGAGATTTAGTCATTTGATCACTCAGGGCAATTTGGGAGAGGTTGCAGAAGGTAAAATTACCTATATTTTTTTTTATTGTTTTCATATTTAAATTAGTTAATGGAATAAATCAGGCCATACGGCCTCCATAGGAAGAGATCTGGAAAATTTTAAATCTATTTTTTTATGATTTATTTTGTTTTCATTTCAAAGCAATTGGGATAGGTACAGGTAAAAGGAAAGATTCTACAGAGAAGTGTAGGCAAATTAGAATTCTTGAAAACTATCTTATTCAACAAGATCAAGGCATGCGGCCTTCTTGGATTGAAATGCAATTTTAGAATTTTTTTAAAACAAAATTTCATGGAAGAACTATTGCCCTTGAGCTGAGTGCACAAGCTGGGAAGGAATTCAAGTTGAAGGATATGTTGTGCCTCTATGATTATTGCAATCTCTCTGTTTGACTTGGAATGCAAATTGAAACACCTAGATGAAGGATCTGACTCATTTCTCATAATGCAGAGAAATAAAAGGATAGAATTTCTTCAAAGAACAAGGATGCATGCAACAAGAAAACATCCAGAGGAATGATTCATGATCGATTTGGCACCTAGAAATATTGATAAACTATAGAGGATCTAATTCCATAATTGTTTGTAAATGGCTTCCCTATCGTTGGTTGAAGATACAAAGATACAGTTTCATTGGTTCATTGGAGCCTCTAGACTAAACTTATTGCTACAATGACATTGGATAGGTTCAGCTTCTCAACAAGGAGCTCAATTTCCTTGACGAGGTCTAGTTTTCTATTTCTCAATAATTGATAATCACCCATCAAAGACTTAATAGATGCAGAAAAGGAGATAATCCTATAGAAGATGTGTAGTCAACAGTTTAAAAGGAAGGAATAAAATGATTCAATCAGAGGTTTAAAGACATTGTCAAGTCATATTAAAATGGTTCCTATACACGGCCTTTAAGCTAGATGACAATTCGACCTATGGCTAGGTAACTCCACAAGCATACCAGATTAAAGTATTACCAAGGTTAATACCAATCATAGATAGTAATGATTCTATAGGATAGCCAGGCCATGGTCATTACTGTTGATACAATTAGAAAACAATGCAACCTATCATGCTTCTGCTATCTATTCATCGACAATTGAAATAGAGACATTACTGCAAAGTCACAGGTGCTCATATTTGAAGGTTCCCGCAACATTTCTAGTATATTTCCCCTCCAATCTCTAGAAATTGGGATTTTCCAATCCCCAATTCTCAGAGCACCCCCCACAAATATGCATTCCAGAAGATAAAAATAGCAAAGATAATAAATTCCCTTTGTCCGTTACAGACCACCCACTCTCTCCAAAATTCATTTCATTTTCAAAGAATTCATTTAATATGCAATCCATCAGAAAATTATATTCTAATTTTTATTTATTAAAATATTTTCATGCATTTGACAACTCAACATTATTTATTGATCTTAAATTAGGATAAAGAATATTTTATGACAGCACACAAATAATAAATTTATTATTTTATGGTCACTTAACATAATATTACTTGTTTATAAATATATATATTAAAAATTATCAATTAAATTCTCATTTATACAACACTTATTTACCTCATAATATTATTTATTTATCAAATTGTAGTCTAATAATTCCCATATAAAGAAGCAATTAACCAAACAATAATCACCAGATTACAATCTAATAAACCACATGTTGATCACTACCGGACGACTACAAACGATCAAACACAGAGACTTACAAACATGCCCAACTGACCTTACCAACAAAACATATGACTAAATACTCATCCTTTTCGAGGATGGTGACAAGCTGAGGGACCCTATGTCATCTCCATTCATCAATTCTCCATTGGATGTAAGACATGCTCAAACCTGTCGATTCAGGTGGAGTCGATGCCTGGTGCCTGCAACCTGCAGCAAACGAAAGGGTCGAACATATATATATAATCATCCAATCAGACACACTGTGAAAGGGAATCACAGCGTAGCAGGGTACTCATGCATGAGTAATGCAACACTGTCCCCTTCACAAAACACAACAACAAGTAACCATATCATGCATATTCATTAGTAACTGAATAGCTAGATCAGATGATCACATAATGCACATAGTAAGATGGATCCACATAGTCAATTAAGTCCATACTAATCGTAACATAACCATAAAACAACAATACTAATAGTATCATCAAGTGTCATCATAGTAATAAGTCAACATCAATAAGTATCAACAACTAACACCAAAACAGTAAATCCATCACCAACAAGATGTCATAATGTCTATATCAAAAGGAACAACTATCAATCTATCAGAAAGCAAAATGAGGGGCACTACATCCCCCCCCTATGATCAGGCTTACTCTTGGAAGCTTGCAACAAAATAAGGATAGAGATCTCGCATCTTGACACAACCTCCCAAGAAGCTGAAGACTCATCATTATGATCCCACTGGACCCTTACCTACTCTATACCCCTACCCCTGAGGGTCAACCCCTGATGCTGCAGAACACGCATGAGCTCTAAAGAAAGCTACCTGACCTCTACTTGCGGTCTCCAAGACTATCCCCTGATGCTCTGCCTAGCGGTGATCAACCACTGCAAACACTCTATGAGACTTCCCTGCATCACCCACTATTAGCTCTAAAGTTGTCAGTCTTTGACTAAATCCTACAGCATTCTACTGTGGACACTGCCTGGCTATATGGCCCTATTGGCTGCAAGAGAAACATCCTGCACCTCTGCCATATCCTCTGCCACCTAAGAATGTATTGGACTGCTAAAAACTATCTCTACTAACTGCAGACTATGTGCTCTGAACTGGCTGATTGGGATGACAATTCTTGGCCTGCTGCCAATTACAGTTTTTCCCCGATTGAGTACCACCACCTTGTTGAGGCTGAGAATTCCTTGGTTTTGACTGGGAATACTGCTGCTGCTATTGTTCACCCTTAGCGGGTGCATGATGGCCTCTAGAAGAGCCTGCTGCTTGAGACTGACCACCACGAGACCCAACACCTATTAGAGGCGCACTACTAATCTGCACACCTGTATGGCCTCCAAGAGCCATGGCCAAATTTTCCTCTACTAGACGAGCCTTCTCAATTGCCACCTCCATGGTCTTAGGCTCGAAGACACAGACTCCTCCACTGATACGGGCATTCAAGCCCCTAATGAAGTGCTGAACCAACATAGCCTCGTCATCTCCAATGCATGTGTACTGATTAAGCTCATAGAATCTACGCTCATACTACTCTACTGACATAGCCATCTATCTTAACTCATGGAACTCGTCAGCACAACGTTGCTTCCAGTGATCTGATAGGAAATGACCTCTGAACCTCTCCAAAATTAATTCCCAAGAAATTGTACCAATATCCAAGTGTAACTTCTGTTCCTCCAATCACCACCATGTAGAAGCAAATCCTCTAAGGTGTAGGATGGCACATCTCGCCTCGGTGTTACTACCATATGGATGCATGGCAAAACACCTATCCAAATCTAACAACTAGGTCTCTGCCTCTAATCCACTACCAGAACCATCAAAAGTGGGAGGACATGCCCTCAAAAGATCTCTCATGTGACCTGCCAAGATAGCCTCTTGTTCTACTGTCATCTCTCTCCTTCTAGGTGACCTTTCTCTTTCCCTCACCTCTGGGTGATCAACCTCTTGTCTAGGACTTAGACGAGTAAGGACCTCCTCAAGCAATTGACGTAACTGAGCTCCCTCAGGCTGACCCTGATTCTCTGCATTCTGCCCCCCGCCTTCCTAAGCACTCTCATGAGAAGAACTAGGAGGAGGGCTACCACCAACACCTCTTCTGCATCCCCTACCTCGACCTCAACCTCGACCTTTAAGCATCTTCCTACACTATACCACCAAAGGGTAGATCTAAGGTTCTTAGGTGAGGATGACAAAAGAGAAAACATACTCTACAGAATCTAAGCAACTAGGACAACATAATGAGCTTATATACACTTAGAGTACCCAGTGTTTAAATGTGGCTCTAATACCAGATGTAATGCCCCGCCACAAAACCCTGGAGATAAGCTTAACTATGCATTACAAAAGGCCAAATTTTTTCTTTTAAGAAGAAATAATAACAAAATGTAATCATACATCTAAATTAAGCTTTAACCTCTAGGGATTACATGGTTGCATTACTAATTATTACATAATCTGATTAACAACCACGATTCAATCTAAAACCAAGTGCATCAAATGACTTTATACATACATTCCTTAATAACTAAACATCAGATAAGTGCATATCAAGATCTTGTATAAAAGATTACAAATATATTAAAATTTCCTTTACAAATGAATACATCAATAGAACGTCAACAATGTTGCTTCCTGAATACATAAGAGTGTATACAACCGTATAATGGAACATGATTCATCTGATAAACTAAGCATAAGTATCTATCTCCTCAACTAAACAAGAGCAAAGATCTGCTACAAGGGATATAACCTCCTCGCACACGAGCAACAACAAAGAGACCAATGGAGATAAAGCACAACCACTCGACCATGTGGAACCCTAAGGCCCAGCCCCTGTGCTAGGAGATAACAATAAGGTCCCACGACAGTATAGTCGAGAAGACAATAACTGATAGATACAAAGATTCCACATGACTTCAACTACACAGATCAATACTCAAACATCACTTCTAGAGGCAACCACATAACAAATGGGAAGATTACAACTAGGGGAATGCTAGACTGCAGTAGGGAGGAGTGTCATCACGTGGCTTGTCATGGGTTGTCTTGGTAAGCCTTCCTAGGCCTCGACCCCCATCTTAGGTTGTCCTGGCAACCTCTCCTAACTCTCGACCCCCATACAAACTCATGCCGAATCAACATACCTTTCATGAGGACAAGGTCGTTGATCTTGCCATTCCAGGCCTTCTCATCTCATCTCAAGCCTAAACGAGCACTTGAGCCATGAGTGAGGCATCCACTTATCTTTGTTTAGTGTGATTAACTATCCAACCCATTATTTCATTAATTAGGTTATCACTGAGTTAAGAGACTCCCACATGGGTTGTCTTAGACGCTACTTTGGGCTTTGGCCCCATTGAGAGCCACTCCCCTACCTGCATCTAGAAGACCCTACTCATCAAGCATAGCAACTAACAAGTATACATGAACCATGCAAAGCATTAACCCTCTTGCATACCAACTTAATCACAAGGACAATTTTCACAAAACATTGCCCTTAGCTTCCATGTGAAGCAAACCATAACCAACATATTACTTTTGCGTTATCCAACACCTCCCCATTTACAAAATCTGACACACTACTTATTGCTTAATCAACACCATAATGAACCATATCATCCATGCAAGACTTTATTCCACATCATGACACTTTTACAGTCATAGCATATACATGAAAACAAAACATTAAAACCTATGCCTCTGGAACTAACCTTGACAACATGACTCTTTTATGACCACTAATACAACTTACACAAGTTTCACTCACAATTAACCAATTATCAAAATCCAAAACGTAAGCTTACAAAACAACTATTTCCAAGTATTTCACTTATCTAAGAATAATTTTCCTATAACTAAATCAATAATAGTTTGATAGTCTTATTCTATTTTAAAGGATGGTAACAACTTATACCAAATTCATCTGGTAGTACAAAGTAGCAAAACTCAACTATATAATTTTAATACTAAGTATATTATTTTTTTATTCTAACAAAAATATTTCTTAATTTACATATTCATAAATTTACATATGAAGAATCATAATTTCATAATTTATATATAAATTATATTTTCCTTTCCTTAAAGAAATAAAACTAAAACTAAGGTTTTTTTAATTCTAACTATTTCTTTTCTTTTACTAAATAAAATAAAACTAAAAGCTAAACTAAATTTCATTTATTTTAACTACTTATTAAAAAAAAAAAAGAGCCTAAAATCTAAAACTAAGGGAATCGAATCCTCTAACTACCTACTGGCCTTTCTTTTTCCCTAACTAAATGAGTTTTTAAGAAACTCATGAAACTTGATAAAATTAAAGGTGGAGATAAGGAAGGAGCGTCGTACGGCCTCCTTAAGGAATATAAAAAAATGCAACACACAAATTTGTTAAAATATTTAGTCATTTCAATTTAGACATTTTAAGGAGATTTAGTCATTTGATCACTCAGGGCAATTTGGGAGAGGTTGCAGAAGGTAAAATTACCTATATATTTTTTTTATTGTTTTCAGATTTAAATTAGTTAATGAAATAAATCAAGCCATACAGCCTCCATAGGAAGAGATCTGGAAAATTTTAAATCTGATTTTTTTTAATGATTTATTTTGTTTTCATTTCAAAGTAATTGGGATAGGTATAGGTGAAAGGAAAGATTCTACAGAGAAGAGTAGGCAAATTAAAATTCCTTGAAAATTATCTTATTCAACAAGATCAAGGCATGCAGCCTTCTTGGATTGAAATTCAGTTTTAGAATTTTTTTAAAACAAAATTTGATGGAAACTATTGCCCTTGAGCTGAGTGCACAAGTTGGGAAGGAATTCAAATTAAAGGATATGTTGTGCCTCTATGATTATTGCAATCTCTTTGTTTGACTTGGAATGCAGATTGGAACACCCAAATGAAGGATCTGACTCATTTCTCTTAATGCAGAGAAATAAAAGGATAGAATTTCTTCAAAGAACAAGGATGCATGCAACAAGAAAACATCTAGAGGAATGATTCATGATCGATTTGGCACCCAGAAATACTGATAAACTACAGAGGATCTAATTCCATAATTGTTTGTAAATGGCTTCCCTATTGGTGGTTGAAGATACAAAGATACAAATTTCATTGGTTCATTGGAGCTTCTAGATTGAACTTATTGCTACAATGACATTGGATAGGTTTAGCTTCTCAGCAAGGAGCTTGATTTCCCTGACGAGGTCTAGTTTTCTATTTCTCAATAATTGCTAATCACCCATCAAAGACTTAATAGATGCAGAAAAGGAGATAATCCTGTAGAAGATGTGTAGTCAACAATTTAAAAGGAAGGAATAAATTGATTCAATCAAAGGTTTAAAGATATTGTCAAGTCATATTTAAATGGTTCCTATACACAGCCTTTAAGCCAAATGACAATTCGACCTATGGCTGAGTAACTCCACAAGCATACCAGATTGAAGTATTACCAAGGTTAATACCAATCATAGATAGTAATGATTCGATGGGATAGCTAGGCCATGGTAATTACCATTGATACAATCAGAAAACAATGCAACCTATCATGCTTTTGCTATTTATTCATCAACAATTGAAATAGAGACATTACTGCAAAGTCACAGGTGCTCATACCTGAAGGTTTTTGCAACGTTTCCATTATATTTCCCCTCCAATCTCTAGAAATCAAGATTTTCCAATCCCCAATTCTCAGAGCACCCTCCACAAATATGCATTCCAGAAGAATAAAATAACAAAGATAATAAATTTCCTTTGTCCGTTACAGACCACCCACTCTCTCCAAAATTCATTTCATTTTCAAACAATTCATTTAATATGCAATCTGTTAGAAGATTATATTCTAATTTTTATTTATTAAAGTATTTTCTATGCATTTGACAACTCAACATTATTTATTGATCTTAAATTAGGATAAAGAATATTTTATGACAGCACACAAATAATAAATTTATTATTTTATGGTCACTTGACATAATATTACTTGTTTATAAATATATATATTAAAAATTATCAATTAAATTCTCATTTTTACAACACTTTATTTACCTCATAATATTATTTATTTATCAAATTGTAGTCTAATAATTCCCATATAAAGAAGAAATTAACCAAACAATAATCACCCAATTACAATCTAATAAACCACATGTCGATCACTATCAGTCGACTAAAGACGATCAAACACAGAGACTTACAAACATGCCCAACTGACATAGGACTGAATACTCATCCTTTTCAAGGATGGTGACAAGATGAGGGACCCTATGTCATCTCTGTTCATCAATTCTCCATTGGATTTAAGGCACGCTCAAACCTGTCGATTCAGGTGGAGTCGATGCCTAGTACCTACAACCTGCAGCAAATGAAAGGATTGAACATATATATAATCATCCAATCAGACACACTGTGAAAGGGAATCGCAATGTAGCAGGGTACTCATGCATGAGTAATGCAACACTATCCCCTTCACAACACACATCAACAAGTAACCATATCATGCATATTCATTAGTAACTGAACATCTAGATCGGATGATCACATAATGCACACAGTAAGATGGATCCACATAGTCAATTAAGTCCATACTGATCATAACATAAGCATAAAACAACAGTACTAACAATATCATGAAGTGTCATCATAACAATAAGTCAACATCAATAAGTATCAACAACTAACACCAAAATAGTAAATCCATCACCAATAAGATGTCATAATGTCTAGATCAAAAGGAACAACTATCAGTCTATCATAAAGCAAAATGAGGGGCACTACAAACAAGATTGACCACTTCAAGTACTTCAAAGGGTCCCACATATTGAGGAGCTAGTTTATTTAAGACTTCCCAAACTTAATATAACTTTTCTGAGGTTTGACTCTCAAGAGAACTTTTTCTCCAATAGAGAATTGTCTTGGTACATGCTTGGCATCCGCATAACTCTTCTGTATATCATTGGCTTCTGCCAATCTTTTTCTGATCAACTTAACTTTTTCTTCCATTTTTGCTAGCATTTCTGGTCTGATGCTAATCATATCTTCTAGCTTATCCCAGCTTATAGGAGTTTGACATCTTCTCCCATACAATGCTTCAAATGGCGCCATCTTAATAGCTAAATGGTAGGAATTTTTGTATGCAAATTCCACAAGTGGTAAGTATTCTTCCCACTTATATTGTTGATCCATGCAATACATTCACAACAAATCTTCCAAAACTTGGTTAACTCTCCCAGTTTGCCTATTGGTTTCAAGATGATAAGCTATACTCACATTGAGTTTAGTCCCTAGTGCAGAGAACAAAGTTTGCCAAAACCTTGATGTTATACGTGCATCTCTATCTGAGATAATCTTTTCAGGGAAACCATGCAATCTAAACACTTCTTGAACAAATTTGTGGGCTAACACTGGTGCTCCATCAGACAAATTTCCTGGTATGAATTGTGCTACCTTCATGAGTTTGTCAACCACAACTAAAATGGCATCATCTCTATTCCTAGAAATAAGAAGACCTTGAACAAAATCCATACTTATGACTTGCCATTTCCACTCTAGTACATCATGCGGGTACAATAATCCTACTGGGTGTTGATGTTCTACTTTAACCCTCTGGCATTCTAGACAACTTGCTACAAATCTCGCGACATCGTTCTTCATTCCTTTCGAAAAATAAAGAGGTTTAACATCTGCTAGAAGTTTGGTCGCTCCTGGATGTCCAGAGTATGGTGTGGTATGAACTTCTTTCCATATTAGATTCCTTAATTCAGCTAAATTAGGAACATACATTCTACCTCTAAACCTCAATAGTCCATCTGACTCAAATAAAAACCCATTATAACTTGGGTCTCTAGGATTAATCTCCAGAGCCTGCTTAACATGCTCATAATATTCATCACCAGACAAATTTTGCAGCACTAAATCTTTGAAATTTCCACGAATAGAGACAATTGAAGATATATGTCTTCTACGACTCAAAGCATCAGCTACCTTGTTCTCTTTTCCTTTGATATAGTTTATCTCAAAGTCATAGTCAGATATCAATTCTAACCATCTCCTTTGTCGGGAATTCAGATGAGGTTGAGAGAAAATATACCTAAGACTTTGATGGACTGACTTGAGTACAAAGGTTTTCCCTAGCAAATAGTGCCTCCACATTTGCAAAGCATGAGTAACTGCTACCAATTCTAGATCATGTGGTGCATAATTTTCCTCATAGGATTTCAATTTTCTAGACTCATATGCTATCACTCTCCCATCTTGCATAAGCACTCCTAATCCTTCTCCCGAGGCATATGTAATTACCTCAAATTGTCCTTCGAGGTTAGGAACTTTCAAAATTGGAGCTGAAGTCAACTTTTCTTTTAAAAGATCAAATGCCTCTTGACATTTGTCTGTCCATTCAAATCACTTTCCTTTTCTTTGCAGGGAAGTGATTGCACTAGCAATACTAGAGAAATTTATAACAAACTTTCTATAATAGACAGCCAGGCCCATGAAACTATGCACCTCATGCACATTTGTGGGTACAGACCAATCTAGAATCGCTGTGATTTTTGCAAGATCAATAGATATTCCATTTGCATATATAATATGTCCTAGATATTGAATCTCCTTCTGGAAGAATGAACACTTTCACGGTTTTCCATATAACTTATGTTATCTTAATCGTTGCAGAACCAATTGCAAATGTCGATGATGTTCTTCTTCATTCTTAGAGTAAATAAGTATATCATCCAGAAAGACTAGAACAAACTTGTCTAAATAATCTCTAAATACATTGTTCATGAGATTCATGAATGCGGCAGGGGCATTCATCAAACCAAATGGCAACACTGTGAATTCATAGTGCCCATATTTGGTTCTAAAAATTGTCTTATGGATATCCTCGTCTTTCAATCTTAATTGATGATATCCCGATCGTAAATTAATCTTTGAAAATACTGCAGCTCCATGCATTTGATCAAAGAGATAATCAATACGTGGCAAAGGATATTTATTCTTTACCATTGCTTTATTAAGCATACGATAATCTATACATAAACGAAGAGTTCCATCCTTCTTCTTGACAAAAATAACTGGAGCACCCCATGGTGAAACACTGGGTCTAATCAAACCTTTTGCCAACAATTCTTGTAATTGGGCTTTCAATTCCATTAACTCTGTAGTTGTCATACAGTAGGGTGCTTTTGATATAGGCTCAGATCCTGGAAGTTCTTCTGGAAAAACATCCTGAAAATCCTGAAGAAAGGGATACTTTTCTTCAAAAGATGAACTAGGGTTTTCTAACCCTTCCTCCAATTGTTCCATTTTAACTACAAACAACTAACAACCTTTTTGTCTAACCCTTTTTAATTGCTTAGCAGAGATAGGTCTAATCTTAACTTCTCTTTGAATCCCTTGAAATTGAGTTTGATTTCCCAAATCATCTAAGCATTCAATCATTTTTGAAAAATGGTCTACTTAGCTCTATGCTTCCATAACCAACTCATTCCTAGGATTACATCATAGGAAACTAAGGGGGCTACGTACATATTTACTTCCGTTGAGAAACTAGAGAGATCAATCTTGCCCTCAAACAAACATTGCTCTACCTAAGCCTTAGATCAAGTAGCATATTCTACTGACCAAGGTTTAGACATGTACCCAACTTTTCTAGGAAACTTATTCAAAATTCTAGAAGAAACAAAGTTTTCAGTGGAACCTATATCAATCAAAATAGATATAGGGACTCCAAACAAGGTACTTGTCATTTCAATGGGTGTGATTTGATACTCTGCTCGATGATTGTCGAGAGCTACATGAATCCTTTGTTGGAATGCTTCTTGTTGAGTAGGTAGTGCAGTACCTCTTTGTTGACCATTTTGATTCTTGTTTGGGAAACGATTAACATAATGGTCACCCCACAAGTAAAGCATCCTCCAATGGGTCCTCTCTTATCTGAAGTCTTTCCGTTGTTATCCTCATTCCTTTTGTAATTACCATTCTTCTTCTCATTTCTAGGTCCACCCCTATTTTTCTGAGTTCCTTTTTCTTTTCTCTTGTTCTCGTAGCTCTTATCATTTCTTCTCTTGAATGGTTGGTTAGCAAGAGTTCTATTAAACCTCTTGCAGTTTCTATCATGATAAGCCGAGATGGATTTCAACTTTTGTTCTTGCTTGATTGCCTTCTCGTACACTTGATCCATTGTTGTGGGACCATGTACGTCCACCTCTCCACCAATTTGAGCATTTAAACCCATGATGAATTTTCTGATCTTGAATCTCTCGTCTTTTTGATATTGAGGCACATATTTTAGAAGATGGGTGAATTTTTCTTCATATTCCACCACTGTCATGTCTCCTTGATGAAGATTCTAAAAATCAGTCAATTTTTTTTATCAAAATAAAGTTGTGGTAGCCATCTTTTGCGAAAGAGCTCCATGAACTCATCCCAAGTTACCCTTAAAGAACTTAAATTCAATTCCATCTTCTTATTCATCCACCATGTGGATGCTTCTCCTGCCAATTGGAATGCTCCCCAGATACAGTGAACTGACAATGCATGTAGAAAACGAATGCATTACTTTGGCCAAAGTTTTAATATCAATAATGTTCATAATGAACGTGGTTGAAATGTTCACCCACCCCAACTCAACTTGGATACTATCATATTCTCACAGTTTTGTCCTCACCAACTATGTTTACGTATATAGTTTTAACATCTTTCATAGTAATGGTCTACTTGACTTAGATGAGTTCATATGGATATAACTAACCATTTATATTCATGTTCGTACTAGGGTTTTCATTACAACCTTAATAATCTAATATTTCAAAATAACCATACCTCATAACCATGAGACTAGGGTTTAAAAATGATCCCTAGGGTTACTCAATCAAGATTAAGAATAATATGATTCTGGAAAAGATATTTCCTCCTATACAATGGAGTATGAGTACCTTCTATCTCCCTATTGTGATAACATTGATAATCACAAAAGTTTAGAATATATACATATATATGTTTCCTTACTAGGTCATATTCAAGTTTAGATTTTCTCTATTTCCATCATAATGATTTACAAAAAGAATATACTCAACAAGATTACTATAATAGGTAATAAGGATTGTCCTATGGACCTTATTTCTTCTATCAAATTATTCCTATTTTTTCTATCACACGACTAGATTAAAAACAAAGGATAGTTTAAATCGATATCAACTTAGCTTAATGATTTAGCCGTGCTACTCATATCTAAAGAGCATACATATTGAATGTCTTTTACATGATTTAACTTATAACATCATAGTTGATCTGCTACCTGATATAACTCAACATTAGGGTGATTGGTTCGAGCTTATAAGGCTCATGATAACTACAAAAATAACCTTATTCAGGCATGGGAAATTGTAATGATCATACTGTCTCTACACGATAGTTTGACATGTTAACAGTTTTAAAACATATTGTATGTTTTCGGCTCAGAGAGCTCTAGTTTAAGAATTCAACGATAAAAGGATGCATCGGCCAACAAGGCTCATTCGATGCTATTGGATTTCTTGTATGATAACTAAGTAGTTTACTGTCCACACTATCTATCAATTAGAACAGTGATTCAATCACACTAGACACCGTTGATTTTAATCAAAAACACATCTAATAACATGGTTTAGCCTAATTGGCAAATTTGAATGTTTACTATCAAGATACCACAATGGACATCATTTGAAAGGTAAATCGATTCATCATTGAATACAAAATAGACTATGCAGAAAAGTAGATAACCTGGCAGCGACGACTCTTCAAAGATAAAACTGATTTGTAGGCTACGAGCTCAATAGATGCCTATGGCAGACGTTCTTCCTTCACTAAAACTATTTTCTATCACCTGCTACCCACAACAATTCTTCCCAAGCAAGATACAGATGGTGTCGACTCTTACAGAGTTGTTCTCCTTATAAAACTCTACCACCACTCTTAATGAGTCCTTTCCTCATTGCTACCTACGACTAACAGTTAGAGACAACAGGAAAACACGTATAGCCCCACGTCTACTTCAATTACAACCGATCCCACATAAGATGCAAAATCAACATATGTCGATTGAGAGGCAATCTCGCATGGAGTGGGGAAAAGAATGTGGTTTAAAACACCACTAATTCCTCTCAAAGAGGCCGTCATCACATTGATACCACTATATGATCATTTAGTGATCACATTGAGTTGTTCGATCCACCACTTGAGATGAAAGAAATGCATTCCTAAAAGCATGCCTACGGCTGCTCCATGATTGAGCAGGTGGTTAATAATTATGAGGTATTAATCTCATATATATATATATATATATATATATATATATATATATATATATATATATATATATATATATATATATATATATATATATATAAGTAATGGTTTATCATGATAACTACCTTACTTGATCATTTATGCTTTGATCAAAATATGATAATACTAATAAGTCGAAAGGCTTACAAATAATGTGAAAGGGTCGAGCTTGTCTCCCCTTCATAGACTCTCGATAAATCATGTCAACTTGACTTGATAAGATCGTCATATGATGTTTAATGTCAACAAAATGAACATTCTATGACTTAAAGATGCTAACACATCAATTTTGCGACAATGTCGATGTAAGATTATGTTAGTCGTAAACGGACATCATTCTACTCTGAAGGCATCATTTTCTTTTATGAACAACAATGTTGACACACACACGACTAGCCTAGAAAAGAATCAAAAGATATTGACTACTTGTTGAAGAGATCCAAGAGTTATACTGACAAAACATGACTTGCCTCTATCGATACCGATTCACGTTTTGTTAAACACTTATACTCATTTTGCAAATGAACACCCGTAACCCAAGGTCTATATTTCTCTCCTTGAAAGATACTCTCTTTTCTCTGAGAGTCATCTGCAATTTGTAATCCTGTATAAAACTTGAAATTAACAGATTATGATCAGTGCATCATTATTCAAGCAATAAACCAAATTCTCATAATGCAATTATTAAATCAATATAACATATGCATATCAATAATTTCATAAATGACATTCAATAGAATCTATATTTTTCCTTGATATTAATCTAAACATCAAAATAGATTTACTTATGCCCAAGTAAAAGTAAAAAGTATTAGCAAGACAAAATTAGGGATGTAACAGATAGCAACGTTCTAAAGCACTAAGAGGTATAATAATTCAGAGAGATTTGCTTAATCTAAAAAGAACAAGGTGATATTTCAAGAGGGTGCTCGTAGTTAAAAGAAATTCTAAGACAAAGTGGCCTTCATACAGAGGAGGAGGGCGTAGCAAGCAAATATAAGGCAATAATGGACTATGGAGAAAACCTAGTTATGGTGTCTTTGGGTTCCTTCGAATCCTTCTCTCACTCTCTCTTTTCCTTACTTTTTTCCTTGTTGTGGTTGTATGAACTGCAGAGCCCAGTTTCCTGTTGTACTATGAATTTCCTCCCATATCTTTCCTCTTTTATAAAGTTTATTTCCCTCCTTCTGCCTTCCTCGATTTTTGGCTTTTCTTCCTTAATCTAGGTTTGCTTTTCTTTCTTATTTAAGCATTTTTTTTTTTCTAATTTGGTGTTTTCTATCCTTTTATTTTTATTTTTTTATTCTATTCTTTTTGCTTTATTTCTATCTTTTATTTATTTTTCTATAAATTACCTCTAATTTATCAAAGAAGAAACACATCGTATTTTCAAAAAACATATATTTAATTAATATAATTCCTTCCTTCATATATAATTTTAATAAAAGAAACCAATATATAATTAAATTAAATCTAATTTTATTCCTAAAAAGAGCATATTAATATCTAACTAACAATTTAGTTAAATGACAACTATAAAACATAAGATGATTTTCTTTTCTACCAAAACAAGAAAGCAATTTATGAGCTTAATTTATTTATGCAATGACAATGCAACTATGATGCAAACTAGGTATTTGTGTGTACAGATTCCCTTCACCATAGTCACCATCGGTCGGCTAGACACCCCCTCCTCGATGATACTCTCTCTGTCGAGAGTGTCTTCCTATCACGCACATGAGTCAAATTTAGTCACCGATCATTAAATTAGTAATATTAAATTGAAAATTAATTATTGAGAATATGGGTTATGACAGTTACCTGAATCACCTATGAAATTGAGTTCGTATGATTATCTCACTTTAATTTATTCTCTTTTTTTGTATATACTCTCCATTTTTAAAAAAATGAGTATCTTTTGCCTTCTTTTTTTCTTGTATTTTGTCTTTTACATATTTCTTTGTTAAGCTATCTCAACTCACAAGCAACAAATCCTACTATTGGGTTGGGGATCATAGTGGCAATTGTGAAGGCAGAGGCCTTATGGTTTTCACTTAGCGCCTGAGTGTAATAGTGGAAACTAACAAACTAGAGAATCAAGTTATGAGTATATAAGGTTTCTGAAAAACTTCAACATTGCAACAATCATCCAAACCTCAAACAATACATGTACACCCACTCTGACATAACTAATACAAACCTGAAACCCCAAGATGATGACCAAGCATTTACCAAAATGGGTGGGGAACATGCTAACAACCATGAAGCCATGGTTAGTGCATCCAATAACCCACTTACCATCATAAGACTACCTTTTGGGCAAGGAAAGAGTCCCTAACATCAAAACTTGAAAAGAAAAAGATACACTCAAACCAAACAAAACAATAAATTTTAACTGAAAAGCCTGAAAAACTCATATATATCTATATATCAAAGATTAAAAAGCATAAAATAAATATATACACAAAAGAGGGAAGGCAATTCCCTTCTTTAAAATTTAGAAGTAATGCTTGAGGAACTGCCCATTAACATGCATCTGGATAGCCTCACTGGTTAGGATACACAACCTGAAAGTATTTTTTCCTAAAATCTCAGAAATATGGAAAGGTTCAACCATAATTTATCAAACTTAGCACGTTATTCTTTCTTTTTGTGGGCTTTATCCCACATCAAAACAAAGTGACTCATTTGTAAATCCTAAATTTTGGCCCTATTATCGAATAATCTTTTGCTCACACCCTAGTGTTTGACAAAATTTTCTAAGGCCACATCCTTGTTTTCCTCAAGCTACAATAGGTTTAAAAGGATTTCTTCTAAATAGTCTTTCATGAACTACAAGGTTGAAATCCTAAGGTTTACTAGAAAGACTAGGTCCAAACTATACACCAAGTGATAGGGGAGGTTCATAAAGAAGCTTTAATCCTAATCCTATTAGCCCATAAAGTAAATTCAATAACCCATGATTTATTGTTATGTAGTGGTATTTAAAGGCATTCAATGCACATTCATTCTTTATTCAATATTTCATTCACAAAATCCTATGCATCAAATAGAAGAATCATTTTAGGAACACTTACAATTGGAGCGTTAAATGAATCTAATTTTACATCACCATTCAAGAGCATCTGCATGTCTGAAGATTGTTGTCCTTAATTATTTCCACAATTGTAAAGTTAGTATTTCTAGGGGCTTGACCTGGGAGAACTCACCCTAGTGATTTGTCATCCTCCCTAAGGTATTGAAAAAAATTGCCAATCCTCAACAATCAATGAAAGGTAGAGGATCAAATGAATAAGGAAGTGGAAGTGCATAGTCACTCATATCAAAATTGTGAGTCATAGATCAGATCCACACCCACGGAAATAACCCAGATCCATGCTCACATAAATGATCTAGATCTTTGGGATTGACCGACAAGACATTTGACACCCTATTTTAAGTCCTAGACAAAGTACAAACAAAAAAAATCCATTTCCAATTTTAAGGTGGTTGATTTCGAAACTACATTAAAATTATTTCACTATCATCACTCCTAAAACTAAGTACCCTAATCCTATTTACACTTAATTTTATAAAATACTATTATTTATGTTGAGAGGCATAACCTATATTGGCAACAACGGGGAGAAGCATCTAATGTCACGACCATAAAAGAAAAACTATTTAGAAATAACATTTATTTTTTAAATATAAATGCATCAAAATATATATTAATGTGTACAAATGAAACTATTAAAAAGTAACATATAAGTAAAATTATAGATTACATACAAAAGTAAAACAAGGGAAATAACTTTCTACTAAATAAAATAGTTAAAAACTAAACTAAAATAACTATTGACTAAATAAAATAGCTTTGTGTCTTTTTCATCTATTTACTTATCTATTTGTATGTTTATAATAGTTTAAGTAGATATTAACATTTAATATTCATATAGAAAAATAAAATAACTTCATATTTATTTTTATCAAACCACAAATTCATATTTTCTATTCTTGTCATTAAGTAAATTTAATTTATTTTTTATTTTTATTTTTTTAAGTGGAGATCATCCACAAGTAGGACTTTGGCTAAATCTCTTTGGTTAGGAGCCAAGGACTAAGCGATATCCATTCCACCAAATTTGCCTAGGTACGATCCTGACCTTATCTCTTATGGCGTCGGGGGCCTTGCACTCAACAAAACTTGATCCTTGGTGGGCTCCTTGAGAAACTTTCAAGGTCACCAATAGACCAAGGGCCCTTTGACTTCATTTAACTTTTTAAAACTATAGAAAAAACAATTCTTAGGTAAAAATATTTAAGTAATTGGAAAAGCTATGGATTTTAGGAAATAAAATAACATATAAAACTACTTGAATAATTTGTGTTTATAAAACTTAGACACTATATGTAAGAGTACTTTTGGATTCAAGTGTTCATATAATTTTTTTCCATATTTTCTTTTATCCATGTTTAGGATCACACTATATTGGAGATGCCTATCTAACTTATGTTATAAATTTAATATAAATACCTTGAAAGAGTGCTATCTATTTAAAATATCTATACTAATTTACAATTTTTTATCATTCTCAACTATTATTGATTTAATTTAAATTATACTATACTTAATTACTTATATTTATTAAATTATCCTAAATTAATAATAATAATAATAATTTTTTTCCCTTACAATTACATTAATTTGATTTATCATCCTCTATTTTCCCACAAGAGCAAACCCCACATCTCACATTCTTGTTTGTAGGGTGGTGTCCCCAAGGGTAAGTCGGCAGACCCTAAAATTAGGTCATACGGTAACAAATCATTGTATTCATAAATAAAAGTTGTCTGCGTCGCCTTTAAACCATCCAAAGGCATTTGTTTGATGTTGTTGTGGTCGTTAGGTTTTGATTTTTACGGGGTTTTATTGAAGCAGAGTGAGAGCTATTCTTCTTCACTGCTTTTGCTTTCTATTTGCAGCGCCTGAATCTGGTAAGTCTTGGCCTATGATTTGCTCGATTTTTCCGAGTTTGTAAGTTTATCTTTTAGTTTTTTCCCCAAATATTTCCATTCCCGTGTCTTCCTTTGATTACACGACCGATTTTACATTTGATTCAGTTCCCATGAGTTGATATGTACATTATTTTTATGAGTATCGTATTATCTGGTTTTGAAGTAAAAATGGGATTTGGCAGCCCTCTTTTAGGGTTTTTTTTACTTTTCTCCTTAGGAGAAATGAGTGCTAAATTATTTCAAGGAGCAGAAAGTTCAATGAAGTTCACATAGAAGGTCTTTTACTAAATGGCATAACATTGTTGTGGATGCATTTTGATAAGCAATGCCAATTTTTTCCTGTAGGCTGAGCAAGGAGGGGTCTTGATTTCCACAAAAGTACTTTTGCTCTTAACTGAACTGAATTGTATGGCATAAGAGTTTCGGTATTGATAGCTTGACTGGAATTTTCTTTTCCATTCTAGTTGCAAATGGATTTTCTATATTCTAGTTTTTTACTTAAAATGGTCTTGGGAAAAAAAGTCCAATTTTTACAGTTGTTCCCCCTCCCCCCCAACTTCCCTTTTTCAAATTATTTCACTGTGCCGCCATATTCTGGCGTGTTGAAGAAAACTTTCAACTGTTTTTTTCTCATTGTTTCCATCACACATAGTGGATACTGCACAAAGTACAAGGGGTATATACATTTACAGTTCTAGTTTCTTTTAGTAGTCTCAGACTCTACGCATAAACCATGACCATGTCTGATTTTTCCCAAGTGCTGATCCATCTTAAAGCAGATCTGCCATGTGCCAATAGTTATTATAAATGCTTACTCGAGGCACAAGTCCCTATTGGGGTTTTGGGACAGTAAGATTATATTCATGTTTAAATATGATGCTTTTTAAGTGTTGGTTCACTCGTATGTTTACCTTGCATTAGCTAGCATCACTCACCATTGCATGTTGCAAGTGGTTCCCATGAACCTGGTCTGCAGAAGTGCAGCTTTTGTCATGGACTAGATGATTCTGTCTGTGCAAGTAGCTTTTCAAAAGTCTAAAAGTAGTTAGATGCGTCAAGTGTGGGAAAAGACAACTGAAGTTATTTCCATAGTACCTCAAGGGAATGACTGGAAATTGCAGCAATTTCAGAGCTTAAATACATTTCCATTTTTTGTTGTTGCAACAAGCAGTTTTCAAAAGGCAGAGTATATTCAATTCCCTTATGAGCTATTACAGTGACAATGCCTAGAAACAAGAGAGATAAAAAATGCATATAGAGTAATGGAGTTACTAAAAATATGCAAGGAAGGTATTAGGTTTTATATGGACTATCCAAGAGTTTTGAATTCTTTCATTGTAGTCTGCAATTGTCATTGTTGTTAGTGAAAGACAGGGTTGCACTTCTTATCTGAGAGATTAAAATTAATGCCATTGTTGCTGATTTAATACTAGAATAGAATCAAGCGGTTCTTTAATTATAACCTTGTAAGTTTCCCCATAATGGTGATGTATAACATGTCTATCTAGTTTTTTGATCTCTTGATCAAGTTTGATGATTAAATTACTTATTGTAGAAAGGATTGTTTACAAACAGCATAAATTCTTGAAATCATGCTATAAATTATCAAATTGTGAGAATGGTTACAAATCTGCCATCATATTCTTTCTAGAATTAATTTATTTTTTACTTGATTGCTGCGAGTTGATATCATTGATCTTTTGTTTGCAGGGAAGAGCAACTAAAGGATCTTGGTATCTGCCCGTGCATCATGCCAAGGTAAGAAGAAATATATGCAATGAAATTGTAAGGGTTCATACAGTTACTTTGTTTCCTGTTTTTTAACCATATTTTTTTAACAATTCCGTGTTCTAATGTGAAGGTATTATTGTGACTATTGTGACACTTATTTGACACATGACTCGGTAAGTTTTCTGTGATCTAGTTTTCTACTTTTTCTGTTGCACACGGGTTTAGGTTTTGTTAGTAGGATAAGAATTCAACTTCTGATATAGTTTTAAATGTTCAACTTGTTATTTAATTTTAAATGTCCATTTGCTAGAAGATATGTTTTTAAAGAAGTTTATCAAAAGTCATTAATGGATGTAGTAATTTGATAGTTTTGATGGGCACTAATTTGCATGAGTTATTTGACAGCTTAATGGAAACTAGTACTCGTTGATTTTAGTAGTCAAGTACTAGTTATGCCATTTGAGACGTTTTATGTAAAATATTTGCAAATGTGTAATGTTTGCTCGGCACTATCTAGATTTATTTCAATTGTTAATGTTCCATTACATTTACAATCACACAGAAGTATTATATTTCGTCTATGGCATTAGAGCAAAACTACATAAAAAACCATGCTCAAGAGAATGCCCTTAAGGTAGGGTTAAACTTTAAGGAAAAGGATGCACTCTAGAATGTCTCCCATTATGAAATTGGAGCCTAATACAATATACCTTATCTCAAATAATGTTACTAAAATGATTTGAGTCTCTTATGCACTCTATAATCCTTCTAAACCATCCATAGGCATATCATAAAAAATAATATTTGAAACAATTTTTCCATAATGAGTCTCAAACCTGTAAACACTTGAATCAAATCTCTATATGCTTGTGTCTCCTTGCTATTTTTTGCCTGAACTTTCGACTGGCTTGCCAAGTCAATTTTTATAAAGCTATAGTCGCTAGACACTGTCATTCTCTCTTTGAATGCATGTATTGAAGGTTCTTTTGTTGGAATTCTTTTCTCAACCTTTTTTTCTTCATGACATTCTTGATTCACATTTGGGGCATCCTTTGCGTTCCTATATGTAAGACTAAGAATACCTCATCAATTTCTTTTTATATTAAGGCCACTATCTTTGCTTTATTTTCTTTTCATGTAGCTAAGAATGCTTCTTCGCCTTATGATTTCCAAGTGTAATTATATTCCCTGACTTTATTAGTTTCTCCTGTCACTGTTGAAACCTCATTTTTATAAAAATCTCTTAGAAATATCTCTAGAGAAGGCTAAAAAATGCAAAGATTTATTAAAAAATAAAAACAATGTCATCATTCTTGATGATAATATTTCTTTTTATGAACCCCTAGATATCTTCACGAATCACCATATCATCACCTGTCTTATGGGTCTCCAAAAATCCTAGATTAATTTCATGAGCTGCTCCACTGCATAATTATTGGTTTGATGTGGTGAGAATTGAAACTCAATTTGTTTTGTGTTTCATGTTTTTGTGATGATAGGTTTTGTGACAGTGAGGTACCTGGCTATTATTCTTGTGTCATATGTGCAAATTACTTAAGTAATATAATGATTTCATCTTTCCTTTTAATGATATCTCCATTATTCATAGAAATTTTCTTTTGCTAAAGCTAACTAGGATTTGGGCCCATAGAACTACAAAAAAAATGAAAGTGAAAATATCAGGCTCGACTGATACTGTACTCATCAAGCCAGGGCATCAAATAAATACGAGGATGATTTATACTACCTTTAATTTTTAAAACAAATACAAAAAGCCTATCAGCACAATGCTTATCAAAATGCAAGCAAGACCAATAATGATTTCTCAATGAAGCTCGTATCCTTTGCTCAAGAGAATTGAAGAGCTCCTCCTTACGCTCCTCATGTGGCTGCATCCATATTAACATTTGTAGATCACTCCTCGCCTTTCTTTCATACTTATATTGTGGCCATAGGAGGCCAGCATGGGGCGACAAGTCTTCTATAAAGGCACAGTAAAGGGAGATTAGCACTTTTTTCCATTGAACCAACCTAGACCACTTTAGGCATTGCCATATCTTAATATTAAAAAACAAGCTCTCATCTCATGAGCACAAAATGCTCAAAATGAACATCGATTCACTCCCATACTGTCTCTAGTTGAATTTCTATGATAATATTTCATAAGAGGCTGCCATTACTGTGAAAAGAAAGACGATAGACTGGATCACTTTTTAAGATTCTCGACACCTCCCTTCTCAGGCGAAGAATGCACAGAAAGGAGAATTAGTGGGTGCTCCTATCATGTGGTTCATGATACACTCATCTCGTTTTCTTTTTCGCACCCTCACTGCCCCTTATGAAATAACTGGGAATAATTCAGCAACTAGACCTAATTTGAATTTTCTGAACTCCTCTAGTGTGTTCCCCTTGAAGCAGACAGCCAACAAACATAAAGTCAGCACTAATTGAAACTTCCATCAAGCAGAACACAGAATGCCAAATGTGCCTTCTTTTAAATTTTTTTGTCTTGGAAGAATACTGCATAACACATCTCCCGCATGAGCAGTTCATTTCATCATTCAGTTAACTCTTGCAAGAAGGTATTGGACGGGACACATTACATTACACTATGCAAACCTCTTCTTCCTGTTGACAATGTCCAGATCAAAATAACTGAAACACAACTCAATGCGAAAATTGTCTTTTTTAACAGATCATGTTTCCATTAAAAATACAATTAAACAGGAAGTTATATCACCAAACCCACAAACAAATTCTTTTAAGAGAATTTTCATAATGAAAAGATAGCCAAAATACAGATTTTTCATCCCCCCTTTCTCTCGCTGTCTCTCATTTTATCCTCTTAATTCATCAAGATACATATTGAACTAGCTTTCCTCTCTTTTCTTCTTACGGATTAAGTTCCTCCTCGTTCAGAGCAACACTGCCTAGGTTTTGTCAAAAATGAAGATAAAGGGCCAACCCAGTTTAGCTGTAAGATCCCCGTCTTTCTTTCTGTAGGTCTTGATGTGGAGAAAGGGAATGAATTCCGATTTGCATGTGTGCCATGAAACCTTCTCAATTACAACATTTAATTGCCATGTGTTGGTCTTCCCATCATTCACAGCATCAATCAGGATTTGAGAGTTGCCTTCCACAATTATCCTCTTCCACTCTTTCAAAACAGCTATTTAGAGTCCCCTGAGAAGTAACATTGCTTCAGCTTGATTACTCATATCATTTTCAATGTGCACGGCAGCATAATTTTGTAGAGGGTTGGCTCGACTGGTTAGACTGGTCTTCAAAACCTCCTCCACAATCAGGACCTGGATTGCATTTGGCAGCACTATCCAAGTTCAATTTTGTATTATTCATAGGATGAAACCAAAACACCCTTGATCATTTTATTAGAGCTCAGACAAATCCCTTTATTGGGGGGCTGTGAAATATAAGGCCAACATATACGCTTCAAACATAGACTGAATTTCTTGTCTGCCTCTATTCTGTCATCCTTCTTTACTCCGATGTTAATTAACTGTGAGATTATGTCTTCAATTTAATTCCAACCTACTTCTGTCCAATAATATATGTCTGAAGATTCTGTTGATCCTTTTTAGATGCGAATTCCACTGATGAAAGGGCGAGTCTCTAAAGGAGGATTGCTAAAGGCTTGTAAATGCAGGTTTCCAAGTTTGAATATTTGCAATAACTGAATTTTAGAGTACCCAATTAATACTGAATTTTTTGTAAAAGGTTTCTTAGATTCTCGGATTTTCCATTCATAGGGACAATGGAGAATCTTCAAACTTGAAGCAGAGGGAACAAATGGAGGATCCGAAAATCTCATTTTTGATAATCCTGTCATAAACTAGAATTCTCCTTAGCAGCATCTCGTATAATTGTATCTTTTCTGCTGGAAATTTAGTTCTATGGTGGGTGGCGGATGCTTTGAGGATTATTCTGTATGCTGCATTTACCATGACTTCTCCTAAAGTATCCTACACTCTGACCAGCCTGTCTTCCTTAACTTGTGAAGGGATGGAGAATACACTCCGAATTTCAAAACCATTGAGCTTCTCGATACACTCCATATTCATATGAGACGGCCATTCAAGAGTTCTACAATCTCAAAAGTCTTATGCCTCAGTTATGCAGTCACTGACAAGGTAACTCAGTGGGGCAAGGCATAATCAGCCAATTCTTGCAACTCCCTTCTGTAACACAGGGTCTGTTTCTCCGAGTACCCCTGCAAAAGTTTACCCAATTAGTGCTTCTGATCTTGCATCTCAGCAGAGGGAGGATTAAATCTCTGCAGGATCTCTTGTATTTCCAAATGGCCAAGTCATTGGGGAGAGGAAACTGAACGAACAATCTGATTGCTTGATGAAAGGTACTGACATGGATTATTTGACTCCATTAATTGCCTTTTTCTCTGAACTCTCCAATCAATTTTAGGCATTAATGCTTCAGATTTCAGCCCTTAAGAATCTTGCCAAGAGCCCTAAAGAATGATATCATTTAAACTTGGACTGAATGCAGAGATTGTGTCCAGCAATTTGTTAATGATTTGCCATCGATGATTAATTTCTGTGCTTCTTTTAAGAACTTTGCACTTATGAAAGGCATCTTGGCAGTTTGTTCAAATAAATATATAACTAAAACTTTATAAAAAGGTTAAATTTTCTTAGTTTACATGTCATTCATTTCATGCATGTTCCATTTCTTCTGAATTTTACTTTACCTCTATTTGCAGCCCTCCGTCAGAAAGCAACATAATGCAGGGTACAAGCACAAGGTATGGTAATGTTTTGGTGTAACAAAGTTTGAAACTTAAATGGTTGATGGTTTCTACAAAACCTCCTGTGAGCTGATTTGGCTGTCTCTCCAGGCAAATGTACGCTCATATTATCAACAATTTGAAGAGCAGCAAACTCAAAGTTTGATAGATCAGAGAGTCAAGGAACATCTTGGCCAGACAGCTGCTTTCCAGCAACAAGTTGGTGCTGCTTTTCAGCAGCATCTTGCTTCTTTGTCTGGGCAGAGACCTCGTCTTCCAGTCTTGCCTCCTCCTACTTTGCCTGTACCAGGATCAACACAGCTGCCAAACAGCCAGCCTTTGGTGCCTGCTCTTCGCCCTCCTGTGTTACCTCGACCTACTACAGGTCCTCCTGGTATGAAATTATTTTGGTTAGCAGTATACTCCTGGTATGAAATTATTTTGGTTAGCAGTTTAATAATGGAATAGGATCATAATATTGAATTTAGTTTTGCATGAAATGTGTATAAAGTAAACATAAGTTGTTTGTAAGAGGCGATTTCTGTAAAGAGCTCTAATATAAGGCCAAAGGTGGTTAGTTGCTAGAAACTATAAATGGATCTTAAATTAACACTATAACACTAATTCTATGTAGATGATAATTATAAAATACAAGTCAATGGTTAATGTTAGGTGTACGAGATCTTTTGATGTTGATTACACTGACCTATGTTTCTAGCATGGTTACTAGGTTTTAGAAATTTGATTTGTCTGGGAGGTAAAAAAATTGGAAATCTAGAATTTGAAAAAAAAAGGGTAAAATTTCGGAAGGAATTGAAAAATCTGGACAGAATCAGATGAATCATCCGGTTTAAAAAATATGAATCCTGCTGGATTTGGTTAACTAACTAAGGTTTCTAGTTATTTTTACTTTTTGGTGCTAGTTTTACATCTGACCTTTACATCCAGCAATGAGTTCTGGTTTTTAAACAACATTTGGATTTCCTTTTAAGGAGTTTTGATTACCTCCTGGTCATTCACACTCACCTAATGTGTCTTTTTCCCACTCTATTGTGCAGCTTATGGTGTATCGATGGGACTGTCTCCTACGCTTAGACCTCCTGGTGCAACTGTAACATCTACTCCAGGTATGCCACAGCCAAGTGGCTTGCCAAGGCCACCTCCCTTGACTCCTCCAGTTGCCACAGGAGTAAGGCCTTCAACACCTACCTCATCGCCTATGGCCAATGGAGGTATGCCTTTGCCATCTCTTTCTAGTGCATCTGGTATGTATCAAAACCAACAGCCAAATTCTGTTGCTACAAGTGGAGCCTATGGAACTTACAATTATGCAGCACCCCCAACTAGTTATTCCCAGCAGGGTACATCTGCTGGGCTACCAAATTATGCTGCACAACAGGCTCCTAGAGTATCTACCCTTTCAGCGTCTTCTGCACTTCCTACTCCTTCAACTCCACCTTCAGCAGGAAATTCAGATGGTTATATGTACAGTCAAGGTCCTACAACTGCATCCCGTGGTAATTAATTGGCTAGCAATTCAGGTTTGGCTACATCTGGTGTTGCTACAGGTCTTTGAAGCAGAAGGTTGCCCTTTCTCGCTAAGCAGGATTTTATTTCATGCATGTACTTTATGCTTCTATGCTTAAGTTCTGTTCAGCTTTTCTCTATCCTGTTAATGGCTAATGTGCAAGTGAGCTTTGTAGGTATTTTTATGCATAAAGAATCTCAATGATGTCTTGTTGACTGTTTTCCACGGAAGTTTCAGATACAACAGTGGATTCTTCCTCATCCTTATAGTTGATGAATCTCAATTTAATTCAAGGTGATGATTTACGGGTTTGTATCTTTCTGTTTTTATTTTTTAGATAGATAGTGGGATATTGTCAAAAGAGGAAGGGTTTTAAGTTCTTTTCTTCACTTATCATTTTCCATGGTCAGACCTTTTGAACAATTGTTCCAAGGCTTATGATATGATTAAATCTATATGGTTTAAGTCCTATATACTGGAATGAGTTAAAAGTGTGAAGTGGTACTTTATGCATTATGTTGCTGTGAATTGTCCATTTAAGGGATTCAGGTAAATTGTAGGATTTTTTTTTTTTTTAATGGACTTCTTGTTGGGAAATGAATCTTTTTTACAGCTTCGCCACATTCATCAAAATGCTGGTGGTGTATTAATGGTTTGTGTTTGTGGCATTTTCTTGCTTTTTTAATTAATCAATTATTCTGTCATTTTAAATAAAGTATGGTTACTTGATACTGAATGCTTTTGTTAAGAGACAAAGCCAGCTTGGTGAAATCTAGATTTTGGCTAAAAACCAGCTATAACTAAAATTTAAATCCATAATATATAGGATACAGAGATCTCTTGTGTATGTATTGTATGCATATGTAGTAAATGCTAAATGCTCTTGTTACTTCTTTGAATTACCAATTCAAGGGATACAGATAAGTTGTGAGCATTTTGAATTTTTATTTAGTTTCTTGGAGACTGAAGCTGCATTAAAGCTACCTTTTTTGTTTGATATATTTGAAATCCATATGTTGTAATTGTATGCATATGTAATTGTTGGTTTGTACAAGTCAAAAACCTTTTATGCACTTGAGAGCTGAAATTTGTGGTCTACTTAGGTCAATTTCCAATTAGTATGATACACATTTATCTGTATTTGAGAAGATATGTTTTGTGAATTTTGTGACCGGTATGGTTTGGTTGTTTGAGTATGGTGTTGCTCTTTGTTGAGTCTGTTTTTACACTGGGCAGTCTCAGAATATAAAGAACCTCTTGTTGCCGCATGGCAGATGATGCTTTACACTTGATCGCTGAAATTCAGGTAAGTTTAAGTGATGCAAAAACTTGTTGCTGATGCCATTCCAATATTCAAATCAATGGGTTTATACACAAGATGGTCCTTTTTTGAATGTCTTGTTTTTGGTTCCATGGCATGCACAAATTCACATTTTCCAGTCAAGTTTACTTGAGATATTGGGTTTATACACAAGATGGTCCTTTTGAATGTCTTGTTTTTGGTTCCACGGTATGCACAAATTCACATTTTCCAGTCAAGTTTACTTGAGATATTGTAGAATAATCACTCTCCAAGGGTTATTTGCAATAACTTGTTGCAGTACACCTTTTCTCCCCAGCGTTTCATTGTATGATGTGAATAATTGATCTTTTATTCTGACCCACTAGAAAACAAAGCAATATTCTTTGAAAAGTGCTTGATTTTTCCCATTGTTGTAATTGTGCCTGATTTGACACCCAATGTAGTCAAATGCTTTTTTTAAAGTATTGGCATTGTTTCAAAGAGCAATTTTTATCCGGATGATATGTAAACTGCAGCACTTCATGGAGGAGATTTTCTAGCAACTTTTGATATACTTTGGTTGTTTGAATGTGATGTTTTTTGTCTGTTCACATCTAGAATGATTTGACTAGCTATGTGATGTTGCTTTTTGTTAAGTTTGACTTTTCTAGGGACTTCTGCTTCAATGTGGGGAAACCCTTTATATTGCATGGCAGAGGATGTTTTACACTTGATCTCTGAAAGTCAGGTAAATTGAAATGATGAAACACTCCCACTGACGCCATGTGTTTATTACAAGATAGTTCTGTTTGTTTCGATGTCTCTTTTTTTGTCATAATGAAATTCACAAATTTGTGGTTTTTCATTTTCAAATTAGGTGAAGACAATGTAGATTACTTATTTTTTCTTAGTATAGGTTGTCTGCTGGAAGTTATGCATCCTCCATTAATTTTTGCAGCACTTTATTCTGATTTTGACATGTTTGTTCTTACTACTACTTTGCTTAGGCAGGAGTATTTTTCAATATATTAGTGCTGGAAGTTATAGATATGTGTACCTTCAATGGAATGGTAATGCAGGATATTTCATAAACTACACAATCAAAGCAACTGAAACTGACTATTTAGGAATTTCCCTGCAAGTCTGTAAAATACGTTTGTCAGGCTTTTGGAGTAATATGCAGGTTGCAATATCCAAGTTTAACCTAATCTTTAGAATAATATAATCTCGTTAAATATAATGCTTTTGTTAATACTCTTCCATAATATCCATAATCGAGTGTAATTGCTATTCAAATCAAATACCCATTCTCTCTTTGAAGAATGATTTCTTGCACAGTATTAGATTGTTGATTTATGCGAATCTCTTGAATTCAATTGCAGGGGTCATTTTACTTGAAAAAGAACATTATAATTATACAAGCCTTTTTGTCTTTTGCAAACTGGTAATTTTAAGTTATTCAGCGGTTGAACGGTTTATGCTCAATCAAGTAAAATATGTGAGTTTTTTTGTTGGTTGTTTTGATTGCTTATTCTTTAATGCGTTGAATTATGAACACAATGATAGGTTGTTCAACTGAAATGGAACACATATGGTAGAAGAGATTCAATGTTCCAAGCCAAATTGGTAGGCCACATCAAAGAGTTCATCCTTTTTAAATTAATTTATTGTATCTATCAAGGCAGATTGACAATTCAATATTAGCTAACAAATTAGTTTTTAAAGATATAAATTTATCCATGCTGGTCCCCTACATTCTGAACACGCTATTAATAAAAACCTCACAAAGAAGCATTGGATAATACTATAAAAAAACTACCATCTACCTACGATGATAAATTTAGTAATTATTTTTTAATCAAATTATTAGCTACAAGAATATGAGTGGATTACTGACATGCACCAAAGTTTTGTGCATATAATGATTGGTCTATCAAGTATGTTTTTCTTATTGCTCACTTCGTTCACGTGCCATCGCAATGTGGTTAGTAATTTTAAGACTTACTAAGGAGGTTTTGTAGTGGGCTTTGGGCTCTTATCCAATAGCCCTCGTACCTTCAAGGAGTGTAAGCAAAGCTTTTGTGTAGCATTGTTCCTAGATACGTTGGGCATCAGCCTCATTCTATTTAAACTGATGTGTCAGGCTATGAACTTGTGTATTTTTTATGTGTTTTTCATGGAAGACTTTTACTCGACACAGCTTTATAAGATATGTAGCCAACCTCTCTTTTTTATAGCCCAAATTATAGTTCTACAAAATTTTTAGAAGATGTCTAATCTTCTGCTCTATTATTTTCAATCTGTTCTCTTTGCTAGAACACGATCAAGGAGGTATTGCTAGCATCATGAGGAGGTTTGTGTTTAACTATAGGGAAAGTTTGTGTTTAACTATAGGGAAAGTTTGTGTTTAACTATAGGGAAAGTGTTGCTCATTGGAGAGTTATTGTTGTAGTCATAAATGAAAAAGAAGAAAAATAGACATATTAGAAGAAGAAAAATCCCATTTGGTGGCTTTGATTTAAAAGAACTTAAAGACTTGTTAGAAGAATCCAATCTAGGTCTATAATTAGAGGTTCTCATATGTTGTTTGATTCTTACAATTATTGCCAAGGAGAAGAGGAGGGAGGTCTTAGACCAAAATAATAAATCCTTATTGTACATTACATTTGTAGCCTCTAAGCCAACCATTACAATTAGTACTAACTATGGCCTTTCAAAGGGTTGATCCCTTTGTTATATGGGATGTGGGTATCCCACTTGATTTGTAGTAGTGGGACGACATTCCTCCAACAACTCTAAATGCTTAGTTACTTCACAAGTGAGAATTCTATCACTACCATTAAGTATATACAAGACATTGCAAGCACTTGTGTAATCCTCCATATTGTTGCTTGAGGTGTAGCCCATGGATTGCTAGCATCATCATTCACGGGGAAGACTTTGGATTGGTTAAGGAGTTTAGCTTCGGCTTCAATATCAACTTGGGATGAGTTGTGAAGGGCACTTTACAAGGAGTTCAAAGAAAAGGAAGACCATTTGTGTATAGTGGAATAATTGGCTACTATTAAAAGGACACCAATCAAGTCAGTTTTAGACTTTTACAATAGGTTTAGAACATTAGAAAGAAGTCTTTTTTGTATTATCTAAGAGCTTTCAATCTAGAAATTGTAATGATATAGTTTATGTAAGGAAATACACTTCCTATAACACATGATATAATAGTGTTAGTTGAAAACAATCTTATTAGTAGGGAAGGTAACTCTTAGGCAGAATAGTCTTTTTTGTATTATCTAAGAGCTTTCAATCTAGAAATTGTAATGATGATATAGTTTATGTAAGGTAATAGTCTTCCTATAACACATGATATAATAGTGTTAGTTGAAAACAATCTTATTAGTAGGGAAGGTAACTCTTAGGCAGAATAGTCTTTTTTGTATTATCTAAGAGCTTTCAATCTAGAAATTGTAATGATGATATAGTTTATGTAAGGTAATAGTCTTCCTATAACACATAATATAATAGTGTTAGTTGAAAACAATCTTATTAGTAGGGAAGGTAACTCTTAGGCAGAATAGTCTTTTTTGTATTATCTAAGAGCTTTCAATCTAGAAATTGTAATGATGATATAGTTTATGTAAGGTAATAGTCTTCCTATAACACATGATATAATAGTGTTAGTTGAAAACAATCTTATTAGTAGGGAAGGGTAACTCTTGGGCATGTAATGCTCCCGTTCCTAGAAGTCTTTAGGTCTTTATTGACTTTTACTTTTAATTGATATAATAGTGTTAGTTGAAAACAATCTTATTAGTAGGGAATGTAACTCTTAGGCATTTAATGCCCTCGTTCCTAGAAGTCTCTAGGTCTTTATTGGCTTTTACTTTTAATTCTATCCTAGAACCACCTTAATCCCAAATAAAAAAATCAAAAGTAAAACTTACTAAGAGGATCCTCTAATGAACTTATGGCCCTCAAAAGGCAACAAGCACAAGAAGCACAAAATCCTTCAATGCAACTATCGGCTCAATTACCAATTAGGCTATTGGCTATCGATTGAACAAATTCCAATAAAAACTTAGAAATGCTTAATTGAAGTCAGCTCAACCACTCTTAACAACTTTTAAATGTTCCAAATTTAAATAGGGAAATATTCCGTCTATGGAACTATTTGGTAGAAAAACAAATCCTTTGTTATTTTCCTTGTGGGTTGCCACATAACTCAAATAATTACCCTATTGGGAAGTAAGAAAAGACATTCATGAGGCAAAACTCACTAATTAAGTAGAATTTAAGAATCACAAATTTATTTACTATTCTACTTGCTTAAACAAATAACAATATTGAAGAATGATGGGTATTAACGAAAAATTAGAAAATAAGATATTGAAAATAAAAGATTTGAACATAAGAAACTCAAAATTCATTCTAGAAAACCTCCAAAGGAAAATACTAACTTTGGTAGTGGTAATGAGGGAAGAAATCATGTGAATAGAGGTGCAAAAACTAATTTAATCTTATAGTTTCAAAGAAATAATTACAAAAGTAATATACCATAACATAGTTATTTATGTGGGTAAAACATTTTTAGGAGAAAAACTCCACTCCAAAGAAACTCAATACATTATTTAGTAATCAATGGTTATAATGCATTTGCAAAGTCTAATTCCTTCTAGAAGTGTCACCAACAAGAGATATAGAGCAATTTTGGTAGCATAATAGTACCTACAAAACTTACTATGAAACTTCCATCTCAAGCACTCAATAAATAGGAGAAACAATATTTGAAACCATCAAATGATAATTGGGAAACCATGAGTTAAAACCACCTAAAATGTGGTGCCCAACTCCCTAGTTAAAAAGCTAATGCCAAATCCCCAAGATGAGTCCATAGGCTAAAAATAACATTTCCTTCTACTTGCCCTAAGCTCGTCATAATCCACTCACCAACTTAGGTATTATATTTGGCTCAATTATCTTCATTCAAATATGCTTTATGACATGTCATAACATGCATTTTAAGAGCAATGGGAGTACCAACACTATGAACTACTTGCTAGGGTCCAAGAGACCCATAGATTCACAACATCACCGAAACTTCTTTGTGCTTATCGACTTCATCAATGCATTTGCAACATTCTGCAAACCGTCAAATTTCTCTAGCATCACCCCTTCATTTTCTACCATGTCACAAAAATGGTATTAGAAATCAATATGATTTGTCCTCACATGAAAGGTGTGGTTTTTTGCTAGACATATGACACTAACTATTACAAAGAACTTTGATAGCTCCTTGACTTAACCCCACATTTGAACATAATCTCTTAAGCTAGATGACCTCTTTACAAGCATGAGTAGCTCCCATGTACTCAACCTTTGTAGTAGACAAAATGACCACACCATGTCGCTTACTTATCCAACCAATAACACCACCAAATAAACTAAAAACATATCTGTTGGCGGATCTTCTGCTATCAACATCTCACCCAATCTAAACCCACAAATTGATAAATATCCACCAAGTGTTGGTCCCATGTAGAATCACCATGATGACAAATGGAGTACTTAGAGGTACCTCACAAATATTTGAAGACGCTCTTAATTGTATCTCAATGATCTTGTCTAGTATTAGCCATAAAGTGATTCAAGAGTCCCACTGATTAGGCAATGTCTGGTGTAGTACAAACCATAACATATATCAAGCTCCCAATAATACTAGCATAAGGTGCTCAAGCCATGTCTGCCATCTCATTGGGTGAATTTAGACACTACTGTATAGATAATCTTTTCGACACTGATTTTAAATACTTGATCTAGCCTAACTAAAGTTTTCTATTTGTTCTATTTCTTCTAATCTCCATACCCAAAACATATTTGGTAGCTCCAAAGTCAATCTTAAAATGTGCTAAAAGCTAAGATTAGTCATAAATCACATCCTTATTGTTATCGAAAACAATATATCAACACACAATGTAAATAATAAGGAATTGATCACCATCCACCTTATAATAGATGCAATGATCTCATTTGGATCTCAAAAACCCCAAACTAACACAAAAGAATTAAATTTATGGTACCACATCTTGGGAGATTGTTTGAGACCATACAAATAGTTTTTCAACTTACAAAACATAGTTCCTTTACCTTCTTCCATATAGTATTTTGGATTTGTTATGTAGCTCTCTTCCTCCAAATCATAATGAAGGAAAACTATTTTCATATCCATTTGTTCAATCTCAAGATCAACTTAGCAATTGGAGAAAAAACCTCACATAATCCATTTCTTCAACCTAAGAATATTTCTTCGCAACCGGTTTAGCCTTGTACTTCTCAATATTGCCATAGTTTTAGGCTCATTTATGTTAGTAATCAAAGAAAAAATATATCTTCAATTACAAGGAGTATATGTTTGATTGTTGTCTATGTTGAGTGGACCTCCTCGAGACTTGAGGTGAGGTTTAACCTCCTCTTCAAAACTATTTGAACTATCTGAGCTCTCCTCCTCTCAAGTCCTTCATAAGCATCTGGTTCAACTTTCTGAGTCTTAGAGGGTAGTTGAGCCACATAAGCATCTTGTACCCTTTCACACGAACACCATAGCATATGCCTCGTAACCAAAACATAAAGATGCTGTAATGAGGGGTTTTTATTGAACATGCTTCCATAAGAGTCTTATCCACAAGAGCTGATGTAGAAGACCTATTAATTAAGTAATAAGACATAGCAACTACTTCTACCAGAACTTATATTTTAAGCCAGCTCCTCTAAGCATATTCTTATCCCTCTCCATCAATGTCTTATTCATTCTCTTTGCAATTCCATTCTATTGATGGGTATATAGAGTTGCCTTATGTCTCTTTATCTTATGCTCTTTACGTAATCGATAATCTATCAAAATCTATTGAGCAAAACTCACCACCATTTTCGGTTTTCAAACCTTAATCTTCCTACCAATCTATTTTTTTGCAAGATCCTTAAACTCTTTTAAATGATTGAAGACTTTTAGATTTACTTCTAAGGAAATACACCCATGTCCTTTTAGAATAGTCATTTATGATACATAATATAAATATTTTGAAATTGAAGGAACATTAATAGGACGTATTAGAATGAATTAGATCCAACAACCGAGAAGATTTATCAGTAAAAAAAAACATAGTCCTTAGACCCTTCTAACCTATGTGGCCCATTCTCTGACACCATAACATTGCCTTCTTCACATGTAACTTGGTCCATGAAGAAAGAGCACCCTTAGGTACCTAGAAATCATGACCATTAGAAGTAGATGCAACACTCCTCTTTACTGTTGTTCTAATGGTGAGAGTGTAGAATCTATAGATCTCTTCACTACACGAACAAAGGAACTATTGTACTGAACTATACATGCACCTATTTGAAATAGAGTGCCCACACAAACACCCTTAGCAAGCACAATAGCTCCTTGCACCATCTTACACCGTGCAATAGAGAAGACATGTACACCCACATCATTAATCTTACTAACTAAAAATAAGTTTTATTCCAAACTAGAGATATACAGTACACCATTGATCCCCTTCACATGTTCATCAAGGAATTGAATTAGAATCTTCCACAACCAATAATATTTAGGTGAGATCATCTCCAAGGTACACCTTCCTTCCATCATATTCTTCATACTTTGAGAATCGACCTCGATGTGAAATCACATGCAAAAGAAGTTTAGAAGTCTACCAACCATGCCCCTTCCAATGCATATGTTTTCAAGGCCATGACAAAGGCATCAACATCATCTTGAGAAGAATTTTTAGACTCATCATCAGAATCATGTTTCTTTTTCTTTTTCTCTTTCTTCTAGTCTCTTTTGAAATGCTCATGCTTTCTACAATTTGAACATTTATCCTTGGTCTTTCCAAGAGTTTTAGATTTTCCACACATTTTGGATCTAGATTTGTCTCTTTTGTTGCCTTCCTCTTTTAGTCTTCTATAAACAACTAGAACCTCCTTGGCTGATTTAAAAGTTTTTCTCTACATCCACTCCAAAAGTAATGATGCAACTACCTTATATCCATTTGATTTTAGAGGTAGTACTCCTAATTTCCATCATTAAGTGGTCCCACGAGTTTGGAAAAGAACATAACAAAGTTATGCAATGAGCCTCCTCCTCCATCTTCACTCTAATAGAGTTTAATTGTGTAACTACCAGGCTAAGAATGGACTGAAATTGAAATTAAAAATGTATGAAAGTTCAAACCCAAAATATTTATTTCATTGAATGAAAAATAGTACATACTACCAGGGTAAGAATGGACTGAAATTGAAATTAAAAATGTATGAAAGTTCAAACCCAAAATATTTATTTCATTGAATGAAAAATAGTACATACTACCAGGGTAAGAATGGACTGAAATTGAAATTAAAAATGTATGAAAGTTCAAACCCAAAATATTTATTTCATTGAATGAAAAATAATACATAAATAGCTCAACAAAGTGACCTTTTAGTTTATCTATATATGACTATTTAGTTCATTTTCAAGATGAATATTTAGATTTTACAATAACCTAAGGAATATTTACAAAATATTTACATAATATTACATCCTCTTTAATCTATAGGGGTTATAGTGAGACAAAGCATGCCTCTAAATTTTTCAAATTTCTCTCTTCAAGAACTTTTGTTAGGATACTTGCTAGTTGACTTATAGTTGGATAATGTATCAATTAACTCTTGCATCTTTCACATAATGCTAAATCAAATGGAATTTAGTGTTGATGTGCTTGGCTTGGTCATGACAAACTAAATTCCTTGCCCTTTTTATCACATAATTACTGTCAACCATGAGTGGTATTGATGAAACTTGTTTTTCTTGCCAATCCTAAAGAACCCTTCTAAGTCACAATATTCCTCTGGTTGCTTCTAAAGTTGGCATATATTTTTCTTATGCTAAAGAAAGAGTTGACATTAATTTCTTTTTTGACTTCCAATTGATAAGTGTTATCCTAAATTCATCAAGAAACTTGTAATATATTTCCCATCTTCAAAATCCCCTACATAGTTTGAATTTGAATATCCATTTAGTTTGAAATCTACTACCTTGAAGTAATGAAGCCCAAAATTTTGTGTTCTCTTATTGCAGAATCTTCTTTAGTACTATCTAGTGAATTCTTCTCAGCTTTTGTATAAATCTAGAGAGAAAAACAAAAATAAATGAAATGTATAGTCTAGTTGTGGTTACGTAAATAAGACTTCCAATGAACTATCTATACTTAGTCACATATTCAAACTCTATAGTATCATCCGATGACAATTTTAGATTTTGTTATAAGGGTGTGTTGAGTGATTTACAATCTACGATTCAAAATTTTCTCAAAATTTCACCAATATACTTTTGTTATGTGATGAAAATGGACTTGGATTTTTGAATCACTTCAATACCCAAATCATAATGAAGATGACCCAAATCTGTCATTTCAAAACCTTTCGTTAATTCTACTTCAACTTTTGTAGTGTATTTTTCATTATTTCCTGTTATGAATAGATCATCCACATATACAACTAGGTATACAACCATTTTATCAACTATCTTGAGAAAAAGAGTTGCATCTTCAAATTCAAAATGCTAGAAGTTCACACTCAAGAGATGCTCAGTGAGCTTTTCATACTAGGCTCATGGGGCTTATTTCAAACCATACTATGATTTTACTAACTTGGACACTTTGTCTTCTTGACCTTCAATTCTAAAACCTTCTGGTTGAGTTATGTAAACTATTTATTTGAGATCACCATTTAGAAAAGTAGTTTTCACATCCATCTAATGAACCTTCCATCCATTTTATGCTACCAAATCCAACAAAACCCTAATGGTGGTTCATTTTGTTGTAGGTGCAAAGGTCTCCTCATAGTCTATCCTTTATTTTTGAGCATACCCCTCTATCACAAGCCTTTATTTGTGTTTGTTAAGTGAGCCATTTGCTTTGTGTTTGTTTCAAAAGAACCACTTGCAACCAATGGGTTTAGAATTGACTAGAGGATCAACTAACTCCCAAGTGCCATTCTTGGTTAAGGCATCTTCTTTTTATTTCTTGCAGAGCAATTGGTGCATCATTTCTTGATCTAAATCTACTTTATTTGTTGGTTGTTTCTCTGAATTATTTTTTTTTCTTTTGATGAAGTTTTAAATTATTCCTTAGGGGGAGTTTCTTGTTCAATTATTGGAGATAAAATGGATTCAGTAGATTCCAAACTATATGTCCTCCCTTAATGTTTGGAATCTCCATATCACTCTTTGAAAACACCAAATTTTGCAAATTTCTCAAGTCAATACAATGGTTGATCAATGTTGGCTATGTCCTTTGTGGTTTCACAAAAAAATGCCTCTTGTAATGAGAAATTTCTTGTTTTTCTCATCAAATAGTCTAGCCCTTTAAGGATTCTAAATATCCCAAAAGGATGCATTTGTGAGTCTTGTGGTCCAACTTGTTCCTTTTCTCCTTGGGAATCAATGCATAGTAGGTGTATCCAAAAACTCAAAGATGTTGCATTGACAAAAGACGAACACACCAAATTTCATATGGAGTCTTTATTTGAAGAGCTATTGAAGGTGACTTATTATAGAGATAGACTGTTGTTTGAGTTTCTTCTACTTAGAAGTGCAGGTTTACTCCTTTAAAATACAACATTGCCCAAACCATATTCAACACAATTTTATTCATCCTTTCAACTAGTCTATTTTGTTGAGAGTGAAGAATTGTGAGATGATGCTTGATCCCATGTTTGTTGAGATAGTATTCAAACACCTTTGATGATTGATCCTCAGTGTGCTAATATGGGATTGTGCGTCATTTTGAACCATGATGTGAAACTTCTAAAATGTTTCAAAAGCTTCTAATTTTTGCTGCAAAAAATAGATCCAGGGAGAGAAGCAGTTACTTTGTGTCCTTGATGTCAAAGGTGGGGAGAGAAAAATATACATCTAAGGGGGAGTATACATTGACATCAATGACAAAGGGGGAGATTGTTGGCAATATGTGTTGTCATTGATGTCAACACTCTGAGTAATGTCGTACTCAACTTGTGGTTGTCTGATGTGGTTGATGTGAATGATACACTAATGTGGTAACAGAGATTCAATGATGTTTTTGATGTTCATGGTTGGTTGCTGATGTTCATGGTTGGATGTCATGCCCTGATTAGTGCCAAGACAAGGTGTATTGAGCTTGTTTGTGGTCAACATAGATGATTTCATGATGAAATATCAAGATGGGAATTAGAAGCATAAAAGATGAATGATGATATATTAAGATGGGAACTAGAAGCTATGTTGAGGTTGAGAAGATGTTGTTAATGACCTATAACATGTTTTATGGTCTCTCCTAATGATCCTAAGAATTTATGAGTTGCTACATGAAAGTTCTAACCTCCAGATGTTGGTGAAGAATTGTTGTTGTTGGAAGCTGCCTGGAAGACTATATGGTAAAATGCTCCACATTCCTCTCCTTAGAATTTGAAGTTATGATCATGTGGTTTAGAAGTTAAGTATGATAAAAGGGTGCTAAATCCAAAGTTTCAGATCATTTGCTCCTCCGCAGTGAAAGTTACAAGTGATTGAGCTCTGGTCTGTGCTCTGGCAGAGTAAAGTGTTGATGGAGGATAATTGAAATGCTTTGCATTCCTTCGCAATGATAGATATGTCTATGTGGCTTTGGGGATATGTTCAGAGCAGTGCATGAGTGCATCCATATGTGTTTCAGGTGGTTTGGAGGTCTGCAAGTTTAGTTCTCAAATGATAGTTGTGATACATATAGTTTCGGATGCCTAGTTGTTCTTAGGACATATGCTAATGATATGTGCCAACTTGTTGTGGCATGAAATGGTACACTGGATAATGGAAGATGGTCCTGATGATCTTGTGTTGTCTCCAGTTTCTTTGCAAGGTGTTTTTCTTCTCTCTCCAGAACTGGTTGAGGTTTGGAATGATGATATTGCCAGGCTATGCCTCTGCCTCGTTGCAATGTTAAAGGTGTGTGCCACAAAGTTGTTGCTGTGTAGAGTTAAAGGAGTTCTTGGAGATGGTGTAGAGGTACTGTTGAATCATATAAAAAAATAATAAGAAATGGTTAATCATTCATGAGTATTGCCAAGATTGTAAAGACTGATGTACTACAAGTTTCATGTTTTCCTGCTTAAGGGTGACCTATTTAAAATGAGTGTGATGTGCGGATATTATTCTTTAAAGGATGATAGTGTTAAGAATGTTTAAGACTAGACTAAGCATGTGTTGGGATCCACAAGGCGTGTATTTCCTTCTGGAGTGGTGTGTAGTTCATCATAAGGCTTGCCCTATGCATGTTTCATGTTATGTGATCTCTGGCCGACTTGTAAAATGTAATATTCTTGTTGTATTGGCCAACTTGTAATGCAATCAACATAATGTTATGTATGTATTGTAAACCTAGTTGGTCTAGGTGAGGTATGATTGCAAAAGATGAGAGTATAAGTGTGAAAAGAACATAATATGATGTGCGACTGAAGGAGAAAGAGCAGAAGCAATAAGGGCTGTCTTGATTCATCTTGAAGACATTTTTGTGACATGAGGGAAGTGAAGAGTGTGCCTAATTGATTCAATCATCAGAAGAAGCAGAAGTGTAATCATCAAAGGTGTGAGTTTCAATGTCAGTTTTTAGGCAGTAGGAGTGTCATACTATAATATTTTCTGTGTTCATTCTCAATTCATGGAGTAGTTGCTTCCTTGGGTTGTAGCCTTAAAACAAAGTTTGTAGGGAGTAGTAGCTTCCTTGGGTTGTAGCCCTAAACCAAAGTTGTAATTCTTATAACAACGAGCTTCATATATTGTGAGTTAATACTCACTGTGGTTTTTCCCCTTTTGAGGTTTTCCATGTATATCTAGTGTTATGTGTTTATGTGCATTGTGTTCATCTTTAATTTTTATGTTAATGTTGTAATGATTAAGTTTTAATCTACTCCGGAGGATTTGAAGTTTGATTGGATACTGATTCACCCCCCCTCTTAGTATCCTTATGTGTTCAACACCTATCTCCTTTCATCACTTCTTCTATATATCCAAACATCCATGGCTCAAATTTTGAGGCAATGGACAAGCCCATGATCTTGCTAGGGAGTGTCACAATCAAGGATAACTTTAGGGAACCCCCCTAAAAAGATCTATAAAATCTCGGTGAATCCTAGCTAAGTGCCATAATTTTCCTCGCAAATCTTTCTTATTTTTTTTGAAAAAAAATAGTAATTTTCCTAGTGAATCTATCCACATTATTAGATATTTTTATAAAATCCTGGCGAATCGTAACAAATGATAGACAAAAATAATTACAATGATAAATCCTTCCATAATAAAATTACATAGTGGGTTGATGCAGTCCCCACATATATTCTTTTATTTTTTTATATTTATAAAGCAGGGGCTTGGGGGTGGTAGCAACCAACGGGGTCAAGGCATAGTGCCCCTTGTGAGGGTCGAGGGGGTAGAGCTCCATTGTAGGGTTTGCAGATAGTAGCACTGATAGGCTCCTGTCGCATTACAGGTGGGGTCGAGGGGCAGAGCCCCTCATCACCAAGCACACATCCATTATTGAGAAGGCATTGGAATACATAAAAAATAAATATTTTAAAAAATCATATTTTAAAAACAAAAATAAATGAAAGACTGAATCTGCAGCTTTTATTTACTATTAATTGAATAACTGTAATTGATTTTCACATGTTCTTTAAGCATGTGCCTTTTTAAAGGCATGTTGAGCTCGAAATTGCTTTTGGGCTATGGGATTAGGATCTAATCCCATTGCCCAAAAGCAATTTTGGGCTCCTTTAAGCATGTACCTTTTTAAAGGCATGATGAGCCTAAAATTGTTTTTTGGGCCATGGGATTAGGATCTAATCCCACGGCCCAAAAAGAATTTATGGGCTTAACATGCCTTTAAAAAGGCACATGCTTAAATGACCCATGAAATTTAATTACAACCATTATATTAAAATGGAAATCAATGGATATAAATAAAATATGGATCCCTATTCCATAATATAATCAAGAATTTAATACATTAATGGTGAAATTGATCCTCATACATGGTCAACCATTTAATGCTATTGGCAAATATGTGGGTGAATTAAAACATGCCTTCAAAATTCCAGGTGAATCATTCTTAGAAGCACATAGTTAACTATGGCAAAAATAATAATTATAAATGCCTCATAAATAAGTTGGTGGCGAATTGAAATTCATTTGACTAAAGATTCCAAAAGTTTGGGCAAATTGCTCCCCGTCTGTTGCAATGTATTCACCAAATCACAATTGGCAAATATAAACTATTCTCCAATTGGTGAAGATTTGCCACTAAAAAATCCCTGGTCACCATAAAGTCACTCCTATAAAGTACATAGGGTACCTTGGACACAACAATCTCTTAACCTTCATCCAAGTATCATTAATCACTTTCTTGCACCTCTTTGGATTTTGGTCATATAGACACTGATTTGTTTTCTTAGTGATCATAGTCAGAGTAAGAAAGACTGGGATATCAAAAGCCTTAGTTATGGCTTGTATGGTAAGGTTAGAAATTATTCTCCCATCTTGGTTTACCACACACCTAGTTGGTGGGTGGTACCTCTCTACACAGGCCATGATGAGTTCTGAACATTGGACCATAGTTGGAAAACTTGTTGCTTGGGCTATACCATTCTCTCCTATCCTCTGAGCTTAGCTAGTGGGTTTGTCACCAAATACCCTCAACCTGAAATCATCTAGCTCCACATGGCAAATATCGGTGTCAACTATATTGTTCCAATTAGAAGTGATTTTGGAGTTAGGGGGCACTCCTTTGAACTCATACTTCATGTTGTTATCTCAAGAAGACATTTACCCTACATACATTTCCTCAATAAATACCCTCTTTTGATAACATTCAACATGTCTAAGCTACCAAATTGGTTAGAAATTTCTTTAAATCATTGAAACAATGTATCAACATGAATTCCTAACAAATATCTTTCATCTAGATGCTAAATTTGACCAATTCTAATAGAAAGTGGGTATTTCTACCCTTACAAGATATAAATATGGCATACAATTAAATTTAAACTTTACACTAATCAAAGAAGATGGAATCTCCAAATTCACAAGATTAGGCAAAGTGATTCATTTGGAGTAGGATAATGGGCCTCTACAGGATAAATGAACCATTTGTGTTTAAAAGCAGATCTGGAGGCTTTGAATGGATAAACAAGTTTTACTTGCTTCACTGGATAAGTGAGAGATTTTGGCTAGATTGGATATGGAGAGGTTTTGGGTTCTATGGGATAAGCAGGTTTTTTGGGTTCAACTAGACAAATCCTGTATCAGGTAAAACTACTGTAGCATGATTTCTAACTATAAGCAGATGAAAGTTAGGACATTGGACAAGCGGGGGGAATACCTTCATCAGGGTAATATCCACTATCTCCTAAAACTCCCACAAAAAGAAAAGAACTTGGTGGTTGAAAGGTAGAGCAGACTCAAGCGATTGTACCAGACATGTGGGGAAAGTGGCTCTTAGTGGATAATATCCACTATCCTATAAAATATTTGCAAAAAGCAAAGAGTTGAGGCATCCAATGGTTTTGGTGGGTCTAAATGATTAGACTAGATAAGTGGGCCTTCAAACCCTTAGTCGATAATATCCATTAAGGCTCAGAATCGCCGTAACAATGGATTTCCCGTCTTAGGGTAACTTCATCACATAGTTTATTCAAAGGTTAGAAGGGGAAATATAGCCCCAATGGATATCATCCCTTCCCTCACAATTTTCCCGCAAACAAGTTTTGGCACTGATCTGATACATGACCTACGTTAAACTAAACGAAATTGTAGAGTTAAACCTTAAAACTAACCCATCATGCAAACCTTACACAAAGGGAATCCCCCCCAAACCATAACAATGCAAACCCTATGGGAATTTTAATCAATAAGCATGCTATGGTTTTGTGGAGAATACTTATCATTCTTACTAATTCAATCTGACTCACTTCATCTCAAGCAAAGAACATGATATAAATAGGGTTTAAATGCACAAAGATGAAAGGATATCAAGGGTTGACCTGGTTTGCTTTGAAAAATGTGAACTGTACTTTGGGAGCCGACATAGGAGGGGATCACACAATGCTATGGAGACTTTCAAAGATAGAGGAAATTCACCTTGGATTCAATAAATCACAGGGAGCTCGAGAAAATCAGAAGAAATGACTGCAAATGGTGAAAATAGATTAAAATTAAGTTTAAATACCACGGGAAATCCACCGTAAATGCCTCATACCCTTGACAGGGTGTTCAACATTTACCACACTCAAAAAGTGGATCTTTTGATATGCACCGAACATGCAGTAAATGTTGAATGCACAAGACAACCGAGAGGGGGGTGAATCAGTTCTAGCATAAATTTCAAACCCTCACAAACATTCAGATCCACATTAACTTTTAAACTTGTTATGATGTTTAAGCATGAAAAGAAAATATCAGAAATTGAATCATAACAACACCACACACAAGACATCACCAACATTTACGTGGAAAACCCAAGAAGGGAAAAATCACGGTGAGGATTAGCTCATAATATAAAGTAGTAGCAACACTGAATTACAAAAGGCTCATTGGCTCACTGCCCAGAAGAAAGAAAGAAAGGCTCACTACTAAAGGACTCACTATATAGAAGAAATAGATAGAAGAGGAGGCTCACTGCCAGGGATGAACTGCTATAATTACATTTAACATATGCATGGAGTACAATTCTGATGAAGCTCAATATTCAACACAACACAAACATCACCTTCGCAACAACACTAAAAAATAGTAGACACCTTCTGCTCACTGCATTCGGTATCCTAACACATGAAATCTCTCATTGCACTAATCAAATTTGCATCACAAACATCATATCCATCGCGCATACATACAGTCATGAATCCTTGACACTTATTTATACTATCATCAACCTTGAAATCATTCTCCAAGGTCAGCAACACATCTTAACCTAGAAAATTCAAATTAGGTCTAGACCAAAACATTCCCATGGAGGAAAGGAATGGATGCAGACCACATCACACCTTAGCACGGACCTAAATCCATACATACACACTTCATCACACTTTCACAATCAACGAAGCACATCCACAATTAGTGTAAACAACCAAGTCAGCCAAAATTGTGTTAACGCTATGAACTTTTAAATGCATGATTCCACAAGATGAAAAGATGACATGCGGACCACACATCAAGTTTGGACATGATCTAGAAACATCCACAAGCATTTGAAATCTAACAAAATCTTTTGCAACATCTTTCACCTGAAGAAAGTTCACACCGAAGCACTTAGATTACTCTGTCATCATTTGCAACTCAAGAATGAATTTGTGGAGCACCAAACCATGAACCACTTGAACTAAAGAAAGATATAGACCTTATAAGCATAAATCTAGAACCACAAAGCTAGAAACAAATAGCAGAGAAATGAAGAGAAAAGAAGTTTCTCCCAGACACCTTTGCACAACTCAGAAACACAATCCACACATTGGTGAACACAAATTTCTTTGCACAACGAACTGGAGCACCAAATTTGGAATTTAACATCTCTGAACACCTCTAAACAACATATTCAAACCACACAAGCAGATCTTCAATAAGGAAGAAATGCAGAGCAAAACTAAAACACTACTCTGTTAAGCCAGAACACATCTTCAACACAATGTTTCCTTTATTAATCAATTTTTCTCAAAAGCACTTGGAAACCAACCAATAGAAGTATATTATCAAGATCTTTAGTATCTCCACAAAGCAACCAAAACACCTTCAACAATAGCTCATATCCACATCTCTGCACAACCTTATCTCTAATCTTTTCTCAATACAAACTATTCAGACTCTTGCATCATTTCTTAACTCATACTCTTGACACAATTGATACCAAGGAGAACACAAGATTGTTGACATCAATGACAAAACTGATAGCACATACTTGCAACAATCTCCCCCTTTATCATTGATGGCAACACATAATGTGAAAAACCATCAAGACACAAATCTACACCAGCTTCTTTTCTTTCTTACTCTCCCCCTTTCTTTTACACATCTTACTCTCTCTGATCACTGATTCCTTTATTTTTCACATTACTCTCTCTCCCCCTTTGACATCAATGGCAAAGGGTGACACACCTCTTCTTTCACATGATTTTTTCTTTTCACTGCTTTGAATACTCCCCCTTAGGAGTGCATACCAAGCTATATCAACTCTTACTCCTCTTGACTACAACAATCATCATGACCACTACCCGCTCCCCTGAGAGGTAGCCTCCAACATCAGTCTAGAAAAGAATGAATCTTGAAGTCCACTAGACTAATGCATCTCCTTATGCATCTAGTTCAAAGGAGGGGCAATAACTCCTAACTTTTCCTAGAGATACTCAAATGTATCCTTAGGAAGAGCCTTAGTGAATATGTCAGCGACCTGATCCTTTGTAGGCACATACTCAAGCTTTACTTCATTCTCTGCAACCTTCTCTCTCAGAAAGAGATACCTAATTGAAATATGCTTTGTCCTTGAATGCATTGCCAAATTCTTTGAAATGTTAATAGCACTTGTATTATCACAGAATATAGAGATTGGCTCATCATACACAACTTTGATATCCTTCAAGTTTTGTCTCATCCATAACACTTGTGTGCAACATGATGCTACAACAATATATTTTGCCTCTGTAGTAGATAAAGACATTGAATCTTATTTCTTACTTAGCCAAGATACCAATCTGTATACAATAAAGAATGCACTGCCACTTGTACTTTTCCTATCATCTAAACAACTAGCCCAATCTGCATCTGTATAAGCACTTAGAGTAAAGTCAATATCTTTTGGATACCACAAGCCATGATTTGGAGTGCCCTTTAAATATCTTAGAATCCTTTTCACTGCCATAACATGTGACTCTCTAGGATCTTCTTGAAATCTAGCCACAAGACAGACTGCATGCATAATATCTGGTCTAGTAGCAGTTAGATATAGTAATCCTCCAATCATTAATCTGTACTTGCTCTAATCAGCCTTGGAGATTCATCATTCTTGCTTAGCTTACAACCAATAACTATAAGAGTACAAACTAGTTTAGAATCTTCCATTCCAAACTTCTTTAACAACTAATATTTTACATACTTTGACTGAGAAATGAAAATACCCTTATCTATCTAATTGATTTGTAACCCAAGGAAGAAGTTCATTTCCCCACACATTAAAATTTCAAATTCTTTCTGCATTTCATCTGCAAAAATCTTACACATACCTTCATTTCCACCAAAAAATATATCATCTACATACACTTCCACAATTAGAATTTGGTCTTCACATATTTTGATGTACATATTGCTATCTGTAGTACCTCTATTGAATCCTTGCTGTAATAAATACCTGTATAACCTTGCATACCAAGCTCTAGGGGCTTGCTTCAATCCATATAGTGCCTTCTTCAACCTGCAAACCATATGTGGTTTATCTGACAACTGAAATCCTTCCGGTTGTTCTATGTACACTTCCTCTTCCAACTCACCATTAAAGAAAGTAGACTTCATATCCATTTGATATACTTTGAAATTCTTATGTGTTGTAAAATCCAAAAATATCCTAATGGCCTCCATTCTTGCCATTGGAGCATAAGTTTCCTCATAGATTATTCCTTCCACTTGTGAGTAACCTTTACACACAAGTCTTACCTTGTTCCTTACCACTTCTCCATTCTCATTCAATTTATTTCGGAATACCCATTTAGTTCCAATCACATTTTTGTTCTTTGGTCTTGGGACAAGTTCCCAAGTCTGATTCTTCTCAATCTGCATTAGTTCTTCTTCCATAGCCTTGATCCAATACTCATCCTTGCATGCCTCAACCACTATTTTAGGTTCAACTTTAGAAAGTAAACATAGATTTACATGTTCTTCAACAACTCTCCTTGTCAATACAACTTTGCTCTTATCACCAATGATCTGGTCTTCAGTGTGATGCCTCTGCACATACTTGGGAGTTATAGGGATTCCTTCTAGAGCTTCTTGTTCTTCAACTTGTACTTCTTTGTCTTCTCCACAAGAAGATTCATCTGATTCATATCCATTAACCTCTTAAATGTTCTATATATTTTTATCAACCTTAACATTAGTACTTTCAATAATTTTCCTTAGCCTTTTGTTTTATAACCAGTAAGCTTTGCTTTTAGTAGAATACCAAGGAAAATACCTTCATCACACCTTGCATCACACTTTCCTAGATCTTCATCTCTTTTGATATAACATTTGCTTACAAAAACTTTGAAATATTTAACAATAGGAATTCTTCCATACCATAGCTCATAGGGAGTCCTTGTGTCATTTTCTTTTACTTGTACTTTGTTCTATATGTAGACAACAATATGAATTGCTTCTCTCCAGTAGACTTCTGGTAGGTTTGTCTCTTTTATCATTGTCCTTGCAGCTTCTTGAACAATCCTGTTCTTCCTTTCAACCACTTGTTGTGTGGTTACACAACATGCCCTATTTTGGCTTGACAAAATAGGGACCCAACTTTTTCTTGCTTTGGCTTGCGTTATTTTTCTGCTCTTCGGCGGTCTGGTAAAAGTAAGTCATGCAGGTGATCCTACATAAAGGAAGTGGGTAAGTCATCATGATGAGGTTAGTTCGTCAAAGTTAATATTTCATATCAATAACCTCATGGTTGAAAAGAGTATAAAATTTCATGCAGGTTTGCCTTTTGGATCACCCTGATATTCCTTAGGGAACGAAAGTTATGACAAGTCAAAGTCCTGGTCAAACCTGATATTCCTGGGGGGGTCATATTCCTTAACATCAGTCACCTTACTTTAGATCACCCTGATGCCAATTTATCACCCGATAATCATTTGGTCCGCGAACTCCGGACGTCAATTTTAGGTAATAACTGTATTTGCCTGTCAAACAACTTCGTATATTTTGCGTGGGTCATATTTCAAATATCACCCGATCTTGCGAATATCACCTAATATTTCAAATATCACCCTGCTGTAGAATATCACCCCAGTGCCAATATGCCGATGACGTCATCCAATCCCGATGAACAAAGAAATCAGGAAATCACCCTGATGGTGACGTCATCATCCTTTTTACCTTGCAGAGGTACGTATCCAACGATCACCCTTTTAAATAACATGACGGTGACGTCATCCTGATCTTTTGAAAGGGGGTCATATTCATTAATATGACTCATCTTCGTTGACATGATGATGACGTCAGCTTATCCCATTCCACAAAGGACCTGATATGATGATGACATCATCAATCGACTTGAACTCCGAAGGTCATCTAATTTATAACATTCGTCATCTTTTCTAATATGACTGATCATTCCTAACATGACGGTGACGTCATTCTGACCCGATATAAAAAGCTTGACATGACCGTGACATCATCTTATTCGAAGGGTGATATTCCTCAATATCAGGGTCATATTTCTTAACATCCTGATTTCCTTCGGTATGACCATGACGTCAGCCTTTCACATTTTAACGAAGCCCATCCATGATGATGACATCATCATCATATCCTGATCTATGAAGAGAGTCATATTAGTTAATATCCCTCATATTAACTAATGTGCATACCCGGACTCGATAGTGTTATTCAATGGAATTTAGTGAACAAAAGCGCATGTATTGCATATGCATGATCTTATGCATGCGATATACACAGAGAGATACAAAATTGAAAATGTAAAATATTGATCTGAACAATACCTAGTGCTGAGCCTGTGGTATTGTAATGCAATAAAATAAACAAAGAAGAATTGAGTTTCTGCAAATAGGCAAACTCGCTGAGAGTTGTGAATTGCCTCCGAAAAACTAATTTTTATTCACTTCCATTTGAAATATATAAGCTTGCATATCATATGAAGGGTCACATCACCCTTGGAATACAAAAGGAGCTACTACAAGGTGAAACTATTTGCAAAAATTCAAAGAAACTCAAAAAATTAGGAAATTTTTGATCTTCTCGTTGGCAGGGTCATAACTCCTAGCTATTTTGTCAGAATTTAAACTTTTTGGACTCACTGGAAAGATAAACTAATTATCTAGTTTGAGTTGCTCGATTATTTAGGCTTAATGCCAATTTACCGACCAAGTCTTGAGCCCTAATTCCGCTCCTAAGGCCTCTGAAAATGCAATTTACTAAGATGCAGAAAACACAAAAAATTATATTTTTGATATTTTTATCAAAAGATCACTTAAATGACCCTGGACCTGATCAGATATTGAAGCCATTTTAGGGCTAATAGCATGTTTTCCAGTCAACGATAGTCGATCAGACCCTCTTGATTACCTATGGACATTTAGATACGTAAATTTTCACAGATGCTCAATATTCATAACCCGATATATATAGGTTTGCACATTCACAGCCTGATAAGATATAAATGTTTATTTTCCTGCTAGTTTATAGAATGATGATGCTTAATTCTTGTTTGTTTGCTGCAGGAGTTTGAAGCTGTTTGGAGTTTGGCTGAAAATTGTAGAGTTGTGGATGCAGAGGCAACATGAACCTGAGCTGAGGAGGATAATGTCAAATGCGTTATTTTCTAGCTAGAGGATGGACCAAGCTGAAGATGCTGGAATATTTTGTGCCAGCTGTGTAATTGCCAATTGGCAGGCACGTGCTATTCATCTGGACCATTAGTTGTTTTGAGAGGATCCTGATCATTGGATCAATCTAACTATTTTCTGGCCTTTGTTCTATAAAGGGCCATAACTTGTCCAAATTAAAGAGAGAATATCTAGCAAAGTAAGGCCAATTACTGTAGAATTAAGAAGAGATCAGATTACCGAGACTAATGAGGACTGAATTGTTGAAATGTCAAGGTTCTTTCTTCAGATCATTGTAAATGTACTTGTTCTAAAGCATACTGAATGGAGATGAAGCTTCAGATTACATCCTAATTGTAAACTTTACGTAATCTTCAAGTTGATTTCTGGATATGTAATGGTGAATACTGTGTTCAAATAGAAGCGCTTTCATTTTATTGTATATTGTTGTCAACTTTTCCTTTGAAGATTTACACTGGATCATGCTGATTTGTGGAATGTCCTGGTGAAGTATGATTCTAGTTTTCTTCTCTTCATTATTGTATCGAAATATGTATGTGGATCAGTGATCTCAGTCAAGTAATTTTGGGAATCTCATCCTTTAAACCCTATCTTTGTCATTTCTTTTCTTAATTTCATTAAATCACTTCCATAACTGCAAATCATGATAAATAACAAGCAGAACAAAAGAATATGCTGACATCCCGTAGATAACTAAAAATCATTAGCATATTTGAGCTATATGCATGTAGTGTTGAAAATATCAGACAAAGAATTGCAAATAAGGGTGGAAATCATGCAAATATCAACCTGTAGACACATTATTTGAGTGAATTCATAGTGTAGAGACATAATTGTTGGAGATTTATGCAGAGCAGATATAAAGAGCAGGATATTTGAAGGAATACTAATGAACTTTGTAGAAATTACTGGAGTATGTAAGGACCCTGAATGATTAACAGCAACACGCATCAACCACTGAGTAACGTCAGTAGATTATGAACTAATCAACAGAGACTTGGGATCATGAATTCTTTGAATTCATCGTATCTTTCAAGATAAATAAAGGTTGTTGTTTAACTTTTATTCTATGTTTGCTTATGACTAACATCATGATCAACACCACTCCATTCTGCTGAGGAGTCATAGGGGCAAATAAATGCCTCTTTATCCCATGATCCTCACAAAAGATATTAAACTCATTTGAAGTAAATTATCCACATCTGTCAGATCTCAAACATTTGATTTTCATATCCATTTCATTCTCAACCATAGCTTTAAATGCCTTAAACTTATCTAGAGCTTCTAATTTTTCTTTAAGAAAGGTAACCCATGTCATTCTGGAATAATAATCAAGTAGCAACATGAAATGCCTATCACCTTGAAAACTCCTTACCTTGGTAGGACCACAAAGATCTGTATGTACCAATTCCAACAGTCTGGTAGAAGATTGTTCTTTGACTTTGAAACTTCCTCTCGCTTGCTTTCCAACTTGACATTCCTTGCAAATGGCATTGATAGGCTTTGTAATCTTTGACAGATCTCTCATAGTTTGAACTAAACTCATCTTTACCAGGCTATAAAAATTGATGTGACACAATATTCTATGCCATAGTCATCTTTATTTGATTTTAGTCATGAAGGAACATCCATCAGTACTTTTGAGTTGATAAACATTTCTATCTGTCCTCTTTCCAGTAACAATCACTGTTCTGGAGCTTTTTTTGATCTCACAACCATCATCCTCAAACATAAGACTGTAAACCTTGCTACACATCTATCCAACACTCAAGAGATTATGATTTAAACCTTTGACATAAAGAACACCATTGATGTTATGCTTTCCATCACAACTGATTGAACCTTTTCCACAGATCTTAGCAGTTGCATCATCACCAAACCTAACTACTCCACCTTCATATTTTTCAAGTTTAACAAAATTACTCTTATCACCTATCATATGATTTGAGCATCCACTGTCAATGACCCAGTCATCTTTTTCTCTTCTAGCATGAAAATCAGACATTATAGTGCCTTCAGGGTTAGTACTTGCTTCCAGACCCTTTTCCTTCACACAACTTCCAGAATTAGCAGAAATAGTTTCATCTCTTAGGGATATGAATAAGCATTCATCATCATCATTATTGTCCTCATAATTAGATTCATCATCAGATATACTTGCATCTTCTCTAACATAGTAACTTTTCTTAACCATCTTACCTCTGTTTTCCCTATTCTTATTTCTCAAATCTCTATCTAGACATCTTGAAGCATAATGACCTATCTTTCCACAACTGAAACATTTAAAAGACAACTTACCACTGAACTTTCTAGTACCCTTTTTCATCCTTCTCACAAAGTTAACTTTCACTTCATCAAGGTCTTCTAGATTTGATTCCACAATATTCTCTGATTTGCCAGCCTTAAAAGTAGTCTCAACCTTTGCCATTCCACTAGTTGTACCAAACTCTCTTATTTCAAAAGCAATTATGGTGCCAAGAAATTGATCTTTGGTAAACTGATTCAAATTTTGTAATTCTTCAGTAGAAACCTTATGACTGTAAGACTTAGGAAGAGTTCTGAGTACCTTCAATATCACTTCTTTATCATCTATCTTTCCTTTGATGCCATTGACAAGTTCATCCACCTTCTGCAAGTAGCTTGTAATGTTTTCATCTTCAAACATTTGCATGGTCTCAAACATGAGCTTCAAATTCTATATTTTAGCTTGTTTGACCTTATCATCTCCTTTATAAACACTTTCCAACTTTTTCCAAATCTCATTAGTAGTTTTCAAATTCACAACTTTCACCAATTAAAAATTAGTAAGACCACTTAGAAGAGCATGTTTTTCCTTACCATCGATTTCAACAACTTTGATCTCAACAACAATATTTATACCATCTCAAGTACAATGTAATTAGACCTAATAGATTTCCAGATCTCATAACCAAGAGAAATCAGAAAAGCTTCCATCCTTACCTTCTAGAGTGCATAGTCAGATCCATCAAACAAGGGAAAATACTTCTTGTGTGCCATCCCAGATCTACCTCAAGATGTTAATCTCTCTTCTAAGGAACCTTACTTTGATACCAATTGTTGAATGCACAAAGCTAAGAGGGGGAGTGAATCAGTTGTATCATAAACTTTAAACCCTCACAAACACTCAGATCCACATTAACATTTAAACTTGTTATGATGTTTAAGCATGAAAAGAAAATAATAGAAAATGAATCATAACAACACCAAGCACAAGAAAACACCAAATTTTACATGGAAAACCCAAGAAGGGAAAAACCATGGTGAGGATTAGCTCACAATATAAAGTAGTAGCAACATTGTATTACAAAAGGCTCACTACCCAGGGATCACTGTCCAAAAGAAAGAAAGAAAGGCTCACTGCCAAAGGACTCACTATCCAGAAGAAAGAGAGAAGAGGAGGCTCATAGCTAGGGATGAACTACTATAAGTGCATCTAACATATGCATGGAGTACAGTTCCAGTGAAGTGTTCAATATTCACCACAACACAAACATCACCTTCGCAACAACACTAAAAAATAGTAGACACCTTTTGCTCACTACATCCGGTAGCCTAACACATGAAAGATCTCACTACATTGATCAAATTCACATCACAAACATCATATCCATGGCTCATACATATAGTCATGAATCCTTGACACTTATTTATACCATCATCAACCTTGAAATCATTCTCCAAGGTCGGCAACACATCTTAACCCAAAAAATTCAAATTAGGTCTGGACTAAAACATTCTCGCAGACGAAAGGAATGGATGCATACCACATCACACCTTAGCACAGACCTAAATCCATACATAGATGCTTCATCACACTTTCACAATCACTGAAGCACAACTATAATTAGTGTAAACAACCAAGTCAGCCAAACTTGTGTTAACACTATGAACTTTTAAATGAATGCTTCCTCAAGATCAAATGATGACATGTGGACCACGCACCAAGCTTGGACATGATCTAGAAACATCCACAAGCACCTAAAAACTAACAAAATATTGTGCAACATCTTTCACCTGAAGAAAGTTCACACCGAAGCACTTAGATTACTCTATCATCATCTGCAACTCAAGAAATGAACTTGTGGAGCACCAAACCATGAACCATTTGAATTGAAGAAATATGTAGACCTTATAAGCATAAATCCAAAACTACAAAGCTAGAAACAAATATGCAAATAAATGTGGAGCAAAGCATTTTCTCCCAGACACCTTTGCACAACTCAAAAACATAGTCCACACACTAGTGAGCACAACTTTCTTTGCACAACGAACCGGAGCACCAAATTTAGAATTTAACATCTCTAAACACCTTTGAACAACATATTCAAACCACACAAGCAGATCTTCAATAAGGAAGAAATGTGGAGAAAAACTAGAACACCACTCTATTAAGCTAGAACACATCTCCAACACACTGTTTCCTTTATTAATCAAATTTTCTTAAAATCACTTGGAAACCAACCAATAGAAATATATTCTCAACATCTTCAGCATCTCTACAAAGCAACGAAAACACCTTCAACAATAGCTCATATCGACATCTCTGCACAACCTTATCTTTGATCTTTGCTCAACACAAACTACTCAAACTCTTGCATCATTTCTTAACTCATACTCTTGACACAATTGACACCAATGACAACACAAGCTTGTTGACATCAATGACAACACCAATAACATATACTTGCAATAGTAGAAATGCACCCAAGTGAATAATATCCACTGTCTAATGAAATCTCCATAATGTTAATTACCTATAAAAACCCCGCTTTTCCTCCAAAGGTGATAGTTTATGTTTACACAGGACTTTCAAGGTATACAGGATATATCCTGTGACACTAGACTTTAGTGCAATGTCCAATAAAGGGCAAATCACACTCTTCTTAGGAAATCCTTAACACTTTCACTCTTCATGTGATGTGGGAAAAAGGATGGTATCTAGATATTATCCCATCAGTAGGAAATCCAATGCAATATCCGGTTGAGGCATAAATCAACGCTAAAAGGCCAAGACATAGATGTTCTTCAAAATAAATCATGTAAAGAAGACTCAAGGGCTCACAAAATCATGCTCAAAGATGAAACCAAGCCTCAAGAGGATCAAAAAAACCCAAAATACTCCTTTGAAGTAAACTCCCATCCAAGGCATAAATTTCCTCATTCTTTCTAAAGCATAAGGGGGGCAAAGCCAAAAATCAAGCCAAGACAAAATAAAAAGATGGGGTCCTCATTTTACTCAAAAAAATGGGGTGTGTGTGTAGGGCACAACAAATGGTGACTATACTGAAGAAATGCTCCAAAGCATTTCTAAGATAAATGAGAGTTACAAACCTAGAAGCTCTATGTACCCCCACGTATCAAACCAAATAGACATGAGAACAAGATCAAGGACTCAAAGTCAAAATTTAGTGCAACCATCCACCAAATGCATCCATTCTCATCTCTTGGAAACTAAGATCATCCAAGTTTACTTACATTAAGATACATGAATGATACTCACCTCATGAACTACCTGGACATTACCTCACTGCTAGTCAAGTGTCTATAGCCCCAATGAGGATGTATCTATGATTCCACTCAAAGCATAGCTCTACTACCAGCCAGACATCTATAGCCCTGATAGAGATAGTTGAAACCTCCAGCTAGTTGATTCATATGATAAGAGTACTTGAAAGTAATGCATTTTGATTTTCTTATTTGATGATTCAATTAATTTACCTTTGATAGGTGTACTAAGAAGTACCACCTACCCTATAGCACATGCTTCCTCCACATGGGCTACATGCATTAGTTCAACTTGTTGGGATGGGAATCATAGTGGCGGCAAAGGTGAGACCTTAAGATTTTTCACTTAAAGTAGGATCACAAAGAATCTCTTAGAAATTTTTAGTATCATTAAGATGTGTAAAGTATGAGATCTCAAAACACTTCAAGTCATACCAGACCAGTGACTCGTCTCTCAAGAACAAGCATCGTGCTATCTAGTATTAACAATGTAGCCCATAGTAAACTCCTTAATTCACAACTATGGTTTCTCAAAGGAATTATGAACCCAAATACCCAAAAGACACCCTTCGAAGTACCTACAACTACCACCTTATTTAGAAAATGCAAGACCTTGGGCAAAACAAAAACAAAGAAAAGAAAGAAAAGGAACCAATCAAACAACTAACACTAACCAAAATAGGAAGGGACCGAAAACAAAATTATGTACACCAAAAGGATATCCCAGGTGCCCCCTAAGCTAGGAAATAGTGCTTTAAGAACTACTTATTGACATGCAGTGGGAGATCCTCATTAGTAAGTGTTTTCAATTGGTATGCATTATCTCCATGAATTTCAACAATTTGATAAGGACCCAGCCAGAGTTTGTCAAATTTACCATGTTCTCCTTTCCTCTCATGGGCCTTATCCCAATATAAAATTAGGTTGGAAATACGAAAAGCTTTAACCTTAGCTCTCTTGTCAAACCAACATTTCACAATGCCCTGATGCTTAGAAAAAATTTCAATGGATGCATCCTATTTTTCCTCTAGATGTAGTAATTGTGTAAGATGGGATGAAGTATTATAATTTGATTCTAAGTAATCCTGCATGAACTATAAAAGAGGTATCTTTAAATGTATGGGAAACATATGCTCCAATCCATATACTAAGCGATAGGGAAAATTTCCTAAAGTAGCTTTGTTTCTTATTCTATCTGCCCACAAGGCAAATCTAAGTTGAGTGTGTCATTCCCTAATGTTTTTATTAAGGAATCTCTTGAGAAATTCCAACAAATTCTTATTCGTGGACTCAACAACACCATTACCTTGGGGATAATAGTTGGATGAAAATTTTAACACAATACCATAATCAAATTCCCAACTAGAAAAACACAATGATGAAAATGTGGGACCATTGCCACAAATAAGGGCAAATAGACAACCAAACCTAGTGATTATATGTTTTTCAACAAATTTTATCACTACCTCCGAAGTACATTGCTTACATGCTTGAGCTTCAAACCACCTAGTGCAATAATCAGTAGCAGTTAGAATATATCTGTGGCCTTCATAGGAAGATGGGTTGATCATACTGATAAAGTCCAACCCCCATTGTGCGAAGGTTTGTAACTCGATGACTAGCTATAAAGGCATTGTAACATTCCTCTCACTGGTGGAAATAGTCTAAAAAACATGGCAAGTTTGGACATGTGTATGGGAATCACAGAAAAGAGTGGGCCAGTTGTAATGAAATAACTTGCACAATGGAAAAAGATAATATGAAATATTCTGCAAATACTTGATAATAACTGAGAATAACAGGCCACTTCGAGGGGGCAACCTCCAAATATCTCCAATGAGAACACACTTCACAATATGATGATGAAATAAGACTCACATCCTTCTATATATACCTAATTATGCTTAGGATGAATAGACACACCCCTATATAACACCTTGTCTGACCTATCTAACTAAATAATAATATAATAATGATAACATGACTTAATTAGGAGTTAAGATAGCCACAAGCTGACTATTCATAACCCTATGTACACCAATATTAAGGGCATAGCATGCCCTCCCTCTTCAAATAAGCATTGTCCTCAATGCTAATCAAGTGTGGATTCTTTTGATTGAACTCCTCATCCTCCCATGTGGCCTCTTCAACTAGCAAATTCTTCCATTGGATGAGATACTCAGTGAGGGTTCTATTCCTTAGCTTCTTCGTGCGTGTTTGAAGAATGCACTCTGGTTCCAAAATTATTCTTCCTTCTTCATCAAGCTCTAGTAGTACTGTTTGAGTAGAAATATTCTACCCAATTACCTTCTTCAAACAAGAAACATGAAAAATTGGATGTATCTTTGTTGTTGGTGGCAACTCTAGCTTGTAGGCAACACTACCAATCTTTTGCATGATTTGGTATGGCCCATAATATCTTGGAGACAACTTATTATTCTTTTTTTGTTACTTCAGTGAGATTTGTTTATAAGGCTACAATCTCAAGAAAACCCAATCCCTAATTTCAAAATTTCTTTGACTACAATGTTGGTCCACCTGTTATTTCATTCAATTTTGTGCCATAGCCTAAATTCTCCTTGAGTCCTAAAAGTACCTGTTGTTGATGAAGCAAGTGGTCCTCTACTACCTGAACTCTTGGTGACACCTTTAATGATGATGTGATGGAAGGAGGATGATATCCATAAAGTGCCAAAAATGGAGACATTTTTGATGAGCTATGAAAAGAAGTATTATACCACCATTCTACAAGTGGTAGCCAATCTACCCATTGAGACCATTTCTCTAAAGTGAAACAACGTAGATATCCTTCCAAACCTTTATTAACAACCTTAGTTTTCCCATGTGATTGAGGATGGTATGAAGAACTATGAGCCAATTGAGTACCCAAACATGAGAATAAATATTATCAAAAGTGACTAGTAAAGATAGGATCACGATCATTGACAATAACCTTAGGTGTACCATGTAGCTTTTGGATATTCTCCAAAAAAAATTTTGCCACTGCACTTGCTGTAAAAGGATGTGATAATGCAATGAAATGTGCATATTTAGTGAGGTGATCAACTACTACCATGATGACATTATGACCTTTAGATTTGGGAAGCCCTATGATGAAGTCCATGGATACCTCTTCCCAACGCTGGCTAGGAATAGATAAGGGCTGCAAGAGACCTGGTGTCTTAATTGTCTCCCCCTTATTTCTTTGACAAACCAAACATTCAACCACAAATTTTTGAACATCACCTTTTAGCCCTTCCCAAAAAAATCTTGCTTGACCCAATGATATGTCTTCAAAAATCCTGAATGACCACCAAATGGGGACTCATGTAGCTCTGTGAGAATTTTGTGTTTAAGAGTGGAATTCTTGCAGAGATACAAGTGCTCTTTATACCAAAGAATATCCCCCTTCAAACAAAACTTATCTAAACTACTAGGATCACTTTTTAATTGTTGGATGAGATTACTTGTTGCAACATCATTTTGCCACTCTGCTTTGGCTTCTTCCACCCAATTTTCTTGTAATATTGAAAGGGCACACAATAAGGCTTCATCTTTCTCATCCTTCCTAGAAAGTGCATCGGCCACAATATTTTCCTTCCCTTTCTTATATACAATCTCAAAGTCATATCCCAACATCTTAGTGACCCATTTTTGTTGCTCTTAAGAGGATAGTCTTTGTTCCAAAAAATATTTTAGGCTATCATGATATGTCTTAACCTTGAAGTGTCGACCCATTAAATAAGGCCTCCATTGTTTCACTGTGCAAAGGATTGCTAGCATTTCCTTCTCATAAATAGGTTTGAGCTGATTCTTACCCTTTAATTGACAACTCTCAAAAGCAATTGATTGACCTTCTTACATGAGAACTGCTCCTATCCCATTTCTAGAAGCATCACATTCCACAATGAATTCCTTGGTGAAGTTCGGAGTGGCAAGCACTGGTGTTGTACACATAGCCTCCTTCAATTCCTCAAATGCTACATTAGCGGACTCATTCCAATGAAAAGAATCCTTCTTCAATAGAGTGGTGAGGGGTGCTGCTATACGACCATAATTCTTCACAAATCTTCTATAGTACCCTGTCAATCCCAAGAAACCCCTCAGTTTCTTAATGGTTTTTGGAATAGGCCATTCCATGATAGCCTTAATTTTGTTAGGGTCCACCTTTACTCCATGTGAAACTATGTGTCCCAAATACTCCACCTCCTTAAGACCAAAAGCACACCTGGATGGCTTAGCATAGAGTTGATGATCTTTGAGTAATTGTAATGCTTGATCTACATGCTGCAAATGTTCTTCCCAAGTCTTGCTATAAATCAATATATCATCAAAGAACACTAGCACAAACTTTCTCAAGAACTTATTAAAAATGGAATTCATCAAACTTTGGAATGTAGATGGTGCATTGGCAAGACTAAATGGCATCACCAAAAATTCATAATGACCCTCATGAGCTCGAAATGCTGTCTTACAAATATCTTCCTCCTTAATCCGAATTTGGTGATAACCAAATCTAAGATCTAACTTGGTAAAATACATAGCTCCATTCAATTCATCTAGCAAATCATCAATGACTAGAATAGGAAACTTATCTTTAATGGTGTACATGTTGAGCACTCTATAATCTGGACACATGCGCCAAGTTTCATTCTTCTTACGCACCATCACCACAGGCGAGGAGTAAGCACTTTGGCTATGCCTGATAATTCCTGCCTCTAGCATCTCCTCAACAATTTTTTCTATCTCACTTTTTTGTATGTGTGGGTACCTATAAGGCCTGATGTTTGGTGGTTGGCCTACCTGGAACTAGTTGTATGGCATGGTCATGATCCCTCTTAGAAGGAAGTCCTTTAGGCATATCTCCAAGAACCACTGAGTGACGATCAATTATTGCTTGTAAATCTAGATGAGTAGGCGCATTAGATTGAGAGACTTCGAATGAACATAGGTGGGCCATAAATCCATCCGCTCCTTTCTTAAGCAACTTTTACATTTAATGAGAGCTTACCATCTGTGGGGATTTTGCCTTCAACCCCCTTAGCTCCACTACCTTTCCTTTTGATTGAAATCTCATGAATAGTTCTTGGAAGTTCATCTCAATTGTTCCTAATGTAGTAAGCCATTGTACTCCCAAAACAATATCTGCTACACCCATGGATATCGCATACATTGGGGTATCAAGTTGATAATCTCCCATGGATAATTTAATGCTATGACACTTCCCCGAACAACTAACTGTACCCCCGTCTACAATCAAAACCTGAGACTCTGGGGCTGGATATATAAAACAATTTAGACAAGTTACTAACCTTTTGTTGATGAAATTATGAGTATTACCTGAATCGATCAACACTATTACTTTTTGCTTCTTTAAGAAACCCACTACCTTGAGAGTTTGTGGTGCATTGAAACCTGAGAGTGCATGACAAGAAATGATTGGTTGAGAATCATGTGATTCCTCGCTTGACTCCCAATCCTCCTCTAATATGGGTTCTTCCTCTTCTTCCTCACTTGGACCTTCAATATAGAACAATTTCTTTTCATTACATTTATGTCCTCGACTGAATTTGCTATCACAATTGAAACACAACCCTTTTTCTCTTTTCTCCTCAATTTGCTATGGAGTCAACCTAGTAGGTTGAGGAAGAGAAGGTGTTGAATATCCTTTCTCTCTTGTCACATTAGCCCCTTGCTTTCTAGGAATCAAATACTTCTCCTCTACCTTGTGTGCCAAGATAAAAGACTCATTTACCGAGCTAGGACTAAACATGCGTACCTCATGTTGAATGTGATCCTTGAGACCACCCAAGAATAAATTATTAAAGTTCTCCTCTGTAATTGTATCCACTCTTAAGGATAGATTTTGGAATTTTTGAATATAATCCTTAACTGATCCTGTTTGTTGAAGTTTAGCAAGTTGGCCGAAGAAGTTGTCTGACATACTATTGCTATATTGTGCTTGGAGTTCTTTTGTAAAAATTGACCATGAGACGGTGAGACCCTTTTTCCTTCGATGAGTACAAAGCTAATGATAACAAATGAATTGATCTAGTTCTAGATATAGGAAAGCCATCGTGACCTTTTGTCTATATGGGATTTGATGTACTTCAAAAAAATTCTCCATTTGGTTTATCCATGTTAGAGGATCCTTACCATCGAACTTGTGCATATCCAAATTTGGAAAAAAATTCCTAGATCCCATAGGAGTATTAAAATTTGTGTCATTATTAGCCGACTTGAAGGTTTCACCTTGGTTGCTTGAGAACTCCTTTCTTGGTTCATTCATATAGGCGCTTAACATGCTTCGTATATCTGATATATCTCCTCTTAGGTCACATATATCCCTCTTAATTGAGAAACCTCTTCCTTGAACTTAATTATTTCCTCATTGGGATTACTATCCTCTATTGTTTCCCCATCGTTATCAGAGGATTTTCCCGGTGTGGCAGCATTCTTTTTGCCTCTTGTTGCAGGCCTCGTCATGATGGAAACCAATATTTTTGAAATAAATCACACAAATGAAATGTAAATTCTCTAAAATTTTTACTGTAACTTACTAGGGCCAAGATACCACTTACCCAGAAAAAACTCCAAAAAATTAGCAAATTTTCTGCCTTGAGAGCGAATTTGTTGGAAACCCTAATTTTGTAAAAAACTCACTTATTTTTGCTTCAATTTCTCCAAGATTTGGACTGTAGGATCCTATATCATGTCTTAAAAAACCCAATACAAATTATGCTCCAATGTGGTAGGATGTGAGAGATATGTAGATCTCAAATAAATTTTGTAGAAATCGTAATTCTGTAATAATTCGCTCAAATCCGCTCTAATTCCTTTGAAATATGGACAGTAGATTATTTAATATGGTATTAAAAAACCCTTTAAAAATATTTAAAAAAGCCTCTAAAATCTGAAAGTTATGCTCTTCCCAAAATCACCTCCAATGTTGAGAAAAAATCTTGCCTCTACAGTGCCAAGATCATGCTCTGATACCACTTGTAATGAAATAACTTGCACAATGGAAGAAGATAATATGAAATATTCTGCAAATACTTGATAATAACTAAGAATAATAGGCCACTTCGAGGGGGCAACCTCCAAATATCTCCAATGAGAACACACTTCACAATATGATGATGAAATAAGACTCACATCCTCCTATATATACCTAATTATGCTTAGGATAAATAGACACACCCCTATATAACACCTAGTCTGACCTATCTAACCAAATAATAATATAATAATGATAACATGACTTAATTAGGAGTTAAGATAGCCACAAGATGACTATTCATAACCCTATGTACACCAATATTAAGGGCATAGTACCAGTAATATCCTGCTCACAAAATCTAGTTTGCCAAATCTTTCATGAAAACTAGTTAAGACCTATGAAAATTTTGTTTTGTTAAGGCACTGCAGATAAATCCCTTCATGATTCCTCTTGTACAATACTAATCCCTTAATCATAAAACTATTGCTTTTCAACCTTATATCTCTCCTTTGAACATGATTTAGGTGAGGTAGACATTGCTGATTGATAAAACAAAAAAAAATGTCATTGTACCAATCATCTTTGGATATATCTTCTAACATGCATTGCTGAGAAACTAATTCTAGACCTATCTCTACCATTGTTTGAGTGAGGGCTTGTCCTTTCACCAACTTCATTGGTTGGATTTCTAGATCAAATTCCTGCAATATCATTACCCACTTTCCCCTATGTTCTGCTAACTCACTCTGTGTCAACAATGATTTGACAACAGTGTCAAGGATGATAGCATTTATCTTGCTTCTCAAGATATAATGCCTAAACTTCTTCATTGCCTTCACTAACACATAGGCCTATTTTTCTACATTGGGATAATGGAGCTCAACATCTTTCAATGGAGTACTAATAAACACAATAGGGTGTTCATTAGTAGGTCCTTTCATCTGAGTTAGCATTGCCGCACATGTATGTTCTGAACCAAAGGAGTAGATGAAGAGCGATAAAGTGTAATGTGGACTTACGAGCATCAAAGCATCTGTAATGGCTTGCTTGATTTCTAAAAAGTCTTCTTTGCTTTGAGTCTCCATTCAATCTTTGCATCCTGCTTCAACATGACATTCAGAGGTCTGACAATCTCAACAAATCCTATTATGAATTTTATCATGAAATTGATTTTCCCAAAGTAAGACTTGAGTCCCTTTTTTCTAGAAAGTGGATGGATCTTAAGGATAGCATGGATCCTATCAGGATCTACTGATATACCCTCTTTTGAAATAATGTGACCAAGTAGTTTTCCTTCAGTTACCCCAAAAATTCACTATTTAGGATTGAGGGAAATACCATAGTCCCTACATCTTTGTAAAATCTTTCTTATATCAGAAATATGACCTTCCCTTATTTTGAAGAAGATAGTCAGGTAATCCATGTAGACGATGATACACTTGCTTACTAATCCTTTGAAGGCTACGTCCATTTCTCACTAAAAGTTACACAAGCATTGATTAGACCAAACAACATCCTACGGTATGCATATATTCCTTATTTACTAGTGAATGATGTCTTCAATCTATCAACATATTCAACCATCACTTGGTTATACCCTGAGTAACCATCTAAGAATGACATCATTTGTGATCCATTAACAATTTGCAACACCTCATCCAATGATGGAAAAGGATAATTGTCCTTTTTGAATCTCTATTCAAATTCCTGAAAGCTACACATAATCTGATTTCACCATTTTTCTTACGTATAGGTACTAAATTGGCCACCCATGTTGAATGTCATACTGGGAATCTGATTTTGGCTGCCAACAACTTCTTCACCTCCTAAAAAACTAGTGGCTCTAGTAAAGCATTAATAGGTCTCTGCCTTTGGAGAAATGGTTTGACCCCTGGCTTTAATGGTATTGTGTGAATGATAATGGAAGTATCATAAGTTTTGAGGTATTCATAACTCCATGCGGTAGCATCATGATAATCCATCAAGGCTTGGATGATTCCTACTCATTCCTCAAAAGTGCAAAACTTACCAATGAAAACATTTCTGATGTTATCAGTTGTTTCTAAATTATGTGGATCACATTGGCCTCTAATGGATTTGGCTTGTTTACTCTGGGTTCCTAATTGGTCACGGTCAAACAACCTTTCTAATTTGACCATTCATTAGGGAATAGTGTTTTTTTAAGGTTTAGGACACCTTCCAAATCTATTTTAGTCGCTTTGGCTTCTTCTTCATCAATGATCTAAGTAGAAAATACATCTGAGCATGTGAGGAAATCAAGGATATGCCTATCATCTTCAAAGACTTAGAAATTGGTGACATTATCATGTACAGAAGGGATTGGAACGAATTCTACAATGAATTTTTTTAAATCATACATAGCTAAAGGTTCCAGGGTACTAGCAGCCTATGTCAAGGCATTGGTAACATGATTCTTCTTCCTTGGAATTAACTAAATATTGAAACCATTGAAACTTTCAATGAGATCCCAAACCTTATTTTGGTAATTGCCAAGCCTCTTATCATGAAAAGAGTATTTCTTCCTCACTTGTTTGACCACTAACTCTAAATATCTAAAAACCTGAATAATCTTAGCCTTCCGTCGAATAGCCATTAGTAGTCCATGCACTAATGATTCATATTTAGTAATATTGTTAGTGCAGAAAAATTGCAACCTATATGCAACAAGATAATATTCTCCAGTAGGACTAATTAGTGCAAATCCATCACCTACCCCCTGTTGAGACTTAGATCCATCAAATCACAATGCCCATATTTGTGGTTCTTCACCCCTCATTTTATCAAGATCAACCAAAGTTTTGGTAGTCTACGATTTTATCCCTTTATAATTTTGATGTGTCAACTAAGTCTTCCCATTGTCTGGCGTTGGGCATAGTTTCAAAGTCTTTGGACCTATTGTACTACTTCTATACAAAGCAAACATTTAAATTCAAAATGTGATGCGTCATGAATGTGACACCAATTTGGTAATGATAGCTCTTCCATCTATACTCTTTTACCCATAGCTAGCTAATCGCTCATAAATTTTGCCACAAAGTCCCTGAATCTTTCAAAAATCCCTGGCTCATCTTCAGAAGAAGAGTCACGATCTAATTGGATGTACATCTTTGTACTATCTTTTTGTCTATCAGGATGAGGCCTAGGGAAGCTACCACTATTAGCCATGAGTACCTCCTCCACCTGATTAATCTGAGGAAGATAGGTCCTAAATCGACTTCAGAATATAAGATTCCGTGGGTCTGATTGTACTTAGTTATCATATGTTTCATCTTAGGTTCCCTTTCAATACAAATCTAATTGAAAATGCCCCTCCATGGTAGCCACATGTGAGAAAAATCTATAGCCATATAGCTGTTCAAATTTTTGGACCAGTCTCTACTGAGTAGCATGCCATAAGCATCAATAATTTCAACCACTTGTATATCAATATATACTGTTGTACTCGAGGGTTTGAGGCTAATTGCATGTGGATTTGGTTAAGCTCCCCTACAACATTAACCTTGGTTTGGTCTAATTGGGTCACCTTCCTAGAGGACTTGGTGGGAGTGAGTCCCAAGGACTTGCAAATGGATAGAGGCATCACATTGGTCAAAGCCCTAGAATCTACTAGGAAATGGTGGAGGTTTTTCCCAAATATCCTTAAGGTCAATAAGAAGGGTGGGGATTCTTTCTTCTTTTTATACAATTCCATTTGTTGATCAGTGTCTGATACATGAATCTTATCTCTACTCTTGTTTTGGGTATCCTTTTGAAAGGTGTCTTTTGTGGCAAGATCCGACCTTGCTGGTCCTCCAATATCTTGGAGAAAATCCATCCTTACTTCAGGGATCTTCATTATCTCAAGGATAGATAGGCTAACCTTCATATTTTTAAGTTCATCAGCTACATATTGACCCAATTTGGCAACTTCAAAGTCATTAGAAGGTTCCTCGACATCCTGCTGTGTGACGGTTTGAGGTGCAAATTTAGGGGGGTCAAGATTGTTAGAGGCTTTGGGATCAAGAGGAACCTAATAATTGTTTGGAGGGATGGAAGTAGTGAAAGGTCCTTTTTCCTTATTACTCTTGAGGTTATAGGGAGTCTTATTATATTGCTGGTAAGCTTGAACTTCATCAACTTCTTGAAGTTGGTTGTCATCTTAGAAAGGACAGGTATAACTATCCACTACTAAAGTAGTATCATACCTTTGAGTAGGTACCAATTCATATCCAATGGGTGATGAAATCTCTTGTCCTTAAACATTTTGAGCCTCTCTCTGAAAAATAATAGAGTCTATCTAAAAATAATGACAGTCTAACTCTAAATGTGCATTGGTATTATGAATTCTACACCATGTGGATAGGGCAGCTTAAACTAGCATGAATCACCATGGGGGATGATTTTCTACATTTTGGGACTCCAAAGGTGATGACATACCTCTGTTGTTGGACCTAGTGTTCTAAGTTTTGTTTGGTCTCTGATAATTCTAATTCTGGCTTTGAATCCTCTGTTGTAAGTAGGCATTTTGATTTTTGAGATATGTCACTTCTGCAGTGAGATTTTTCATCTGCTTAGCAGTTCTCATATGTCATCCTTATCGTCCCTAGTCTTGGTGACTGTAGCTTCAAAATATTGGAGGAATGAGAGTTGAGCTGTAGGGATTTTAGATATGGGAGCTCCTAGATGAATCATCATGGCCTAGGTTGTAGGTAGTATTGGGACAAGGTTAATCATAGGGGTATGATTGGCTAAGGCCTGGTTGATCCATTGAATTTGATTTGACATACCCATGGGACCTATGTGGTTAATGGGGCCAACCCTAGATTGCCCTAGTTTTGTATTCACCTTAACTGCTTTAGTATAAGCTTCTGTCAAGCTTATTATCTGGGGATTTACCTTTCTTGTGATGAACATTGAGCTTAGCCTATCCAATGCAACATAATAAATGGGTAATGTAACATCCTCAACAATGTTGTAAGGCACTTGAAGGTGACGGTATACTTTATGGAACTTGTCATTGAATGTGCTTATCAACTCATCATCCTTCCTCTGAATATTGACAAAGGATTGATAAAGATCAACAGGGGATATTGGCATCCTGAATCTATCCAAGAATTTGTTCTTAAGGAGCTGGCAAGAAGTATGAATCTTGCAGGTAAATTAGAGAACTAATAATATGCTTCTTCTTGAAGAGAGTATAGAAACAATCCACAATCCACAATCCACATCCTCATACTAAACCCACAACATATGCATGTTTCCTTCAAAAATATTTATAGCTCATCTGTAGTTTGTTCTGGGTCATTAGGGCAGAATTTGGAACAAAACGTGTCAAGGTTCTTAGGCATATCATGGTAATTGGAAAATTGGACCAGGGAAGGGTTTACAACTAGCCAAGCCATATTCAGAAAATTTACTTAGACTGTAGTGGGGTTCTTAGGTATGGATTGTGATCAAGGAGTTCTAGGGATCCCTTGGTCTCTTCTTGTGCTTCTAAACTGTGTCAAAAATAAAATATCTTCTCTAGTAGAGATGGTTCTTTTGAGCCTCTCCCTGGTCCCCATCTTGTCTTATTAGGGCAGGCCCTGCTTCCAGCGCCAATTTATTGATGGGTGTTTTTGGCACACAACAATGTAGATAAAATACTGAGTATTCCACCCCTCTTAAAAGGAATCTACTCCAAGAAAATACAGAAAAAGACTACCCCAAGGTTTATACTGCCAGGTCTTGACTTGTAGGATAACTCAGTCGGGTATGTTTTGTTGTTCCAATCAAGGGGACTTACATGCAGAAATGGATTTACTTAGGGTTTTATAAATGATGAAAGTTGGTATGCAGTAACCCTAAGTGATTCAGACTTCGAAGTCTGAGAACCTCATATGTTATTATCAATGACATGATTCTTTAACCTAATCTACTAACTTCTTCAAAGAAATTTCAAAAGGAAAAGGGATAGGAAAGGAATGAAAGCCCTAAGGACAAATCATAGTGGATAGGACTGCTTCAAATAGACAAATATACTAAAACTAATTTCTACTTAACCAAGTTTCCCACAATGCTGTAGAAACAATGCAATCTTCAAAGGTGGTAAAGATTTTCAAATCACATATATTCATTAAACACCTAGTTAATGTTGCAACTCAATCAATATTATGTAACCAAACTTAACTCAATAAAATAGGTTCAGATTAACCATGCAAAGTAACTCACAATCAACAATATACAAATGGTATGAACTAGAACATTCATCAGATATCTAAATCATACATCCAAACTGTAACTGAACTTTATATAAAATCACATAGGAAATGGACCATGAATCCAAAACTTAATAACACAAGATGTAACAACACTTGTAAATATATTTGTATTAATTCAAAATTTTAGTAGAGTCTTAATAATTCTTTGTTTTGACCTTATAAAATATAAAGAATGACTATCTTTATATAGAGAGATAGACATACTAAGTTTTACAATGGATGGTGAGGATTAATCCAACATAAAAGGTCCAAATTCATCAACATTTAATTTTAGGAATTAGGTAGTTAAAATCTTGGAATTGCTTTTGTTCTTTAGGAAAAAGACAAAAATACAAATTTTAAGCACAAGAGAATAAGACAAAAGACTAGCTATTTGATATGTATAACAAGACAAATCACTTTTCCAATGAGTTGACAAAAAAAAGTATATGACACATTTTGGTGGAGACACACCAGCTAGATTTAGCATTGATCACCAAACTGCTGACACTACATAGCGCTAGCCTTCAAGATGCGGGAACATCTTCATCTACATTCACTTTATTTTTCTCCTCTTCTCTCTTCCTACATGCCATCAAGGCTTCATGCTCAGGATTAATCTCTTTTGAAGAAGGATCTTTTATGAAACCAGCCTAAAATTTGAGGGTATCCACCACCTTGGATATATTATGATAAATCACAAATTTAGTTCTCACACTCCTCTTAAATTCCTTGATTTGTGACTTTAGATTGATGGCTTTGTTCATATCAACTACACTGAGGGGGAAAGAGTCGTCAGTTGGATTACCTTGTAGTGACAGACTCAACTATTTATTGCACTCTTGCATATCTATGGTTGTATTATCTAGATATAACCCTATCATGGCATGAATGAGATCATTGAAGACATATATAGCTTCCAAAAGATGGGTCTTAGCAAAAGCATTGCCAGTTTTTGCCTTGTCAAAAATTTCCCTCCCGAGCTTCAACATTTCTAACCAGTGAAAGGGCAGATGAATTTTATCTTTTGCCAAAATATTCTCTTGAATGAGGACTTCTAAAGATAATTACACAATGCTTGAACTCTGGAATGTATGTGGAAGTAGTAATCATCATACTCTTCACTATCTTCAACTATCTCATCCCATTCTTCTTTCAGGGAACAAAAATCCTTATGCATCTTACTGAGTTTGTTAATTGCTTCACAACCCTCAGTATAAATTTCTGTTAGCCACTCTTTTTTTTACTGAGGCAATTTGCCTCATCTTGTCAAAATTTCCTAACTCTTCCTTCGAAAGAATGGATGGAGCTATGGCCGTGCCATCACTACATTGCATGGGATTCACCAAACATTTGATGCAAGCATGTAATTCCTCATTTTTTTTCCTTAGTTGCTTCTTAGTAAGCTCATCTTTGTCCATCTAGTGTATGATATTTGAGACAGAGTCCTTGAACTCTTCAATCTCATGCAGCCTAGAGATGGGTTTGAGGTTCAATGTAGAAACATTGTAGTCTCCTGGTCTAACCTCTTCTTTATTTACCTGAATTGGAAGTACTACAACTTTTGTGATTCTAGATCCTAAGGCATCCTTATATTTTCTAGAATGGACCTTTTCCTACTTTTATTTCTTGGGCTTTTCAAGACGAGTAAGGAAGATATTTAGATCCAGGTCAACAACTTCAACTTGAGGTTGTTTACCTTGCAAACTTTGTTGCAACCAGTTAGGGCCTATTAAAGAATCTGTAAGGAGTTTCATTTGTCCTCCCTCTTTATTCAAAGAATCATTATCACCTGGAGTCAACTCCTTCTCCATACTGTCTTCCCTGGTAGATTCTGTAGCTACCTACTAAGGTTGTCCAATTTGCTTCAATTGATCACCTGTATCCTATTCTACCTTATTGAATATATCTTGTTGATCTAGTTGATCTTTTGGAGGACTATTATCAAGATTTACTATCTCTACAGTGCTCATGTCGATAGGAGGACTATTAGGGGCATCTTGGATATGGACCTCCTCACTAACAATATTCATTTCTACACATACCTTTTCAATTCCTTCTAGTAGGGGAACCTTCAAGGATGAGGTCTCAAGAATTGCCTTAGCAGTCCAAAATGGCTAAGACAAATTGCTATTTATTAAAAAGAATGAATCAACTGCTGCCTTAGGCAACTGCGCCTTGGACAGGTTTGCAAATGCTGCAAACCCCAGGGAAGGCAGAATGGAAGGACAAGAGAGAATGGATGGAATGACAATTGGTGTGGACAAACTAAGTTGAGGCAAGGAGAAAGATGGAGGTGATAGGATATAGTAAATTGGTGGTAAAGGGGGAAATGTCAGGGATGTGAGCAATGGGATAGAAGATATGGGAAGCAAGGTGGAAAGGGAGGATTGAGACAATGGAGAAGTTGAAACATCAATGGAAGAATGGGGAGGAGAGGATGGTGGAGAGTCCAATTTGCTTCAATTGATCACCTGTATCCTATTCTACCTTATTGAATATATTTTGTTGATCTAGTTGATCTTTTGGAGGACTATTATCGAGATTTACTATCTCTACAGTGCTCATGTCGATATGGTGCAGGGGCACCATAGTAAAATCTACTATGTTGAAATAAGGCCTATTTGGCCATGTCATCTTGTTCATGTTTTGTTTTCTAAAAACCTAGAAGTCTTTGTATTCCATTTGGCAAATAATGGACACATTTTGTATCTAATAGAATCCAAAAAGGTCATCAGGAGTCGATTGGGATTCAGAGCAGTTGGCCTTCCCTAATTGTTGAGCAATTGTTGATCTTCCAACTCTGGCTTAATAAAAGCACAGAGGAGCAACCGAGAGGGGGGTTTTGTAGATTTAAAGATTCTGATTCAGAAATCAACTGAGCAATAATAACTTCTGCTCATCATCTTCTGTGTTTGATCTATGTCGTAAATATTTCTTAACTGTTCATAGTAGCTCTCTGTTATCTGCAATTGAAATAGTTTAGTCTAAATTGTTGAAGATGAGTCGATAACCATTCCACTCGTGGATTTCCAAAGAAATTAGTTGAATGGCATCAATCTGTACATATTTCTATTTGTTTTTCCTTTCATTTACCTGTTTGGCAGGGCAGATGTTCCAGACTGAGGAGTGTGCACAGTAGCATGCCCTAGCATCTCTATGTGCTAGGTGTAGAGTGTAGATCAGACTATGTGAGAGTTGACAACCCTATCAGCATATCACTGTGTCACAGAGTGATGGCCAAAGATGGTCACTAACTACTAGTGGTGTCGTTCGATCAGGCCAACAAAGAGACAAGTTTCAGAGACCTAAAGGACTCTGGCCGATAGCAAATAGAGGATGTTATCGGAGTATCGGGTTGATAACTTTTGGCTCCACCGATAGGCGTATGTCTTGCCAAAACTGTGACAGAAAATGCTAATTTGTCGTAGTTACATTAGGGTGATAAGGGATAATTGATACTGACAGAGATCCATCAGGAGAAATCAGCTAGCGGCAAGAGATCTTAAGGTTTGGCCGATAGCATTCGTCTAGCCGATGAGTTGTCGGAGTGACTAATGTATCAGAGACACAAAAAGGAAGTTCGCCGAAGGTTGAAGTCACGCCGAAGAGTGGTTGGTCCATCAGTGCATCGGCTTAAGTTGGTAAGTGTTCGCTGATGATAAGGGTCACAATGAAGAGAGGAAGTGATTGTGAATTGGAATTAACAAAATGATGGTTGCCGATAGTCTAGAGTCTCACTGAAGACAAAAGTCATCGGCATATCGGCAAAGTAGAATCTAAAGTAGCCGATAGCACTTTTCTTGTCGATAGGCTCCTCATCATATTGGTATCAGAGCTTGAAATGTTCTGTTGTTGATTTGGTAGATGTTAGTAGAGGAGAGCGAAGGAGAGGCTAGCAATATGCCTCCAAAGGGGATGACCACCAAACTGGTCAATAGATTTAAGGAGATGGAAGAGAAGATCAAAACTAGAGTCAGGGAAGCACTCCAAGTAGTATTGAAGGCACTGAAGATAGGAAAGAGGATAGATGAAGGTTCAGATAAAGAGGAAGAGAAAGACGAACAAGAAGAGGAACAAGAAGAGGCAGAGATACTGACTGATCAAAAGCATTTCCTAGAAGCCATTAGGGCTATTGGCAAGGACTCTTTCGAGGCTCGGATAGATATCCCCATGTTCAGTGGAAAGATGAATGCTAACGAAGTCATGGAATGGATTGAGGCTCTAAACAACTACTTCAAATACAAGGAAGTTCCTAAGAATAAGAGAGTTAAATTTGCAAAAACCAAACTAAAAGGTGCTGCCCTTACGTGGTGGAATTACACCCAAGGAGAAAGGGTAAAGAATAAGAAGAGTATGATCTCTTTGTGGAGAAGAATGCTGGAGAAGATCAAGTCCCAGTTCCTTCCATCTGACTATGAGGTGCAAATTTATAGGAAAATGCAGAACCTCAAGCAAAAAGATATGGATGTAGCTACTTACACCGAGGAGTTTCACAAATACGCTCTTCACTGTGGGTACTTGGAGGAGGAAAAAGCTAAGGTGGCCAGGTATCTAAATGGTCTGAGGTTTAATATTCAAGATGAGATAAGTTTATTGACCCCTGAAACCATGGAAAAATGCTTTCAAGTAGCATTAAGAGCTGAAGAGAAGCTGAAGAGGAAAGGTGAGCAACAAGGTAGAGGAAGAGGTGGCAGAAAGTTAAGAGGTAGAGGTAGTTTTGGAGGAAGAAGTCCTAACCAGAGGCCTAATGGTGAGTCTATCCAAGGAGAGCAAGTTGGGGACTCAATTAGTAGAGGAGGCTACCGAGGAAGAAGGCCTAATGGAAGAGGTGGGACAAATGGATCAGGTAGAGGATCCAAGTTCTCCAATATGAGATGTTATAATTGTAATCAGATAGGGCACCCAACCTACAAGTGTCCAGAGAAGGCCTCAACTTCTCATGGTAATGAGAGAAGAACCACATTGACTCAAGAGGATATAGGGAGTGTGACATCTCCTAAAGTGAATTTGACATCAGAGATGGGAGAAAATCTGATGATCAAGAGGACGCTACTCAAAGAACTAGTGTAGACTGAACCATCACAAAGAAGAGCTTTGTTTAGAGTTAACTGCAAGATCCAAGGTAAGGTTTGTAAAGTTATTATTGACTCTAGTTCTATTGACAATATTATATCTTTGGAAGCAGTAGATAAATTAAAATTAGAAAAGATACCCCATAGCTGTCCATATAGGCTCAGTTGGTTAAACAAGGGACAACATATAGTCATCAATGAACAAGCATGGGTAGAATTTAGTATTGGGGGGTATAGAGACAAGATTTTGTGTGACATCCTTCCAATGGATGCTTGCCATCTTCTGCTGGGTAGACCATGGCAGTTTGATAGAAAGGCTCATCATGATGGGGATCCACAACATGTAGGGTCTAGTGTAATGCTGGTAGGAGAAAAAGAATTCATGGATACACTAAAGGAAGGTGGTGGAGTAGGTTTTTTTTTGATTGTGAAGCCTAAGGGAGAAAAGAAGGAAAAAGTGAGAGAAGTAGGGCCTAAGGAGGTCAGAGATTTGCATGAGAGTTACAAAGGATTGATTGTAAAAGATATACCTGATTTCCTACCACCTGTTAGAGACATTAGCCATCAGATAGACCTCATACCCAGAGGGTACTTCCTAATAAGATAGCATATAAAATGACCCCTCAGTAGAATGAAGAGATATCAAATTAGATTCAAGAACTCCTAAACAAAGGATTGATAAGAAAGAGCCTTAGCCCGTGTGCAATCCCTACTATTTTAGCCCCAAAGAAGGATGGGAAATGGAGGCTTTGCACTGATTCTAGGGCCATCAATAGGATAACCATCAGGTATAGGTTTCCTATTCCTAGAATAGAAGATCTAATGGATTATTTGGGAGGGGCCACTTATTTCACCAAGGTAGACTTAAAGAGTGGGTATCACCAGATAAGGATAAGAGAAGGTGATGAATGGAAAATAGCATTCAAAACCAATGAAGGGTTATATAATGGCTTGTATTGCCTTTTGGTCTGTCTAATGCTCCTAGAACTTCCATGAGGCTAATGAATGAAGTATTGCAAGATTTCATAGGTAAGTTTATGGTAGTATACCTAGATGACATTTTGATATTCAGTAAAAGTAAAGAAGAGCATTTGAAACATATAGAGATAGTCTTGAAGAGGCTGAAAGACCAGAAGCTGTTGATAAACTTGGACAAATGTGATTTCATGAAACAAGAGTTGATCTACTTGGGTTTTGTCATTTCCAAAGGTGATCTGAAGATGGATCCTTCAAAGGTGGAGGCTATTCTGAATTGGTCCACACCTAAGACAGCAGGGGAGGTAAGGAGTTTCCATGGTTTGGCCACATTCTATAGGAAATTCATTAAGAACTATAGTGACATCTATGCACCTATGTTGGAAACCATCAAGGGTGGTTCCAAGGTGAAGTTTGTGTGGACGAGAGAAGCAAATAGGAGCTTTGAGAGTCTAAAACAGAAAGTTGCTAAATTCCCTATCTTAGTGTTACTTGATTTCAATAAGGTTTTGACAATTGAATGTGATGCAAGTGGGTTGGCCATTGGAGCAGTGTTGAGCCAAGGAGGGAGACCAGTGGCCTTCTTCAGTGAAAAGTTAAATGAAACCAAGAGGAAGTACTCCTCTTATGATTTAGAATTATATGCCTTGGTACAAGCCCTGAAAAAGTGGAGGCATTATTTGCTTCCCAAAGAATTCATCGTGTACACTAACAATCATGCTCTCAGTTTTTTGAATGGATAGGAAAAGCTCATCCATAGACACATGAAGTGGGTGGAAAATCTTCAAGCATACACCTTCACCATCAAGCATAAGAAAGGGATAACCAATAAGGTTGCAGATGCTCTCAGTAGGAGGGTGTTGACAGTCCAAGAAGTGCAGTTGCAAAGCATGGGTGTTGAGTCACTCAAGGAATTGTATGAAGAACATTAGGATTTCAGAGAAATCTACAAGGTCTACAATGAATTTACTAATACTTTTCATAGTGAGTTTTCAAATTTTATATTGCAGAATGGACTATTATTCAAAGGATATCAGTTGTGTATCCCTAAATGCTTAATGAGGGATAATATTGTGAAGGAAAAACATAGTGGAGGACTGGGTGGACATTTTGGGTTGAATAAGACTTTAGATCTGGTAAGGAGATTTTATTTCTGGCCAAGAATGCAGTCTGACATCATAAAATTTGTTGAAAGTTGCATAGTATGCCAAAGAGAAAAAGGAGTCTCGACCAATGTAGGATTGTATAAACCTTTGCCAATACCCAACAGGCCTTGGGAATGTTTGAGTATGGATTTTTTGATGGGGTTACCCAAAACAAGGGCAGGTTGTGACAGTGTGTTTGTAGTGGTAGACTGATTCAGCAAGATGGCTCATTTCATTCCTTGCAGGACCACTAATGATGCTAGCTACATTGCAGGTTTGTTCTTTAAAGAAATTGTCAGGATTCATGGGCTACCCTTGAGCATTGTGTTTGATAGGGATAGCAAATTTATAGGACATTTTTGGAGAACCTTGTGGAAATGATTGGGTACAAACCTTTCTTTTAGCTCAGCCTGCCATCCTTAGACTGATGGCCAAACTGAGGTTGTGAATAGGTCATTAGGCAATCTACTGAGATGTTTGATAAGAGAACATGGCAGTAGTTGGGATGTGATACTCCCACAAGTAGAATATGCTTATAATGACTCGACAAACATGAGCACAGGTCTGAGTCCCTTTGAAATTGTATATGGTAGTCACCCCAGGGGTATTTTTGAATTGAGAGATGTCCAAGGTTTGGATAAAAGGAGTGGTCATGGTGATGCATTTGCAGAAGCCATGAAAAAAATACACCAATAGGTCAGAGATACTTTACACCAGAATAGTCAGAATGGATCAAAGGAGGAGGGATGTGCAGTATCAGGTAGGTGACTTGGCTCGAATGGATCAAAGGAGGGATGTGCAGTATCAGGTAGGTGACTTGGTCATGGTTCATCTAAACAAAAATAGTTTGCCAAAAGGAGGCCACAACAAACTGATGATGAGGAAGATTGGACCCTGTCAGATTTTGGAGAAGTACAGTCCAAATGATTACAAGATTGAGCTTCCTAACGATATTGCCCTTTCACCCATATTCAACATTACTGATTTGACATTGTACAGAAGTCCTAATACAGGGGAGAATGCTGAAGACCTTGCCCAGGAAAATGAAGACTGGCTGAAGCACTTACCTCCTAGGGAGCCGCCAAAAATGGAGTACATTTTGGAAAGAAGAGAAGCCAGGAAGACAAGGCACAAAACATACTTTGAACATCTGGTTAAGTGGCAAGGGCTTCCAGATTCAGAAGCTACATGGATGCTAGAGGAAGACAGTCTAAAGCAAGGCAGAGATGTACAATAATTGGTCTCTAAGAGGACTTGAGACATTTTTCTTCTGGGGAGTATGGTGCAGGGGCACCATAGTAAAATCTACTATGTTGAAATGAGGCCTATTTGGCCATGTCATCTTGTTCATGTTTTGTTTTCTAAAAACCTAGAAGTCTTTGTATTCCATTTGGAAAATAATGGACACATTTTGTATCTAATAGAATCTGAAAAGATCAACAGGAGTCAGTTGGGATTTAGGGCAGTTGGCCTTCCCTAACTGTTGAGCAACTGTTGATCTTCCAACTCTGGCTTAATAAAAGCACAGAGGAGCAACCGAGAGGGGGGTTCTGTAGTTTTGAAGATTGTGATTCAGAAATCAACTGAGCAATAATAACTTCTGCCCATCATCTTCTGTGTTTGATCTGTGTCGTAAATATTTCCTAACTGTTCATAGTAGCTCTCTGTTCTCTGTAATTAAAATAGTTTAGTCTAAATTGTCGAAGATGAGTTGATAACCATTCCACTCATGGATTTCCAAAGAAATCAGTGGTATGGCATTGGTCTATACATATTTCTATTTGTTTTTCCTTTCATTTACCTGTTTGGTGGGGCAGATGTTCTAGACTGAGGAGTGTGCATAGTAGCATGCCCTAGCATCTCTATGTGCTAGGCGTAGAGTGTAGATTAGACTATATGAGAGTTGACAACCCTATCGGCGTATCACTGTGTCATAGAGTCGTGGCCAAAGACGGTCACTAACTGCTAGTGGTGTCGTTGGATCGGGCCAACGAAGAGATAAGTTTGAGCAACCTAAAGGACTCTGGCCAATAGCAAAGAGAGGATGTTATCAGAGTATCGGGTTGATAATTTTTGGCTCCACCGATAGGTGTATGTCTTGCTGAAACTGTGACGGAAAATGCTAATTTGTCGTAGTTACATCAAGGTAATAAGGGATAATTGATATCGATGGAGATCCATTGGGAGAAATCAGCTAGCGACAAGAGATTTTAAGGTTTGGCCGATAGCATTCATCTGGCTGATGAGTGATCGGAGTGACTAAAGTATTGGAGACACAAAAAGGAAGTTCATCGAAGGTTGTAGTCACACTGAAGAGTGGTTGGTCCATCAGTGCATCAACTTAAGTTGGTAAGTGTTCACCGATGATAAGGGTCACAACAAAGAGAGGAAGTGATCGTGTATCAAAATTACAAAATGATGGTTGCCGATAGTGTAGAGTCTCACCAAAGACAAAAGTCATCTGCGTATTGGCGAAGTAGAATCTAAAGTAGCTAATAGCACTTTTCTTTTCGATAGGCTCCTCATCACAATAGGAGGACTATTAGGGGCATCTTGGATATGGACCTCCTCGCTGACAATATTCATTTCTGCACATACCTTTTCAATTCCTTCTAGTAGGGGAACCTTCAAGGATGAGGGCTCAAGAATTGCCTTAGCAGTCCGAAATGACTGAGACAAACTACTATTTATTAAATAGAATGACTCAACTGCTGCCTTAGGCAACTACACATTGGACATGTTTGCAAATGCTGCAAACCCTAGGGAAGGCAGAATGGAAGGACAAGAGAGAATGGATGGAATGACAATTGGTGTGGACAAACTAAATTGAGGAAAGGATAAAGATGGAGGTGATAGGATAGAGTAAATTGATGGTAAAGGGGGAAATGTCAGGGATGTGAGCAATGGGATAGAAGACATGGGAAGCGAGGTGGAAAGGGAGGATTGAGACAATGGAGAAATTGAAACATCAATGGAAGAATGTGGAGGAGAGGATGGTGGGGAGATGGAAGAAGTGGTAGTAGGTAGGTAGGAGGTAGAGGTGGAAGAAGATGATGTGGGAGGAGAGGGTATGGAGATAGAAGATGTGATGGAAGCAACTATGACAAAGCCTAACATAGTGGATGGTATAGAGATAGTAGGAACAATTTGTGTATCACTAGTAGATGGAGGAGATGAAGTAGGAGGAGCTTGTATATACATGGTTGTAGAGGCAGTGACAGTTGTTAATGGCATGAAGGTAGCAATGGTTGTTGTAGAAGAAGGGGCTTAGGAAACCTTGAGGCTTGAAGCCTTCTTGGTAATTTTGATCTTTTTGGGTTTTGACCCCTCAGCTTCCCCAATCGGTGTACGCTTTCTCTTTGACATTCTTGTTTTGACCGGGGATATATTACCCCTCATAGCCTTCTTCTTAGGCTCTTTTATTGCTTTTCCTTTTCCTCTCCTATCTGCTATATTTATTTCATCCTCAGTTTCCTCATTGTCTAATTTCCCTCCTTATACTACTTGTTCTAGATCTACCACCTCTATAGGATCATCCTTTTCATTATCACTATCCCTCTCCTGTGGATTTGTGTATGTTAGGGACACACCAACAACTTTAAGCTGTGCAACTTGTGCATCTACCCAAGCTTAACTATACCTGACCAGATTCCTCATAATCTCCTTGAGGGAGAAGTCCTCTGATTTAGTCCAATTTAGAGGGGGAATTGTATGACCAAAGACCCTTCTCCATTTAGCTTCTTGTACCACAAACCCATATTCAACAACTTAATATGGTCCTAGGGTTATCTGAAACTTTTTGATAAAGTCCAGGGATAACCTTGAACAATTTTTCTTCTTCACGTCATGCTCATCAACACAATTGGCCTGAAAAACTTTTAGCTCCTCAACGTGGAAGAATTTCTTGCTAACATGTTATTCTCAAGTGCCAAATGGGTCAAAGTGGGATTGATCCTTATAGAAAATTAGATGCAGTTGTTGTAGCTCTACATCTGAGGACTCTGCAACAGATATGCTAATACAAGTGAACAACCCTCTCCCTAGGACAATTGGAAATTTGATAGCAACCATGTGTAAGTCCTTCAAAAATTGATGGCAGGTGCACAACTGCCTTGTTAATGTTGCAAGTATGAGCAGTAAGTGTTGTCATTGATGTCAACACCTAAGTCTGTTTGTTGATTAGTGTTTGGAAAGATTGTTGTAGATATTGTTACTGTTGTAGAGTGTGATCTTGTTGGTTAACTTTCCTTGGTGCACTCACTTTGAGAAGAAGTTGAATGTGTTTATAATAAGTTCATGATGATGAGCTTCCAAGTGCTTTTGAGAAATTTTGTTTTCTAGAGGAAACAATGTGTTACAAAGTTGTTCTGGCTTGCAGAACAATGGTAGTATTTTGCTCCGCATTTCTCTTTTGTTGAAAATTTTCTTATGTAGTTTGAAGGTGATGTTCAGGGATGTTCAAAGTTTCTATGTTTCAAGTTTGAGGTGTTGATTCTCTATACAGAGAAATTTATGTTCACCAGAGTGTGGACAGTGCTTTTATTGTGTAGAGGTGACTGGGAGAAATTGTTTTGCTCTGCATTCCTCTGCAGTTGTGTTTCTTAGTTTGTGGTTTTGGATTTATGTTTATATTACATATATCTTTCTTCAGTTCAAGTGGTTCATGGTTTGGTGCTCCGTAAGCTATTTTTCTTAAGTTGTAGTTGTTGATAGTGCAGTTCAAGTGTTTCAGTATGAAGATTCTTCAAGTGAGAGTTGTTGGAGTTGTTGCGGAAGGTTTATTTGGTTTTCAAGTTCTTGTGGATGTTTCTAGATCATGCTCATGCTTGGTGTTTGCTCCACAAGTTTTCTTTTGATCTTGTTGAAGTGTGTGCCTAAAGATCCTAGTGTCAACACCAGTTTTTGCCGACCTAGTTGTTTACATTCTTTGCGGTTGTGTTTCAGAATTTATGAGTGTGTAGAAGTGTGGGAGAGTGGATTTAGGTCCCTACTAAGGTGTGGTGTGGTCTGCATTCATTCCTTTCCACGCGGGAATGTTTAGGTCTAGACCTAATTTGAATTTGGTTAAGTTTGAATGTTGTGCTGACCTTGGAGATTGTTCCCAAGGTTGATGTTAGTATAAATAAGTGTTGGATGTTTGAATATTGTGTGGAATGATGTAGATAGATGAAAGAGTTGCGTGAGATGTTTGTGTGATTCAAATTTGTGAAGAGAAGTAAGGATTTTATGTGCTAGGCTATTGAATGTAGTGAGTAGAAGGTGCCTACAATTCTTTCAGAGATGCTGTAGATGTTGTGAGTGTTGCTATGGTGGATCTCCTGTTGCTTTGAGATATCTTCTCATTGTAACTTTCCTCTTCTATCTTCTTTCATTTTTGGCAGTGAGCCCCTTTTGGCAGTGAGCCCTTTTGGCAGTGAGCCTATTGCAGTGAGCATTCCTTTGGATAGTGAGTCCTTGGGCAGTGATCCCTTGAGGCAATGAGCCTCTGGTAGTGAGCCTCCAGTAGTGAGCCTTGTTGTAAATTATTGATATCTTTTATATTGTGAGCTAATCCTCACTGTGGTTTTTCCCTTCTTGGGTTTTCCACGTAAATATGGTGTTCCATGTGTTTATGGTGTTGATGTGTTTAAGTTTTTGTTATATGATTTCATGATTAATCACACTAACAGATTGATGGATAATTAAGTGGTTGTTGATTTGAATATTAGTGAGGGTTCAAGGTTTTGGCTACAACTGATTCACTCCCCTCTCAGTTGTCTTGTGCATTCCAATAGTTAACTCCAATAGAACTACCTTGTCAGTGGGGTGTTTAGGTAGTCTATATGGTGATCCTTTAAATCCTTGTACCCTGAGATAAGTAAATTTTAGGAATTGGATGAGCCAATATGTATAATTCTGCACTACATTTGCAGCCTCCAAAGATATCCTCCTAGACATATCTCCTTGCAGCATCCTTATGATGTGCATTGTGAATGCATCATTCACTCTCTTATAATGAACCAATGAGTTAACAAGTTGTAGCTGAGGGTAACAATCATAAACTTTTAGTTCTCAAGCTGTATTACCAATTGTTCCCAATCTAGTTAGCCCAAGATAGACAAAGTTCCTAGCTAACATGTACATGATGTAAGAAGACAACTGAAAAACCCAGTTCTCATTCAAAGCCAAGAAGCCTTCATGTATGTTATCACTAATAATCCATGCCCAATATACCTTCCTATATCCTTTCAACATTTCTTCAATATATCCAAACATCCATGGCTCAAATTTTGTGGTAGTGGACAAACCCATGGTCTTGCTAAGGAGTGTCACCATATCCCCTACTTCTAGCTTGAAGTCACTCTTGTAAGTACCTAGGGTACCTTGGACATAGTAGTCCTCTTAACCTTCATCCAAGTGTCATTAATCACTTTCCTACATGTCTCTAGATTTTGGTCATATAGGTGCTAGCTTGTTTCCTTAGTGATCATAGTCAGAGTGGGAACAACTTGGATATCAAAAGCCTCTATTATGGCTTCAATGGTAAGGCTGGCAATTATTCTCCCATCTTAGGTTACCACACGCTTGGTTGGTGGGTGGTACCTCTCTGCACATGCCATGATGAGTTCTGAGCATTGGATTGCAATGGGAAAACCTGCTACTTGGGCTATACCATTATCTCCTATCCTCCGAGCCCAGTTGATGGGGTTGTCATCAAATACCCTCAACTTGAAATCATCTAGGTCCACATGGCCAATATCAGTGTCAACTATATCGTTCCAATTAGAAGTGATTTTGGAGACAGGGGGCACTCCTTTGAACTCATACTTCAAGTGGTTAGCTTGAGAAGACATTTACCTTGCATACATTACCTCAATAATACCCTCTTTTGATAACTTTCAACATGTCTGATCTACCAAATTGGTTAGAAATTTCTTGAAATCATTGAAACAATGTATCAACATGAATTCCTAACAAATAGCTTTCATCTAGATGCCAAATTTGACCAATTCTAATAGAAAGTGGGTATTTCTACCCCTACAAGATATAAACATGGCATACAATTAAATTCAAACTTTACACTAATCAAAGAAGATGGAATCTATAAATTCACAAGATTAGGCAAAGTGATTCATTTGGAGCAGACAAATGGGCCTATATAGGATAAATGAACCATTTGTGGTTAAAAGTGGGTATGGAGGCTTTAAATGGATAAGTGGGTTTTACATGCTTCATTGGATAAGTAGGAGATTTGGGCTAGATTGGATATACGGAGGTTTTGATTTCAATGGGATAAGTGGGTTTTTAGGGCTCAACAAGACAAATCTTGTATCAGGTAAAACTACCACAACATGATTTCTAAATATAAGCAGATGAAATTCAGGACACTAGACAAGTAGGCCCATGTCCCCTTACTAGATAAGCATGAGAAATATCTTCATTAGGATAATATCCACTATCTCCTACAACTCTCGCAAAAAGAAAAGAAATCAGTGGTTGAAAGGGAAAGCAGACTCAAGTGATTGTATCAGAAATGCGGGGCTGTAAAATATACACAAAAAGCAAAGAGTTGAGGCACCCAATAGTTTTGGTGGGTCTAAACGATTGGAATGGATAAGTAGGCCTTCAAACCCTTAGTGGATAATATCCACTGAGGCTCAAAATCATTGCAACATTGGATTTTCTACCTTAGGGTAACTTCATCATAGAATTTCTTCAAAGGATGGAAGAGGAAATATAGCCCCAAGGGATATTATCCCTTCCCTCACAATTTTCCTACAAATGAGTTTTGGCATCGATTCGATACATAACCTAAGTTAAACTAAATGAAATTGTAGATTTAAACCTTAAAACTAACCCATCATGCAAACCTTATGTTAGCGCCTGAATTGACTGGTAGTTTTCTGAGCAATTTTCATTCAGGCACTCTCCCTAAGTATCCAAAAAATGCTCTAAGTGTTGGACCTCCTCAGTATTTTTTAGCATCATCATCATATTTTCTTGAGGAGGAGGTCATCATCATCATGTTTGTTTCCATGAAGGTCAGCATCATCATCTTCTCCGTCGACCGGTTTCTCATCGTCATCATCATATTGAAGTATCGGGTGATGTTTGGTTTTTATCCTGATGATGCTGACGAGCTACAGTGCACCCTGATCTGCTTGCGAGGGTGATTTTTCAAAGTCTCCGGTGATCTTCCATTTATCACCGTGCCCAAGCACGATGATGATGTTGCTTATTCTTTGAGTTGCGTGACCTGACTTGTTTTTTCTTAAGGGTCGTCGTCATCATCATCATATTTCCAGTTATCATCCTGCTGCTTGCGGAGGTCATCATATTTTCTGCCTTCATGATATTTCGCCGGGGTGATATTTCTATCATCGGGTGATCTTGGTTATGATCATCCTGATGATGTTGTTGAAGATTTCTGAGTGCGACCCGATATTCATTGGGGTCATCATATTTTGAACGTCAGGATGATCTTAGTCAATATCATCCTGATGATGTTGTATCACCTTGTTCTTTGTTTCTCATCCTGATGATGCTGACGTCATCCTTATATCAGGGTTATATCTTTCTTTCTGCCTATCTGCATCATGATTTTTCCGAAGGAGGGGGTGATATTTTCATATCACTCGAGTGTGTGTTTGTTCCAGCATCATGATGATGCTGATATCAAGGAGATATCCGCCTGCCGGCTTCGTGCGCTATCTAGAGGGGATGATCTTTTCGAGCATCATCATCATATTCATCTATCGCCCCGATCTTATAGTGGAGCTACAGTGCAACCTGATATTTGAACATCAGGAGGATATTTCCAAATATCCGGTTGTCTTCCGAATATCATGATGATGTTAACATGATGATGACGTCATCCGGATATGAGGGGGTGCGCAGTAGGCAGATATGATGATGACGTCAGCAGGATATGATGATGATGTCATCAGGATGTTCATCGGCCAGACTTTTGGTATAAGCTCAGCAGGAGGATGTTCCTCCGATGGATCCGGTTGCGTCGATGAAGGCGAATATCATGCAGTTTGTATTGCGATATGATGATGACGTCAGGGTGATATTTCGAACAACAGGATATCATGCTGCTGGAGGATCATGATGATGAAGTCCTATACTAGTGTCGTCAGGAGCAAAAGCACCAACATGATATATGATCATGACCTAGTATATAAAGTGTTGATGAGGTTGCTGCGGGGTGCATGTGGGATAATGTTATCCTGCATTTCGAAATATCATGATGATGAATATCGGCAGGAAGTGGTTGCGATTAACTGTTTGATGATCTTCCCAAGGCCGCGGGTTGGTGCGCCATCAATGGCGATTGTTGCAGAGGTATGGGCGATGGCGTGGGCGGATCTGGTACCTGATTGAAGATCTGAATCCCTAGGCGGCGGCGCAAGGCTCGAGATATCTTCCTGTCTCCTCCCCTACCTGCTGCATTAATGTTTGAGCGCCATTTCTATGATACTGTATATCTGGCGGGAGTTTTGGTCAACCTGGTAGTTAATGCTGAATACATCCTCCTGCTATATAATGCAGAGGGTGTTATTCATTCAAGGTTGTTGAAAGTTGTTGATTTTTGGCTCTGTAATGCAAAACCAGCTGATCTGGTTGCTCTGTACAGCTTAATCTTGTGAGTTTATGTATCTCCTGTTGTAGGACTTGGCATGAATCCACTGGTTTCATGGTTGATCTTATATGAGTAATGCTATCTTAGCATGTGTTGTGTTAATTCTGTCTCCAGTGTTGCATGTATTCTTCTTCTGGATCTGGATATTTGTGTGATGTTTAGATTCTAGAGCATAGAATTCCTATGTTGAATGTCTGATCTTTTAACCTCTGCTCAAGGGGCAGATTAAACTGTTTTCAGGTTGAACATTGGGAAGAGTATACTGCAGTAGGGATGCCATAAGTAGAGATAGCTCAACACTATATATTGGGAGATATCTGTGAGGCAGATATCATGTGTATCCCCCTGAAATCCAGTTTTAGCTATTCATGCTGATCATTCACAGGTGTATGTCTACCGACTCCAAGCCCTGGATAGGCACCAGTCATGCTGTGTTCTTGTGTTATACACCATGTCCAGCTTTGCATCCAAATTCATATCAAAACACTTCATCCCTCCACCTGTTAGTTGTAGGAGTAGGATTAGGAACCCCCTGCATACTCTCATACTCAACCAGACATCATGTCCAAGAATGTTGCCAGCCTTGTGATCTATCATGCAGATCTTGGTCCATACATGAGAGTATTCTGCCTGTTGTTGTCAAGTTAGATCTTTCTATCTTTGAGCTAGTCAAGGTTACATCTTAAGTCATAGGGATACCCCCCTTGGTGCGGCAGAACCAGAAGTGAAGGGGAGGAGCTCACGCAACCTCCTGTATTTAGTTGGCCTGAATCTGCCTGTGCATTAGAAGTGGCAAACCCTAATGCTGATTCAGAAGAAATGTCAACACCTTACACAAGGGAATCCCCCCAAACCATAACAATGCAAATCCTATGGGAATTTTAATCAATAAGCAAGGAAGGGTTTTGTGGAGAATACCTATCATTCTTACTAATTCAATTCAACTCACTTCATCTTGAGTAAAGAACATGATATAAATAGGGTTTAAATGCACAAAGATGAAAGGATATCAAGGGCTGACCTAGTTTGCTTTGAAAAAAGTGAACTAGAATTTGGGAACTGATGTTGGAGGGAATCATGCAGCATTGTGGAGACTTTTGAGGATGGAGGAAATTCACCTTGGATTTGATAAATCGCAAGGAGCTTGATAAAATTAGAATATATGAGTGTAAATAGCAAAAATAGATTAAAAATGAGCTTAAATACCATAGGGGAATCCACCATAAATGCCTCGTACCCTTGACAAGGCGTTCAGTACTTACCACACTAAAAATGTGGATCTTTTGATATGCACCAGACATGCTGTAAAAAGGTGCCCAAGTGAATAATATCCATTGTCTAACAAAATCTCTACAATGTCCAGTACCTACAAAAAACCTTGCTTTTCCTCCAAAGGTGATAGTTTATGTTTACGTAGGACTTTCAAGGTATACATGATATATCATATGAAACTAGATTTCAATGCAATGTCTAGTAAAGGGAAAACCACCCGCTTCTTGAGAAATCCTTAACACTTTCACTCTTCATGTGATGCAGGGAAAATAATGGTATCTAGATATTATCCCATTGGTAGGAAATCTAGCACAATATCTAGTTGAGGCATAAATTAGTGCTAAAAGGCCAAGACATATATGTTCTTTGAAATAACTCATGCAAAGAAGACTCAAGACCTCACAAAATCATGCTCAAAGATGAAACCAACAATCAGGAGGATGAAAAACACCCAAAATACTCCTTTGAAGTAAACTCCCATCCAAGGCATAAATCTCGTCATTATTTCTAAAGCATAAGGGGGCAAAGCCAAAAATCAATCCAAAAGACAAAATAAAAAGGGGGGGTCTTCATTTTACTTGAAAAAAAATGGGGTGTGAGTGCAGGGCACAACATATCTCTTCCTAAAAATCACCATGAAGGAATGATTTCTTCACATCCATTCAATCAATCTCAAGATTAAAAGCTACTACAATAGATAATAAGAATTGAATGGATGTTAGCTTAGAAACTAGAGAAAAATCTCACTATAATCAATTCCCTCAACCTAGAAATATCCCTTCACAACATGTATAGATTTGTACTTCTCTAGATTACAATCAAAACTGATTAGTTGAGCACCCATTTGCAACCAACATGTTTCCAACCATCAGGTAAAGGTACTAAGTAATATGTGTGATTTTTATTCAATGCAACCATCTCATCATCCATTGCCTCTCTCAAAGACTCATAATTATCCATATCTAATTCCTCCTTCATAGTTCTAGGCACATCTATGTTAGTAATCAAAGAAAAAATAGATCTCCAATAAAAAGGAGTATACTTGTCTAGTTGTGTCTATGCCAAGTGGACCTCCTCTAGGGTTAAGGTGGAGGTTCTATCTCCTATTTAGAACTATTTGAACTATTTGATCTCTCCTCCTCTTTAGGTCCTTCATGACCTTCTAGTTCAACTTAGTCTTAGGGGGAAGTTGAACTATGTCTTTCTTCTTATCCTCTTATAGTTGCAAGGCTATAGGAGAAGGCTTAATATTACTAAAACTAACACTTCTACTATACATAGATCTGCCAACCATAGAATCCCAAAGCTTGTACCATTTCATACCAACACAATAGATAATGAAGATACACTTATCTGCCCTATTCTCTAATTTTGATCACCTCTCCCTAGGCATATGAGCATATGCCTCACAATAAAAAAATGAAGATGCTGTAAAGAGAGATTTTTTCTTGACCAAGCCTCCATAGGAGTCTTATCCATAAGAGATAATGTAAGAGACCTATTAATAAGGTAATAAGTCATAACAACCAACTATTATTCTCTACTAGCTCCACTATGCATACTCCTAGCCCTTTCTATCAGTGTCCTATTCATTCTCTTTGTAAGTCCATTCTACTAAGGGGTATATGGAGTTATCTTATGTCTCTTTATCCCATGGTCCTTATATAACTTTTCAAAATCTACTAAACAAAAATCTCTACCATTGTCAATTTTCAAAACCTTAATCTTCCTACTAGTCTAATTTTCTACAAGATCCTTAAGCTCTTTAAAATGATTGAAGAATTCATATTTACTTCTAAGGAAATACACCCATGTCCTTCTAGAGTAGTAATCTATTACATACATAATATAAATTTTTTTAAATTGAAGGACCAAAAAAAATAGAATGAATTAGATCTAACACCCTAGAAGATTTGTAAGAACTCAAGAATAGATGAACATGGTTTTGTTTTCCATATATGAAATGTTCACAAAAATTAAACTCAAGAGAATAATTATTCAAACCCTCTACAAGATTTTTATTTTTCACGGTCCTTAGACCCTTCTCACCTATGTGGCCCATTATCTAGTGCCATGCCATTGTCTCCTCCATAGGTAAATTTGTATTTGAATCAAGAGCACCCTTAGATACTCAAAAAATCATGACCATTAGAAGTAGATGCAATACTCCTCTTTACTACTAGTTCAAATGGTGAGAGTGTAGAATCTATATATCTCTTCACTATAGGAATAAAGTAACCATTACAATGAACTATGCATGCATCCAACTAAAATAAAGTACCTAATTAACACCCTTAGCAAGCATCATAGTTCCTCACATCATATTACACCATCCACTAGAGAAAAAAATTACACACCCACATAATTAAGCTTACTAATTGAAAGTAGGTTCTATGCCAAACCAAGGATATGTAGTACACCATTGATTACCTTCACACATCCATTAAGGAATCAGATTAAAAGACTTCCAAAACTAATAATCTTAAGGTGAGAGTCATGTCTAAGGTGCACATTCTTTCCATCATATTCTTCATACTTTGAGAACCAACCTTGATGTGAGATCTGTTGCAAGTATGTGCCTAACCAGCATTGTCATTGATGTCAAGGATTGGATGAGTTATGTGCTAAGGATATTAAAAAAATTAACCCTATCAGAAATAGAGAAGAATAGTAAAGTTAGTCAAGTTCCATGAAGTGAAGATTCTAGACAGTTGAAGATTAGAGTATGCATATCAAAGGGTTTGTAGATATATGTCTGAAGGTGCTTCTGTAAAGATTTTAGAAATCTGCATAAAGATTTGGAGAAGTTATAGCCATATGAGTAAAACTGGTTCTGGCAGTGGTTTAGAAGTGATAGAGTGACTCAAATTGGTCCGGTGAGATCCAGAAATGCAATATCTTGTTCTACGGATCTGGTGGCATGTTTGGGAAGCCAATGTGAATTGACAACTTAATTGGTTCATGATCTGGAGGTCCGCAAGTAATTATTCTTATGTGATAGTGATGACTGGTTGTGTTCTTAAGGTTCTAGATGAATATGCGAATGATTTCAGCAAACAGAAGTGGTGTGGATGTTCTTGGTGTTTTAGGCAAGCTTGTGGGGTTCTCTAGATAGTGTCCAGTTTGTGTTGGTGGTCCGTATTGAAGATAGAGCTTGTAACTGAAGATTTACCTTTGGGTGATGATGTTCTTCCCAGTCCTAGCTGATCAGATGTTTTACATATGTTGAGGATGATCTTGAAGATGTTTTAAGAAGTGTGGCATGTTCCTCTAAGAAGATTGAAGTCCCAGTTATGCGTGGTTGACAGGGTAGTGATGCACATGAAGTTTTTGTAATAAAGTTGTATTTGTGTAATTGCTCTGTAATAAAATAAAGTATGTGTTGTGCTGACTTTGATGATCATCCCAAATTTGATATCTTGTCCAAATAAGATTTGTGAATTCATTTCAAAATATGTGTGGTTGTGATGAGAAAGTGATAGAGAGGAAATGAGCGAAAAGTAGAGCAGAAGTGTTGAGCCTAAATGGAACTGTCTCAAGCATGATGAAGATGCTAATCTCTAGTTCAAGTATGTAATATTTATATTATTCTGTAGACAGTGTGTCTCCTGTAGGCAGTGAGCCTCTTGTGAGCAGTGTGCTCAGGTAGTGAGCCCTAATTGGCAAGTGTCATTTTTGTTCTTCTTATTCTTTTAACAGAGAATACAATATTGGGTTAGTCACCCCGTGGTTTTTCCCTTAACTGGGTTTTCCACATTAAAATCTTGGTGTCATATGTGTTGAATGTGTTTCTACTCTTGAGTTATTGCATTTTTCTTTCATGATTAAATAATTATTATATAAGAAGGATTTAAGGATTTAAAGATCAGAAGGTTTGGTGACAACTGATTCACCCCCCCTCTCAGTTGTTTGTTCTAAAACCAACAATTGGTATAAGAGCTAAGTTCATCTAAAAGAGCTTAACAGCTTGAGGAGATCTAGGATGTCTTCCTACAAGAAGGATAGTTTGAGGTTTGATGGAATGAACTACACTCTTTGGAAAAACCGCATGGAATGCCACTTGCAATGTACGGGATTTCAATATTGAACATGACTATAAAAGAGTATATTCCTCCAAAGAATGGTCTGACAACTCTAGATGAAATCAGAGATACTGAAGATAATCTTTGAGATAAAGAAGCCTTACTAAGTGCCTTATCTGATATAGAGTTGACAAATGTTATGGATTTAAAACTGCATATGAAATTTGGTCAAAGCTAGAAATTCTGCATGAAGGAAACAAATATGTTAAATGTGCCAAGCTTCAAAGTTTGAAAGGAAAATTCAAAAACCTGAAGATGAATGAAGATGAGAATATCACTACATTTATGCCAAAAGTAAATGATCTTGTTTGTAGCATTAGATGTACTGGTGGAACTCTGGATGAAGATGAGATTGTTGCCAAAGTTCTCAGATCCTTACCTCCTGCTTACAAACACAAGGTTGTTGCTATTGAAGAATTCAGATCTTTATCAAATATTTCAAGGGATCAATTGGTTGGGAAGTTAACTGCATTTGAATTGGCTGAGTTTGGAGATGCTCCTCCCAAGACTGAATATGCATTCAAAGCTAGTGCCTCTACAAAAGGTAAACAAAGGTACGATCCAGGAGAGAGTTCCTCAAAGAAATTATCATGGTATGAAAAAGAAAGAAAAGATCTGGAAGAAGATGAGGCAAAAGCTGGTCAACTTGAAACCCTTATTGCAAAAAGACTACCAAGAGGATTTGGTAAGTATGAAGGAAAATTTCCTTTCAAATGTTTCAATTGCAACAAGATTGGTCATTTTGCCTCAAGATGTCCTGAAAGATTTTCAAGGCCTAACCCTAATAGATCAAGATTTCAAAAGAAGTGTTACTATGTTCAAGAAGATGATGATGGAGTACCAGATGATGAATTTGAGATAGGAACCAAATCTGGAAGTGACTGGGTGTCTATTGCCATCAAGGAAGAAGATCCAATGCCTATTGAATCTGCCAATCTTAAGATAGAAAGGGCTCTGGCTGCTCAGGTTGAAGAAAAGGATGAATGGGTCATTGATAGTGGATGCTCCCATCATATGAATGGTGATAAGAACAAGTTCATAAATTTGGAAAGATATGAAGGAGTTGTAAAATTTGGTGATAATTCTGTTGGCAGAATCAGAGGTAGAGGAACTATTTCTTTTGATGGAAAGAACAAAACTAGTGATGTTCTGTATGTTGAAGGACTAAAACATAATCTTCTCAGTGTTGGATAGTTGGTGGACAAAGGCTATGATCTCTGATTCAAAAATGGAAAATGCAAGATCTTTGAAAGATATGGAATTGAGATTGCATTTGGTACTCAAACAAAAGGTAACATCTTCCACTTGGTTGGTACTGGCAAAAGTTGTTTATTTGTTCAAATTGATCAGAGTTGGTTGTGGCATAGGAGAATGTGTCACATGAATTTTGATAATATCATCAAGATAAGCAACACTCAGGCTGTAAGAGATCTTCCAAGACTGGTGAAACCTACTAATAGTTTGTGCAAAGAATGTCAGTTGGGTAAGCAGAACAGAGTCTCATTTAAAAGTAAGGAACAATCTTCTACCAGATTGTTGGACTTGGTACACACTGATCTATGTGGACTGACAAGAATCAAGAGTCTGCAAGGTGATAGATATTTCATGTTACTGATTGATGACCACTCCCGGATGATGTGGGTAACTTTCTTGAAAGAGAAATCTAAAGCAATTGAGAAGTTCAAAATATTCAAGGCTATGGTAGAAAATGAAACTGGGCTAAACATAAAATGTCTCAAGTCTGATAGAGGTGGTGAATTCACATTTAGAGATTTCATAGAATTCTGTGAGAAACATGGAATAAAGAGACAATTATTTGCTCCAAGGACTCCACAATAGAATGGAGTAGTGGAGAGAAAGAACCGAACCATTCAAAAAGTATCTAGAACCATGAAGATGGAAGCAAATGTCCCTCAAATCTACTGGAGAGAAGTTGTAAGCACTGCTGTCTATACTCTTAATCGAGTACAAATCAGAAGCAATACTAGTAAGACTCCTTATGAACTTTGGTTTGGCATTACTCCTACTATGAAGTATTTCAGAGTCTTTGGTAGTAAATGTTATATCAAAAGAGATGAAGACCTTGACAAATTTGATGCTAGACGTAATGAAGGAATAATCTTGGGTTATTCTACTCAAAGCAAAGCATACGGTGTTATAACAAGACATTGAGAAAGATCGTAGAAAGTACGAATGTGAAGGTTGATGAAGGCATTGAAAATCCCTCAAGGTTTTATGAGTATGAAGTAGATGATCAGAATGCTGTTTTTGTCCAAGAAGAAGAATCCCCAACTACAGTTCAGATTCAGACTAATCTAGAGAATCCTAAAATACAGGAAGAAGAAGAGACAAGTTTGAATGAACCTGTCCAAGAAATAGAAGTGCAAGAAATTCCAAAAACTCCCAGGTATGTAAGACTGAATCATTCTGAAGACTAGATCATAGGAGATAGAAGCAAAGGTGTTTAAACAAAAAGAAAAATTGCTCAAGATTCAGTGAAGTATTGTTTGATTTCAAAGGTTGAACCAAAAACAGTAAGTGAAGCATGCAATGATGAAAGCTAGGCTAAACAAATGGAGGAAGAGTTGATGTAGAATGAAACAAATCACACTTGGGATCTTGTTCCCAGACCTAAAGACAAAAATGTGATTGGGACTAAGTGGGTCTTTCGGAATAAACTCAATGAAGATGGTGAAGTAGTAAGAAATAAAGCCAGATTGGTTTGTAAGGGTTATTCTCAAGTAGAAGGAGTTGACTTTGAAGAAACTTTTGCTCCAGTGGCAAGAATTGAAGCAGTCAGATTATTTCTTACTTTTGCTTCCTTCAAGGATTTCAAAGTATATTAGATGGATGTCAAGTCTGCCTTCCTAAATGGTGATTTTGAAGAAGAGGTATACATTGAGCAACCGGATGGATTCTAATTGTCTAATCATGGTGATATGGTCTGCAAGTTGAAGAAAGCATTGTATGGACTCAAACAAGACCCAAGAGCTTGGTATGAAAGACTGGACAAACATCTTTTGAAGATTGGTTTCAACAAAGGTACTGCTGACAGTAACTTGTACTTCCATATAGATCATGAAAATATCTTGATTGTTAAAGTATTTGTTGTTGATATTATTTTTGGAGGAAAATATAGTATGTGCAAGACTTTTGCAAATCAAATGAAAAGTGAATTTGAGATGTCTATATTTGGGGAAATGAATTTATTCTTCGGTCTACAAATCACTTAAACAAAGAAATGAATCTTCATATCACAGACCAAATATGTGAAAGAATTGTTGAAGAAATTTGGGATGGAAGATTCAAAGCAAATGAATACTCCCATGGCAATCGGATGTAAACTGAGCAAAGATGATGATTCTCCTAAGGCTGATTAGAAAAAGTATAGGTCAATGATTGGAGGACTACTGTACCTTACTCAAACTAGACTTGATATTATGAATGCTATTGGTCTTGTTGCCAGATTCCAAGCTGATCCTTGAGAGTCTTATGTCATGCCAATCAAGAGAATTCTCAGATATCTGAAGGGGATAATTGAGTATGGCTTATGGTATCCTAGGGATCATGATTTCTCTCTTCATGCATATACAAATGCTGATTGGGCAGGAGATGTGGATGACCGAAAGAGCACTAGTGGTGGTGTATTCTTTTTGGGGAAAAGATTGGTGTCTTGGCTGAGCAAGAAACAAGAGGCAATGTCTTTGTCCACTGCAGAAGTAGAGTATATTGCAGTAGCAGGTAGTTGCACTCAAGTATTGTGGATGAAGCAAATGCTAAGAGACATCAGAGTGGAGTATGAAGAACCTATCACAATCTTCTATGATAACTCAAGTGTAATAAATATATCAAAAAATCTGGTGTTGCATTCAAAGACAAAACATATATCAATCAAGTTTCACTTTTTGAGAGAGTAGGTGAACAAGAATGAAGTCAGATTGGAGTTTGCGCCCTCAAAGGATTAGATTGCAAACATTTTTACTAAACCTCTACCTAAGGACTCTTTTGAGTATCTCAGGGAGAAGTTAGGGGTTACTACCCCTCTGGTTCTGAATTAAGGTGCACTGATGTGCATCAGTTCGGTGGATCTCACAGTCATATCTTGTGGTCTGAATTGATGATAGGAAGCTGCTACTTAGGGGGAGCAGTCTATTTGATTTTGAAGTATGACACAAGTGTGTGCCCTTTGCCACTAATGTGAAAGGGGGAGAGAAGACATGTGAAAAACAAAAGTGATTGCTGATCAAAGGGGGAGAAATGAAGAAAGAAAAGATATGTGAATGATTGATGTTGTTAGGGGGAGCTAGTGAGGAGAAATTCTTGTCTTGATGGTCAAAATAGTTTTTCACATCATATGTTTCCATCAATGACAAAGGGGGAGATTGTTGCAAGTATGGGCCTAACCGGTTTTGTCATTGATGTCAACATACTCCTGTTGCATTGATGTCAAGGATTGGATGAGTTGTGTGCTGAGGATATTGAGAAAATTAGCCCTATCAGAAATATAGAAGAATAGTAAAGTCAGTCAAGTTCCATGAAGTGAAGATTCAAGACAGTTGAAGATTAGAGTATGCACATCAAAGGGTTTGTAGATATATGTCTGAAGGTGCTTCTGCAAATATTTCAGAGATCTGCATAAAGATTTGGAGAAGTTATAGCCATATGAGTAAAATTGGTTTTGATAGCTATTCATAAGTGACAGAGTGACACAAATTGGTCTGGTGAGATTCAGAAATGCAATATCTTATTCTGTGGATCTGGTGGCATGTTTAGGAAGCTAATGTGAATTGACAACTCAATTGGTTTGTGGTTTGGAGGTCCACAAGCAATTATTCTTATGTGACAGTGATGATTGGTTGTGTTCTTAAGGTTCCGGATGAAGATGCAAATGATTTCAGCAAGTAGAAGTGGTGTGGATGTTCTTGGTGTTTCAGGCAAGCTTGTGGGGGTCTCTAGATAGTGTCCAATTTGTGTTGGTGGTCCTCATTGAAGATAGAGCTCATAACTAAAGATTTACCTTTGGGTTATGATGTTCTTCCCAGTCCTGGCCGACCGGATGTTTTACATATGTTAAGGATGATCTTGAAGATGTTTTACGAAGCATGGCATGTTCCTCTAAGAAGATTGAAGTCCCAGTTATGCATGGCTGATAGGTTAGTGACGCGCATGAAGTTTTTGTAATAAAGTTGTATTTGTGTAATTGCTCTGTAATAAAATAAAGTATGTGTTGTGCCAACTTTGATGATCATCCCAAAGTTGATGTCTTGTAGAAATAAGATTTGTGAAGTCATTTCAAAATATGTGTGGTTGTGATGAGAAAGTGATAGAGAGGAAAGGAGTGAAAAGCAGAGCAGAAGTGTTGAGCCTAAATGGAACTATCTCAAGCATGGTGAAGATGCTAATCTCCAGTTCAAGTATGTAATAATTATATTATTCTGTAGACAATATGTCTCCTATAGGCAGTGGGCCTCTTGTGAGCAGTGTACTCGAGTAGTGAGCCCTAATTGGCAAGTGCCATTTTTGTTCTTATTATTTTAATAGAGAATATAATCTTGGGTTAGTCACCCCGTAGTTTTTCCCTTAACCACGTTTTCCACGTTAAAATATTAGTGTCATATGTGTTTCTGCTCTTGAGTTATTGCATTTTGCTTTCATGATTAAATAATTATTATATAAGAAGGATTTAAGGATTTAAAGATCAGAAGGTTGGTGATAACTGATTCATCCCCCCTCTCAGTTGTCTGATCTAAAACCAACAAGATCACGTGGAAAGAATCTCTAGAGTCTACCAACCATGCACCTTATGATGCATGTGTTTCCAAGGCTACAACAAAGACATCACCATCATCTTGAGAAGACATTTTAGACTCATCATTAAAATCATGTTACTTTTTCTTTTTCTCTTCCTTTCGGTCTCTTCTAGAATGTGTAGAATTATCACAGTTCCAATATTTAGCCTCGGTATTTCTAGGAGATTTGGATCTCCCACAAGATTTAGATCTAGAATTCTCTTTTATTGTCTTTTTTCTTTCCCTTATCTTTTGGTATTCCATGAATAGATAGTGCCTCTATTGGCAAGAGACACTGTTACGCATGACATGTGTTGTCATTGATGGCAACTAAGTCTATTCTACACATTCGCATTACATGATTTGTTCATACCAGAAATCAGGGTGAGGATTTGCCTAAATCTAGATGATAGGAACAGAGCATGTGACAGGGTCTGGTATCTTTGTTCGGATCTCTCCGGTGGTAAATCACAGTGAGTTGCGAATCTAAGGGACTGATAAGGATTGTCAAGACTATCTAAATCCAGAATCTTAGCCTCCCATGATGAAGGATTTAAAAGATATAAGCATCTAAGTATCAGGGTCCAGTTAGTTAGCACAGTCAGAAGAACAGGCTGACCTAGTATTTGATCTTGGATCGGATACATACAAGTTGTTGGATAAGAAATTAGTGACAATCAATGGTATTGGATGACATGATTGATGATTTGAGAACATGTGTTTTTGGTCCATGTTATTATTTTTGCATGGATTCAGCCAACAGAGTAGTGTTTTTATGTTCTAAGTTTTCTTGAAGCCGACTACAGTTGATTGAATCTCTTGATGCGGATATATATAGCTGATGGATTCAAGTGTTTTGGTGTGTGATTGTGATATGATGATGGAGTAAGTGCGAAAAAGGCAAAAAGAAGTGCGAAGGAGAAGAGATCTGAGGACCGGATCATGGCATAACAGTAAACAGGGCAGAGCAAGGATGAAGTGTGTAAGATCAGTATTCTGTACTTAATCAGAACTAAATTCTTGCATTGGTAGATGCTATTCACTAGTTCAAACACTCTATAATCTTCTTGTAATCATTTTTGTAGGTAGTGAGCCTCTTTGAACAGTGAGCTCTAGGCAGTGAGCTCGAAGGCATGTGCCTTCCCCATTTGTAATACTTTTAACAGGGTATTAATTTTTGTGGACTAACCTCCACCGTGGTTTTCCCTTAATCAGGTTTCCATGTTACAAATCTTGGTGTCAAGTGTGTTATTTGTGTTTTTGATCATGTGTTATTGATTCATGCTATCATGGTTATAATAATGATCTGTAAATAAGTGGTAGAGAAGAATTAATTACAGCAAGTGTCAAAGTTTTGAGACAACTAATTCACCCCCCTCTCAGTTGTCTGCCCTAATTCCAACAATTAGTATCAGAGATAAGTTCCTTGAAAGAAGTTTAACAACTTAAGGAAGATCTGGGAAGGTATTAAAATGGATTCATACAACCTTTAGGAATGACTTAAACTTGCTTTATAAGATCTTGATCAGTCCAAAGAAGATGTCAAAGAACTGCAAGAAAAAATTAAAGATGCTAAAGACTTCATTGAGACCTTAAAAGAGAAATTGAGAAATCTAATGAAAAGAGAAAGGAGCTACTTCTTCAAATAGGAAATTGGAATGTAGATAATGACATGGATGAGGCTCTAAAGAAGAAGGCAAAGGAATGTGAGAAGCTGGCAAAAGAAGTTTCTATTCTAAAACATGAAATGGAATCTGGGGTGATGAGGTTAACCAAAGAAATTGAGGAAAGAAAGAAGACTGAAGAAGACCTAAAACAAACTCTGAAAGAAAGAATTGAAGAATACTACAAATTGGATGGAATTGCTGGCCATCTAGAGTCTGATCTACATGAAAGTAGAGACAACGAAAAAAGAACTTGAAAGGCAAATTGTCATTCTCAAACATGACCTAGAAGTTGCAAATGAATATAAAGAGAAATTCAAGATAAGTTAATCTAAAATTGAGGTGTTGCTTGACAGTCAAAAGAAGGCAGATGATAAGCATGGTCTGGGATTTGAGAAAGGTGAAAGCTCTAGATCCGGCCAAAGAAATCAAAGAAGGAATCCTAGAAGACCTCCGGTAATAAGACCCAATGCTCAAAGGTATCCATCTTTCAATGGAAATTATTTCAAGTGCAATAAATTTGGTCATAGAGCTACTCAATGCAAAAGTAGAGTGAATCAAAGTAGTCCATCCTTCTCCAGTCAATGCTTCAATTGTAAGAGGTATGGTCATAGATCAAATGAATGCAAAAGTATGATAATGAATAACTCTAACAATAGAGGAAATGATAATTCCTTTAATGGCTACTATTTTACATGCAATGGATTTGGACACATGGCCAATCAGTGCAGATTAAGAGGGAATCAAGTAAATAAGCAAAAAAATGTTGTGTGCTTTAATTGCAATAGATCTGGTCATATTTCAAGATTCTACAGAAGCAAGAATAATAGAAAAGGTCTAATAAACAGAAACCAAAACATGCAGAGACAAGACAAAGGCAAGAGTAAAGTTGATGTGAATGAGGTCCAAAATGAAATGAGCAAAACATGGGTAAAGAAAGGTGAAATGAATGTTGATAATGGATCCGCACCAGAATCTGAAGCTGATAATTCCTCTGGGAATTGAATTAGGAGCTCTGGCTCAGGGGGAGCTGCTTTGAAAATCTACTTCCCCCAGCCAGTAAGTGGGTGCTTGAATCTGGCACAATGATTGAAGTTAAAGAAGCCTATTGCAGATCTATTGAAGCTAACTTTGAAAGAAAAGAAGCTAATGTGACTGATTGCGGAGCAATTAAAGATCGACTGTATGCAAAAATAGTGTAACTAGATGTGTTAGGGTAGAACATTTATTACAATGAAGAATTAGGTTTTGCTTAGGATAAAAGGTCATTCACTCAAGCATTTGGAACACTTTGCACTTGAAGAAAGCAAGCAGAAGAGCACCTGAGCTAAGATTTCAAGGATTTGAAGTGCAACCGGGGAATTCATCTACTAACCCTAACTCCATGAAGAAAAAGGTATTTTCTGTGAAACTTTGAACTCGTGATCTTTTGCAATGGCTACACCATTAGTTGTTGTTATTATTGAAAGACCCCAACCCAAATTTAAGAAACATCCACATAAATCAGTAGAAGTCGACCCGTTAGGTGCATTTTCAAGTGTTCCATATGGCATATTACATGTTGAGGATATTAGGGCCTACATTCATGCCAACATAGATGAATTTGGAGACTCAAGGTTTGTAGATTTGTTTAAAAATCATCCGAGGGATGAAATTCATGGTCTTAAACCTGAGTATAAGGCATTGCACGATAAACATTTCATTTAGGTTATAGGGTTTCCATGCTTTTATGAAGATGAATGGGTCCGATATGTTTTAAGCTATATACACGATGAGTTTATGTGGCTAATGAAACTTTCAAAATCACCAAAGATGCCATCAAAGCCGTGACAGGGTTAAACTCATCCAGTGGACTACCAATGTTGAAAGATATAAAAAATCAAACTGTGACCGATGCTACAGGTTCAAAGTTTGACAAAAGGGTAATGACTATAAATGACATTATTGATTTGGATGTTAAGTTTGCTTCAATGGTGATTGGATACAAGATTTAGCATGGAAAATTCTATATCCAGTACGACTATCTATGTGGCTTATCAGATGTTGAGAGAGAATGTTGATTATGACTTGTGCAAGTTGTTGCAGAACCGACTGATGGAAAATTTGAATAAGGTAAAGAAGGATAAGAAGAACACCTTCAAATATGGTACACTGGTTACCCGACAAGAAAAGCATGTAGTGGACCAGTAATAAACCTATTGCTATTTAGATAAGAGAGCACTTGAACAATATTGGAGATGCCATTGCCCAAAGGACAGCTCTCTGGGGACTTTCAAGAATTTTTAGAGCATGATGCATTCAAGGGAGAGAATTCCTTCTTCTCTAGTTGAAAAATATAAGGATACAATATGTTTTATGGTAGATACAGATCAATGCTTAATGGAAGCTGTTGAACCAAGAATGGTATGGATTATGCCTATGGGTTATGAAGTTGATGAGCAATAATTAGACATGTATGCTCAACACCTTTTGAGCAAGTCAAAGGATACTACAGTTGAAAGATTTGGAATGTATAAGGAGCTAAGTTTGAAATTGCATATTGAGCTTAGAAAACCAGAAATCAAAAGGAAAGATCAGAAGCAAGTAGAGATGTATGCTGAAAGTATTGACATAACTAAGGAAGCTGTGAAGCAGAACAAAGAAAGGATAGAAAAAGATGAGAAGGAGAAGTAGGATAAGAAACAAGGAGATGCTCCAGAAATAGAAGTTTCCTCCATCCAGCCTAGAAAAACCAGAAGCTCTGCTGCTGCCCCTGTTACCCCAAAACCTGCCAAACCTGAGAAACCGAAAGGCAAATCATGCAGAAAAGAAGGGAAAAGGGTGAAAACTAAGGCCTCCTAGACATATAAAAGCATGAAGAATGATGAAGAAGAAATTGATTCTGATGTTGAAGTCAAAGAATTAAAGGTATCAGGTATAAAAGCAGCGAAGGTGTCTAAGGAAAAGCCCTCTAAAAGCAAAAGAGCAAACAAGAGGCAAAAGACTGAAACATATATTGAAAAGCCTACTGTCTCTATGGATGACATCATCAAATTAGTCACTGTAGATGGTAACTTAAGGCCAATGATTGAATTCTTTGATCATTACAATGATGCTGATAAGAGGGTTCTAGAAGAAGCAACTATCAAATATTTGAACATCTACAATAAGGCTTTGATTGAAATAACTTCTAAAATCCCAAAAAGTCTTGCAAATATTCTTGAGTTAAGAAAAGAAAATGCAAAAGGTAAAGATATTGAGATTAGGGAGCATGTGTTGATAAATTTGTGCCCTCAGATTACTCTAGATAAGATGAACATGATATTCAAAGAAGTGAAGGGTGACTTTAAGAGTAAGAAGAGAATGAATAACTCATGCTTGGTGAAATAGATGAGATAGTCAAAGATACTAAGGAGATTCTTCTGAATGCACTGAAAAGACATAATCTACCTATTGTTGAAAAAGAGATTGATGATGGGATTGACTCCTCAATTCTAAATGTTGAAAAATTAAAGATCAATGAGTAGCAAACTGAGTTAGATGACTCCTTTGTTCTGGAAGAGGAAGCAATAAACAAGGAAGATGTAAAGATGACAGATGAAACTGATGATACAGGAGGTATTCAAACTCCTCCGGATCAATCTTGCAAAGAAGATACAGAGATGAATGTTCAAGCAGATGATCAAATTGAAGATGATTCATTGAAGAATAAAGAGCATGAATTAGAAGAAGGCGAGGACCAAGAAGCAGAAAAGGCCAAGGAGAAAAATGAAAATGAAGAAGACATTGCAAAGGTTGATGAAGAGGCCAAGCAGGACAATCTGATCGACAGTACCAGTAAGGATCATATAGATACATCATCATTTTGGGCAAGAGACACTGTGGAAGTAGTGAAGGAAATTATGGAAAGAGACAAACAAATTGAAGAAGATCAAGTTGATAATTCAAGGTCCAATAAATTTTGATACCTTATCTCTAGTGCAGAAGATAAAGTTGGCTTCTATAGCTTAAGCCAAAGCAAGAGAAGATATACTAAAGTCTCACATAGAAGACATCGAGCTACTTGGTCTGGCATTAGAGATCTTGGAGAAGATCATGCCCACTTTTCAGAAGGACTATTCAATATTTCCCTCTGGACATTTAAAGAACTTGATATACTTTGTAAGTGCCCATTTTGAATCTCTTGAAAAATCTACAGAAGTCAAGGTTCAAAAGGAATTCAATGATAAAATATTTGATGCTTTAAAGGGGTTGATTGGAGTAGATAGAATGGTGCTGGATGGCAGTGTAAAGAGTATTCAAAATACTCTTACAAAAGGAGGAAACATATATAAATTTGGCTTATCCTGTCCTAAAGTTATAGAGGATATTGAAGATAAAATAAAAGTGTCTAAGCAAAAACTATCTAGTGTATCCAAATCTTTTGATCCTGTGACAACATCAGTGACGAGCAAGGAGAGTCAGGCAATCAACTTGATTGAAGGTATAAAGAAATTGAGAAAATAAAAGGAGAGCATAGAGGCAAGGATGAGTGAGCTTCGAGGACTAATTTCCTCCAAAATGGAAGCGATGTTCAATGTTCTGACCAAAGCTCAAGTTGCAGCCTAGTCAAGTGACCCCATTGATTTGCGGATGACAGAATCACAAGCATTCCTATTCAGTGGTCACATCTCAATTTTGAACAATATGAAGAAGAGATGGGATAGTGAGCTAGCACAATTGAAGAACATTTTTGGTGATATACTTAAGTTTATGTAAATAGGACTTAAGGATTATTTGTACATATGCAGCCTGGTATGTAGAATTTTTGTGTAATTTTTGGTTTACAGACCCCACCCTTTGCCATTGATGTCAAAGGGGGAGTGAAGAATAGTGAAAAATGAGGAATCCAGCAAAGGGGGAGCATTGGAGAACAGTGAAAAGCATAAGTATACTTAGTAAGGGGGAGTTGTTCTGACACTTAGTCATTTTTCACTAAGTGTTGCCATCAATGCCAAAGGGGGAGATTGTTGGCAAGAGACACTACTACGCATGATAGGTGTTGTCATTGATGGCAACTAAGTCTATTCTACACATCCGCATTACATGATTTGTTCATACCGGAAGTCAGAGTGAGGATTTGTCTATGTCCAGATGACAGAAATAGAGCATGTGACAGGGTTCGATATCTTGGTCCAGATCTCTCCAATGGTAAATCACAGTGTGCTACGGATCTAAGGGAGTGATAAGGATTGTTAGGACTATCTAAATCCAGAATCTTAGCCTCCCGTGATGAAGGATTCAAAAGATATAAGCATCTGAGTATCAGGGTCCAGTTAGTTAGCACATTTAGAAGAAGAACAAGCCGACCTAGTATTTGATCTTGGTCTGGATATAGAAAAGTTGTTGGATAAGCAATTAGTGACAATCAGTGGTATTGGCTGACATGATTGATGATTTGAGAACATGAGTTTTTGGTCCGCATTATTATTTGTGCATGGATTCAGTAGACAGAGAAGAGTTTTTAATAAATGTTCTAAGTTTTCTTGAAGCTGACTACAATTGTTGAATCTCTTGATGCGGATATATAAAGCTGATGGATTCAAGTGTTTTAGTGTACGATTGTGATATGATGATGGAGTAAGTGAAAAAAAGGCAAAAAGAAGTGCGAAGGAGAAGAGATCTGAGTACCAGATCATGGCAGAACAGTAAACAGGGCAGAGCAAGGATGAAGTGTGTAAGATCAGTATTTTGTACTTAACCGGAATTGAATTCTGGCATTGGTAGATGCTATTCACCAATTTAAACACTCTGTAATCTTCTTGTAATCATTTCTGTAGGTTGTGAGCCTCTTCGAGCAGTGAGCTCTAGGCAGTGAGCTTGAAGGCACGTGCCTTCCCCATTTGTAATACTTTTAACATGGTATTAATTTTTGTGGACTAACCTCCACCATGGTTTTCCCTTAACCGGGTTTCCACGTTAAAAATATTGGTGTCAAGTGTGTTATTTGTGTTTTTTCTCATGTGTTATTGACTCATGCTTATAATAATGATCTATAAATAAGTGGTAGAGAAGAATTAATTGCAGCAAGTGTCAAAGTTTTGAGACAACTGATTCACTCCCCCTCTCAGTTTTCTACCCTAATTCCAATAACCTCCTTGGCTAATTCAAAAGTTTTTCTTTGCATCTCCTCTAAAATTAATGATGCAATTATAGGTCATCCATTTTGAGTTTAGATGTAGTATGCTTGAATTCCAACACCAAGTGATCCCATGAGTTTAGCAAAGAACATAACAAAGTCATGCAACAATCCTCTCCCATCTTCACTCCAATAGATGTTGGGAAAAGGTGTCTTAACCTTACATTCCTAATATTTGTTTTTTAATACTTTTGTATGCATTCACATTTCATCTTTTGTGTATTTTATCTTCACATGGGAGAGTTGGCATCCCTTTTTAGGTGACATGGAATTTTCCTTTAGTGGATTTTTTCCTCACACAAGGAGTTAGGCATCCCACATCAAGGCGGTATCTTGTGGTGTGTGTAAGGTCATTATGATAGGAGTTACATATGACATGTAAGAGCATGTAAGAGGGAGGTTGCATTGGAATCTTGACTAGTATTATGTAGGCTTGGACACTTATCATGGAACATATTTGAATGGGTTTAATAAGGACAAATTGGGGTGCCTAAGCTTGGGTCATCAAATATGATGGATAATAAAAAATGTTAGTGTTAGGAATATGCTAAAAATAACTTAGAGGATATTTTACCAAGGAGGATATTGGAATTTTAGGTCTTGGTTTTGGTGCCATACCTCATTTAGTATTTCTAATGGTTTTCAAAACCATTCATGGTTTCTAGTTTGAACTTTGCCTATTTATTGGTGCTTGGAGTAGTGTTATGTATGAGTTATTTTGCAAGTACTATTATGCTACCAAAATTACTCTAGCTTTATATGTCTTTCTCTACAAGTGTATTGTAACCATGTTAAGATTACTAAATAATACATGGGGCTACTTTGAAGTATGGATTTTTCTCTTGAATAGGTTTTCCCCATGGGTATATTTTTTATAATATACTTTATATGTGCCTCTTCTTTATTTAATTATAAATATATATAATTTACACAACATTCTCCTCTAAATATTAGTGTAGGTAGTGTTCCACATAACTTTCTTTTGTACAATTAGTATTAGAGCTTGATCACCTCAAATTCTAACTTTTGGGTATAGGTTTTTTCGTACTAATATTCATTTGAGTGGGAACTTGCATAGAGAAGATTTTGATATTATTGTAGGAAGAGATGTAAAACACATCTAGAATAGAAATGGAGAAGTTTACTGTCACTACTTTTGAGTTTTAGAAATTCAAAATGGAAGATATGCTTGTAGATAGAGATCTATGGGTTGCAATATTTAGTATGAAGCCTATTGTAATGAAACAAAAAGTCTAAGACTTGATGGATAGAAAGGAAAAGGGTCTTTTTAGACTCTATTTGGTAGATTTAGTGTTATTGAATATTCATGAAGAAACCATCACAATGAATCTTTAGAATAAATTGGGACATTTGTATAAAGATAAATCTTTGGATAACAAAATATTTTTGAGAAAGAAGTTATACAACCTTAGAATAAAGGATGGTGGATTCTTATCCAATCATATGAGTTCCTTCATTATGACAGTTTCCTATCTAAAATTTGTGGGAGTAAAAAAAGAGAAGGATCATTGTATGACTTGTGTTCTTTGCTAGATTCTTGGGACCACCTTGTAATGGCTATTGGGAGAATTACCACCAAGTTGATGCATTATTGCTTTCTGAAGAGATGTGAAGTAAGACTTATGAATTAGCCAAGGAGGCCCTAGTTGTTCAAGGAATATCACAATAAAAAGAAAAGAAGGAGGACAAGAAGCAAGATAAGTCAAGATCTAAATCTCCTAGTAAGTTGAAGGATAAATATTAGAACTTTAGCTAGCGTGGCCATTTTAGAAAATATTATGAGGAGAAGAATAAAAAGAAAAAATATTCTGATTATGTGTTTGAGAAATCCTCCTAGGATGATGGTGATTCCTTTGTCATGGCCTTGGATACACATGCAGTATAAGGTGTGTGCCTAATTAATTCTACTGCATCTTTTTACATGACCTCACATCAAGGTTGTCTTACACAATACAAATAATATGATGGTGGGAAGGTGTACCTTGGAGATTATTCTCATCTTAAGATTGTTTTCCATGGAAGAGTCCTGATACAATTCCCTAATGGATGAGTGAAGGGGATTAATGGTGTTTTTCCTATCCCTAGTTTGGCATGGAACCTAATTTCTATAAGTAAATTGAATTATGTGGGTGTGCAGGTTACTTTCTCAAGTGGAGGGTGCAAGATGGTTATATGATCTATTATTCTTACTAAGGGTGTTTATATTGGAATCATATTTCAAATGGATGAATCCATAGTTTAGTACAGTAGTTCTTCGATTCTTGTAGTGAAGAGATCTATAAAATCTTCACCTTCACCACCGGAACCAACAACAAAGAGGAGTGTTGCATCTAATTCCAATGGTCACGCTTTCTAGGTACCTAAGGGTGCTCATGCTTTGGAGATAAAATTTCCAATAGAGAAAAGTAATGTTTTGGAGCTAGAGGATGACTCGCATAGGTGAGAAGGGTCTATATACCATAAAGAATAAAAACATTGCTGAGGGGTTGAATGATCAAGTAACCTTGATTTTAATTTTTGTGAATTTTGCATACATGGAAAAATAAACTATGTTTAGTTTTATTCTAGTTCTCATAAATTTTATGGGGTATTGGACTTGATACATTCTAATATTTTTGGTCCTATTAATGTTTGATTTTATATCTATTTATTATGTATCTTTCATTGATGACTATAGTATCTAAGGATATGGGTATATTTCCTTAGGAGTAAATCTAAAGTCTTTAGTTAGTTTAAAGAGTTTAAGGCTCTTATTAAAATTAGACTTGTAAAAAGATTAATATTTTAAGGACTAATCATGATGGTGAGTTTTTCCATAGACTTCAATAGTTTCTATACAGATCATGGAATAGAAAGACATATGACAAATATGTACACCCCTTAGTAGAATAGAGTTGTAGAAATAATGAACAGGACATTGATGGAGAGGGTTGGAGAATGCTAAGTGGGGCTATCTTGGAACAAAATTTCTATGTAGAAGCAGTTGCTATGGCTTGTTACCTAGTTAATAGGTTTCCTACATCAACTCTTGTTGAGAAGACACCTATAGAGACATATGGTTTGGAAAAAATCCTTCATTAAGACATCTTAGAGTCTTTGGTTACAAGGCATATGCACATGTGCCTAGGGAGAAGAGGTCAAAGTTGGAGAACAACAAATTGTATAGTTTATCTTCATCAATTATGGCATTGGAGTGAAAGGGTACAAGATTTAGGATCTTGTGGCAAAGAGAGTTTTGTTTAGTAGAAGTGTGATAGTTAGAGAAGTAAAACTTTCTTCCACAATATTACAGCTAGAAAAGAAAGAAAATCAAGATGTAGTTCAACTAGTGCAAAGACTAAGAAAGTTGAAATAGAACCCTATGAAGGACCTAAATAAGAGGAGATCTTAGATAGTTTATAGAGTTTAGAAGAAGAGATAGAACCTGCACATCAGCCTTTGAGGAGGTCCACTCGATGTAAACAACAACAAGATAAGTATACTCCTTCTATTTGGAGATGTATTTTTACTTTGATTACTAACATTGATGAGTCTAGGACTATAAGTATGATTGATGTCGAGTCCTAGAAGGTGTCCATGGATGAGGAGATGGCTACTTTGAATAAAAATGACACATTAGATCTAGTACCTTTTCTTGATGGATGAAAAACTATTGGATGTAAATAGGTGTTCAAAATAAAAATTTGTTCAAATGGTAGTGTTGAGAAGTACAAGACAAGATTATTTGCAAAAGGATATTCCTAGGTTGAGGGAATTGATTATGGTGAGATTTTCCCTCTAGTTTTTAAGTTGACATCCATTTGGTTTCTATTATCTATTGTAGCATCATTTTGTCTTGAGGTTGAAAAAATGGATGTGAAGATAACTCTCATTCATGGTGATTTAGAGAAATATATTTATATGTCACAACTAGAGCACTACATTGAAAAAGGTAAGGAAATTTTGGTTTGTAAGTTGAAGAAATCTTTGTATGGTCTTAAGCAATCACCTAGGATGTGGTGCCAAATGTTTGATTCTTTTGTGTTGGAATTTATGAGATCCAAATTAGATCATTGTAACTATTACAAGATGGACAATGATGATTTCCTTATTTTTCATTAAATGTTGATGACATGTTTCTTGATAACAGGAAATGTTTGATTTTTGAATTGAAGTCTCAACTTTCAACAAAATTTGAGTTGAAATACTTATAGGTAGCTAGGTACATCTTGGGGATGGGGATCAAAAGAGATAGAGCTAACATAAAAATTTGGTTGGGTTAGAGTAATCCTATAGGGGACTAACATTCAATGTATGTTCATGAATTTGTGGATTCAAATTGGGTTGGAGATGTTGACAATAGGAGATCCACCAGTTTATACATTTTCACTATGTTTGGTGGTGCTATTAGTTGGATGAGTAAGTGGTAGGCTATGGTCACTTTGTCCACTCTATAAGTAAATTACATGGTAGTTCAACTCATGATGTAAGGAAGTGATCTAGCTTAAGAGATTGTGTTCAGACATGAGGCTAGATCCTGGAGCTATTATAGTCGTATGTGACAGTTAGAGTGCCATATGTTTGGTAAAGAACCTAACCTATCATGTGAGGAAAAAGCACATTGATGTATAGTACCATTTTTTTCATGATATGATAGAGGATAATGCTAGAGAAGGTTGATAATTTGATAAGTGTTGCAAATTCATTAACAAATCTCATGCGCATTAAGAATTTCAAGTGGCAGAATGAGTCCATGGGCCTCAGACCCCTAGCAATTATATTTTAATGTTGGTAAGTTTATTTTTTTCTCTTGCAAGGTGTTCTATAAGTGGGAGTATGTTAGGAAAAAGTATCTCAACCTTGCATCCTAATGTTCATTTTTAATACTTTTGTATGCATTCACTATTTCTTCTTTTGTGTATTATGTCTTCACATGGGAGAGTTGGTGTCACATTCGAAGGTGACATGAAATTTTTCTTTAGTGGATTTTGTCCTCACATGAGGAGTTAGGCGTCCCACATTGAGGTGGAATCCTTTGGCCATGTTTCAACATCTTATGGTGTGTAAGGTCATTATGATGGGAGTTACATATGAAAAATTCTTATGATGTGTAAGGACATGAAAGAGGGAGGTTACATTTCAATCTTGATCAACATTATGATAGGCTTGGACACTTGTCATGGAGCATATTTTAATGGGTTGAACAAGGACAAATTGGGGTGCTTAAGTTTGGATGATCAAATATGATAGATTATGACAAATGTAAAGTGTGTAAGGAATATGATAAAAATATCATGGAGGATCTTTTACCAAGGAGGGAGTTGGAATTTGGGGTCTTGGTTTTGGCACCATACCTCCTTTGGTATTTATAATGGTTTTCCAAAACCATTCATGGTTTCCAATTTGAAATTTTCCTATTTATTGGTGCTTGGAGTAGTGTTATGTATGGGTTATTTTGAAGGTACTATTATGCTATTGGAATTACTCCAAATTTGTATGTTGGTGATACTCCTTTCAAGTCTTGATTTGTAAGAGTATTGTAACCATGTTAAGATTATTGAATAATACATTGGGTTGCTTTGAAATGTGGGGTTTTTTCTCTTGAAAGGGTTTCCCCATGTAGTAGTGCAGTCATGGATGGAAGGTCCTAGAAAGGGATTGTCCAAACCATGCAGCAAGAGTAAAGACAATTGAAACAACACAATAACAAAATGCAATGGACGATTCAAATGTTCAATATATTAGATAATCACAATGCCCATATGCTAGAAACATGCGGGCTACAATAAAAGGGCTTACATGCCTGCTTTCTAGGTTACAATAGAAATGAATGATATGACATTGAAGTGCCTTTCGGAAAGAAATGATCTTCAACTCTATGCTATTATCAGATATGGATTAATTAATTCCTAATGCATCTAAGAGATGTATATATCATATTCAAGCTCACAGAATCCTCCGCATCAGCCTAGAGAGATCTCAAACTCCAAGGAATGATGAAACATGTAGGTCAGCCTATAACTCTTGGTAATGCTCCGCATATTGATGAATCTTGATGTGGATCTCAAGGAAGGTCTATCTGGTCCCAAATTGCCTTGTGATATGTTTCATTAGGTTCCACAAGTCACGAAAGTGCTCTGAAAACCTTTTGTTCTCATGCTAACTGATGAATATTCTGCTATGTGAAAGCTGATGACCTTCTAGTAGTGAGAACTTTCTGTAGATGAATTCAAATCTCTTGAAATATGAATAAGATGTAGCCGACATGGCATAGAAGCTAAATCTATTGCAAGTATGTGTAATCGGTGTTGTCATTGATGTCAACAAGATTGTGTTATCATTGGTGTCATCTGTGTCATTTGTATGAGTTGCCTTTGGTGCAAGAGTATGAGTAGTATGTGTTGAGTGGATACTGTCTCTAATATGAGGTTATTGCAATGGTATGGGTTATTTGCCATGGTTGCTTTGATGAAGATGATGTTGTTTCTTTAAAGAGGTGCTGAAGATGTTAGGAATATGTTTTTGTTGGTTAGCATCCAAGTGCTTTTGAGAAAAAAATGATTATGGAAGGAAATAGTGTGTTGAAGTGGCTTCTTGGCTTACAAAGTAACGTTCTAGTTTTGCTCTGCATTTCCTCCATATTGAAGATCTATCTTTGTAGTTTGGATATTTTGTTCAGATGTGTGAAGGGCTGCTATATTCCAAATTTGGTGCTCCGGTTTGATGTGTAGAGGAAGTTGTGTTCACTAGTGTGTGTATTGTGTTTCTGAGTGTTGCAAAGGTGTCTGGGAGAAATGTCTTTGCTCTGCATTTCTCCGCAAATGGTTTTAGGTCTTGCGGTTTTGGAGTTGTTCTTATAAGGTTCCTATCTTTCCCTAGTTGAGATTTTTTGTGATTTGGTGTTCTAGAAGAGGACTTATTGAGTTGCAGTGTATGACAAAGGCATTTGAGTTTGTTGGGTAAACATGATAAGGTTGTGCGGCATGTGAAAATTGTTGCGAAGGAATTTGTTGTTTTTTAGGATGTTTCAGGATATTTGTGGAATACTCTATATTGTGTTAAAGCCTTGCATGTGGTCCGTGAGTTCATTTTGGTTTCAAGGAAGTGTGTACTTAAGAGGTCATTGTGTTAACATAGGTTTGGCTAACCTTGGGTGTTTACACTAATTGCGAAGCTGCTTTGGTGATTGTGAAAGTGTGGAGTAGCATGCTTGGATAAATTTAGGTCCAAGCTAAGGTGTGTTGTGGTCCAACTTCATTCCTTTCCACCGCAGGAATGTTTTAGGTCCTAACCTAATTTGAATTCTCTATGTTAAGGTGTAATGCCGACCTTGGAGAATGTTCTCAAGGTTGAAGACAATATAAATAGGTGTCAAGAGTTTGCGAGTGAGTGAGATGGGCGTGATATGAATGGAAGCACAAGTGAATGTATGATGTGACACATGTCTATGGAAGTAAATTAAATGTAGAGTAGCAGAGTCTAGTATTGTAGAATATTGTGACGAATATTGTTTCAATATTTTAAGCTTCATTGGAACTGTACTTCATGCATATGTTAGATGCAATCATAATAGTTCAACCTTGGCAGTGAGCCATCTCTTCAATCTCTTTCTTTTAGGACAATGAGTCCTTAGGTAGTGAGCTCTTTGGTAGTGAGCCTTTCTCTTGGGTAGTGAGCCCTTCGATAGTGATCCATTTGTAATGTTGTTACTACTTTATATTGTGAGCTAATCCTCACTGTAGTTTTTCTCTTCTTTGGTTTTCCATGTAAATCTGGTGTTCATGTGTTATGAGTTGTGGTTGTTTGTTTTATGCTTAATCTCCTTCACTTCAATTAAGTATATTGAATGGTTTAAAAGTTTGATCTATAAATGGTTTAATAGAATATTGATTCACCCCCCTCTCAATATTCTAGGTATTCAACAATTGGTATAAGAGCCAAGTCCTTTGGAAGAAGCTTAACCGCTCAAGGAAGATCTTGGAGACTGAACACATGGCTGCTAGAAGGTTACCTATTCCTCTGAAAGAGATTCATGCTGTTAATCTCATTGAAGAAGATGGTATGCTTGATCAAATAGGAGAACTTAATGCTACTCTTGAAGACCTTGAAGGAATTGAAGGAGAAAATAGAGATCTAAAAGAAAATGTCAAGAATTTGAAAGAACAAGTCAAGAAGCTCAGAGACAAGCATAATGAAGTCTGTGACTAACTAAAGCAAACAAATGGAACCATCACTGGTCTAAAGGTGCAAGTTGAAGAAAATAATAGAATTGAGGAATGTGTTAATGCAGTTGTGAAAAGAAAGTCTGAAGAATGTACAAGGCTTGAAAAAGAAGTTGTGACACTGAAATTAGATCTAGAGAAGGCAAGGATTCAAGAAGAAAAATTCAAGATGAGAACTGCAAGGCTTGATTAATTGATTGCAATTCAAAAATATCCCAATGACAAAGAAGGCTTAGGATTTGAAAGGGGTAAAAGCTCAAAATTAGGCTAGACATCAAAAACTAAAAATAAGAAGTACAATAATGAGCAGATCTAGAATCAAAGGAATAAGGCCAGAAGACCTCTAGTTAGACAACCAAATGCTCAAAGGTACCCATATTTTAATGGTTTTTGTCATTCTTGCAATAAGTATGGATACAAAGAAATAAAATGTAGAAGTAGAAAGAATTAAAATGTTTCATCTTTCTCTGGTTGATGCTTTACATGCAATAAAGTTGGTCATAGAGCTACTAAGTGCAAAAGTGAAGTGAGTCAGAACTCTATTAGGTGTTATGCATGTAACAAGATGGGACATAGAGAAAATGAGTGCAGAAGCAAAATACCAAGGTATAACAGGAATAACGCTCAACCTTTTCATGGATACTATTACACATGTAATAAGTTTGGCCACCAACCAGCTAACTGCAGATCAAAGGCAAGAAGAAGTGGAAATGCTTAGCAAGATATGTGCAACTGTTCCAAGTGAAATGAAGCAAGATACCCTCAAAGGTATAAGAAAACCATTGATGTTACTTCACTAAATAAGAAAATGGATAAGTTCTGGAGAAAGAAGGATGTAGTAGAGGTTTAGGATGAGGCTATATCGACATCTGATGTAGATGTTTCCTTCGAGAACTAAGATAAGAGCTTTGGATTAGGGGGAGCTTCATTGAAAATATTTTCTCCCTTGCCAAAGGAATGGTGCTGATGCCTCAACATGAAGATATGAGATGAGGTTGACATGATTAATCATTTCATGAAGTCTGCAGTAAGAAATCTCCTAATGCAGAAGGTTGTGAAGATTTTGGAGATGACTGGGTATACAGTGAAAGGTTTGACAACTTTGTCAGATGAGGCATTTATGGCGAATTAAGGTAAGGTAAAAATAAGTCTTTTCTATAAACTCATCATCAATTCTTCATTGTAATTAAAGTACACATCAATAAAAGCTTGAAGCATTTGAAAGATTTGAGGAATTGGGTCTCATAAGAAGCCGAGTGACAAACATAAGCTTGAAATGAGTGAAAAGGGGTTTCTAAGAACAAGAGGGATTGAGAAGCAGTGGAAGTGAATATTTTTGGTCCATAATAGAATGGGAATGGTGAAGGAGCTATAAGAGGAATTAAGAAGGGTGTTGGAAGAAGTGAAGGTGTCTAATGTGCAAAACAAGAACAATGTGGAATCTCAGTGCATGACTTGGGTTAGTGAATTGTAATGTGCCGTACCTGTTTGTATTTTTTAAATGATCTTTTATGTGTGATTTTTATTATTATTTTTTTGTGATCTTTCAGACTAGAGAGAAGAATGCAGAAGGGGTTTTCAGTTTTCCTGCAGATGTGTTGCCAGAGCATACAATATATAGCATATAACCCAAACCCATAAAATTTATAACAGATATAAAGAAACTATCGACTACCTAGATAGTAAAATGACCAATAATGAATTACTGTGACATACCCATGTTCAGATTTGCAACTTCATATTTTAGCTGTAGCCGGACCAGCAAATGGGCATAGCCAAAATCACTACAAACTCTAAGGAATATAAAATATTATGCCTATATTAATAGCAGCAATACAGGAGGCCCTAGACGCCTCATACAATGCAAACTAGAAGCTGCCCACAAAGAGAAATGAAGGTCAAACTCCCAACTTCACGCCTAGATGTGCACGGCCATGGCTGGAAGTGTATATCAGCAGCAAGAAAACTACCACAAACACTCTGAAATTTGCCTACACAGCCCTTCTTAATCAGCAAATGACAATATCATAAATAAAATCACATTCAGCTCAGCAACTCTTCGAATAACTCCATTATCAGCACATTTGTGAATGCCGAATACATCCACCGTCAATGGCACCGTTGGGTGGTATTGCACACCTGTGGGATACCGTCACTAATGGAGGTCTCCGTCTCCAATACCCTGATGCAAAATCTCCAACTCCAAAACCCTATCAGAGCTCTCATACACAATTTCAAAACATAGCGTAAAAACAAATGAGCTCCAAATGACCTTTTTATCTTCCTCCAAGATAAGCGTTGGGCAATTAGGAGGGAAAATAACAATTAATTTTACTTTATGTCTCCTAGGGATGGAGAATAACAATTTACTTTCACTTTATGTCTCCATTTCATTAATTTCACTTTTTCCGGCAAAAATATAATTAAGTCCATATTAATATAAATTAATAAATCTTTGGGCTTTAAAATAAGTATGAAGACGGTGTCGGAATTCACTGATCTTTAGCTCGTCGGAAAGATCTCGACGAAACGTATCTGATCCAACTCTGAAAATCTCGAACCGACATAGTACCTGAACTTACTAAAAATAGTAAGTAATGGCCAAGAGCCCACTGAACCAACCACAAGGATGCCAACTAGATCCACTAAATGTGAACCAAGACTCTGTCACTGCCAAGGACCTCCAGAGCCAAACTAACCACAGTTCCCTAACCAAACTGCTAGCCCACGGGAACTCCATGATGGACTAACCATGTGTCTAGACGGGGACATTACATAAATAAGGTAAATACATCCAACATCAAGAACATCTTTCCAGATTTGCTTATAGTGAATCCCTATCTCAAACATGGAATTTTCATATCAAACTAAGTAATTTGTGTAGCAGGGATTTTAAAGTGAGTGGTCTTCAAGTATTCGATTTAGGTTCTTCTTGTACAAGCTATTCAAACTGAAACCTAAAGTATAAGAACTAGTGAAAGACATGGCAGAAGACAATCATCTGGGAAACAAGTTCAGGAAGGTGAATTTGAATAGAAACAACAAAATTCATATCTCATTTAGTGAATCAACAAGTTGCTCCTGAAATCATTGCCTTGGAACTTCTAACCTTTTGCTAGAGAATCCTACAGATGACAGTGTAGAGGTTGCTAATTGGGTTTGTGAAAGCATGTGGGCCTTTGCTGCAAAACCTTTCACCAAAAGGTCTTTATGGGATTTTTGAATGATTTAGAGCTGTGTGTAAAGAATTGGACCTTGCAAAGCAAGAAGATCAATTAACACATGAGGTTTTCTGAGAAAATGGACTAGATCAAGGTGTTTTGGATGTATTTAGAATAGATTCTAAGTTCTTAGAGCATGAGACAACCTATGAAAAATTATAGAAAGACATCTTTGAAGATGCTTCTTTAGATGAAGCAAAAAGGGGGAATGACTTAGATAATGATGATGTTGAAGAAAAAGAAGTTGAGGAGGCACTAAGAATACAAGATGAGATAGAGATGAACTTAGTTAAATCAAGGCAAACAATTTACTTGATAATCATGTCAAGGGTTAATTTTGGAGGAAGCTAGTCACAAGCTACTAAAAATTGTAGGAGGATACTATTTTCTCTTCCCAAACATTTATAAAGATTCCCTTCTAGGAGATGATAGAGAAAATAAGCATACTTTTGCTTAATGAGAGGTTAAAATGATCTGATAAGGACAATCCCAAAAATTTATGATTTTCTATCAATTTCTTCACTTCTATTGATCTTGGTGAAATCACTAAAAGTGTATGTGAGTATTTGAAGAATATGACAAGGTTTATAATGCAGCAACAAAAGTCTATCTCTAAGTCAGATAAATCAACCTCTAATGATGATTCTTCTAGTTCAATAGGTTCATCAAATTTTGATACATCAGATTCAGACTTTGAGAGTTACAGTGTTAGTATCCCTAGTAGACACTATTTTACCTAGACTGATGTTGGCTACCTCTCAGGGGGAGTAGATAGTATTGACTAATGTTAGGGGAAGCTTGCAGGAGAAAAGTTGCAAACAAATGAGTGTTGATCGAAGGAGGTTGTTGGCTATATGTGTTGTCATTGATATATTGTCATAATATGCATTATTGTCATAAGCTTTCATGAAGGTTGATAAAAGATGAGATGTTCTAAAGAATAAGGATAGTTCATGGTTGGACGTCGTGCCCTAACCAATGTAAAGTCAAGTTTGAAGTGTTGAGAAGGCTAGATATGTTACTCTGGAAGTTGATGATTGTCCCTATTTCAGGATGATCACTCTTTTTGAAGACTGTCTAGAAGATTGCTCTTCATGTCCATCATACTAATGTTTAGCTATTGCGGTTTCAAACATAGCTTTATAAAATGTCACATTATGTATGTTCCAAGTTTCATGAAAATATGATCACCGAAAGTGTTGGTTTTGTGAAGGTGAAATGAGAGTAAGAGTTGATACAATTTGGTGTGTACTTCTAAGAGGGAGCATGCAGCTAGAGCAGTAAAAGAAATGAAGTTGCAGAGCAACAATAAATAGATACAAGTCTGAGCAGTTGTCTAAGAGTAAGATTGAAAGAGAGATGTGTAGACCTCTAGTGCAAGAGTATGAGTAGTTTGTGTTGAGTGGATACTGTCTCTGATATGAGGTTATTGTAATGGTATGGGTTATTTGGTGTGGTTTCTTTGATGAAAATGATGTGGTTACTTTGAAAAGGTACCAAATATGTTAGGAATATGTTTTTGTTGGTTAGCTTCCAAGTACTTTTGAGAAAAAATGATTATTGAAGGAAACAGTGTGTTGAAGTGGCTTTTTGGCTTACAGAATAACGTTCTATCTTTTCTCTGTATTTCCTCCATATTGAAGATCCATCTTTGTGGTTTGGATATGTTATTTAGAGGTGTGAAGAGCTTTTATATGCCAAATTTGGTGCTCTATTTTGATGTGTAGAGGAAGTTGTGTTCACCAGTGTGTGGGCTGTGTTTCTACGTGTTGTAGAGGTGTTTGAGAGAAATGTCTTTTCTCTGCATTTCCCTACAAAATGGTTTTAGGTCTTATGGTTCTGGAGTTGTGCTTATAAGATTCCTATCTTTCTCTAGTTAAGGTTGTTCATGATTTGGTGCTCTGGAAGAGGACTTATCGAGTTGCAGTGTATGACAGAGGCATTTGAGTTTGCTGGGTAAACAAGATAAGGTTGTACGATAGGTGAAAGTTGTTGTAGAGGAATTTGTTGGTTTTTAGGATGTTTCAAGATGTTTGTAGAATACTCTAGATTATGTTAAATCCATGCATATGGTTTGTGAGTTGGTTTTTGGGTTTGAGGAAGCATGTAATTAAGAGTTCATTGTTAACATAGGTTTGGCCAACATTGGGTGTTTACACTGATTGCGGAGCTGCTTTGGTGATTGTGAAAGTGTGGAGTAGCATGCTTGGATGAATTTAGGTACAAGCTAAGGTGTGTTGTGGTCTTCCTTCATTCATTTCCACCACGGAAATGTTTAGGTCTTGACCTAATTTGAATTCTCTGTGTTAAGGTGTAATACCGACCTTGGAGAATGTTCTCAAGGTTGAAAACCATATAAATAAGTGTCAAGAGTTCACGAGTGAGTGTGATGGGTGTGATGTGAATGGAAGAACAAGTGAATGTGTGATGTGACAAGTGCCTATGGAAGTAAATTAAATGCAGAGCAACAAAGTTTGGTATTGCAGAACAGTGTGGCGAATATTGTTTTAGTATTTTAAGATTCATTGGAACTATACTTAATGCATATGTTAGATGCAATCATAATAGTTCAACCCTGGCAGTGATCCATCTCTTCTATCTCTTTCTTTCAGGATAGTGAGCCCTTTGGTAGGGAGCCTTTCTTCTGGGCAGTGAGCTATTTTTAATTCAATGTTGTTACTACTTTATATTGTGAGCTAATCCTCATTGTGGTTTTTCCCTTCTTGGGTTTTCCATGTAAAATCTGGTGTTCATGTGTTATGAGTTGTGGTTGTTTGTTTTATGCTTAATCTCCTTCACTACAATTAAGTATATTGAATGGTTTAAAAGTTTGATTTGTAAATAGTTTAATAGAATACTGATTCACCCCCCTCTCAGTATTCTGGGTGTTCCACAAAATCCTGCTTTGTGAACTTTGATATGAAGATGCGGTAAAATGTTGTAGAAAATGTTGAACTACAAATCACTGATCTGCAACTGAAATGAAAGAAAAGAAAATAATTCAAATATTTTTTTAGTTGATGCAAGATTGCTCTGCAACCTAGGATGCTCCTGCATTAGACATGTAGGGTTGTTGAAAAAGTGAGTCCCTCACTTTGTTGGGGCTAGAAGAAAACCAAGGTGGTCCACCTTAGCCTGAGAAATCCATGATGAATCTTCTTCTGGTCTTCCTTTCCACTTAACCAAATACTCTTTATAATGCTTGCCTCTAGTGCTGTGTCCAATTCTGCTATCCAAGATCTGTTCTATCTTCTCTAGTTGTTGTTGTGGTAACTGATTCTTTAAACCCTCTTCAATGCTATCACTTGACTCTCCTTCATGATACTGATATAGGTTTGCAATGTTGAGTATAGGTGATATACCGAATGTCTTCGGTAGCTCCACTTCATATGCATTTCCTGAATCAAACTTCTTAAGAGCCTTACATGGTCCAAACTTCTTCATCTTCAACTTGTTGTATGTCTCAATTGGAAATCTCTCCTTTCTTAGATATACCATTACTTCATCTCCAACAATTTTTTTTTTATGTCTCTTCTCATATGCTTTCTCCTTATGCTTACTATTCATTTCTTCCAAATGTTTCATCACCTGATTATGTAGTGTTTCCATGTATCCTAGAAATTCTTCTACCTCAGCACTTCTCTTGTTCTCCATACTAATGTCCCTCAGCTTTGCAACTCCTCTAGATTTTATTCCTATCACAACTTCAAATGGTGTCTTCCCTGTACTTTTACTCAATAAATTATTGTATGCAAACTTTGCTTGTGGTAGAATTAGATCCCAATTTCCTACTTTGTCCCCTACTAAACATCTCAATAAGTTACCCAAAATCCTATTTACCACTTCAGTTTGTCCATCTGTCCGTGGGTGAAATGTTGAATTAAACTTTAGTTCCATCATCTTCTTCCACAATGTCCTCTAGAAATATTCAATGAATCTTGTATCCCTATTTGAAACTATACTCTTAGGTAATCTATGCAATCTCACAGTCTCCTTGAAAAATAGGTCAGCAACATGTATAGCATCATTTTTCTTCTTACAAGGAATAAAATGTGACATATTTGAAAATATATCCACTACTACAAATATAGAATCATATCCCCTCTATGTTCTTGGCAAACCCAATATGAAATCCACGCTTATATCTTCCCAAGGTCTCTCTAGTACTATTAAAGATTTGTACAAACCAGTATTCTGACTACTCCCTTTTGCAACTTGACATACTCTACAACTTTGAACAAATTTTGTTACATCCTTATATATCTGAGGCCAAAAGTAATGTTCACTTACCAAAGCTACTACCTTTGCAATCCAAAAATGTTATGCCAATCCACCACTATGTTTCTTCTTAATCAAATTATCTCTCATTGAGCTCCTAGGTATACACAATTGATTTACTTTGAACAACATATCATCCTAAACGAAATAGTCTAACCACTTTCTTCTATCTATCACAACAGGTTCCTTACACGCTTTGCATGCTTCTGGAAAATCAGGATCCTCTACATACATATGCTTAAGTTCTTCAATACCTACTAATTCTACCCTCATCTCTGTCAATAAATTCCTTCTTTTGCTCAGTGCATCTACAACCTTGTTTGACTTCTCACTCCTATGCTTCAATACAAATGTGTAACTTTGCATGAACTCTACCCATCTCATATGTCTTTGATTCAACTTTCCTTGACTGTTCAAATACTACAAAGCTTGATGATCAGTGTACAAAACAAATTCCTTTGGCAACAAGTAATGTCTCCATTTCTTCAAGGATTGGATTATGGCATAAAACTCATGGTCATAAACTAAATATCTTCTCCTTACATAATTCAACTTCTCACTGAAATATGTCACTGGTCTCCCTCCTTGACTTAACACTGCTCCTATTGCACTTCCACTGGCATCACAATCTACTTGAAATACTTTCTCAAAATATGGTATGCTAATACTAGTTTCTCTATCACCTTCTATTTCAACAATTTAAAACTCTTATTTGCTCCTGATGTCCACTTAAAATATTTCCTGTCACCTCTCATTGTCTCTATCATTGGTGTGCATACTGTACTAAAATTTCTGATGAATTTTCGGTAAAAAATTGCTAGTCCATGAAATGATCTTACCTCTCGAATGTTCACAGGTGTTGACCACTCAACAATTGCTCTAACCTTCTCTAGGTCCTTCTTCCTTCCGCAGAAATCACAAATGCCAAATATATCAATTCTTCTTTCATGAAACTACATTTCTTGATGTTTATCAACAATTTCTCTTCTCTCAATCTCTGCAATACTTGTCTAATATGCCACAAATGTTCCTCCTTTGTCTTACTAAAAATCAAAATATCATCCAAGTATACAATAACACAATTACCCAAGAATTTCTTCAAAACCTCATTCATCAACCTCATGAAAGTACTTAGTGCATTAGTTAATCCAAAAGGCATTACTAACCACTCATACAATCCTCCATTTGTCTTAAATGTAGTTTTCCACTTGTTTGTTAACAATTTTGTCATTGAAAAACACACTCTGAGATTCGCCCAATAGGCAGCAACAAAAGAAAACAACAAATGGAGTAATTGTTGTGATTGCAATGATTATCCTCTGCATTTGAGAGGGGCAGCTCCCTCGTATGATGGGGGTTTTTGTATTTGAGGTACTTTTAACTAGAAAGTACAAAGGTAGCAAAAAGAGAGAAAAAGAGATAAGAATAACAGAGGAAGCAATCTGCTTGTGAGCATAGGCAACACAACACAAACTCCCACAACAGAAAGAAGTGAAATACTAACAACATCAAGGCACAAAGTCCTTCCCAAACACCTACATATCAAGAGCTGAGTAAAAGAGCATATAATCATGAGAAGAGAACTAATTAAACATAGGAGTAACTAGACCATGAGAAGAAATTGCAGACATAAGAATAACAAGTCTTCAATATTTCCCAAATGAAAGAAGTACAAAGCCTCTTTATTCCTCCCTTAAAAAACTCCCAACTCTATAGGAGCATGAAATAAGAAACACTTTCCAGACTGATCGAGTCTCATTCGTGCACCAAAGTGTAAGGGGGATCAGAAACCTGGTTGGCCCAAAAGATACAGAAAATAGAAATATACATCTAGTTACTACACTCCTATAGCTCTCACAGAAGCTCTTGGTGGAATAGCAAAAAGATGCCTTCCAGAGATGACAAAAAGAGTTAAATAGATCTCCTCTCTTGGAAGTCCAAAAGCCCCCAATTTTCTCACAAAGAAATAGGATTAAAAACTAAGAAATTCAAAGAGTCGGGAGTGACTCATGACATTCCATTTTCCCTTTCTCTTTGACTTCATCCACTTATATTTGCTCTTGAAGTAGGAGAAAAGTCCATATGCCGGAATATAAATTTTCTATCTCAGCATGCAAGGAAGTAAGATGTTCACCACAACAATCTTGTAGAAGCACCTAAAAGAAATTTGTAGAATCATCTGTAGAATTGATGCAAATATGGATTCCTTGGTTGCATTCATAGCTTTCTTTTCTTTGCATTCATCTATATTTTATCAACTGTTGACAGTATCTCTCTTAGGACTGGGAATGACACTTGCATCCACTGTCCTGTGTTTCAAAACAAATAGAGAATGTATTCTACCCTTGTGATGTGCCAGCAACCACCATTATTTGTCAAACACTTAGTTGTGCTCATCTCTTTACTCAAATAAATTACAGGTTGAGTAGCTTCTTCAAAACCCACACATATTATCTACAAAACAACTCTTCTACCCAATTTTCCTTTATATTGTTTGTTGTTGATTATTAGGGTAAGGTGGAACTCTTTAGCATAGTAGCCCCCAATTGCGAGACATTGCTTACCATACTAATGAACTTGAAGTCAAAGCAACCAGTTCTTGAGAAGGGAAGACCAATAACAAAAGATGCCTGTGTTTGCCCAATATGAACTTAGATTTAATCCCAATGAGGAATACCGATCTACAAGACAATTTTAAAGCATTCTTTCTATCATGATTTGCACATGCAAGGACCATCCTACAATAGTTATCAACAAAAACTTCTGGGTAGTCTCATGCTGCATTGAAATCCATCAAACTGATAGAGATTGTTCTTTCATTACATAGGAAACTACTCCAGTTAGGTCAATTTGCATGAAATGAAAATAAGGAGTTTATTAAGCGTCAATCCTGATAACTTTCTTCCCACACGATATTGGAATTTTCATCTGATTGGAGACACATAATAGCCGTCTATTCTAGACAAAAGATCCTGAAAACATTTTCATTTTGCTACTTCCAACTCTAATTTTGCCATCTTTATAGCTTGGCCGAAAGAAGCTGGTGAAGTTTGAGAGGCTTGGTAAGAATGGTGAGATTACTGCTAGCTATATTTGCTTTTACAACTTCTAAACATTGAACTGATCCATCTAGTGCATATACGCGATCATTTCATTCAAATGACACTGTTCATTTCTCTCATGTCTTCGTGTTTTGCATGCATGCGCCTCGCTGAGCCTTTACAACCACAATATCTGACATGAATGATTCTTACCTCCTATTTTTAGCATGAAAATCTAAGGAATTGGCAAAGGTCGTGGGATTGATGTTACAATTGCTAGTTATTTCTGCATGAAAGTTTCTAATGCCTTTTCAAAAGTTTCACTTGAACTTATCCTATGATCATGGCATGTAGAATAATGTGCATCCTTTCCTTGAAGTTGCTTTGTCTATTTTGGACAATTCCCAGCCTGAATAACCACCGCATTCAATGCTTTATGCATGATAATTCAGGGTGCTTTAAAAGCTTTTACAACAAATTCATTTTGTACATCTCCTACAGTCCTTGCAATTTACGAGATGACTCTTTTCATCTTCAAAACCTTGAAATTTAAACCAAACGTCCACTTTGTTTGCACGATGGGCATTTTATAACATTTGGCTAAATCTTTCATTATGCTCCTATCGTAGCACAAGCAGGGAGAATGCTAGTGAAGTAGGTAGTGGTATCAAGCATTACACCTAGTAATTGCCTTTTGTTTGAAACTTCAAGCTGCGGCCTGTAATGATTATCACATTTTGTGTGGCTATTCAAAGCATTTTTGATATCTGACAAAATTTGCATTCCATCCACTGTTTCCTCTTCAATAGAGCTGGTAGTGTGCTGGCATTTGATGCTATACCTATCAACTGTACCTTCATGGAAGTATCTAAAGTCACTTCGACAAATCAATTTAAGTGTATATCCCACAGCCTTTGCCTTTTATGAGAAACCTATTGCCATTTTAGGACTGACAGTGTGTTGATGAAGAGCACATAATTTGGCATTGTTACACCATGAGTTGGTGAAGACTTGGCATTACAATCCTTGATTGCACCTGCATGAAAGTTTTAAAAACTTTTTCAATGGATTCATTTGGTGTATATCCTACTGGCTGTGGTCGCTAGCTATAATACCATGCCAATAACAATTGTTTAAACATTTCAAGCTATGGCTTCAATGATGCTTCCTCCTATAACCGGGTTTCAACATACTTTCCACGATGAACAAAGAGAACTGCTTTAAAAAATGTATTGCCGATTGCACTTCTTTTCCTTTGCATATACCTCACGACCTTTGCATACTTGTCTACAAGGCCAATGAGCTATAATATTAGTAGCATTGGTTGTATGTCCATGATCTTGTTGTGCTCTATGCCCCACACTTTGCATGACTATTTACGAGCTTTTCTAACCATACCTTCTAACATAAATCTCATTGTAGATGAGTTATTTTTTTGTTGCAGGCTAGACTTACATTCTCTACTCCAGGCCATGGAATTAATTGGTGCTTCAACATTTTGCAAATATTGAGGAAGAACTGTGGAGTCTAGGCAGCATTAAGGAATAACTATCAGTATATAGTGCACACCAGTGATCTGGATAGCTTTCGGAAGGAACTCGGCAATGTTCTCGTTTGATACTATGTTTGGCTGATTGTCATTCCCCAAAATTGAATTGGTTGATGCTCCTACTATAAGCTTTGCTTGAATCCCTTCATGATTGTACTGATCCATAAACAAAAGTGAGTGCCAAAGACATTAAGGCTCCAGTTCAATCCATTCAAAAAGTTCTCTTCTTTAAAGTGTTTTCAATCAATTATTCACAATAACCCTGAGCTCTAATTAAGCCTTCTTTACCAGTATCAACAATGATCTTGGAGAAATCTGCATAAATAATTGTTGCCCCAAGATTATGGAATTTTGCCAGCAGTAGAGCAAATACTTTCTACGTAACCTTTTGCAGAACTTGATGCAAAGCTGGATCATGTAGTTTTGACTAAGGACTGCAAAACCAACAGTCTAGATGCTACAACAAAGCATCTTATTGCCCCACACCTCCATTTGCATCTAGCTCGAAACCCAATAATGCTCCTCCTTCCATTTTATTCTCTTGGTTGCTCTTCAATAGAGAACTCATTGCAAGAAGATGAATATTCAATTCCACTGAGACCATCATCATACTGATCAAACTTCTCCATGTACCATAGCAGTACAAACATATGCCCAGACATCTTTGCCGAATGACATGTCATCAGTTGCAATTGAATCCCTGTACACCTGAAGTACAAACTTTGAGTTCAAATCTTTCGACATCCTTCTGTAGTTTTTATGACCAAAATGAAAACCATTGCAATTGAATATTGCTCCAAGGTAGTGACCATCAGTGAATACCACAGCTTGTTTGACTTCTACCAAAGGAGACAAACATTACACATAAGTTTTGGTTTTGGCAATATGTGAAGATAAACAAAATTTTAAAATTTCCAAGTTTAAAATTTTAGTGCAACACCACTCATCTCCTTCTCTGATCCTAATCTAATGGTATCCACTCTTAAAGTCTATCTTTGTGAAATATTTTGCTCCACTCAAATAGTCCATGATGTCATCCATCCTTGGCAATGGGAATCTATACTTAACTGTAATCTTGTTGATTTCTCTAAAGTTTGTACACATCCTCCATTCTCTATCTTTTTTCGGTGCTAGTACTGCAGGTATCACACATGGGCTCACACTTTTTCTGATCAATCCTTTTCTCAATAGCTCCTGCATTTGTCTATTTAGCTCCGCATTTTATGTTGGTGTCATCTGATGTGCTACTTTGTTAGGTAAACTTTCTCTAGGTACAAGCTCCATATGATGACTGATCCTCCAAATTGGTGGAAATCCTTTAGGCACATTATCTGATATGATATCTTGGTACTCTGTCAACAATTCAGTTATTTCCTATGGCAGTGGCTCTTCTATTGGATTTAGACCGGACAACTTAGAGGGGGGGTGAACCAGTTGTCCCAAATCTTTAACACTTGCAACTATTTCTTTATCACACAAAATTGATTAATGATATAAACATCTAAAGCATGAATCAACAACACATGAGCAAAAATAGATGAACACAAAACACCAGGATTTTTATGTAGAAACCCGGTTAAGGGAAAACCATGGTGGGGGTTAACCCACAAAGATTTGTACCCTGTTAAAAGTACTTTAGAAAAATAGAAGGCACATGCCTTTGCATGCACTGCCTAGAGCTCACTGCCTACAGAATTTATTTTGGAACAAAAAGAATTAACTGAGAAATAACATCTACTTCACACCTAGTTTAGTTTCATTGAATGCTCACAAAACTTATGCTTTTCCCCAAACACTTCTTCTCTAACTCTTAATCAAAATGACTCTTGTTCTTCTACTTCTCTTCTGCTCTGCTCTGCCTTAGATCCTTTCTTCAGATTATATTGTTTTCACACAAGGATGATTTTCCACAACTCATCAACAAATATTTATACACTTCATCAACCTTGGAATGAACATCAAGGTCAGCACTACAAACATCTAACTTAATGTGAATCCCTAAGCTGTCAGCCAAACATAACTGGGACTCAAATCTTCCTTGATCAACACACCACGCTTCATAGAATTGCTCTTAGATCATCTGCAACATGCTTGAATCATCCAGTCGGCCAGGACTAGGAAGAACAACAACACCAAGAAGAAAATCTTTATTGACAAGCTCAAACTTCAATATGGACCTCCAACATAGCAGTCACATGATCCAAAGACTTCCACAGGCACATTAAATTCAACAAAAACATCCGTACTCCTCCAAATTATACGAATCACTTGCATCTTCCTCTGGAACCTCAAGAACACTATCTGCCATGACTGTCACATTAGAAAGATTGCTTATGGACCTCCAAACCACAAATCACTTGAATGGATGATATACATTGACTTTCCAAACTTGCCTTTAGATCTGTAGATCATCATTTGACATATCTGAAACAATCTAGACCTCTTTTCTGTCACTCTATCTGTTCTGAATATTGTAGGAATCAGTTCTACTCAGATGGTCATAACTTCTTCAGATCTTAATGTGAACCTCTCAAATCTTAACTGGAGCTTCTTCAGACAAACCTCTTCATAGCCATTTGGTCCGCATACATTGATCTTCATTAATTTTCTCAATATCCTCAACAATCCGGTCTTCTATACAAGTAGCAAATTAGGATATAGTTGACACCAATGACAATAGGAATATGTTGTCATTGGTGTCATCAATGACAACACTGCTTAAGCACATATTTGCAACAATCTCCCCCTTTGTCATTGATGGAAACATATGATGTGAAAAATTAAATTTAACCATCAAGACAAGAATTTCTCCCCCTTTCTCTTCTCACTTTTGCAAATACTTTCTTCATTGCTCCCCCTTTCATTAGCAACTAGTTTTTCACATGAACTTCTCTCCTCCTTTGACATCAATGGCAAAGGACACATATTTGCAATCTTTTCTCCCTCTTTTTGTTTCAGACTGATCTCCAAAATTTGCATACTAACTACTCCCCCTGAGTAGTATCTCCTTAACATCAATCTAGATCATAAGATATGACTGTGAATTCCACCTAATTGATGCACCTTAGTGCATCTTAGTTCTGATCAGGAGGGGTAATAACCCATAACTTTCTCTGAGATACTCAAAAGTATCCTTGGGAAGAGGCTTATTGAAGATATCCACAATCTGATCTTTTGAAGACACAAAATCCAACTTGACTTCATTCTCATTTACCTTCTCTCTCAAGAAATGAAACTTGATAGATATATGCTTTGTCTTTGAATGCAACATCAGATTCTTTGAGATGCTTATTGCACTTGAATTATCACAGAAGATTGTGACTGGCTCCTCAAACATAATTCTGATGTCTTTCAACATTTACTTCATCCACAAAACTTGAGTACAATTATTTACTGCTACTATATACTCTACCTTTGCAGTAGATAGAGATATTGCCTCTTGCTTTTTGCTCATCCAAGAGACCAATCTTCTTCCCAAGAAGAATGCATCACCACTAGTACTTTTTCTATCATCCACATCTCCTGCCCAATCAGCATCTGTATATGCATGAAGAGTGAAGTCATTATCCTTTGGATACCACAATCCATAATCAATTGTCCCCTTAAGATATCTAAAAATTCTTTTGATTGCCACAACATGGGATTCTTTTGGATAAGCTTGAAATCTAGCAACAAGTCCAACTGCACTCATGATGTTAGGTCAGGTTTGAGTCAGATAGAGCAATCCTCCAATCATTGATCTATACCTTTTCTGATTTGCCTTGGGGGAGTCATCATCCTTACTTAACTTGCATCCGGTTACCATAGGTGTACCTACTGGCTTTGAGTATTCCATTCCAAACTTCTTCAACAATTCTTTCACATACTTGGACTAAGATATGAAGATACCTTTATCTGTCCGAACTAGTTGTAGACCTAGGAAGAAATTCATCTCACCAAACATTGACATCTCAAATTCACTTTTCCTCTGATCAGAAAATGCTTTGCACATACATTCATTTCCACCAAAAATGATATCATCAACAACAACCTCAACAATCAGGATGTCCTCATGATTAATCTTGAAGTAAATATTACAATCAATAGTACCTTTGTTAAATCCTATCTTAAGCAAATATTTATCCAATCTTGCATATCAAGCTCTTGGGGCTTGCTTGAGTCCATACAAAGCTTTTCTTAGTCTGTAGACCATATTTCTCTGATCAGATAACTAAAAACCTTCCATTTGTTCAATGTAGACTTCTTCCTCCAACTCTTCAATTAGGAATGCTGATTTGACATCCATCTGATACACTTTAAAATATTTGAAAGCAACAAATGCAAGAAATAATCTAACTACTATTCTTGCCACTAGAGCAAAAGTTTCTTCAAAATCAATTCCTTCCACTTGAGAATAGCCTTTGCATACCAACCTTGCTTTGTTTCTTACAACTTCACCATCTTCATTTAGTTTATTCTAGAAGACCCATTTGGTTCCAATCACATTTTTATCCTCAGGTCTAGGAACAATATCCCAAGTGTGGTTCTTTTCAATTTGCATCAATTCTTCTTCCATTGCTTTTACTTAGTTTTCATTATTGCAGGCTTCACTTATTGATTTAGGTTCAATCTTTGAAATTAAACAAATCTCCTCTTGATCTTCAAAATTTTTTCTCCTAGTTCAAACATCTTTACTCTTATCTCCTATGATCTGGTCTTCAAGATGAATTAGTCTTACATACATGGGAGTTTTGGGAATTGTTTGAACTTCTATTTCTTGAGCTTGTTCCTCAACATATGTATTATCCTATTGAGTTCCTAGAGTTTCTGAATCAATCTGGATCTAAGTCTAGGATTGAACTTCCCTTCCTTGACTTGGATTTTCATCTTGATCATCTAAATCATATCCGCAAGACCTGACATCTCCTTCTTTGCTCTCATCAACTTTGACATTAGCACTTTCAACAATCTTTTTCAACCTCTTGTTAAAGTACCGATAAGCTTTGCTTTGAGTAGAGTAACCCAGAAAAATTCCTTCATCACTTCTTGCTTCAAACTTGCCTAGATCCTCATCTCTTTTGATATAGCACTTACTGCCAAAAACTCTGAAATATCTTATAGTAGGAGGATGACCAAACCAGAGTTCATAAGGAGTCTTACCAAAATTGCCTTTGATCTACACCTGATTAAGAGTGTAGACAACAGTACTTACAACTTCTCTCCAATAAACTTGTGGAACATTTATTTCCATCATCATGGTCCTGGCAGCTTCTTGAATGGTCTGGTTCTTTCTTTCTACAACTCCATTTTGCTGAGGATGTTGTTATATGGAGCCTAATCAGATTCGGAGGTTATATTTACCCCACTTTTATCGGTGCGATTTCCCCCCAAATTCCTACGGGGTCAAGGGGCAGCACCCCTTGCGGGGTCCAGGGGCAGCGCCCCTGGCGCGTTCCCTGTCGCGATACAGGGCGGGGTCGAGGGGCAACGCCCCTGAAACCTCACACGGTTTTTTATTATTTTATAATGCACCGGGAGTTAATTTTTTCATTGACCGACATAAGAAAACCCTATTTTGTAACCGACAAAAAGCTTGATAAAAAGCAGCTAAGGGTTAGGGTTTTGATATTGTATTGTAGCATTTTGCAGCGGTATTGAGTTGCAGGGATTGCTGATTGTAATCGGTTTGATTTACTGGATAATAATATTGGACTCTCTGTTTGGTGGATGTAGCCCGAGTTTGGGTGAACCACGTTAAAAATTGTCTCTCGCTATTATTATTTCTGTGTATTTCCATTTCTCTGTTTACTCTTTATTTGCATTTAATTGATACTTCTGCCGGCTAACCCTAACAAGTGGTATCAGAGCGGGTTGTGTTCGATTATCGTCTACAGGAAAGTCTCAGGTTGAGTGGGAGCAATGGCGGACGAGGGTAAAACGAAGGTTGATAAATTCAATGGGCAGAACTATCAATTATGGAAGATGCAGATGGAGGATTACCTCTATCAAAAGGATTTATGGAGGCCGTTGGAAGGAGTAGCCAAGAAACCGGCAACAATGTCTGATGAGGATTGGAATCTTCTTGACAGAAAGGCACTAGGAACCATTCGGTTGTGCCTGGCACCGTCGGTGGCATTCAGTATAACAGAAGCGAAGACAACAGATGGTTTGATGAAAGCTTTGGCAAAATTGTATGAAAAACCCTCAGCCTCAAATAAGGTATTTCTCATGAAGCAGTTGTTTAATTTGAAAATGGTTGAAGGTGGATCTGTGACAGGTCATTTAAATGAATTTAATACGATTGTCAGTCAATTGACTTCTGTAAATGTAAAATTTGATGAAGAAGTTAGAGCTCTCTTGATATTATGTTCATTGCCTGAAAGCTGGGATAGTTTGGTAATGGCGGTTAGTAACTCTCTTTCTGGTTCAAATACCCTAAAATTTGATGATGTTGTTGGTGTTATTCTGAGTGAGGAAATTCGTAAGAAAAGCTCAGGTGGATCCAAATCAGGTAGTGTTTTGAGTGCAGAAAGTAGGGGCAGATCAAAGGAGAGAGGAAAAGGTTCTGGAGGTCATGGGAAGTTACGAGGAAAATCAAAGGACAAAAGATCCCAAACCAGAGGATAGAAGGATTGCTGGTACTATGGAAAACCAGGTCATCTGAAGAAAGATTGCTGGTCTCGGAAGAATAAAGAAGGAGACAAACAAGAAGGCAATAAGGAAGCAAATGTGGTAAGCAATAAGTTTGAAGATGATGCTTTGATTCTTTCCCTAGATAATGCTGATGATTCATGGGTTTTAGATTCAGGGGCCTCATTTCATGCTACGCCCCATAGAAGTTATTTCCTTGATTATGTCCAAGGGGATTTTGGGCTAGTTTATTTGGGAGATAATGAACCCTGTCAGATTGTTGGAAAGGGAAGAATCAAGATTAAGTTGCAGAATGGGAATCATTGGCTACTACAAGAGGTAAGGCATGTTCCAAGGCTCAGTAGGAATTTAATTTCAGCGGGACAGCTAACTGAACAAGGTTGCACTGTTACATTTACTGATAAAAATTGGAAGGTTTCAAAAGGTGCCTTAGTAGTAGCAAAAGGTGTGAAAGTAGGCACCTTATATCTTTGTACAGGTCATACTGTTCCTTCTACTTTAGCTGTTACAGAGAAAAAACAAACAGGTTCAGGAACAGTTGCTACAGGTTTGCAAGAAGAGACTGGAAAAGTTGCTGCAGGTTCTGAGACAACACTGTGGCATAACAGACTTGGGCATATGAGTGAAAAAGGTATGAAGGTACTTCATTCTAAGAAAGTTTTACTAGGTCTGAAATGTATTAATATGGATTTATGTGAAAGTTGTGTGTATGGAAAACAAAAGAGAGTCAATTTTCTCAAGGATGGGAAGCAAAAGAAAAATGAAAAATTGGAGCTTGTGCATACAGATGTATGGGGACCAGCTCAGGTATCTTCTCTCGGTGGCTCTCGGTATTATGTTACATTCATAGATGATGCAACTAGGAAGGTCTAGATTTATTTCGTTAGACAGAAATCTGATGTATTTGAAACATTTAAGAAATGGAGAAGCTTGGTTAAGAATGAGACGGGTAAAAGATTAAAATGTCTCAGATCTGATAATGGCGGTGAGTATTGCAGCAAAGAATTTGAAGATTATTGTTCCCTTAATGGAATTCGCAGGCAGAAAACGGTTCCAGGGACTCCACAGGAAAATGGAGTGGCTGAACGCATGAATAGGACAATAATGGAGCGTGCAAGGACCATGAGATTGCATGCTGGGCTACCTTTACACATGTGGGCAGAGGCTGTCAACACTGCTGTATATTTAATTAACAGAGGTCCTTCAGTTCCTTTAGGCTGTGGTATTCCAGAGGAAGCATGGACAGGCAAGAAGGTGAGTTATTCTTTTCTGAAAACCTTCGGCTGTGAAGCATTTGCACATATAGATTCTAAAAATAGAACCAAGCTGGATGCGAAATCAAAAAAATGTACCTTCGTTGGATATGGCATTGATGAATTTGGTTATAGGCTTTGGGATTTTGAAAATCAAAAAATTGTGAGAAGTAGGGATGTTATATTCAATGAGAAGGTGTTGTACAAAGATCAGTTGCAGCAGCATGAGAAGAAAGAAAAGGATTATGTGGTGCTGGACGATACTCCAAATAGTGATGTTCCATTGGTTCCTCATGCTCCGCAACAGCAACCAGAAATACCACAAACTCCAGTGAATGTTAGACGGTCAACAAGCATTAGCAGACCTCCTGAAAGGTTTTCTCCCTCTTTGTATTCTATTTTGTTAACAGATGCTGGTGAACCCGAAGGGTATGATGAAGCTATGCAGGTGGATACACAGGTTCAGTGGGAGCTTGCAATGAAAGGAGAAATGGACTTCTTGCTGAAAAATCAGACTTGGGAATTATGTACGTTACCTATAGGTAAAAAGGCTTTACCAAATAAATGGGTTTACAGGCTGAAAGAGGAAGATGGAGGTAAGAAAAGATTTAAGGCCAGGTTAGTTGTAAAAGGATTTGCACAGAAAAAGGGCATTGATTTTGATGAGATATTTTCTCCGGTTGTCAAGATGACTTCTATTCGTACTATTTTAAGTATTGTGGCTGCTGAAGATTTACATTTGGATCAGCTAGATGTTAAAACTGCCTTTCTCCATGGTGATTTGGAGGAGGAGATCTATATGGAACAGCCCCAAGGTTTTGAGGTCAAAGGTAAGGAGAAACTAGTGTGCAGATTGAAGAAGAGATTGTATGGCCTGAAACAAGCACATCGGCAATGGTATTTGAAATTTGACAGTTTTATGGCTGAGCAAGGCTATAGTAGGTGTAATTCTGACCATTGTGTTTATTTTAAGAGATTAGATAATGACAGCTACATTATTTTATGTTTATATGTTGATGACATGCTTGTAGCTGGGTCTAACATGGATCACATAAAAGAGTTAAAACAGCAGTTGGCACAATCATTTGATATGAAGGATTTGGGGGCAGCAAAACAAATCCTTGTTATGAAAATTTGCAGAGATAGGCTGAACAGAAAATTGACTCTATCTCAGGCTACTTATGTTGAAAAGGTGTTGCAGAGATTCCACATGGAGAATGCAAAAGCTGTCAGCACACCTTTGCCTAGTCATTTGACATTGACTAAGGACATGTGTCCTAAGACACAAGAAGAGGAAGAGAAAATATCCAAGGTACCATATGCTTCAGCTGTAGGCAGTTTAATGTATGCCATGGTATGCATGAGACCGGATATTGCACATGCTGTAGGAGTCGTTAGCAGGTATATGAGTCATCCCAGATTAGAGCATTGGAATGCGGTAAAATGGATTCTCATGTATTTGAGAGGTACATCCAATATACACTTATGTTTTGGGGGCTCTAATACTGATTTAGCAGGTTATGTAGACTCAGATTTGGCAGGAGATATTGATACTAGGCGGAGTACTACAGGTTATGTCTTTACTGTAGGTGGAACAGCGGTAAGTTGGATTTCCAGGTTGCAAAAGGTGGTTGCTTTATCCACCACAGAGGCAGAATATGTAGCTGCAATAGAGGCAAGCAAGGAGATGATATGGCTACAATCTTTCATGAATGAATTGGGCACACAACAGGTTAACAGTTATTTGTTTACAGACAGCTAGAGTGCCATACATCTTGCAAAGAATTCTGCCTTGCATTCAAAGACCAAACATATACAGTTGAGGTATCACTTCATTCGGTCGGTGTTGGATGATGGACAGTTACAGCTGGCAAAGATACATACAGATGACAATCCAGCAGATATGTTTACAAAGGTAGTGACAAGGGAGAAGCTGAGCTCCTCTTCAGCTTCGGTTGGTCTTCTAGATTGAACACAACAAAAATAGAACAGCAGAGTCTAGGGTGCTTATTTCCAGTGGGAGCTACAGGGTCAGTGGTGTTATGATCAGTCTCCAAGTGGGAGATGATATGGTGTGGAGTCTGATCAGTCTCCAAGTGGGAGATTATTGTTATATGGAGCCTAATCAGACTCAGAGGTTATATTTACCCCACTTTTATCGGCGCGATTTCCCCCCAAATTCCTACGGGGTCAAGGGGCAGCGCCCCTTGCGGGGGTTTGGGGGCAGCACCCCCAAGACAGGGTCAAGGGGCAGCGCCCCTTGCGGGGTCCAGGGGCAGTGCCCCTGGCGCGTTCCCTGTCGCGATACAGGGCGGGGTCGAGGGGCAGCGCCCCCGTGGGGGCTCGAGGGCAACGCCCCCGAAACCTCACACGGTTTTTTATTATTTTATAATGCACCGGGAGTTAATTTTTTCATTGACCGACATAAGAAAACCCTATTTTGTAACCGACAAAAAGCTTGATAAAAAGCGGCTAAGGGTTAGGGTTTTGATATTGTATTGTAGCATTTTACATCGGTATTGAGTTGCAGGGATTGCTGATTGTAATCGGTTTGATTTACTGGATAATAATATTGGATTCTCTGTTTGGTGGATGTAGCCCGAGTTTGGGTGAACCACGTTAAAAATTGTCTCTCGCTATTATTATTTCTGTGTATTTCCATTTCTCTGTTTACTCTTTATTTGCATTTAATTGATATCTTCTGCCGGCTAACCCTAACAGAGGAGTCCTAGGAGTAGGTAACTGTCTTTTATTCCATGCATTTCAAATAATGTATCAAAGTCACCAGAGGTAAACTCTCCACCTCTGTCAGATCTCAGACACTTTATCTTCACACCAACCTCATTTTCAACCATAACTTTGAACACCTTGAATTTGTTAAGAGCTTCTAATTTTTCTTTTAAGAAAGTTACCCACATCATTTGAGAGTAATCATCAATCAACAACATAAAATATCTATCTCCTTGTACACTCCTAATTCTAGCAGGACCACATAGATCAGTATGCACAAGTTCCAATCACCCACTTGAAAATTGTTCTTTACTTTTGAATAATGTTTTGTTTTTTTTACCCAATTGACATTCTCTACACAAGCTATTAGGTTTAACAAGTCTTGGAAGATCTCTCACAACCTAAGTAGAACTTATCTTAACAATGTTATCAAAATTCACATGACACATTCTCCTATGCCACAACTAGCTTTGATCTGTCTGAGCAATTAAACAACTTTTACCAAAACTACTTAGTTGAAAGATGTTACCTCTAGTTTGTGTACCAGATGCAATTTTAGTTCTGGAGCTTTCCAGGATTTTGCATTTGCCATCCTTGAATTGGAGATCATAACCCTTGTCAACCAACTTTCCAACACTGAGAAGATTATGCTTTAGCCCTTCCACATACAGAACATCATTGGTGTTATTCTTACCATCAAAAGAGATGGATCCTCTACCACAGATTCTACAAACTGAGTTATCTCCAAATTTTACAAGCCCACCTTCATATTTTTCAAGACTTATAAACTTACTTTAATCACCGGTCATATGATGAGAACATCCATTATCAACCACCCATTCATCCTTTTCAACAACCTGAGCAGCCAAGATACTTTCCACATTTTCATAGCTAGCAGATTCAGTAGACATCGGATCTTCTTCTTTGATAGCAATGAACACACAATCATTTTCAATGGAACCTCCGTGATCAGATTCATCATTTGTGACTCCTTCTCCAGCTTCTTAGACATAGTAACATTTCTTCTGACCTTTATATCTATTAGGGTTTGGTTTTGAAAATCTCTCCGGACATCTTGAGGCAAAATGACCAATCTTATTACAAGAAAAATATTTGAGTGGCAACTTTCCTTCATACTTATTGGATCCTCTTGGCATTCTTTTTGCAATAAGAGCTTCAAGATCTGTAGTCTCAATTTCATCATCTTTAAGATCCTTCCTTGCCTTCACAAATCTGTTTGATCTTATTGAAGAGCTTTCACTTGGATAATATCTTTGTTTTCCATATACACTGGCCTTGAATGCAAATTCAGACTTAGGAAGAGAATCACCAAATTCACTTAATTCAAAAGCTAAAATTTTGCCAACCAGGTGATCTCTTGTAACTTCTGAGACAGTCATGATCTCCTCTATAGTAGAAACCTTATGTTTGTATGAATTAGGCAAAGATTTGAGCACTTTTGCCACAATCTCTAATTCTTCCAAAGTTTTGCTAGCACACCTAATACCACACACAAGTTCATTTATATTTTGCATGTAGATTGTGATGTTTTCATCTTCACTCATCCTCAGATTTTTAAAATTTCCTCTCAGACTTTGTAGTTTGGCACATTTGAAATATTCGTCGCCTTCATACAGATTCTCCAATTTCTTCTAGATTTCATGAGCAATTTTTAGTCCAAAAATATTTGTCATTTCTGAATTAGTCAGGGCACTCAACAAGGCTTCTTTAGCTCGAAGGTTATTTTCAGCATCCTTGAGTTCATCTGGAGTTGATAGACCTTTCTCTGGAGGATTATATTCTTCCTTAGTTATCACCTAATAAGAATCACCCATGCATTGCAAATGGCACTCCATGCGACTCTTCCAAATAGAGTAATTCATGCCATCAAATCTCAGACTATCCTTTTTATAGGTCGACATCCTGGATCTCCTCGGGTAGTTAAGCTCCTTTTAGAAGAACTTGGCTCTGATACCAATTGTTGAATTTAGACTGGACAATTGAGAGGAGGGGTGAATCAGTTGTCCCAAATCTTTAACACTTGCAACTATTTCTTTATCACACAAAACTGATTAATGATATAAACATCTAAAGCATGAATCAACACATGAGCAAAAATATATGAACACAAAACACCAGGATTTTTACGTGGAAATCCGGTTAAGGGAAAACCAAGGTGGGGGTTAACCCACAAAGATTTGTACCCTGTTAAAAGTACTTTAGAAAAATAGAAGGCACATGCCTTTAGGTACACTGCCTAGAGCTCACTACTCAAAAGAGAGGCTCACTGCCTACATAATTTATTTTGGAACAGAGAGAATTAACTGAGAAATAACATCTACTTCATGTCTGGTTCAGTTTCATTGAATGCTCACAAAACTTATGCTTTGCCTCAAACACTTCTTCTCTAACTCTTCATCAAAATGGCTCTTGTTCTTCTGCTTCTCTTTTGGCCTTAGATCCTTTCTTCAGATTATATTGTTTTCACACAAGGATGATTTTCCACAACTCATCAACAAATATTTATACACTTCATCAACCTTGGAATGAACATCAAGGTCAGCACTACAAACATCTAACTTAATGCAAATCCCTAAGCTGTTGGCCAAACATAACTGGGACTCAAATCTTCCTTGGTCAACATGCCACGCTTCATAGAATTACTCTTAGATCATCCGCAACATGCTTGAATCATCTGGTTGGCTAGGATTGGGAAGAACAACAACACCAAGAAGAAAATCTTCATTAACAAGCTCAAACTTCAATGTGGACCTCCAACATAGTAGTTACACGTTCCAGAGACTTCCACAAGCACATTGAATTCAACAAAAACATCTACACTCCTCCAAATCATCCAAATCACTTGCATCTTCCTCCGGAACCTCAAGAACACTATCTACCATGACTGTCACATTAAAAAGATTGCTTGCGGACCTCCAAACCATGAACCACTTGAATGGATGATACACATTGACTTCCCAAACCTGCCTTTAGATCCGTAGATCATCATTTGACATATTTGGAACAATCCGGACCTCTTTTCTATCACTTTATCTCTTCTGAATATTGCAGGAACCGATTCTACTTAGATGGTCATAACTTCTTTAGATCTTAATGCGAACCTCTCAAATCTTAACTGGAGCTTCTTCAGACAAACCTCTTCATAGCCATCTGGTCCACATACATTGATCTTCATTAATTTTCTCAATATCCTCAACAATTTGGTCTTCTATACAGGCAGCAAATTAGGATACAATAAACACCAATGACAACAGGAATATGTTGACATCAATGACAACACTGCTTAAGCACATATTTGCAACATGTTCTTCTTTTGTTGTTGTGTTTTCTACACTTAGGATTCCATACTTCTTTGGAATCAAAGAAAAACACATATTTTCATGCCTCACTCCTTCTAAAAATTTTCTTTCATCAACCAAATAGATTCTAGCATTCCCACATACTTCACTTTTAGGTTCATCTTCCAAATGTATCAAGATATGTTTCTTCCCATTTGATGTTATAGTATAAGTATTCTTCCTTCCATCATGTATTGCCTTTCTATCATACTGCCATGGTCTCCCCAACAATATATGACATACATCCATCAACATAATATCACACAATACTTCATCAACATAAGATCCTATATGAATTTCACCAAACATTATTCACTCACCAGTACCTTGTGTTCAACTTGAATCCATGCTGTCTTATAGGGATTTGGATGTTTCAACATTTACCTCCTAATTTGCATTTTGTCTAGAACAAACTTTTCCTTTGCGGTGGCTCCTCAGTTGTCTCTGTGTCACAACTCAATATTTTTGAAATTTGAAATTATGATGTGTTGTAAGAATTGTTTTTTTTTGAATTTTTATCTTATTTTTGAATTTTAAATTTTGAAACCCTTTTACTTGTGCTTTAACTTGACCCTGGGAGTCCTAACTAGGTTAAAATCAACCCTGGGTTATACCCCATGGGTCTAGGGACCCTTTTGACTAGAATAACCTTGGGATAACCTTCATATGGTCACTTTAACTTCACAGTAAAGTTAAGTGACGAATTTGGAGGCATAGGAAAAATAAGATGAGTAGAATCAACACTCAGGCCCATTTCCAAGTCATGGAATGACTCCATGATCCACCAATAATGGAGTGGGTTGTCTTTTTGTTCCTCACTTTTGGTGGGAGTCCCCCATGAAGAGGGTGGTGTGTCATTCACTCCCTCTTTATTTCTATTTTACTTATTTTATTTTATTCCTCCATGTGTTGGAAAAGGACTATGGTGGGGGACCTCATGAGTGGGTTTATGTTTTTTATTCCCACTTGGGATAGTGGAAAAGGAGTGGGTTTATTTTTTATTCCCACTTGGGATAGTGGAAAAGGAGTGGGGTTATTTAAATATTACAATCTTAAAAAAATTCATAAATATTACAATCTTTAATTCATTTTTGTCCTCCACTCCCCCATGAGTTGAATTAAAAATTCAACTTGTCATAATCCACTTTTCCCAAAAAAAATGAATCTTTAATTCATTTTTATTTTCACTTGTGAATTTAAAATTCACAAATAATGTGATCCCTTGATCTCAACTCTTGATCCTCACCTTCCATTCCTTGTTCAGAAAATCTATAAATAAGACCCTTCTCTAAGCAATTAAAGAAGACTGGATTTTTGTAGGGGAACTTCATTCTTGCAGGGGGACTTCATTCTTGCATTCTTATCATGCCTAATTTCCTCTAGGAAATCTTCTTCTGGCATCCTCATAATGCCCAATTCCTTCTCTATTCTCCTCTTCATAGCCTCATAATGCCGAAATTATTCTAGCCATCCTATATCCTCCATTCATTATCCCTTGCTTGTGATCATAGAGAGATTGTTTTGTTTTTGAGAAGGGAGATTTAGAGAGGAGGCTGGAAAGGAACTCTACATCAACTTCTTCCATTAAAGGGCTTTTTAAGGTTGGATTTCATGGCTTTTCCTTTGTATTTCTATTTGTTGCATGAAGGATGTGTAAAAATTATTTATTTGCTTGTGTTGTAAATTTTGTTATTGGGATGTTGACAGAGCTTCTTCCACTTGGGAGAAATACTCATCAAGTGTGGGGTAGGGGAGGAGTGATCCTCCTCGAGTGCATGCCTTGTTTCTTTTGGGATGTTGAAAGCCTTGAGGGCATTTGTGTGACTTTGAGAAATTGTGTTATTTGGCTTGAAAATCAAAATATGAACTCCTTGGAATCTTTGTTGGCAAATTGGCTTGAGGCCATGAGAAGGAAACTGTGTTGAAATTTAATTGAAGGGTGACACTTTAGAGTTGAGTGTGTCCACTCTTCTACCCCTCTTTAAACTCACAGTGGATGAGTTTTGTGTTGTGTAAATATCTATGGGTGTATTTGTGTTTTGGTGTGTTGTGTTTATCTTGTTGTGAAGTGGTGTTGAATCCCCTATGTGTGTGGATGATCTTCCTAGCTCGGGGATGACCCTCTTGCGGGTCTACGGTAGGGAGGAGAGCAGCTTGTGTGGTGTTTTCTTCCCTTGTGTGTCATGCAGGTTTTCATAGAGCTTAAAGTGGAGTTGAAGAGTTTTTCTATTTTGGAAAATATTTTATTTTCCTTTACTCTTAAGGGAGCTTGGTCTTTTAATAGCTTCATCCTTGTTGATTTTACAAGAGGGGAACATTCTCTCTCTTTTGTTGTATAATTTGGTATTTTAGAGTTGTGAGAAAATCCTCCCTTAATGTGTTGTTAGTTGTGATTTTACAGTTCATTAAATTTTACCATTTAGAAATGAGAAGAGGAAAGGAAAATTTGTTTTTAATAGAATATTAAAATTGTCTAGTTCCTTCTTCTCCTACTTGCAAAGTTGAGAGTTAGTTGATGTCTTAATTAAATTTGTAAAAGTATTATTTCTGTGCAAGCTTAGTAGAAATATTAGTTTTAAATTTTGTTATAAGTCAAGTTGTAATTTTGTTACCATGAAAGAAATAAAATTTGGGTTGCAGTATTGCTTTTGAAATTACCGCCACCTTGACGGTCTCTTCCGAGGATGGGGACCATTTCACTATTCACTATTCACTTTCACTATTCACTATTTACTATTCATTTTCCACTAATCACTATTCATTTTTACTATTCACTATTTACTTTTACTATTCACTTTTCACTATTCATTTGAAGGCAAACTATATGTAGTTTAAAACATTTGACTTGAAATAGAAATTTTAATCGAGGAAAGTGGGATTTATTTATGCATAATGTATAATACGAATTGAATAGATGTTTAAACTCAGAGTTGCAATTCAGAAATATATTATTTATACAATTATAATTTAAAAAGAGCATAGGTAAATATATTTTAATTTTAAGAAAAAGTTTCTCAGAAGTTTTAACGATTATCCCAAATTAAATGATAGGAAAATGAAGAGGAAAGTATTATCCCTTCATTTACAAAGGACACTGAAAATAAACACAAACAAGCCATCACAGGCATTCCATGAGTGGCCATTTTAAACTCAACTGTTATTATGCAAGTTTTTCCTTTGTCATTAGATAGGTAAACCTTATAAATAAACCTCCAAACTCAAACATTCGTAGTGTTCGGTATTTATGGTACCTCTGTGTCACGTTTACGGGTAATGCCATCGCATTGAACCAAGTACCTCGCGCCTAACATAGCTGCAATAATGACGTCTGGGCACCGTCCCTCTAAATCGTCGGGGAGTAATAAGGAACATGTCTAAGTTGAATCCATAGGAAGGGAAAATCTACTCGGATACTTGACTAAAAAAATTAAGAAAAAGAAAAAAATGAGACTATCAACAATTGTTGTAGGACGATCAACGGGAAGACCTCAACGGGGAAATATGTGTGATAGGTAAATTATTCACATTTGAAAACTTAAACGCCAAACACTCTCGGGAGGTGTGTTTGCAAAACTAGTTTCTTAGGAATTTCGTCTCTATATCACTTGAGTGAATGGGCAGTTGGCAAAGAACTGTGTACCAACCACAGTTACATAAAACATAGTGCAAGACAGAACTACATGTTCGCATTCGTTGTGTAGATCGCATCCGTAGAGGGCCTTGATCCCGTGGATACAGGGTATGTAGGTGGTCTGGATGGTGAAGGATGCCCCCAGTACTCAGGTCCCTCAGATATAGGGTACTCTTTAATAATCAACTTCATAATCTCGATCTCTAGTTAAAAGGTTATCTAGGTAACTCAAGAACTCTCCTAGTACTCAGAAGAAACCCCGGGGTGGATTACTTGTATCCGGCGTTGCCGTAAACTGAGGTGAGTACAAGTTGATGTTATGTGTTCCCTGGTCGACATCTTCAGCACAGTGTCTGGGCAGACTGTGGTCCCCAGGAAGTGACTCTTGAATCTATATTGGTTCCGAGGGAGTCAGAAGTCTCTGGCCAGAGCATAATGATTCCTGTCCTATTTAGCCTGGTTGGTTGTTGTGTTTACTTATCCCGTATTGGATAGAGTATTGGTCTGTTTGACCACTAGGCCTTTTGGCCACTATTTGTTCTACCCGAATCAGGTAGCGATAAGGTCCGTTTGACCTGGTTCCGTATGAACCTATTTGTTTGTTCTACCTAAATCAAGTAGTGAAGGTCTGTTTGACCTGGTTCCGTATGAACCTATTTGCCCAAAGGATAGAAGAGCCCGGGTTGGCTTCAGAATGTTCCACTTTGAACATATGGCCCATTTTGGCCGAAATTAATGTTTCATTTTGAACATATGGCCCGTTTTGGCTGAAATTAATGTTCTGTTTTGAACATATGGCCCGTTTTGGCTGAAGTTTTTCCTGAGTACTCAATGGAAGTCTTGATATATCTCATAAGAACTTGTTAATAAAGTAAAATTTTTAAAAATTCAAGTTTGGATCAAGCAGGTCCTTACACTCTGCTTGAAATAATGCTCTCCTCATGACTAATGTATCTCATCTCTCTAGCTTTCCCATTGAACTAGGTGATCCAACAGGTTCTTCCTTTGCATATGCTGCTCTTGCACTATTCTTTGTCTTCTTGCTTGTACTTCCCTGATGACATTCAAATGCTCTGTGTCCTCCTCCTCCACACTTGAAACAAGTTCCTCTGAATGATCTTTTGTCAAATACTCTTTCCTCTCTCTGGTATCCTTCATTGCAGTAAGAATTATGATTTCCTCTGCTATTACGGTAGAAATTTCTATCATCTCTTCCTTTGTAGTATGAATTATTGTCCTTTTCTTCCTTTTGGTATGGGTTACTCTCCTTGTTTTGCTTTGCATAAGGTCTTTCTCCTCTGGAGTGTGTTCTACCTCTTTGAAATTTGCCTCCTCTACCTCTCTATCTTTGTTCATGCCTATTATTCAACTTGTCTTCAACTTTCAATGAAAATTGATATGCTTCTTCTACTGTTGTCATCCTCACCAAACTTAGTTCTTCTTGAATATTCATTCTCAATCCATTGATGTATCTTTCCACTTTTTTCTTGCTTGCTTCACTATGTCTAGTCCTTATGATCATCTTATGAAATTCTTTAGTGTACTCCTTCACAGATTTCTCCAACAGGTATAAACTGATTCTTCAACTTTGTCACCATCCTATCCCATTTTATGATCTTCTCTTTTCCTCTCCTATTTCTATCCAATTGAACTTCTTTCCACCAAATAGCAGCATGTCCTTTCAACTTAGGTTTTGTAAAGATTACTCTCTCCAGATCTTTAATTTCTTCATATTTAAAGTATTCCTCCAAGTCATTTATCCAGTCAATCAATTCCCCAGGATTCAAATTTCTGGTATAGTTTGATACTTCCATTCTAACTTGTCTCTTACCCATCTTAGAAATAGCTTTCAACATATTTACCCAATCTGATTCTTCTTCTTCTAGGGCTTCTTCATTTTGGTTAGCAACTTGAAATTCATCATCATCACTTTCATCTTCATGTCTAGGGTTTAGTCCTCTTCTCCTATCTTCTTCTACAACATCCAATCTAAATAATTATCCTCATCATATCTATCATTTATTCCATTCTTCCAGCAACATTGGCCATAATGGACATCCTCCTTGGGGGTACCTCTTCCTAGGATTTGGTGCAACTACCTTAATTTGGCAATTTGACTACAAGGTAGCAATTGCCTCACAATCGACACTCTATTAGACAAACACAAGTAGACTACCTCAGATTGGTGATCTATTCACCACAAGATCTTACAGTCACTCCCAAAGGATTCACAAACTATTCTCTGATACCACTTGGTGTAGTCATGGATGGAGGGTCCTAGAAAGGGACTATCCAAACCATGCAACAAGAGTAAACACAATGGAAATAGCACAATAATAGAATACAATGGAAAATTCAAATGTTCAATATATTAGATAATCACAATGCTCATATGTCAGCAACATGCTGGCTACAATCAAAGGGCTCACATGCTTGCTTTTTGGGTTACAACAGAAATGAATGATATGGCATTGAAGTGCCTTCCAGAAAGAAACGATCTTCAACTCTATGCTATCATTAGATATGAATAAATTAATTCCTAATGCATCTAAGAGATGTATAAATATCATCTTCAAGCTCATAGAGAGATCTCAAACTCCAAAGAATGATGAGACATGTAGAAACATGTAGGTTGGTCTACAACTCTTGGTAATGCTCCGCAAATGGATGAATATTGATGTGGATCTCAAGGAAGGTCTATCTGGTCCCAAATCACCTTGTGATATGTTTCATTAGGATTCACAAGTCATGGAAGTTCTCCGCAAACCTTCTGTCCTCATGTTGACTGATGAATGCTCTGCTCTATGAAAGCTGATGATCTTCTAGTAGCAATAACTTTCTATAGATGAATCCAAATCTCCTAAAATCTGAATATGATGTAGTTGACATGGCATAGAAGCTAAATATTGCTTCACAAACTTTGATATGAAGATGTGGTAAAATGCAGTAGAAAATGTTGAACTACAAATCACTGATTTGCAACTGAAATGAAAGAAAATAAAAGAATGCAAATGGTTTTTTTGGTTGATGCAAGATTTCTCTACAACCTAGCATGCTCTTGCATCATGTACACCTTATGTTATGGTATATTGTTTATATGTTTTATATGCGTTTCTTCTTTATGTAATTGTAAAGATCTAAAATTTATATAACACTCTCCTTTAAAGATTAGTGTAGGAAGTGTTTTTCCATACCTTGCTTCCTTTCAATAGATTACAATTAGGTAACAATCATCTAGAAATCATTCAGGTGCTTGGCCACAAAATCACATTCCTCCATCTTAAAGGTATACAACTTTTTTCTTAGGAAAGATTAATTTATGAGGAATTTAGCCTGATAAATCTCACCCAAACTCTTCCATAGAGTTGCAATGGTGGCTTCTCATGTACATTCAACAATATAGAGTCTTCCAAATAGAGCCTAATGAGGCTCTTCACTTTTCTACCCATTTTGTCCAAGTCTTCTTGTGATGTAGCATCATGTTTTGATATGGATATTGCAACCCATAGGTCTCTATCCACAAGCATTTCCTCCATCTTGAGCTTCCAAAGATCAAAGTTTGTGCCCAAAAACTCTATTTCTATCATTGATGTGCTTGCCATTTTTTTGCAACAAGATCTTCTACACAAGCTCCCACTCAATCCAAGATTAACCCCTATCCCTAACACTTAGAATTTGAGGAGATCAAGTTTTGATACCAAATGAAAGGAAGTAGAATATGCTTCCTACACTAATCTATGAGAGGAAATATGTGTAAAAAATAAACTAATCATATAGCTACAAGAAAACACACACAAAAGAAATACACTATAACACAATGATTTATGTGGGGAAAATGCTTTCAAGAGAAAAAAGCCCACACTCCAAAGAAACTCAATGTATTATTTAGTAATCAATGGTTACAATAAACTTGTAGAGTCTAAGCCTTTACATGAGTATTACCTGTTGGTGCCCAAAGTTGGGACTTCTCAAATCCTAAAGCTAAGCACTGTCTAAGTGCTAGGGGTGTCAAACTTAGGGAAAAAGCTAGAACTTATGTTGAAGATGAGGTAGCTAAGGAAAACATGGATTAGGTGGGTAAGACCTTCTTCTACTTTTAGATCTACTAAACCAAGGGCATATTACGAGCTCAATCTTCAATGCAGACCACCAACATGAACTAGACACAATCCAGAGACCTCCACAAGCTTTCTTGAATCACCAAGAATATCCACACTATTTCTGCTTACTAAAATCTTTCTCTCCTTCATCCGGAACCTCAAGAACATAGTCTGTCATCACTGTCATATTGGAATAGATGATTGCGGACCTCCAAACCATGAACCAATTGAGTTGTCAATTCACATTGACTTCCTAAACACTCCACCAAATCCATAGAACAAGATATTTCATTTTTGGATCTCACCAGAACTATCTGTGTCACTCTGTCACCTCTGAACATCTGCTAGAACCGGTTTTACTCAAGTTGCCATAACTTCTTCAAATCTTCATGCGAACCTCTCAAATCTTTACTGGATCATCTTAAGACACATATCTACAAACCCTTTGATGCACATACTCTGATCTTCATCTTAGCTGGGATCTTTACCTCATTGTCTTCATTATTCCTGATAGGACTAATTTTCTCAATATCCTCAACATACAACTCATCCAATCCTTGTCATTAATGTAACAGGAGTATGTCGACATCAATGACAACACCGGATAGGCCCATACTTGTAACAATCTCCCCCTTTGTCATTGATGGCAACATATGATGTGAAAATTTGTTTTGACCATCAAGACAATAACTTCTCCTTACTGACTGACATAACTCCCCTTATGAACAACAACCATTCACATGTCTTCTCTTCCTTTACTACTCTCCCTTTGATCGGCAACCACTTTTGTTTTTCACATGTCTTCTCTCCCCCTTTGACATCAATGGAAAAGGGCACATACTTGCATCACTTTAGAATCACACCAGCTGCTCCCCCTGAGTAGCAACTTCCCATCATCAATCCGGACCACAAGATGTGACTGTGAGATCCACCAGACTAATGCACATCAGTGCACCTTAATTTAGAATTGGAGGGGTAATAGCCCTAACTTCTCCCTGAGATACTCAAAAGAGTCCCCAGGTAGAGGTTTAGTAAAAATATCTGCAATTTGATCCTTGGAGGGCACAAACTCCAATCTGACTTCATTCTTGTTCACTTGCTCTCTCAAAAAGTGAAACTTGATGGATATATGTTTTGTCTTTGAATGCAACACCAATTTTTTTGATATATTTATTGCACTTGAATTATCACAAAAGATTGTGATAGGTTCCTCATACTCCACTCTGATGTCTCTTAGCATTTGCTTCATCCACAATAATTGAGTGCAACTACCTACTGTTGCAATATATTCTGCTTCTGCAGTGGACAAAGATATTGCCTCTTATTTCTTGCCTAGCCAAGAAACCAATCTTTTCCCCAAAAAGAATGCTCCACCACTGGTACTCTTCCGATCATCTACATCTCCTGCCCAATCAGCATCTATATATGCATGAAGAGAGAAATCATGATCTCTATCCTCTTGATTGCCATGACATGCAATTCTCTAGGATTAGCTTGGAATCTAGCAACAAGACCAACAACATTCATAATGTCAAGTCTAGTTTGAGTAAGATACAATAGTCCTCCAATCATTAACCTGTACTTTTTCTAATCAGCCTTGGGAGAGTCATCATCTTTGCTCAATTTGCATCCAGTTGCCATAGGAGTATTTATTGGTTTTGAGTCTTCCATCCCAAATTTCTTCAACAATTCTTTCACATATTTGGCCTGTGAAATGAAGATCCCTTTCTTTGTTTGAATGATTTGCAGACCCAAGAAGAAATTCATTTCCCCAAACATGGACATCTCAAATTCACTTTTCATTTGATTTGCAAAAGTTTTGCACATACTATCTCTTCCTCCAAAAATGATATCATCAAAAAACACTTCAACAATTAAGATATTTTCATGATCAATTTTGAAGTACAAGTTACTGTGAGTAGTACCTTTGTTGAAACCAATCTTTAAAAGATGCTTATCCAGTATTTCATACCAGGCTCTTGGGGCTTGTTTGAGTCCATACAATGCTTTCTTCAACTTGCAGACCATATCACCATGATCAAACAATTGGAATCCATCTGGTTGCTCAATGTAAATTTCTTCTTCCAAGTCACCATTTAGAAAGGCAGACTTGACATCCATTTGATATACCTTGAAATCCTTGAAGGTAGTAAAGGCAAGAAATAATCTGACTACTTCAATTCTTGCCATCGGAGCAAAAGTCTCTTCAAAATCAACTCTAACTTGGGAATAACCCTTGTAGACCAATCTGGCTTTGTTTCTAACTACTTCACCATCTTCATTTAGTTCCGGAAGAACCATTTGGTTCCAATCACATTTTTGTTTCTAGGTCTGGGAACAAGATCCCAAGTGTGATTTTTCTCAATTTGCATCAGCTCTTCCTTCATTGCTTTAGTCCAGCTTTCATCATTACATGCTTTATTCACTGTCTTTGGTTCAATCTTTGAAATTAGACAATACTCTTTTCAGTCTTGAGCAATCTTTCTTCTTGTTTGAACACCTTTGCTTTTATCTCCTATGATCTAATCTTTAGAGTGATTTAGTCTTACATATCTAGGAATTTTGGGAGTTTCTTGCACTTCTATTTCTTGAACAGGTTCATTCAAACTTATCTCTTCTTCCTGATTCACCTAATCAGTCTGGATCTAAATTTTAGAAGGGGCTTGGAATTCTTGGACTAAAACATCATTCTGATCATCTTCATAATATTCATAAAACCTTGAGGGTTTTTCAATACCTTCATCAACCTTCACATTTGACCTTTCTATAATCTTTCTCAATCTCTTGTTATAACACCGGTATGCTTTGCTTTGAGTAGAATAACCCAAGAATATTCCTTCTTCACTTCTAGCATCAAATTTACCAAGGTGTTCATCTCTTTTAATATAACATTTGCTACCAAAGACTCTAAAATACTTCACAGTGGGAGTGATACCAAACCAGAGTTCATAAAGGGGTCTTACCAGTATTACTTATGATTTGTACTTGATTAAGAGTATAGACAACAGTGCTTACAAATTCTCTCCAGTAGATCTGAGGACCATTTGCTTCCATCATCATGGTTCTAGATGCTTCTTGGATGGTCCAGTTCTTTCTCTCCACTACTCCATTCTGCTGTGGAGTCCTTGGAGCAAACAACTATCTTTTTATCTCATGTTTCTCATAGAATTCTATGAATTCTCCACCTCTGTCAGACCTAAGACATTTTATGGTTAATCCGGTTTCATTCTCTACCATAGCCTTGAAGATTTTGAATTTCTCAAGAGGCTCAGATTTCACTTTCAAAAAAGTCACCCACATCATCTGGGAGTGGTCATCAATTAATAACATGAAGTATCTATCACCTTGCAAGCTCCTGATTCTTGCAGGACCACATAGATCAGTATGTACTAAGTCCAACAATCTGGTAGAAGACTGTTCCTTACTTTTGAATGTGACTCTACTTTGCTTACCCAACTGACATTCTTTGCACAAACTATTAGTAGGTTTCACCAGTCTTGGAAGATCTCTTACAACCTGAGTGTTGCTTATCTTGATGATATTATCAAAATTCACATGACACATTCTCCTATGCCACAACCAACTCTGATCAATTTGAACAAATAAACAACATTTACAAGTACCAACCAAGTGGAAGATATTACCTTTTGTTTGAGTACCGGATGCAATCTTTGTTCCAGAACTTTCAAAGATCTTACATTTTCCATTTTTGAATCGAAGAACATAGCCTTTGTCCACCAACTATTGAACATTGAGAAGATTGTGCTTCAAACCTTCAACATATAGTACATTACTGGTTTTGTTCTTTCCATCAAAAGAAATGGTTCCTCTACCTCTGATTCTACCAACAGAATTATCACCAAATTTTACCACTCCTTCATATCTTTCCAAATCTATGAACTTATTTTTGTCACCTGTCATATGGTGGGAGCATCCACTGTCAATGACCCAATCATCCTTTTCTTCAACCTGGGCAGCCAGAGCTCTTTCTACCATTTTGTGATTGATAGATTTAGAGGGCATTGCATCTTCTTCCTTGATGCCAATAAACACCCAGTCACTTCCAGATTTATTTCCTTTCTCCGATTCATCATCTGTTACTCCTTCATCATCATCATCTTCATGAACATGTAGTAACATTTCTTTTGGAATCTTGATCTATTAGGATTTGGCCTTGAAAACCTTTCCAGACACCTTGAGGCAAAATGACCAATCTTATTACAGTTAAAACATTTAAAAGGCAATTTCCCTCCATACTTACTGGATCCTCTTGGCAGTCTTTTTGCAATAAGGACTTCAAGTTGAGTAGCTTCTGCTTCATCTTCTTCCAGATCTTTTCTTGCTTTTTCATACCATGATAGTTTCTTTGAAGAGTTCTCTCCTGGATCAAACTTTTGCTTTCCTTTTATAGAAGCACTAGCTTTGAATCCAGATTCAGTCTTGGGGGGTGCATCTCCAAACTCGGCCAATTCAAATGCACCTAATTTACCAACCAATTGATCTCTTGTGATATTTGAAAAAGATCTGAATTCTTCAATAGCAGCAACCTTGTATTTGTAAGAATCAGGAAGGGATTTGAGAACTTTGGCAACAATCTCATCTTCATCCAATATTCCACCAGCACATCTAATGCCACAAACAAGCTCATTTACTCTTGGCATAAATGTAGTGATATTTTTATCTTCTCTCATCTTCAGGTTGTCAAATTTTCCTTTCAAACTTTGTAGCTTGGCATATTTAACATATTTGTCTCCTTCATGTAGAAGTTCTAGTTTTTCCCAAACCTCATATGCAGTTTTTAGATCTATAACATTTGTCAGCTCTGAATCAGATAAGGCACTTAGTAGAGCTTCTTTAGCCTGAAGGTTGTTTTTAGCATCTCTGATTTCATCTACAGTTCTTGGACCATTCTGTGGAGGACCATACTTCTTTAAATCTATGATCCAATATTGCATTCCCATACATTGTAAGTGACATTCCATGTGGCTTTTCCAAAGAGTGTAATTGGTTCCATCAAACCTCAGACTATCCTTCTTGTAGGATGACATCCTAGATCTCCTCAAGCAGTTAAGCTCTTTTAGACAAACTTAGCTCTGATACCAATTGTTAGAATCAAGACATACAACTGAGAGGGGGGGTGAATCAATTGTCCCAAAAATTTCTTCCTATTAATCACTTAAATCCTTCTTGTAATTTAGCATCATAATAATAAATCAATCATGGAAACTTAATGCAACAATTCAAGAGCATAAACACATTAACACATATGACACCAAGATTTTAACGTGAAAAACTTGGTTAAGGGAAAAACCATAGGATGACTAACCCAAGATTGTATTCTCTATTAAAAGAATAAGAAGAACAAAATGACACATGCCAATTAGGGCTCACTGCCTGAGCACACTACTCACAAGAGGCCCACTACCTACAAGAGACACACTATCTGCAGAATAATAAATATTACATACTTGAACTGAAGAATAGCATCTTCACTATGCTTGAGTTAGTTCCATTTAAGTCCAATACTTCTACTCTACCTTTTGCTCTACTCCTCTCTACCACACTTTCATCTCTACCAAGATACTTTTGAAATGACTCTTCAACTTCTTATTTATACAAGACATTGACTTTGGGATAATCATCCAAGTCAGCATACTTTATAGAGAAAATACAACTTGACTAATTACAAAATACTTCATGCAGATCATCACACTGTCAGCCACACAGATATGAGACTTCAATCTTCTTTTAGGAACATGCCATGCTTCACAGAACATCTTCAAGATCATCCATATGATGTGTAACTCATCCGGTCAGCCAAGTTAAGGAAGAACATCATCATCCAGAAGTAATCCTTTAATTACGAGCTCAATCTTCAATGCGGACCACCAACACAAACTGGACACAATCCAAAGACCTCCACAAGATTTCCTGAATCACCAAGAACATCCACACTACTTCTGCTTACTGAAATCTTTCTCTCCTTCATCCAGAACCTCAAGAACACAGTCTGTCATCATTGTCATATTGGAATAGATGCTTGTGGACCTCCAGACCACAGACCAATTGAGTTGTCAATTCACATTGACTTCCTAAACACTCCACCAAATTTGCAGAACAAGATATTTCATTTCCAGATCTCACCGGACCTATCTATGTCACTCTATCACCTCTAAACATCTGCCATAACTGGTTTAACTCAAGTGGCCATAACTTCTTCAAATCTTCATGCATACCTCTCAAATCTTTACTGGATCATCTTAAGACACATATCTACAAACCCTTTGATGCACATACTCTGATCTTCATCTTAGCTGTGATCTTTACCTCATTGTCTTCACTGTTCTTCTCTGTTCTTGATAGGACTAATTTTCTTAATATCCTTAGCATACAACTCATCCAATCCTTGTCATCAATGCAACATGAGTATGTTGACATCAATGACAACACCGGATAGGCCCATACTTGCAATAGTAATAACCACTAATTCTCATGTATTTATCTAGACATGGTTGTGATTAATATAAAACAACACAAAATATAAGGGATTATGATTTTGTTGTGTTTGAATGTGTTGAAGGAAAAGAACAGTTAAGCAAAAGGTAGATTAGTGCCTATATCCAGTTTGGGCAATAGTTTTCAAACATTTAGTCAGAGGGGACACTAGTGTAACCAAGTTTGATATCTAATCAAGATATCAACAAAGACCATAACTAACCAATTTATTGCATAAGCTAGTCTCTGCACAAACAAACTAGTAGCTAGAAGGTTTACATAATATCAATTCAAGAATTATTTAACAATCCATAAAAAAACATAAGTTTCATATATTTTCATGAAAAGATACCTTACAAAAGCATTGTAGAGATGTTTTACAATTTACAATAATCAACTAATCATGAATAACATTGAAATCAACAAATGCGATTAGGGTAGCTTGCTAGGATACCACAAAATCACATAGTGCTTATGCAAATAGTTGAATGGATGAAAACTCTGCACATTGAATTCATTCTTTGAGTATCACAATGTCCTATCATATCCCTTGATAGAAAACCAAGAAAATATTACAATGAAATTGGTCAATAGCCCGTCACTAGAAGAAACCCTAGGTTTCACACAAGCTTTCCTTTCTTCAACTCCATTTTGCAACCAAATCTTTTCCCTCTCTTAAAATGAATGCATGGCTACATTATATCTTGTTCAATCCTATAGGCCACCTAGAAAGAAGAGATTTTTCATTCAGAAAAGGACTAGGGTGACCATGCCTACTTGCACCATGTCCATTTGGGTTGGTACTAGAAACATGCCTATTTGGAATGCTCACCCATGCCTTAGTACAATGTGTAACGTCAAAAAATGTCCCCTTGGGGACTTTTCCCTCATAAGGTTTAGCTCCTGGGTCTTTTAGCTGCATTTAGGACATCTTGCATCATATTTTAACATCCTGATGAAATGAGCCCTAAGTTTAATGACATGTGGGACCTAGGGGGATCCCTTGAACTTAACCCTAACCAAAATAGGGGGGAGGACTTGGGTGCCCACGCCCAAGTCCTTCCCTATTTTGGGTTAGTCCCAAATTTTTAGTGTCGGGTTGTGAACATTATTTGGGTCCTATGCCAACACGGTAAGTTTGAATTACAAAATTCTTGGCGGGAGTGTTTGTATTTGCATCTATAAGCATGTTTAGGCATTCATTTGTAAACTAGATTACAACTAAATGATTAATAGCTAGAAATTTGGATTCTCAAGTTTCTGTGAAGGTGATTCAAGGCATTCATTGTGTAGCAAGAGCAGATTTGTGTTGTCTATGTGTTTGTATTTGTAGATTTGAGAAATCATCTCCTCATGGAATGAAAAGCTTCTTCCTTCCATGAGATCTTCACTACAAGGTGAGATCATTTGTGTTTTTGATCATTTATCATTTGGTTTTTTCCTCTGCCCCTCAAGGGCATGCACTCTCTATATAACAATGGTGTTCGAAAGACTTGAATGTCTCTCTGGGGCTTGACTGAGGAAAGCCTCTAAACACCACAACCCGCTCCCAAAGTTTTTGTGATTGCAAGTTACATGTTGAAGATACGGGAAAGGTGGAGTTGCAGGAGGGTACTACAGAGTGTCAGATTTGCAGAGCAGAGTTGAAAATAACACCCTGGACTTGGGTACCTGCTCTTTAGTCCTCCAGATTCTGCAACAGAGAAATCTCTGTGACAGTAGGAACAGGTTGCAGACTGAGTTCCCAGATCCTAACAAAAAGAATGGCATTGGACTGGGGCACCCGCTCATTAGTCCCCGATTGTTTCACTTCTTAACCCCAAAAATAGGTGCACAGTTATCTACCATTTTACATCTTTCTGTAGCAACATTTTTTGATATTTGTCTGTTTGCTTCCGTATTTGCATAATTAGGGTTTTGATGTATATTTGAGCATAATTGAGCATGATTGATAATAAAATCATACAAAACTAAGTTTCCCTACATTCCTAGTGACCAAGGGTATGATAGTGCATTTCCACTCAACCCAAAGTCCTTGAATGAAAGGGTGAAAGGAGGATACACATATAAAAACTACCAAAAAGCAATCATCCAAATTCCACCCTTTACATTTTGGTGAACCCATGTTGTTGTACTTGTTTGCACCTTGCTGATTGTTTTCCTTCAGATTTGAATTGATTTCATTCATTCATATCATCATTCATCTTATTGTATTGGAAAACCTACAAAAAAAATGAAAAATTTGAAAAATTTGAAAAAAATTGCATTCTAGGGTTTCTATTTGGCATCAATTAATTTGAATTTCACCAAATTTATGATTTTCACATTATATCTGATCTAAATTGTAGAAAATTACAAAAATTCAATAGCTTGCATTGCATTTTCATCATAAAATTACTAGGGTTTTGTTGGAAATTTTGAATTTTTCATATAACCTAGTAATTCCAAAAACTAGGGTTTGTAGGTAAAATCTTTTTTCAGATTTTTATACTGATATTAGACACTCATTCAAAATTTTATTTGTCTGTAGTGTTGCATTTTAGTGTAAATTTGCATTTAAATCTCAAAAATTTGCATTTTTACATAGAAAATTTCAACAAAAAAACTAGCATTTTCATTGATTTTTCACTAGATTTGCACTTGCATTTTTCATCTTAAGGATTGGAAACCATTTTCAGATCTAAATACATTTAGTTTTCATCATAAATCAAGATCTCAAACCTAGGGCTTGAAAAACCTTGATTTTCACTAGATTTGGCCTAATCGACTCTCAAAATTTGCACCATAGGCGTGTTGTGAAGAATATTTTTGAATTAATTGGCTGTTATCAGGGTTATTATCTTCTACCTATCCTAAAAATCTTCACAACACCTTGTTATTGAGCTCTTGTATTGAAAATTTGGTGAAAAATTGCACATTTTTGCTATATTTGCCCTAGGGTTTGACCTAGATTGCACTCCAAGTGTGTTGTAAAATATTTTATGATTGTAGGTGACTAATATAATTTCTATTATTTTCTTCACCTCCTAAAATTATTTACAACACCCCTTTTGCTAGGTCTTGGAGTTGAAAAATCGTGTAAAATTGCATATTTTTGCTATATTTTCACTAGGGTTTGATCTTGAGTGGCACTATAAGTATGTTGTGATGCATTTTTTGGAATTAGGTGGCTGTTATTACTGATATAATTTTCTCTCCATCGTCATTTTCCTCACAACACCCTTTTTCATGCTCTTTTGCATTGAGATTTGGTGAAAAAATCACATATTTTAGTGTATTTTCACTAGGTTTGGACTAGTCATCATCTTAGATTTGCATCAAGAGTCTATTGTGACAAATATTATAGATGTATTGGTCTGATATAAAACATATTAGTTTCTTTCCTTGATCAAAATCTTTACAACATATTTTCTTTCATAGATTTGCATTGAAAAAGTACAAATAAATCAATCATTTTAGGTCATTTTTGCATATAGTTTTGCACTTGTCCGTTGCATATCTTTGGAAAAACTTTTAAAATCTGATTTGGCACTCATGGCCTCATATTCTTAGTGCTCTTTGGAATCTTTACATGCATACATCACAAAATTTGAAAATTTGTACAAATTTCTCAGTATGCATCCTCATGTCGTTACCTATATACAAGTTATGTATCACAAGGATATATTTGTGTCATCTTCAAAATCCTTGACTATGTATCTGATCTTAACAACTTCATATATCTCATTAATACATACCCTTGGGTAGTAGAAGAACTGGTAAAACACACTTTGAATGAAGAGCATGACATTTCTCATAATAGTTTGGAATTAATAGCCAAAACATATGGAGATGATATTGACAATGATTATGAGAGTGATAATTAATTCACAAGATACCCTACTTCTCCTACAATTGAACATTTAGATAATTCAGATGAGAAGACTAGGGTTAGCTCTAGTAACTCAAATAATCCTCCTAGCCAAAGTGTAGCAATAATGGATGACATCCTAACAACGCAACATTGTTTTGACTATCTTGACCTATTTGGTGTGATTGATGTGGATAAGGAACAATTTCATAACCCACCTAATCCACTAAGAGATGATATTTATGTTGGTTCCATCCTTCTTTATCCCTTCAGGGATTGGGAAGTGATCAAAATACATTAGACAGACAAGTGGAACAACCTGCACTTCTTTCTAGCATTCGAATTTGGGAGGATGATGACCTCGATGATGACCTCTAGCACGAAGATCCTACAGGTAAGTATTTCTAACCCTTTATCTCTCATGATGTGCTTCCCCTATGATGTGTTGGGAATTAAGGTGTCTTAACCTTGATAATTCCTTGTGTATACGCCTAAAAATGACACAAATCATCCTAAATAAATATTCCAAATATTTATTCCCTTCTATTAATTAAATAAATATTCTAAATTTATTTAATCGATTCACTGTTCCATAATTAAATAAATTCAATTTATTTAATTAAAATTTTTCTAAATGTCCTACACAATTAAATAATCATAAATTATTTAATTAATCCAAATTCCTCTATCCTAAGTTTTAAATTCTAAAAATCCACCTCACCTTTACACCTCACCTTTTCCACCTCACCTTGTCCACCTCATCAGGTTGCACATGTAATTAAATATATTTAATATTTAATTACCTATTTTTCCCTCACCCACATGGCCTATTTCTTCTCAAATCAGAGGTTAGTTAACAAATCAATCAAATATGTTAACTAACCTGTCAATTGAGTCAAATCCTCAATCAATTCAGTCAGTCCCACGATTTATTCTTCTAACTGATCAATCAAGTCTGTTAACAGACCAGTCAATGGAGTTAACTCTCCAATCAGTTTTGTCACATCCCTCCTTTCATGATGGAGCTGGGACACTTGTCACATCTCCACTGGTTGCACATTCCTCAACCATCCTCAGCTGTCGATCTTCATATCTCCTCTCAACCGTTGATTCCCATTCTTCCAAGTCTATAAATAAAGCTTCATCCCTCCATTCTAAGGATCCAGGCTTTTGACATCGTTACTCTGTAGAAATATCACCAGCGCGCCTTTGGCACCCTTTTGTCATCCACAAGCTTGAGATCACATACTTGCATTGGAGCTCATCTTCATTGCATATCACCATAGCCATTCACCATCGACTTCCCAAAACAGCTAAAAGATTGCACTCTCTGAGGGCTCATCTCATCTGCAAAAGGACGATTTGTGATAGGCGAACAACAGAAGTTTAGAAACGGGAGAGGTTTGCACTGTGTTTGTTCATTGCTTCGTTTATTGAATCCTTCTTGTTTCATTATTCTGTTGATGTTTGGGTCATGTTTAATTCATTTGATTGATCACCATTTTACCCTTACATTTTTGGCGCCCACTGTGGGGCCGTTTGCCCCTTTAGTTTACCGTTTCTGAGCTTTTTTGAAGGCAGGTTCCGTACAGGTCACGCAGAGTCACGCACAGATTACTTCGGCACATCTGTTCATTTCCACGGCGCATATAAAGACTGTTACGGCGCTTTTGTTGTTTCTGCGCATCTGTATACTTCTGCTGTGCATATAAAGACTGTTACAGCGCTTTTGCTTTTTCTGCGCACCCGTGTATTTTTGCTGCGCTTCTGTGCACTGTTACGGCGCTTTTATTTTTCCTGCGCATCTGCGCATTTTTGCTGCGCTTTCGCAGACTGTTACTGCGCATACATTAATACTGCTCATTCATTCTTTTTAATGACGCATACGTTCAATATTGCGGCGCATTTATTAATGCTGTGCTTCTGTTGATCATTTCTGCGCATCTGATCATTGAAGCTGCGCATTTGTAATAGGTTGAAGTTTTAATACTTTTCTAGGGGAAGTTGCTAACGCTAACCTTTTCGCAGGTGTTTGCTGGAGCATTTTTGCAGGATAGGTACAGGTTTAGTTCCATGTAGTTGCATCTAATTAGTTCACATTTCATTTTCAAAGGGGAAGTAAAAATTAATGTTCATTCAAATCTTCATCTAGTCCTAATTAGGGAGGAAGTAACTGGTTTATTTCTTGCTTGCATTGCAAACACCTTCCAAGTTATTGCTATCTAAAGGTTAAAATTGAACTCATCAATGATCTTGAAGTTAAAATGAACCATTGCTATATTGTGAGACCTGAATTTCAAAGTTAACAAACTCGTGCTACGCGGTTTAAGAATTGAACTCACTACTGCTTTCTGAAGTTAAAATGAACCATTGCTATATCGTGAGACTTGAATTTCAAAGTTAACAAACTCGTGCTATGCGGTTTAAGAATTGAACTCACCACTGCTTTCTGGGATTTAAAACTGAACCACTGCTATATTGCTGAATCACTTCAAAGTTCTGTTTGAGTAGATTAGCCCATTTAGTTTTTCACTTTTAACTAGGGTGGATTAATCAGTGTATTCTGTGCTTGCGAATGACAATAGGCTTATGCTCTCCCCTCTTCTGGGTGATCAGAGTGCCAGACTTGTCATTCTATCTGTTTAACCTTTAGGAGGGGCCTGCCCTTGGATGCACGCTTGTCCAAGTGGGAACGACCCTGAGTGGTAACAGGCTAACGCCAAGCCCTACCAAGCCACTTAAAATAAATTGTGCTTGAGGTGAAAACTTCCTGCAACAAGTGCTATTATGTTACACCGACGGCCAACCTCCCCCAAAACCCTCTCAGGTGCAACCCTGTGAGGCTGGGAGACTCCATAACGGAGAGTAGCGCCGCCGCACATGTAACCACTTGAACGGTTGCCCGAATTAAATACCTCTTGTTTTAGTGGCCCAAATCCCTTATAATCCATTTCTCGCCTAGGATTTTGTGCTTGCTTTTGTCCAAAATAGAGTCAAAAAATTTACAAAAACAATGAAAAACTACAAAATATTCTTTGTGCTTGCTGTGTTTTCTTGCTATTAAATTCATAATATCAGATCAGGAAGACCTTTTCTAGCCAAAAAAATATCAAAAACAGGGAAAAAATTGAAAATTTTGCAAAAACTTTAGAGCTGCGCATTTGCATATTTCTGCTGCGCATTTACAGAGACTTGCGGCGCATATACCTTTTTGCTGCGCATATATGCACTGTTGCTGCGCATATATAATTCACCAGACCGGCGCATTTACTGCGAATTGCTGTGCATTTGTCTATTTCTGCTGCGCATCTGTTTCTGCGCATATGCGATAGTGAGCACTTGCCCTATTTTTGAGGAGAAATTTTCACCTGATCAGAGCACCCATTTCAGCCTAGTTTCACTTTCTGAGATCAAAGTCAACCTTGCAGTCAATCTCCATCCGTTTCTCCCAACTCTTTCTCTTTCGTCCATTGTCACATTCACCTTCTATCCAAATCACTCTTGTCCCAAAGTCAGCCTATCCCATATCGATTCGGTGTAAGTTCTTTTTCGTTTCATTAGTGAATTCACGTAAGCCTAGTAGGTCACAGTACCTTTGCTAGTAGTCTTGTTGAACGACTAAGCCCTACATAGTAAGACTGGTATCGACTACCCTTGCTAGTGGCTAGAGTCTTGTGTCAACCGTCTTACTTGAAGTCATTGAGCGAGAGAATCCTTTGTCCAAGTCTTATCCTAGGTATCCCATTCATAATAGTCTCAGTCGGCACCTTGCCAGAATTTCTAGTCCTCACCCCCTCCATCCCGCGTCACCTTGCATGGTTCTTACTCGATCACAGTACAACAAACAAATCGAAATGGCCCACTCATCTGATCACCTTCTCCCACCACGTGATGGTGAAGAAGAGATTTCTCATGAAGAATTAGTGGCGCACATGCAAGATAGAAAATTCTAATGCGTCGTAGAGAAGATGATCCTTGAAGATCCCCATAAGTATTTCCATCATCTTACTAGTCTCGGAATCAAACTCCCCGCAGACTTTGACATTAGCTCCATCATGGAAAATGCAGACAATGATCATGAGAGGGGCACAAATGACACAGTCCCACATGTGCATGAGAGAGGTACAAATGACACGGTTCCTCATACAAATGAGAGAGGAAAGCAACCCGTAGATCCAACTACTCCTATGGCAGACGTGAGACAACAAATCGAAAGTCTAAAGCTCGAGATATCCAACCTTAAGACTGGTACAAGTTCTAAGAACTACTCTTTGGAAGATATAGCACCATACCCCTTTGACAGAAATTTGATCATGAAACCATTCCCATATCAGTTCGGAGTTTCAAAATTTGACAAATATAAAGGGAAGGGGGACCCTAGAGATCATATCAGGTAATTCACTGCAGCATGTTTAGAAGTAGCTCACAACGAGACCTACTTAATGAGACTATTCCTGCGATCTTTAGGTGGTCAAGCTATGGAGTGGTTCTCGCGTCTCCCACCAGGAATCAAAACTTTTGATGAACTTGTCAATAAATTTATAATGCACTTCTCTTACAACATAGAACATGAGGTATCTATGCTAGATCTATGCAACACCAAACAGAAGGGTGGTGAGTCATTCGCCGCCTTCCTACAATGATGGAGACAGCTAGCTAGTAAGTGTTCTTACGACATGCCTGAGAAGCAGCTATTGGAAATGTTTGTCCACAACCTAAACACTGATCTTAGCTATCAGATTCAGATACAATGCCCTACCTCGTTCGCCAAAGTCATTGAAATGGGCCTCTTCATTGAAAAAGCTATGATCACTAAAGGAACTCTCAAGCTCTACAAGGACACGCCTCCTTCCAATTATACAACAGATAAATCAAAGTTTTGGACCAAGAACAAGAATGTGGTCAACGATGGAGTAGTGGATGCCAAGGCGGCAGCCCCTAAGCAACAACCTATATTCACTCTTAAGGGAGAAGCAAATACCAGTGCGCTCAACAAGCCACCCCCTCGGGAACCTAGACCTTGGTTCAATTCAAATCCAAGGAGAAAATTGACACCGTTGGGGGAATCTCAAGAGTCTGCTCTCAGGAAGTTGTTGGCTAACAATGAAATTTCTCTACCGCCAACAAGTGACTATGAGCCTATCGTCAAACCTCCCTATTGGAAGGACACAGATTATTGTGAGTATCATTGAGGACGGGGGCACATGACTAACAATTGCATCCGCCTCAAGAATGTCATACAGGATATACTGGATCAGAATCAGGGAGGGACACAACAGCATACCTCCAATGAATCTCATGTGGCCTACCAGGATCCTCTTCTAAACCACAACCGGCCGTATAACAATAATCGCAACAATGGCCACAACAGCAACGATGGTCACAACGGCAACAACTCCAATGGCCATATTAATAATGACAACAATCGCAACAGGCCAAACCAGAACAGTGGGTCGAGTAATGCTAACTATGCAAGCGTTCCCTTTGAGTACACCATTAACTGCATTTCTGAGCATGTTCCGCAAGTCAACGTCATATCCCCCAACCAACAACCAGGACCTAACAGAACTGGTTGTAGTATAATTACCCGCAGTGGTAGAGTCACGATCAACACCACTCCTCCAAGGTCATCACCATCTCCGTCCAACTCCCGCCCATATAATGTCATCGACCAATTGCAAAAAACTCTAGCTCACATTTCTATATTGGAGCTCTTGCGTCTATCTCCTTCTCATAAGGAGATTCTTGAGAAAGCCTTAGTGGAAACTACTGTCCCCACTAACCTAGCCCAAGAAAAGTTTCAAACCATGGTGGGTAATTTGACATCCTCCACTTCCATCTCGTTTACAGAGCAAGATGACCTTTCCATATCTCAACCCCACAACACTCCTCTACACATTGTCGCATTCGTGCACAAGCACCGCATCAAGAGGGTTCTCATTGATGGGGGTGCCGGTCTAAATATTTGCACGTTGAAGCTAGTCCTTGCACTGGGGTTCTCCGAACAGGCAGTAGATCCAAGACGAAAAATTACTATCAAAGCCTATGACGAGGAGGAACGAACCACAAAGGGCACGGTTGTCCTACCCATTCAAGTGGGACCGGTAATTAAAGATGTGGTGTGCCAAGTCCTTGATCGGGAGCTTGCTTACAATATTCTACTAGGGAGACCATGGATCCATGCCATGAAGGCTGTCCCCTCCACCTACCATCAATGCATAAAGTTCCCACATGATGGCAAGCAGGTCACCATACAAGGCAACCCCGACCCCTACCAACATTGCAATTCATTCCAAGCAAAATCTGAATGCGTCATTCCCAATAACCGAGCCTACATTTCCCCTACTCCGCCACAAGACCATACTGCCGAAGCTTCCTCCTCGAGGCCCAAACCGCTGAAACTTACCATAAAAGAAAATGGCGTGGGGGAGTACTCCATTAAGCACAGCCTCAACCTTGCCACCATGCCTTTGTCTCCTCGCTCCTTTGGCAAACCCAAGCATCAACCTAGGCATTTTCCAAAGCCATTTGCTCCTCCTACAACTCTCGCAAATCCCTTTGTAAAATGGGGGACCTTATCTGATGAGACAGAGGAGTGAGATCTCCTGCAATGGCTTTATGCTGAAGAGGAAAACACACCCCAAGAGCCGCCTAGACTCCCTACAGAACTCTATGGATGGGGTGAAACCATTTTGCACAGGATGGGATACGAAGGACAAGGCCCCATAGGCCTCATAAAAGAAGGAATCGTTGAACCTATCCAACCTTCTTCATCCTCTTCGGCTAGAAACACAACTGGCCTAGGGTACAAAGGTAAAGGTAAAGCCAAAGAAAATGCTTGCCTAGTGGAGACAATTCAAACACTCCAAGTGGATAGTGACACAGATTCAGATGAGTCGAATGAGTATGAGTGGGATGAGCTAACAGAGCACTCCTACGATGACAAGAAGATTGACACCATCCAAACTCTCAGCCCCTACCATGAGGGACAGACGCAACGGGACAGACCACTGGAGTCTGATTTGCCCCTCCCTGAGATTATGGCTTTCGAGGAAAGTTTCGATTCCATTGCGATAAACAACCTGGAGGAGAGTACCACCCAGAACACTACCCCTGCCAGTGCCCATAACATTTCCATTCACAACATTAATGAATCAAATCTCTCATTCGACTCCCTTCCCCTCTTACACCCTGAGCTTATTGACTGGGATCTGCAAGGAACCCCTTAATTAGATATGTTCTAGAATGATGATGCTTACATTGACTATATGGAACTTAGGGATCACTTACCAAAAGGAGATCATAAAGCCAGTTTTGCGATCAAACTCAATACTGTGGCTTACTTCGGGGAGGGTGCCAAGCCTTCTAGTCACAAAAATATTAAAATAAAAAATGGATCTGACGGTGAAAACCGCCGTGCGGCAGTGTCAGATCATAAAACAGTAAAAAGAAAGGACGTATCCGAAGGTGAAAACCCAACTGTGGCACCTGACGATGGAATGCTTGACACCCTCCCTAGTGATATGTACCAGGAGCGGTCACAGATTGTGGTGGAACCAACAGAGCCAGTGAATATCGGCACCGAAGAGCAGCCCAAGATTATCCACTTCGCAAAATCTCTCACACCACCTGAGAAAACCAGGTTTGTACCATTCTTTAAGAAGAAGAGAGGCAGCTTTGCTCGGTCATATGCTGACATGCCAGGTCTAGACCCTAACCTGATTCTACATCCTTTGCCATTGGATCCAGGGGTGAAGCCCGTAAAACAGAAGTTGAGAAAGATGCACCCTCATATAGCCCTTTTGGTCAAGGAAGAACCCAAGAAATTGCTAGATGTGGGGTTCATCAGAGCCATAGATTACCCCGAATGGATATCAAACATTGTGCCAGTGTCTAAACCAGATAGCAGGGTTCAACTATGCAACGATTTTAGAGACTTAAACAAAGCATGCCACAAGGATGACTTTCCGTTACCAAACATTGACATCATAGTCGACCTTACTGCAGGGCATACAATGCTGTCGCTCATGGACGGGTTTTCCGGGTATAACCAAATCAAAATAGCACCGGAGGACCAACACAAAACAACTTTCACTTGTCCATGGGGTACCTTTTGCTGGAATGTCATGCCGTTTGGGCTGAAAAACGCAGGTGCTACATATCAGCGGGCCATGACAACCATATTCCATGACATGATGCATGTGACCATGGAAGATTATGTTGACGATATCTTAGCAAAATCTCTCACGAGGGACTCACACCTGGATATCCTAGAGAAAGTCTTCCAACGGCTAGACCAATTCCAAGTTAAATTGAACCCAAAGAAATGTGTGTTTGGGGTAACATCGGGCAAGCTGCTAGGCTTCATTGTGTCAGCAAACGGCATAGAGGTCGACCCGGCCAAAGTCAAAGCAATATTGGACATGCCACCGCCCAAGACTCTAACATAGTTGAGATCCTTACAGGGCAAGCTGCAGGCCATCTGAAGGTTCATCTCACAGTTGGCAGACAAGTGCCAACCTTTCAGTCACCTCCTACATAAGAATATTCCATTTAAATGGGATGAGCGGTGCGAAGAGGCATTCAACAAGCTAAAAGAGTACCTTATGAACCCTCCTATACTCATGCCTCCGATCCAAGGAAAACCTTTGATTCTCTACATTTCTGCTACACCTACTGCTCTTGGGGCTCTCCTAGCGCAGCAAGACTATGAGAACAAGGAAAGAGCTATGTACTACACCAGTCAAACCTTAGTGGGCTACGAGTTACAATACTCATAGGTAGAATGATCATGCCTTGCGGTGGTTTTTGCTTCACAAAAACTCCGACACTACATGTTGGCACATCCTGTCAAACTCATTGCCAAAATCGACCCACTAAAGTACCTTCTCAGCAAAGCAGCTCTCACAGGTCGACTAGCAAAGTGGGTTATGCTTCTTAGCGAATATGATATAGAATATGTGGACAGAAAAGCCATCAAAGGGCAAATCATAGCTGACCAACTGGCCGAGGCACCATTACAGGACACTTCACCAATGCAGTTTGAGTTTCCCGACGAGTCTTTATTCACTCTGTCAACATCTCCTTGGAAACTCTACTTCGATGGGTCTTACACCAACCACGGGTCGGGGGCAGGTATCCTGTTTATCACTGCCCAAGGCGACACAATTCTGAAGTCCTATAGGTTGTTATTTCCGTGCACCAATAACATAGCGGAGTATGAAGCCTTGGTAATTGGTCTCAAGATGGCCACTGAGTGGACAATCCAAGCACTATGTGTCTACGGTGATTCTCAGCTTATCATAAATCAGGTCAACGATGAATATCAAACCAAAGATGAGAAGCTCATCCCATACAAACGGATGGTCGACGACCTCAAGGAACACTTTGGGACCATCTCCTTTGAACAAATACCCAGGATCAAGAACAAAGCAGCAGATGCAATGGCTACCATAGCCTCTCTTCTTGAAATACCTGAATACGAGTCACGGTATGAGTTCTTAGTAGAAACCATTCGGCAACCGGCTTATGATCTCCTTGAAACCCACTCCATTTGCCTCCTAGTAGGATCTGATTCACCTTGGTACGGTAAGACCTACACTTACCTCAAGGACAATATTCTTCCACCCGACCTCTCTTCCAACCAAAAGCGAACTTTCATCCAACAAGCCTCCCGTTACACCATCATAGCTAATACCCTTTACCGACGTGGTCTGGATGGTACTTTACTCCGTTGTCTAGAACAAGAAGAATTCGTAACCGCCTTGCGAGACGTACACAAAGGGATCTGTGGAACACACTCTAGCGGTCCTTCCTTAGCTAAGAAACTCATGCGTTTGGGTTATTATTGGCCCAATATGGAAATGGATTCCTGTCAGTTCGTCATAAAGTGCAAACAGTGCCAAATACATGGGAACCTGATTCATGCACCTGCTTAGGAGTTGAGACCTTTAACGACGCCCTGCCCCTTTTGCCAGTGGGGACTTGACCTTGTGGGAAAGATTCATCCACCTTCTTCCAACAGCCATAAATTTATCATAACCGCCACTGAATACTTCACAAAGTGGATTGAAGCCGTTCCCCTAACCACCGTCACAGGAAAGCAAATTTCCTTGTTCATTCTGAATTACATTATCTGCTGATATGGCATCCCCTCATCCATCATAACAGATAATGGGAGACCTTTCAAAAATTAGGATGTCCAGGAACTTTGTGCGCGTTTCAAAATCCAACATCGTTTCTCCACTCCATACTACCCCCAAGGTAATGGCCAAGCTGAGGCATCGAATAAAACCATTTTGAAAATCCTAAAGAAGACTGTCAATGAAGCTGGTCGTGATTGGCACGTCCAACTCAATCCCGCTCTGTGGGCCTACAAAACCAGTATACACACTCCCACAGGTGCTACACCCTACGCCCTTGTCTATGGTTCCGAAGCCATCCTTCCCATTGAGGTCAAACTCCCATCCCTCAGGGTGTCATTGAAAGGTCTCATATCAGATGAAGAATACAGAGTCTCCAGGCTACAAGAACTAGAGCTGCTAGAGGAAAGGCGCCAGAAAGCTTTTGACCATCTCAAAGCCTATCAACAGATGATGTCAAGAAGCTACAACCACAAGGTTAGACCAAGATGCTTCAAGGTTGGGGACCTAGTTCTAAAAGAGAACCCTAGTAATCAACAGGACAGAGAAAAGAAAGGTAAGTTCGAGCCTAACTGGCTTGGGCCCTATGTGATTGTAGCTGCTTACGGATCGGGGGCATATCAGTTGGCCACTTCAGAGGGTGAGTTATTTGATGATCCAATCAACAGCATGCACCTTCGCTGGTTCTATACCTAGGAGAACCCCAGTGCAAAGGGGCACCATAAAATCAAAAAAATAAAAAAAAATTGAAACGTGAAAATACAAAAAAATTAGAAAAAATCAAAAGGCATACCAAAAAAATCGTCCTTTGGTGAAAACCTGGCAAATAGGTGCCTTGGATAGGTATCGTGATGAAAACCTGGCAAACAGGCGTCATGTTACTCTCTAGCTTCTCGTGCAAATAAAAGCAAGTGATGAAAACCTGGTAAACAGGCATTACTTGTGATACACCGCCTTCTCCATCTTTGAGACTCCAATCACCTCGAGTCCATTCTTTCTCCATTTGCCCCATTCGACCCATATCTACCTCACAATAAACACCTGACAGTTACCTATCATGGCTTGATACTTTCCTTGTGGCCTTGTCAACCAAGGTTTTGCCCCATACCGTCTCATCAATGTGAGCCTAGTATAGTGTCTCTTGTCAGTGCCCATGGTCCAAATCCGTGAACTACGTTGCCTCTGCGCCGTCACGTAGGCAAGGCCATTATTCTAATGCGCCCTCGAGGCTCCTATTTCTTCTGTGGTCCCATTCATCCCCTTTTCTTGTCTTCATTCTTGTCGTCTTTCTTCTAGTCCATCCATGGTCCATTAGGGTTTACCCCGAACTACATTGCCTCTGCGTCATCACGTAGGCAAGGCCATTTTAACAATGAGCCCCTGAGGCACTAGATCAGTCCCTTAGGGTCTGTCTCCCCAATAAGGATTGTGCAATCTTCTCACCAAGCAAGCAAATGCAAGCAAAACCCGCGCCTCAAGCAGAAATCTTGACAATGAGCATCTTAACCTATCCCATGCAAACCAAATACCCAAGGTCTTCTAACTGATTTTATCTACATTATGGCAAGAAACTCACATCTAAATACGCGAATGTTTTGTGGATTGGAACCATGGTTAAGTTACAGAGTCTGGATTTTTGTTATCATGTCTTTCTACGCTACTCAAGGATGCCAAAAGCTAGAGATGCTATGATGGGGGCATGATTATTTTCTTTGTTTGCTATTTGTGGATTAAACTTTGGTAATGTGAAGCCTTGTCTAAGGACATGATCGGCAAAAGATCATCGAGGACATCAAAGGTCTAACATGAATGGGGGCAATCCTTGCTTGTTGAAATGCAGGAAGTACTCAGGTCATCTAGATTCAATTTTGACTAGATGCTTGTATTAACTTGCTAAATCCAAATCCATGTAAGCGATACTTAGGTCATCTCGGTTCAATTATACCTAGATGCTTGTATTCACTTACAACATTTCAAAAAATGTACCACAAAAATATGCCCAATGATGAAATAAAGCACTCTAAAAGCAAAGCATCCATCCTATATCCACATACACATCCATGCAATCCTCATTATCCAAACTATGCAGAGTAACGATATCAAGTAGAGTTTCTAAGTCCTCTTGTCACAACCATTCTTCTATCTGTCTATCATGTCATTCTTGTGTCGATCAAGTACATTTGGACCTCAGAAAAAACAAAGCATTTAGAAGTATATCAATCACTCGTAGGACTAGTCATGCACATGCTTAGGTTCGTAGAATACACCATCCAATGCATTAGGTCATCAATACATTTGCATCACATCACATCTCAAAGCACAGATAATCACATCAAAATAATAGCACATATGCATACATTTACATTAGATCATATAGACGTCCCATAACACAGTTGCATCATCACATAGAAATCATAGCACATATGCATACATTTGCATTAGATCATATAGACGTCCCATAACACAGTTGCATCATCACATAGAAATCATAGCACATATGCATACATTTACATTAGATCATATAGACGTCCCATTACACAGTTGCATCATCACATAGAAATTATATTACACTTTGCATTCATTTGAAAACATTAAATCACATAGACATCATATAGCAGCATATCATAAAACATCTCGTATAGCATCAGATAGACCATCTAACCATGCACATACATCACATCATATAATAGAAGTACATTTTCATCACATGGCACATAAAATAGATACACAACAACTGCATCATCATATATACTATCATATAAAAGAGGTCCAAATGTACAAAATTATCATCTGTCTCTGGAATAAAAGTGTCATATAAAATATGCATCCAAACGGATGGTGATACATGTCCCAAAATGTACAAAATCTAGTCTCTGTCTATCCCTGCTGCTGTGGGCCACCACTGCCAGCTCTTGACTGCTGAGGACCCATCACGGAGGCCCCTGACTGTGATGGACCTGCTCTATGAGTCACCCCAGACTGACTCCTAAAACTCCCTGCCCTCTGGCTCGATGCCACGACACCATGGTATAACCCTCGGTAATACTGCGTCTGGGACTGGGCTCTGGCTAGATCTATTTGTGCCTGTGCCAACTGCGTCTGCAACTGGCCAACCTGTGCCTGTGCCTGCTGCACCTGCCCAACCAAGAATGAACTTGATGCATCTATCCCCATGGTGGCCACAGCAGTGTCCCGCTCTACACGGATAATCCGTACCTGTGCATCGGCCATGTCTCTCTCGCGGGTCAACCTAGTGATCACCGCTGCGTCTGTCTCTCACCTCCGCTCTACCCTCCTCAGCTGTGCCTGCAGCTCTCGCACCTGTCCCATCAAACCGGCTATGGTCCTCTCATGAGCCTCTCCCTGTACTGGCCCCTATGCTGCCTCTGCCTGTCCTGGCCCCTGTGGCTGGGGCACCTGCTGCTGTGGTACCTGCTGGGGTAGTGGCATCTGTGCCTGCTGAGGTATCTGCTGCTGTGCCTCTGCTTGCCCTGGCACTGCCTGCTCAGCCTGAGCTATCATGCTCCGCTGTCTCGGCCTCTCTCCGGCCCTACCACCCCGTCGTCCTCGTCCTCCTCTACCTCCCCTCCGCCCTGGGCCAGCCTCTCCCTCCTCCTCTGAGTCCGCCTCGTCAATACGAGGCACCAGCATGCCAGGTCCTGAATACCTCGGGAAAGGATGTACAGTGATCCAATCCTCGTACTCCTGTGTCACCCCCGCATCTGCTATCTCTCTCCGCATGTCCCAGGCCACATACGGCATCTGCTGAAACTCTGCCAGAGCCTCCTCATAAGAAGCCATCGGCCCCCATCGGACCCTCTCTGCATGCATCCGTGCGAACATAGCCTGCCCCTGTGGCATACCCTGTCTCTGCCCAAACTGTCGCTGCACCCTGCCGACCATCTGTCTCTCCAAGATGTGCCGTGTCCAGCCTATCAGCCACCTAGTCTGAAAGTAGTATGGCAGCTCGTCTCCCTCATCGTCCCACGGCTCGCAGTCAAGATATGGTCGCCAGACGACCACATCCACTCCATCCAGGTTGTGTCTCCAGTACTCTAGCTTCCCTAGCCTGTGCTGGGAAATCACTCCTGCATAGCCATAACTGTATGGCTCTCCTCGCTGCCTCGCGAAGACACATATCGGCCTCGTCACCGCTATGTGCTCCCACAGCCAGAACTGTAATAGCAACACCCCAGCCGATAGACTCGTGCTGCGGTGGTACACCACCTGATGCATGTCGTGGTACAAGTGGGCCAATACGTAGACTCCCCATGCATATCAGGTGCCCTCGGCCAGCATCCGCTCCATGATCCTGCCCCATCCAATGGGGAACCCATGCGATCTCCTGTCCGAGCATACAACGCCCCCGATCAGTCCTGCCACAATCCCAGGGAAGTAGTCATAATAGTCATATATATCTGCCACGGGATAACCTGTCCAGCTAGCTCGGGGTGGTCAAATACCCGCTGGCACTCGGCGAGTCCCACGTCCCGCTGTGCATCATACTCCACTAGCTCACCTACCACAGGCAAGTGCAGTATCCGGTAGACGTCCTCCAAGGTCACCGTCATCTCTCCCGTCGGAAAGTGGAAGGTCCCATCCTCACTGTGGAATCTCTCCACGGCAGCTGTCAGCAGTCCACGGTTCGCCCGCACCTCGGGCATGAAACATACATAATCCAATCCCATGGCACCAAGTGCCACTCTGTCAGTCTCCGTCAGCATATATCTCTGTAATAAGGGCATAGGAAATGTCTCCCTCGACTGCAGTGTGTCCCGAATCTCCTCCTGCAAGCAAGCAAAGCACAGCGTCAATCTCAAGCGACATATACCATACTCAGCATACCTACTGAACTATATCAACTAAACTTAGCATTCCAAATTGATCAAAACAGCACACTACATCTCTTGACTAGATTTCTACAATCTCGGAGATAGCTCATCGATTACCGCGTCAAATAGGACGCTCATCGGGTCAATTTGGCTAAGTCCTTTGCTATTCACAGCAAATGCGCCACTACAGGTGGTAAAAGCACCATTTTTTGGTATATGCGCTGCTAAAATTGGCATATACGCCGCTTCACACAAATGCGCCGCCACAGTGCACATATGCGCAGATCTGACAAATGCGCCGCAAAATCAGGCATATGCGCCGGCATATTATGAAAGCGCCGCTAAAATCGACATATGCGTAGCATCAACAGATGTGCCACTACTTTCAACATATGCGCGGCTTAAATATACATGCGCCGCCAAATCACAAAAGTGCCGCTACATTGCACAGATGCACAGCCTTCATGTATGCGCCGCCGAAACTGGCATATGCGCCACGCAACGACAAATGCGCCGCTTCGCGAGGCATACGCGCCGTTCTGAGTTTCAGCGCATGCATTTAACCTATTTTCTACGTGCATTTATGACATCCTAAATCGACCCTAGGAGAAATTTTTTGAAACACATACCAGGGGTCCTGCCTCTGCTGGCCGCCCGAATCGACAGACTCGCTCGAATCGGTGCTCCTTGCGTGGAATGTCTGCTGCTCTGGCTGCCATGCTGCTCCAAGTTTACTCTAAGCTCTCTCAATCCAATCTAGAGTAAACAAGTGTACAAATGACTATTCTTGTGGACCCAGCTCCTATTTATAGCCTCCAAACCCTAATTCTGGCTAAGTGATGACTGTGACTACTTCCCGTGCCCGTTTTTCTTCCCGTTTTCTTCCCGCATCCCTGACCGCGTCCCTTTTTCCTCCAACCTATCCTTACCCCTTCGTCTTCGTGAGATTGTCCGTTTCTGAATCTTTCGCCCTTTTCCCGTCCAATCTCCCGAGGGGGCATCCTATCGTCATTAAACCTGTACCAGGGGCAAACTGGGGCATGTATCATCATTCGGACTATCAAATTCTTTGAAGCAACGCTGTAAACTGCATTGCATCAAAGAGGGGCAAAATGTATATGCCTAAAAATGACACAAATCATCCTAAATAAATATTCCAAATATTTATTCCCTTCTTCTATTAATTAAATAAATATTCTAAATTTATTTAATCAATTCATTGTTCCATAATTAAATAAATTCAATTTATTTAATTAAAATTCTTCTAAATGTCCTACACAATTAAATAATCATAAATTATTTAATTAATCCAAATTCCTCTATCCTAAGTTCTAAATTCTAAAAATCCACCTCACCTTTACACCTCACCTTTTCCACCTCACCTTGTCCACCTCATCAGGTTGCACATGTAATTAAATATATTTAATATTTAATTACCTATTTTTCCCTCACCCACATGGCCTATTTCTTCTCAAATCAGAGGTTAGTTAACAAATCAATCAAATCTATTAACTAACCTGTCAATTGAGTCAAATCCTCAATCAATTCAGTCAGTCCCACGATTTATTCTTCTAACTGATCAATCAAGTCTGTTAACAGACCAGTCAATAGAGTTAACTCTCCAATCAGTTTTGTCACATCCCCCCTTTCATGATGGAGCTGGGACACTTGTCACATCTCCACTGGTTGCACATTCCTAAACCATCCTCAGCCGTCGATCTTCATATCTCCTCTCAACCGTTGATTCCCATTCTTCCAAGTCTATAAATAAAGCTTCATCCCTCCATTCTAAGGATCCAGGCTTTTGACATCGTTACTCTGCAAAAATATCACCAGTGCGCCTTTGGCACCCTTTTGTCATCCACAAGCTTGAGATCACATACTTGCATTGGAGCTCATCTTCATTGCATATCACCATAGCCATTCACCATCGACTTCCCAAAACAGCTAAAAGATTGCACTCTCTGAGGGCTCATCTCATCTGCAAAAGGACGATTTGTGATAGGCGAACAACAGAAGTTTAGAAACGGGAGAGGTTTGCACTGTGTTTGTACATTGCTTCATTTATTGAATCCTTCTTGTTTCACTATTCTGTTGATATTTGGGTCATGTTTAATTCATTTGATTGATCACCATTTTACCCTTACACCTTGTATTTTTACATTCTTATGTTGTTTGCTGCTGCAATATCTCTATTGTTGTATTAAACATTCTGTAATTGTAAAGGTTAAAATGATTTTACATTCTCCTCCCCTCATTAGATTAGTGTAGGAAGCGATTTCTGCACACCTAGCTTCCTTTCAGTTGGTATTAGAGCTAAGTTCTATTTGGTTCTAGTTGTTGGATAAGGGTTTTGTGTACTAATCTTAGGCTAAGTGGGAGTCTATGCAGAGTATTCTAAAATCTTGTTGCAGGAATGAGATGGCATGCACATCCAGAAGAATAGAGATGGAGGTGTTTAACGACACAAATTTTGAGTTACGGAAACTTAAGATGGAGTGTTATGGAGCTGATAATGTGGTTACATTTAGTATGATATTAATTTGGAGCCCCTGTTTGACAGTATGCAATAACCCTCATGCATGGTAGTTATGTTCTATCATTCAATGGTCATTTGTAGCAAAGTATTCATGTTGGGTGTTTGTTCTTGGCTCCCTGATCACATCGAGAAACTTGGGTTGCCATGGCTATGGTTTGATATACTTATGTTGGGTTCTTGGTTTTAGTCCCTGGCATTGGAAGACATTGTTTTATTAACCCTGAATGCATGTAGGTCGTGGAGTTAATCATTGGATGGTTTGAAAGCTTCTGGAATAGCCTAGCTCCTTCATATGCTTGTACATGGTGGTGGTTGTGGAGTTGGCCTACAAGTGGGCCTAAAGTTCCTAGACCTCTACTTCATTTAATTGGCTGTACTCGTATGTCTCAGTTTCATATTGATTTTGATATGAGGGTTTTGTAGATATTCCGTTCAAAATCTATGGTTATGCTTATCTATGTTATTCCATTATTCTAGTTTAACTATATTGGTGATATTAAGACTTGTGAGTCTTCCAGATGATAAGTGGATATGGATTTGCATGTATGTCAGTGACATGGTGGTTTTGAAGGTTTTACATGGTTAATCAAAACTTGTGGTTTTGTAGATCTACGGACAAACTATTTTTAAGATAATGATTCCTTAAGAGTGTTTTTGGATGTAAGATAGTTGTAGGTTTACATGTATGCTTCGTGCATAATGTGAGAGGTTTGTATCTTTCTCAGTGTGGAGATGTGGTATGTGATTAGTCGCTCATCATTTCTACAATATATGCTTGATTAGTTCCTTGACTATGATCACTCGTTTGTGGACTTGTTGGCAAATTGAATCTAGAATTGATTTGATGGTTGAGTCTTGAAGTCTACAGATTGTCTTCTTTGGTATCTTAGTTTGCATGTTACTAATGTAATGATGAGTTTGCATGTTACATTTGTTTTGGATCTTTGAGTTATGTAGTTTGTGGATTAGCTACCCATTAGCTACAGTGAGATGACTCGAATGTGGATTGTCTTTATCCACGGGTTTGATTAAGTGTTTATGAGGACTTTGTTAGTTGGCCTTGTCTGTGGTCATTTGTGTATTGGTATGTTGCATTGGGATAAGAGGATGGATAATTAGACTACATGGATAGTTAGTTATTGGGACTTATAGCATGTTTATCACGATGTCATGGATAGCTTGGTTACATAGTTTAGTGTAAGCTTTTGACAGTGATGGTTTTATCTTCTTGACTTGGAGATCTTGGTTCTACTTTATTCTTTTGTGTTACTGATATTGCATAGGATAATTGTTAGATTGTGTTAGAGCCATGGATGATCTTCATTGAGAGGATGGTTATCATAATGCCTTGATAAGCTCTATATCACAGTTTTAGTGGGAGCTTCAATAGTGATGTTGGATTCATCATATGTGAGGGATGATTTTCTGTAGTGGATATTAGTGTCATGGAGGAGCTCTTGGTTTTGAGAGTTCTTTGACATTTTCAGTTTTAGTTGTCAGGAGATAGTTATCTTCATATGTTTGGAGATGTTGACATCTTAGTTGAGGTGTCAGGTTTATGAGTTGTCAGTATGACATGTTTATCCTTTGTTTAGAGATGTTATTATGTCATGGTTTACTCTTGATGCTAGCTTAAAGTTTTGGCATGATACAGGTTCTCTTGAGAAAAGATGTATGCATCATTGTACGCTTTGTTGTATGTGATCTTCTTACGAGGAGATGGTTAGATCATGATGTCATGATGGGCTTCTTGATCATGTAGATGTGCAGTGGGAGTTTTTACAGTGATCTTGTTTGTCTCTTTGGTTTTGAGTATTAATCATTTGCTTGAAGCTTCATGATTTTGTAGGATGCATTTGAAGTTTGCATGTATTGGTTGATGGATGCTCATGGATACTAAAGAGACTTGAGGTGAGGCTTGAGATCTCTTGTTGTAGGGATCATGTGTTGGAATGGTTAAATTTTAGCAGAAAGATTGAGGAGCCTTCACTTGTTATGGACATGAGTTCATGTTTGATCTTGAGAGGAGATTGTTCTTGGAGAGAGTATATGAGACTCGGTGTATCTCAGTGGATCATTCTTATTCCCCACTCTCAGTTCACTCGGTAGAAAATGTTCTGATAGGTATTGCCCAAGTTATTTCAGATTCATGTTGTTTTATGCTTTTTTTTTCTCATGGATATGAATCTTGAACTACAGTTATTGGTTCTGGAGGTTTCATTTGAGGGATGTTAGCATGGTTATCTTCTTGATCCGTATGGTTTGGTTTATAATGTTCATTTATGAGGAGTTTAGAAGATGTGATTGGGCTTATTCCTTATTATGGAATGGTTATGAGTTTGATCTACCTTGATTAGAGAGGCTTACATCCATGTTGATGTTTATTTGATCTTATGAGATTGAATGGTTGGGTGTTGTTAAGGATTTTTAGTTGGGGTTTTGTGAAGGAGATCATACTTAAAATAGCTTAGCACTTGGTGGTGTTGGTAGAAGTACATGATATGGTTTGTAGTTTCTCTTTATGGTCTCTTTTTTCTTCCTAGAGGTCCTTATTCATCTAGTTTGATCACCGGGTCTTGTGGTCATCTACTGTTGTTGTACTTTATTATTTTTTAACAACAGTATGTGTTCTTTTTAGATGTGGACTTGGGAGAATTGGAGGAGATCAGAGGTGAGAGAATGAGCAGAAAATAGTTTGTGGAAGTATGCTCTGTTTTGTAGCAGTTGGTTGTAGTTTGCAGATCATTGTGATTGTTCTTTGTATTATATGTTTGTATTATAAGCCACTTTTATGTAAGTGCTGATTGGTAGACTTTGACTCACTTCGGTCGGCATTGCTCATGAAGTTTGATTCCTAGGATGTATGTATATCTTTGGTAGATTGTTTTTCATTGGACTGCAGTATCAAAGGTGTTCATATTTTTTTCACATTAATGGTTTTGGTGTGTTTGTTATCATGAGAGATGATAACTTTGAGTAGGACAGTGGATTATATAGGGATGAGAGTTGCAGTATGTGCTGAATATGTCATGTGTAAAAGTTCTATCAATGGTGGTTTTCTAGTTGGATGTAAACAACTAGTTGTGGTTGTTGTTCTAACTATTTTAAAGCATACGTGCTCGATCTTGTTTTGAAGATGTTTGGACTTCAAAGTTATGTTTTGTTAATGGGTTTGAAGTTGGATACATTGGTGTGTCTATGTGGCATTTAGTGTTCCATCATATTTTTGGCATTCTAATATTTTGTCATGTTGGTGATCATTTGGAAGATGTTACAGGTGCTTTTGTAAAGCTAGTTAACATAGTGGAGTTTAGTTGGGATGTGTATTTGGCAGCTACTCATGCTTGCAAGGAAGCCATTTGGCTTAAGATATTGTGTTCAAATTTTGGTGTTGATGCAAGACAAATTACTATCTATTGTGACAGTCAGAGTGTGATGTTGTAGATGCATTAACGAAACTAGTGGGCACAGAGAAGTTCAGATGGTGTTTAGAGTTTATGGGCCTCTTGGCCTATAGCAGTTAAATCCTGTTATTTCTATTGGCTTTTACAAGGTGTTCGACAAGTGGGAGAATGTTGGGAATTAAGGTGTCTCAACCTTGATAATTCCTTGTCTTTTTACATTCTTATGTTGTTTGCTACTACAATATCTCTATTGTTGTATTAAACATTCTATAATTGTAAAGGTTAAAAAGAATTTATACTCTCCTTCCCTCATTAGATTTGTGTAGGAAGTGATTTCCGTACACCTAGCTTCCTTTCAGAATGACCCTTGATTCTCTTGTAAGGTCCGGGATACTAGGAGACTGCCTCTGTTGTGACCTTCTTCTATTTGTATCATCATTCTTCTATATTGCCTCTCTCTAATTTCATTGTTGTGTGTTGTGTCTTACGGACATAGCATTGCAATTGGTGACTTGGGGGCACCCTCCTACGTGACTGTCCCTAAGGCACTTGTTTCTCCTCTCTTATTTATTGTTTCCCTTCCTCTAGTGTTTCTATCTAGCGGGTGGATGATGAAAAACATTTATACTAATGTGGACCTAGCGTCCCTTTAGCGAGAAATCAAAAATTGGACTTAGTTCCTAATATGACGATGTGGTTGTAATATATCATTCGACACTTGGCTAGTAGAAGCACTCGTGCTTTCTACGTAGTGATTTTGATGATGTTTTATCTCACTTACAAACTTTAACAATACGGCTGCTCCGTGCACTTTGTTTGTCTTTGAATCTTGCCTTGGTGGCACTTAGTTCTGAGATTTTTGTGATATAGACCCACGGTTATCCTCGATCTCTGAATTCGTAGTATAACCTTGGCTCTTTGTGTGACTGATCATATGCATTGATGTTGTTGTTTATCATGATTATGGACACTAACATGTTTCTTGTAAGGATGTATTTGTGGGAACATTTGGTGATTGTAAAGTACATGTCACCTTCGGGGGCATGGGCTTTGCGAAAGTCCATGTTCCCTTGTGTGTTTTCTTCCTACCTTAACGTGCTTGATATCGATGCGTGATATCAACCACCTTAAGGTGGGGACATATATAAGGTAAGCTATTTGTTGTAGATGTTAGCAATGTGCTTGTCCTTAGGTGCAATTTAAAGACTAGTGGCAATGAGTCCCTCCTGCATTCTAAGTTTGTTTGTAATCAATCAATCAATCAATCAATCATCTTAAGCCCTCTACGGAGGTGTGGGTGGCGTATCTCTTGCAGAGAGTGCCCATCCTGTCATTTTCAAAAGTCCTCTGTAGAGGCAAGGAGTGGCTATGTGACTAACTCAACCCTTAAGTGTGTCTTTGGAAATTGTTGTGGTGAAGTACAATCATCGGTGTGTGCTTGTAATGTGCCTGAGATGGTGATGAGCCTAGAAATAGGAACACTCCATCTCTTATCTGCCATGTTTTATCCATGTCTTCAAAGTGTGTGTGTTTGGCATGCTATCTTTGTTTGGCATGTCTGTTGCCCATATGCAGTCTAAAGACCAGCGTGATGAGTGCTTCCTACATTTTGGAAGGTTTGGTGTGTCTTTGCGTGTGTGTTGCCCCATATATGTAGTCTAAAGACCAGCATGATGAGTGCTTCCTCCATTATGGGAGGTGTGTTTACTTTCCTTGAACTTGCATCTGCATTTCATATATATGAGAAAAATAAAAGAAAAGAAATCATTCTTGTCTTCCATGCATTAACTGTCTTCTATGCATCTATTGCATTCTCTGTGTTTTGCATGACTATAACTGTCTTCTCAGTGTTTTGCGTGCCTGTTATTATCTTCAATGTGTTTGGCGTGTCTTCTCCATGCTTGGCATGTTTGTTGTGTTTGTTGACCATACTTTAATGCATGTATTGGCCTCATGTTTATACATACATTAAAGTGGGGGCTAAATGTAATGTCAAAAAATGTCCGCTTGGGGGCTTTTCCCTCATAAGGTTTAGCTCTTGGGTCTTTTAGCTACATTTAGAACATCTTGCATCATATTTTAACATCGTGATGAAATGAGCCCTAAGTTTCATGACAAGTGGGACCTAGGGGGATCGCTTGAACTTAACCCTAACCAAAATAAGGGGGAGGACTTGGGCACCCGTTCCCTAGTCCTACCCTATTTTGGGTCAGTCCTAAATTTTTAGTGTTAGCTTGTGACCATTATTTGGGTCCTATGCCGACATGGTAAGTTTGAATTACAAAATTCTTGGCGGGAGTGTTTGTAGTTACATATATAAGCATGTTTAGGAATTCATTTGAAAACTAGATTACAACTAGATGATTACTAGCTAGAAATTTGGATTCTCAAGTTTATGTGAAGGTGATTCAAGGCATTCATTGTGTAGCAAGAGCAGATTTGTGTTGTCTATGTGTTTGTATTTGTAAATTTGAGCAATCATCTCCTCATGGCATGAATAGCTTCTTCCTTCCATGAGATATTCACTACAAGGTGACATCATTTATGTTTTTGAGCATTTATCATTTGGTTTTTGCCTCTGCCCCTTAAGGGCACGCACTCTCTACTTGACAACGGTGTTCGGAAGACTTCAATGTCTCTTCGGGGCTTGATTGAGGCAAGCCTCTAAACACCACAACCCCCTCCCAAAGTTTATGTGATTGGAGGTTATAGGTTGAAGATATGGGAAAGGTGGAGTTACAGGAGGGTATTACAGAGTGTTAGATTTGTAGACCAGAGTTGAAATAGCACCCTGGACTTGGGTGCCCACTCTTTAGTCCTCCAGATTCTGCAACAGAGAAATCTTTGTGATAGCAGGAACAGGTTGCAGACTGAGTTCCCAGATCTTGACAAAAAGCATGGCATTGGACTAGGGAGCTCGCTCATTAGTCCCTGACTTTTCTGCTTCTGAACTTTGAAAATAGGTGCATAGTTATCTGTCATTTTACATCTTTCTGTAGCAGCATTTTCTAATATTCATCTGTTTGCTTCCATATTTGCATAATTAGGGTTTTGATGTATAATTGAGCATAATTGATAATCAAATCATACAAATCCAATTCCCTACATTCCTAGTGACTAAAGGGTATGATAGTGCATTGCCACTCGACCCAAAGTCCTTGAATGAAAGGGTGAAAGGAGGATACACACAAAAACTACCAAAAACCAATCATCCAAATTCCACCCTTTACAAGGTGTGCAGAAATCACTTCTTACACTAATCTAAAGAGGAGAGATGAGTGCAAATTTATTTTAATCTTTACAATTACAACAATGTTAACCCACTACTAGAGAGATTGTAGCAAACACATACACAAGAATGTAAGATAGAAGAAGAGAGAGACAAGATATACGTGGGGAAAACCCTTACAGGTGAAAAACCCCACACTCCAAAACACAACTCAAATGTATTCTGTAAACAATGAAGGTTACAATACAGTCACAGAGCCAATGCTCTTGTAGGAGTCTTTGACACTTGTATCTGGAGATAATTTGGCAGCATAACATTACCTGTCAATCATATAATACATCTCCTCTCCAAAGCACCTGTTTATATAGAAGATACAAGGCAAAATGGCTCTATCTTGGGATGGGCGTCCAACATGGCCTCATGGCCCAAAACCCATGCCTATGGACACTTGTCCAAAACTGTAGGATGTTCCTGACACTTATCAAATCACCTTATCCCAAAGAGGTCACCTATTCCTAATTTGGGTAATGACAGATGCTCTTACAACTCTTACAACCATCATAGAATCTGTCATACTGACATATCTTACAGCTGTAAGAGAATTTGTCATAAACATGCTATAAATAGCATATTCTCTTACAACATGTCATAACCCTCCTTGGGGCGCCCAAAGATGCCTTTTTCCAAGATGCTTCTCGACACATGTCTTCACCTGTCATAGAATCTTCTATTTACTACTCTTATGCGTCATATATTTGTCATAGGAATCTATTATGACTGTTTAGGTCAATATTCCCTTACACACTATCTAAGATGCCAACACATGGCAAAATATTCCTACCACTAAGTAGGACACCTATCTCCTCATGTGAGGACAAATTTACATGTTGTCACCTTCCACGTAACATGACACATCACCGTGCCAAATCCCACAAGATGTCATTAAGGATTTGCATCCTAATTACAATAATAGGTAATAAATAAATAAATACAATGAAAAAATATAAGGAATTACCAAGGTTGAGACACCTTAATTCCCAACATTCTCTCACTTGTCAAACACCTTGTAAGAGCCAATGGAAATAATAGGATTTAACTGCTATAGGCTGAGAGGCCCATAGACTCCGAACACCATCTAAACTTCTCTGTGCCTACAGGCTTCATCAATGCATTCGCAACATTCTTCAAAGTATCTACCTTCTCCAAATTCACCTTCCCATCCTCTACCATGTCTTGCACGAAGTGAAACTATACATCAATATGCTTTGTTCTGGGATGGAAAGTTGGATTCTTTGCTAGGCAAATCACACTCTGACTGTCACAACAAATTGTAATCTATCCTGCATCAACACTAATATCTGAACACAATCTCTTAAGCCAAATGGATTCCTTGCAACCATGAGTTGCTGCCATATACTTAGCTTCTGTCATGGAAAAAGTAATCACAGGTTGTCACCTACTCATCCAACTAATTGCACCACCAAACATAGTGAACACATAGGCACTGGTGGATCTCCTGTTGTCAATATCACCCACCCAATCAAAATCCATCAATCCATGAATACAAATAGAATGCAGAGGTCTTGTAGCATTACCATGATAACATATGGAATACTTAGAAGTACCCCTCAAATATCTGAATACTCGCTTAACTGCATCCCAATGTACCCGTCCAGGATTAGCCATAAATCGACTGAGGACTCCCACTGCTTGGGCAATGTCTGGTCTTGTGCAGACCATAACATACATCAAAGTGCCAACAACACTAGCATAAGGTACTCTGCTCATGTCCACTACCTCACTAGGAGATTTTGGACAATTGTCAACAGACAACTTTGTCCCCAAAAAAACATGAACACATAATAGTCTGCAATCTGCCATGCTGAACCTATCCAACACAGTCTTCACATAGTTACTCTGGCTTAACCAAAGTTTTCTGTTAGCTCTATCTCTTCTAATTTCCATTCCCAGAATGTACCTGGCTGCCCCTAGATTTTTCATCTCAAATTGTGCTGACAGTTGAGACTTCAAATTAGAAATCATATTCTTACCATTCCCAATTAATATAATATCATCAACATACAATGAAATAATGAGAATGCGATCATTGTCAAACTTGTAATACACACAATGATCCAATTTTGATCTTAGATATCCAATTGACAACACAAAGGCATCAAACTTCAAGTACCACATCCTAGGAAACCGCTTTAAACCATATAAAGACTTTTTCAACTTGCAAACCAAATTTTCTTTACCTTTCTCTATGTAGTGCTCTGGCTGTGACATGTAAATCTCTTCCTCCAAATCACCATGAAGGAATGATGTCTTCACATCCATTTGTTCCACCTCTAAGTCATAAGCTGCTGCAAGAGATAACAAGAACCGAATATATGTTAGCTTTGCAATGGGAGAGAAAATTTCACCATAATCAATTCCCTCCACTTGTGAATACCCCTTCGCAACAAGTCTAGCCTTGTACTTTTCAACACTGCCATCTGCACTGAATTTCTTCTTGAACACCCATTTGTATCCAACAGGTTTCCATCCTTTAGGCAAAGGCACCAAGTCCCATGTCTTATTCTTCTCCAAAGAAACCATCTCATCTTCCATGGCCTCCTTCCAAGAACCTGCATCTTTCATGCCCATAGCCTCTTTCACAGTTCCAGACTCATCAGTGTTAGTAAGAAAGGCAAAAGCACAACTATAATCAAGTAATGAATAACCAAACCTATCAAGTTGCTTCCTTGTTTGTGTAGACCTCCTCAATAGCTGAGGTTGAGGTTCTGCTTCTTCTTCTGAGCTTTCAGAGCTGCTAGAGCTCTCCTCATCATTAGGTCTCATAGGGTCTGTCGATTTAGTCTTCTCAGGGGTAAAAGGAAACTGGACCACATCCTCTTTCTTTTCTATCTGTTCTAGCTGTAAAACAACAGAAGAAGGTGTTAGCTCTCTGAAGATAACACTTCTTCTATACAACACTTTTTCAGCCACAGGATCCCAAAGCTTGTATCCTTTCACACTGACACCATAACCAATGAAGATACACTTAACAACCTTGTTCTCCAATTTAGACCGTTTCTCCCTAGGCACATGTGCATATGCCTCACAACCAAAAAATAAAGATGTCTAACTAAAGGCTTCTTACCAGACCACATCTCCATAGGTGTTTTACCAACAAGAGTTGATGTAGGAGACCTGTTTACCAGGTAGCAAGCAGTGGCTATAACTTTAACCCAAAATTTTTGTTCAAGGCTTGCTCCACTAAGCATACTCCTAGCCTTCTCCATCAGTGTCCTATTCATCCTCTCTACAACTCCATTTTGCTGCGGGGTGTATGGAGTTGTCTTATGTCTTTCAATCCCTTGCTCTTTACAGAACTTATCGAACTCTGCCAAACAAAACTCACCACCGTTATTAGTTCTCAAACACTTAATCTTTTTACTAGTCTAATTTTTTAGCAAAAGCTTTAAACTCTTTAAATCGACTAAAGACTTCAATCTTGCTTCTGATAAAATAAACCCGTGTCCTTCTACTGTAATAATCTATGAAAGATACAAAATATATAGATTTGGAAATCGAAGGAACATTAACAGGACCAAACACATCAGAATGAATAAGATCCAATACACCATAAGACTTGTGAGAACTAGAGTAAAACTAAACATGGTTTTGCTTTCCATATACATAATGTTCACAAAAGTTGAACTCGAGATTACAATCATTTAACTCCTCAACAAGGTTTTTATTTTTCAGGGTTCTAAGACCCTTCTCACCAATGTGGCCATATCTCAAATGCCATAACATAGTCTTTTCAGCAGGAAGTTTAACTTCCAAAGTATGTGCACTACCATCAGAAAGTGTTACAACAAATTTCTTCACTGCTTGTTCAGATGGTGGGGATGAAGTGACTGCAACACTTTTCTTTGAGTCAAAAGAACTATTGCACTGTGAAGTGCATGCCTCCAGCTAAAATAAAGTACCTCTCTGAGTACCCTTCACAAGCACCATAGATCCTCTAGTCATCTTGCATCCATCCTTCGAAAAGACAACTTGCACATGTGCATCATTCAACATACTTAAAGAAAGAAGGTTCCATGCCAAGCCTGGGATGTGCATAACCCCAGTGATCCCCTTCACTCATCCATCAGGGAATCAGATTAAGACTCTTCCATGACCAACAATCTTCAGATGAGAATCGTCACCCAGGTACACTCTTCCACCATCAAACTCTTCATACTTTATGAACTAGCTTCGGTGCGAGGTCATGTGGAATGATGCACCAGAATCTATCAACCACACATCATCAGATGCATGGGTGGCCAGGGCTACGATGAAGGCATCACCATCATCTTGTGATTTTTGAGACTCTGAATTTGGGACATTCTTCTTCTTTTTCTTTTCTTCCTTGCATTCCTTTTGGAAATGTCCAATTTTTCCACAGTTCCAATAGAGAGCCTTGGACTTTCTAGGAGATTTGGATGTCCCATGGGATTTGGATCTGCCCTTCTTAGCTTTCTTGTCCTTCTTTTTCCCTTTCTCCTTGGGTCTTCCACGAACTGCAAGAGCCTCTTTGGCTACCTCAAAAGACTTTCTTCGCATCTCTTCAGATAATAGCGAAGATACCACTTCATCCATTGTGAATGTGGATGTGATGCTTCCAATAGCCATAACAAGATGATCCCACGAGTCTGGCAAATAACAAAGCAAGGTCATACAACAATCCTCCTCCTCCATCTTCACACCAACTGATGTCAATTGTGCAATTAACATGTTGAAGGCATTCAGGTGATCTACAACAGATCCTCCATCCTCCATCCTTAGAGAATATAACTTCTTTCTCAGAAAAAGTTTGTTCACTAGGGATTTAGCCTGATAAACATCTCCCAACTTCTTCCAAAGGTCTTTTGTGCTCTTCTCCTCATGGACTTTTAACATGACAGAATCAACTAGATTGAGTCTTATGAGACCCTTAGCCTTCTGATCTTTGAGATCCCAATTAGCTTGTACCATTGCAACTGGTTTTACACTGGATACGGTTTCCCATAGGTCATGATCAATAAGCACGTCTTCCATCTTAAGTTTCCATAACTCAAAATTAGTGCCATTGAATTTCTCCACCTCTAATCTTCCCGATGTGCCTGCCATCTCTTTCCTGCAACAAGATTTTAGAATACTCTGTACAAATCTCCCACTCAACCTAAGATTATCTCAAAAAACCCCTACCCAACACCTAGGACCAAAGGTGATCAAGCTCTGATACCAATTGAAAGGAAGGTAGGTGTACAGAAATCGCTTCCTACACTAATCTAAAGAGGAGAGATGAGTGCAAATTCATTTTAATCTTTACAGTTACAATAATGTTAACCCACTAACAAAGAGATTGCAACAAACAAACACATACACAAGAATGTAAGACAAAAGAAGAGAGACAAGATATACGTGGGAAAAAAAATGTTGGGAATTAAGGTGTCTCAACCTTGGTAATTCCTTGTATTATTTCATTGTATTTATTTATTGCCTATTATTGTAATTAGGATGCAAATCCTTAATGTCATTTTGTGGAAGTTCGCATGGTGATGTGTCATCCTACGTGGAAGGTGACAACATGTAAATTTGCCCTCACATGAGGAGATATGCGTACCACTTAGTGGTAGGAATATTTTGCCATGTGTCAGCATCTTGGACAGTGTGTAAGGGAATGTTGACCTAAACGGTCATAATAGATTCCTATGACAAATCTATGACGCATAAGAGTTGTAAATGGAAGATTCTATGACAGGGGAAGACATGTGTCAAGAAGCATCTTGGAAAAAGGCATCTTTGGGCACCCCAAGGAGGGTTATGACATATTGTAAGAGAATATGCTATTTATAGCTTGTTTATAACAGATTCTCTTACAGCTGTAAGATATGTTAGTATGACAGATTCTATGATGGTTGTAAGAGTTGTAAGAGCATATGTCATTACCTAAATTGGGAATAGGTGACCTTTTTGGGATGGGGTGATTTGACAAGTGTCAAGAACATCCTATAGTGTTGGACAAGTGTCCATAGGCATGGGTTTTGAGCCATGAGGCCATGTTGGACGCCCATCCCAAGATAGAGCCATTTTTGCCTTGTATCTTCTATATAAATAGGTGCTTTGGAGAGGAGATGTATTATGTGATTGACAAATACTGTTATGCTTCCAGATTGTCTCCAGATACGACTGTCAAAGACTCCTGCAAGAGCATTGGCTCTGTGACTGTATTGTAACCTTCATTGTTTACAAAATACATTTGAGCTGTGTTTTGGAGTGTGGGGTTTTTCCCCTGTAAGGGTTTTCCCCACATATATCTTGTCTCTCTCTTCTTCTATCTTACATTCTTGTGTATGTGTTTGCTGCAATCTCTTTGTTAGTGGGTTAACATTGTTGTAACTGTAAAGATTAAAATGAATTTGCACTCATCTCTCCTCTTTAGATTACTGTAGGAAGCAATTTCCGCACACCTAGCTTCCTTTCAGAAAATAGGTGCATAGTTATCTTTCATTTTACATCTTTCTATAGAAACATTTTCTGATATTCATCCGTTTGCTTCCATATTTGCATAATTAGGGTTTTGATGTATAATTAAGCATAATTGATAATCAAATCATACAAATCCAAGTTTCCCTACATTCCTAGTGACCAAGGGTATGATAGTGCATTGCCACTCGACCCAAAGTCCTTGAATGAAAGGGTGAAAGGAGGACACACACACAAAAACTACCAAAAGCCAATCATCCAAATTCCACCCTTTACACAATGTTTTCATCACTAGATGGTCCACAAGAGCCTTGAAGCATTAGGAACCCACCTACCAAGCCCATGACTATCAAATAATCAATAATGGTGGTCTTGAGAGTTGTTGGAGTGGTTGGAGGCATTTGAATACTTCGCATGTTATAGCTACCTCTTTTTCTTCAGTTGGACCTCCTTTGGTGACATCTTTTTAAATCTTAAAACATTTTTCTCTTTCATGACAACTCTTGAAACTTCCTTTTAAAACCTTTTTGACATGTTGGTGAGTTTGTGAACTCACGAACTCACTAAAATGTCATATATTTTCTTTGCTCTTTACTTTTCCTTTTTATCCTCCTTTGTTTTTTTTGGTGATTTGACACTTTGGAAAACTTATGAACCATTTTGGTATTTTGGTGAGTTCACGAACTTGTTAAAAGACACTTTATAACTCTTTCTTTCTTCCTCTTTCGGTGAGTTCACGGACTCATGAACTCACCGAAAGAACTTCATCGTTTATCTTCTTTCAACTTTTTGGGACTTTTGGAAACTTACAAACCTTTTTTGATGTTTTGATGAGTTCATGAACTCACAAACTTGCCAAAAGCCAATTTCTTCATCTTTCTTTCTTCTTTCTTCCTTCTCTTTTGATGTTTTGATGAGTACTCAAAATTTCCAAAAGCCACTTATCTTTCTATTCTCTTTCCTTCTATCTTTATTCTTTTAGTGATTTGACAAGTTCGTGAACTCACAAACTCATTGAAAAGTTTAAATTTTCTTTCTCTCTTCCTTTCTTAGAATTTCAAAAAGTTCATGAACTCACCAAAAAGCCACTCCTTTTATCTCCTTGATTTATTTCTCTTTCATTCAGGTGACTTGGGAGCTTTATGAAATTTTTTGGCAGGTTTGCGAACCTGTGTACTTTCTGAAAGGTTTTTACACTTGGAGATTTTGGAATACTTAGAGAAACTTTGAATGTTTTGAGAGTTTCAACATATAGATGGGGACACATGAGGCAAAACACAGGCAAAACCAACAAGGACTAAGATAAACCAAGAATTTTCAAAGTTGAGTCCCAACATTGGCTCTACTTGGGGACACATCTCTTGTAGGCACAATGAGAATCTAGTTATCTCTGGGTTGTAGACCAAAAGGGTAGAGCAAGGTCCAACCAAACAATGGGGAAAGGGAAACAACAACAAAATATCCCAACATAAAAAACACAAAATAAAGAGTATGTACAAGGGTAAAATGACAACATACCATCAAGAGAAAATGCGCTTGAGGTGTTGGCCATGGACTAACAGCTCCATGAACTCTCCATCCAAACTCTTGAGGTAAAAAGTGCTCTAACTGTACTTGTCAACAATTCGATAAGGGTCAACCCACAAAGCTTCAAATTTTCCATGCTTGCCCTTATCTTCAAATCTATAATTCCACATGAGGAGCAAGTCACATACTTGGAAGCTCTTTTGAACCATTTGTAGACACTTAAATTTATCCATGTCTTGCAACATCACCTAGTCGACACATTACTAGAAACATCATATGGCATTTTGTCCTAATCCCACTCCCAATCCCATTTATCCCACTAGCCAATTAATTAAATAAATCCTATTTATTTAATTAATTTCTCTCTCCCATTTTTCCACTAATTCAAATAAAATATTTGAATTAGTCCTCACCTTTTACACAATCCAACACATGTCCCATACTACATTTTTCATTTAATACACTTCACATGTCCCACTAATTTAAATAAAAAATTATTTAAATTAGGACAGCCCTACACTTCTCACATGACTACAACTCCTTGTGGAGTGGGAAACCCTAATCAATCTCAACCATCCACATCATTCAAATCAATTTTCAATCATAGCCATCAATTCAAATCACTCATCTCCTATAAATCAACCCTCACCCAAGCCATTTGGGGGATCCATTTTGTAAGTAGCCTCATGTTGTCAAATTTCCTCTAGGATCTCCATTCTCATTCATCTTCTTCTTAGTGTTATGCTGCTGAAATAGTGAGCAATCAACATTCATCCTTCAATATTTTTCATTCCTATGCAAGATTGAGAAGAGTAATAGAGGAGAGCCAAGCTTAGCATAGAGATTTGGTTTTAGTTTGTTGTTTGTATTTTGGATTTCTAAGTTATCTTGTACTCCATTATGCTGTTAGGGTTTAATGATTGTTGTTTGTGATTCATAGATCTAATTTTTCCCCTAATACATTTGGTGAACCCGACGTGAATCTAACATTTTTTGTCAAGTTTTGGTGATTAACTTCTGTAGGTTGCTCCCTAGCCTAAAATTGACCTTGCCGTTGAGTTCGGGAGGCTTCGCAGGTGAAGATTGACATAAAATACCCTAGGTTTTGCTCACTGTCAAATTTTTGAATTTTTATTTTTATTTTTTTAGGTCACAATCCGTACAGTGTGGATCCATATGGATCCGTTGTATGATATGCATACATTCCATACTATTGTCAGCATCTGTGCTTTGATATTTTCTTTGTTTTTTTGCAGGGTTTAGTTTTCTCTTGCGAGTACAGGTTCATGGTGACTGTCAGCACAACAAACAAAACCCTCAAAGCATTTGGCCCTTCCTTGTCACCACCTCGCTAACAACATAGTCACCCTCTAATTTTTTTTGGTCACCTCCCACCAAACACCATGGTGATCTTGGTCACCACCTGCCAAACTTTGCCGCCACCCTTCTCCTCTGTCACCTTCCTTTGCAATACCCTAGCCAACCGCCGCTCCTTTGCAACCCCCCTTATTCCTCCCGCTTGGTCACTCTTTCAAAACCACAGCTTGGTTGACCCTCTACCTTTGTCCCCTTCACATTCCAACCTCCGCTGTTGGTCTTTTGGTCGCCCTTTGATGTGGCTTGGCAACCTCCTTTAATCTTTTCTTGCAAGCAAAGGTTCCTTCGGTCCTTTGCGGTCACATTGGTGATCGGGCGGGCATCAACCCCCCCTCTTTTTATTTTATTTCTTTATTTATTTTTTATTAGTTTATTTATTTTTGTTGCGGTTTGACCCTTGGTCATATGGGCGACCAGGGGTGCCACTAAGAACTAATCGCTAGCCCTAAGTCCTAACTATAACTGCTAGGAGTTAAACCATCACATCTGACCATGCTAAACCCCTGACTACTAGCGGTTAGGTCTTAACCTGCTAGACTTGCCTATTGCCTTCTCAAAAGCTAAAGGGGTAGATATTTTCTTTTCCTCATAACTTCTGCATATAGAGGCAAAATTTCATGAAACTTACCACGTTGCGAAGTTGATCTTCCTAGCTATGCTGTGGTGAAGGAATTTTTAGGTGACTATACCATTTTCATTAGTTTTTTAGTCAAAGTCAACCTTCCTTTTAGACTTCAAACAAGCATAACTATTGCAAATTTGATCTGATTTTCATCATTTTTTTTCAAACTGCATAGAATTTCATCTAGTTTTTGTTCATGCTATTTATTTCACTATCACTATTTATCCACATCAGATTTCATCATATTCTTCATTTTTCACCTAACACTTGGGTTTGCAAGTTTACTTGTTCTTTCTTGGTTTTTGTGGCTCCTAAGTGATCAAAAGGAGTTGTAGCAACATCTACATCAGTCACAACAATAGATCTGGAGCAAAGATTTTTAGGTGCATTCATTCTATTCTCTCATCTTTTCATTTCATCAAATCATCTTGCTTTCCTTCACATTTCAATTTGGGGCTTAAAAAGAACATCTTGTTTGCTCTCACATTTGGATTTGGGATCTAAAATGAACATTTGTTTGCATTCACATTGAAAGTGGGCTTAAAATGAACCATTGTCTTCCATCACACATTTTGGCTTTGGATTAAAATGAACAAGTGCTTTCATTGTTTGATGAATTTGAGTGAGATTAAAGGTGTCCATGCTCTTCTCATGCGCTTCGTGTGATCTTGAGAATCAAAAAAACCTTTCATCCATTCAATTTCACATCACACATTTCATTTTCTAAGGGGGAATTTACATTGTGAGTGTGAATCTAGTGTGCATGTGTATGCTCTCTCCTCGCACTGCAAGGTGATCTTGGAGATCAAAAGCACCCACTAGATTTGATTTTGTCACCCTTCCAAGGAGACATGATTGGAGACACACCACTCCAAGGGATGACATCAACTCTAGCATTTTGTTGGAGTCTAAATAGTGAGGTGTGAATCGAAAGACACCCTCTTGGAAGTTGAAATATCATCACTCGGGCTAAGGCCCCAAGAACTTTATACCTTTGAGAAGTGAAGGTGAAGGGTGGGTTACCCCCTTCTCCCAGCTGTTTGGCATTATTTCACTTTCATTTTACAGAATTGGGCCCCTCGTACTTTGAGTATATTAGGGACATCCTTAGTCAAACTTGTGCATCCTAGAGTAAGACCAGTTTGGCCAAGCCTACTTGATTAATCCTAGGATTGTTGATGTGTCTTCAAGTGCTTTCTTAATCACATTTAAAAATTTTAAGGTCAAACTTGCTTTTCTGTCTTGCATGTGTGATTCATGTGTGTATATGTGAAATCATTTATTTGCAAATTTCCAAATCAAGCTATCAACACAAACACATAAACACATCATCCTAAACATTCTTTCCATCACATTCATTCTAAATCACTTTCATCGTAATCAAAACCCTAATCATCCTTGTCATTCACCTAATCCACATATTAATCATCCTACTTGTCCTATCCTACTCACATCCTAATCATACCTTCATCATTATACACCATCCTAATCACCTCATACCTAATCACATTCTAATCATATCCACATCACCATCCTAGTCCTAATCAGTTACTTGTCAAAATGGTCCTGATCCTTAGCAAGCCTACGCTCAATCCAAATCCCAAACTCATATTTCGAGGAGGCCCTTCCTCTATTCTTAATGATGAGACCAATCCTAAGCCCAAAATCATACTTCGATGGAGGCATTCTTCTAGTACTAATGATGAGACAATTTCAAAACCCAAGCTCATACTTCGAGGAGGCCATCCCTCTAGTTCTAATGATGAGACAAATCCTAGGCCTAAACTCATACTTGAATGGGGCCCTCCTTGAAGTTTTAGTGATGAGACAAGTCCAACACCCAATCCATCCACATACCAAATTCAACCCACTCAACCTCAATGTCAACAAATTCCACATTAATCCTACGTGTTACCTCCATCATCATACCAACCTAATCCATCCACATGTCAAATCAATTCCACATCAACCAATCCCACTTCTTCTAATGCAACCAACATCCCTATCAATTCATTCCACAACAAGAACATGTGAGCCTATGTCACCCCTTGAAACAAGATAAGATGCCTTTAAATCCTCATGCTACTTTTGACAAGGGGAACACCAATCTAGCTTATCCATCCTACAAGTATCTTCCGCTATCTAATCCTCCATCAAGTCCATGCCCTAAATTCAAACATTACAAAAACAAACCTATGGGGTCATCCAAATCCACCAATCCATCCAATCCCTTTGACCTTCCATCCAATCAAAGTGAAAATCCTAAGCCTACAACACCTTACACCCCTTTTATTCCTCCACCATGGGATCTATCCATTCCTAATCCTAATCCATCCAATCCAATTAGCCTTCCACCTAATCCTAATCCTAATCCTAAGCCTACACCATCCACCCTCATTATCCATCCATTATATTGTCCATCCAACCATACCCTTATTAAGGATGTGATCCATTGGCTACTAGCAAGAAATAAATTATGTCACCAAACACCCATCCTTAATCCTATCAAGGAGTACTAAAACATCATGTTCATCCCTTCAACCCCATCGTTTAGTGCATTACCCATTGAACCTATTTAAGAGTCTCCCATTTCCTCTTCCATTCAAGCCAGTCAAGAGTTATGTCAAGGCTATAATCCTAAGCACGGAAACATCAAGCCCTCATTCTAATCAAGATCAAATCACCTTTATCCAACCCATCCATAGCACACTTAATCCTATCTATGACCAAGCTCCCATATATGATCAAGCTCCCATTTATGATCAAGATCGCCTCTATGATCAAGAAAGCCATGATGATTCTCTTTGTCCACTTTATGCATTCCATGGTCAAGAGCTTATCACTCCACCTATCCATGATCCACCAACATCCACTTCCCATGATGAGACACTTGGCTCCCAAGAAAAAATAGATGATCAAACCAATAGCTTGGATCTAAACGAACATAATCAAGATCCTAATGATCCTTCATCACCCGCTATCAACCATATTACAAATCCACCATCATATCCCCTTAGTCTTACCACCTTCATCCATGAGTGTTTTTCCTTAGGACAACAACAACCTCTATCCAATTTCCCCTCTCCATCCAATAATGAGATCAAGTCTAGTGTCCAAAACATACATAGTCCCATTGTCCATCGCATACTCCAAAAGATGAATTATCAAGGTAAAGGCTTAGGCTTTCATGAACAAGGTATTTTGGAGCCAATCCATGTCAAAGTCCTTCCATGATCATATGGCCTTGGATATACACCCCAAAGTAAACAATCTCAAGATATTGGTACTATCTCCATGCCTCCTAAGTCCACTACTTTCTACCACAAATCCTATCATACCCCTAAGGCATATGTTGCCATTCCACCTCCATTATCCTACAAGTGTACTCAAAAGCATGTGACCATACACCTTCCACCATCCACTTTACCTCCACTACTTCCAACTCCTAATATGGACCTCCATCCACTTTACCTCCACTTCTTCCCACGCCTAATATCCCTATCATCCAATCCCTCTTATCCATTTATCCAAAAGTCCCCTAAAATTCCTAATCATGACTGACAAATTTACACATCATCTAAAAAAGAATCTTCCACCATGTCCATGGGATTCAAAAAAGAAAAAAATTGGATGCCTCTACCCATAAAGCTAAAAATCCTAAGGATCCTCATGCCTTAGGACAGCAATGTAAAAAGTCAAAGAAAAATACATCTAAAAGGCTACCTAAGCCCATACCTCCAAAAGCAAAGTAAAAAACTACAATGGTTTGGGTACTTAAGCAAAAAGAAGGCAAGTCAAATGAAGCATCCACATCCCAAAAATCCCAACCATCCTCTTCCATCCAAAAATCCCATTCCATATACAAATCCCACATTTAATGCAAAAATCATAAAAATCTTAAGGCTATGTGGGTACCTAAGTCACTAAATCAACCATTCCCTAAGCAAATAGATCTCCATTGCTTCCTACACCTCCTCCAAATCAAAAGCTTCAATGTTTACCATGGTGTGTGCAACCGTTGGTCTTGGTTCCCTTCCATTCCACAATATTTCCACATACCTCCATATTCCCATCTTTCATCCATTATCCTACATATTTCACCCATCACCTCCCTATGGTCCATGCTTTTGCATAAGCCTTTCACCCATCCTTATATGAACCTTACATAATCCACATCATGATCCACTATCTTTCCCTACATAATCCACCATCCACATAATCCATCTCCCTCTCAAGCAATCCCTCACCAACATCGATGAGCATATTGACACTTGACATGGTCCATGCGATGACATCCATCTATAAATGGGACAATATCACCCTTCATGGAACTAGACACTTGAGTCCCCATCCTCTTCCAAATCCCTCTTATCCACCTATCCCATTCAAAAAATAAAAAAAAGTAAAAAAATAAAAATAGTAAAGAGAAATCCCTTTGTCTAATGGTGAAAACCACCTTGGTGGTGCCTTGGATAAGTACCATGATCCAAACAATGATCCAAGCAAGTCATCCTTTATCCATACGAATCAAGTCAATCAATATTGTCACATTATCTAATTGCATCAATGGTCTTGATCCTAGCCTTGTTGTAAACCCAATCAACCAATCAATTAATCAAATCCTAGTGTTGATTCACATGGCCAACAACACTAGTATCAATCAATCAATCAAATGTCTTATACATGATGTTGCATCATCGAAACTAGACCAGGCGTCTTATATAGCATGTTTCATTTCTTGAAACCAGACATCATCAATCAATCAATCAATCATTGGTTTACAGCTTGACAGGGGCAATACCTTGTTTGTTTTTGAATCATTTGTGCATGCTTGCTTACTTGCTTGTGTGTGTTATCATTCATCTTGCATTTGTATCACATTCGTATCATTCCAACTAATATTCATATCTTGTGTATGTTGGAATAGTGTTGAAGGGAGTAAGATTTGAGGTAGTCCAACAATGACTAGGCTTCTCTAAGAATATTTTTAATTTTTTAATTTTTTAATTAGTTGATTTCTTATTTCTAAGTTTGAATTGGATATAACCATAGAATCTCCTTCAACTATCATTAAATCAATGCCACATAGGTAATCAAGCTGAAGCCCAAGAACTAAAATGAGGATTTATCTTCATTATCAAGGTTCCTTCTTTTGATCTTTTATAGGCAACTTTGACAAGATTTTTGTAAGAGTTTGTAATCACACACCTAACCCTTGAGAGGCCTAGATTTCCTCTTCAAGCACCATCAAAATTGAGTTTGAAGAGACTAGGGGAAGGGGGAATCCATTTCACCTTGTCCCTCTTAGAAGATGGGAGATTAGCTTCGAAGGCTCCATGAAGAGGGACTTGAATGTATTTGGATTTAAAATAGAAATGTGTTTTTCCATTCTAGGCAAAATCTAATAATTGCATTTTTGTTTAGAACAATCAAATCTAATTTGTATTTTATTTTGAAAGGTAGGAAAATTCAACATGTATTGCATTTAAAAATTGAAATCAAAATGCTATCATAAAAGTTACAAAATTACATTCTTGGTATTTCCTAAAAAGTTGTCATTGCATCCTTTAAAAAAATGTAAAGTTGTATTCTTCAAAAGTTGCATTTTTTTTTTTGCAAAAAGTCATTTAGAAAACTTGTATTCTAGATTGCACTTAAAAACTAGAATTGTTGTATTGATTTAAAATTTCGCATCTTGAAAAGAAAATAAAATAGCCTTTGTCATATTTAATGTTTATTTACTTGTTTTATGTAATAATGTAAAATTTAGTTTAATTTCTTAGCTTTGCATTTTATTTTCTATCAAAACTTTTGAAAAACCCCAAAACAATAATTTGTGCTAACACACCACATTCAAGAGCATATGCAAAACCCATGCAACTTTCCTACCTTGGGACAAATTGGTGTGTCATGGCTGCAAACAAACTTAGATAGCAAATTGCAGTAATTGGTGTTTACCTCTATCTCAATTCCTCCACTCACATTCAATTAACAAAATGCTCCCAATGAGTAGGTTAGATGCATAGAGGGGTAGTAGGGTCCTCGAAACTAGGCCAAACAAAGGCGGAGGTGACCAATGCCAACTATTCCTCTTGATCCTCAAAAACCACAACAACTACCTTATCCATAGACTAGTGCCTTTTGGCCCTTTTACGGCTTGCTTTGGCTTGACCCCAAGAAGTCGTGTGTTCTTGTTTTCTAATAACACATGCTTACTTACACAAAGCCTACTAAAATTTAATTTTTTGTAAAGTACAAAATAAATAATTTATTAAATACAAGCCTCTAACAAATTTAATGGAATCAAAACCTTTAAAGGAAAGTGAATATTAACAAAAATGACACTTCCCATAATGCTACATTATCTCTTTCTCAAGATACTTTCCAAATTTGTAGTTTTATGATCTTCTTTTTGAAGTTATAGAGAACATATTATTCCTTAGTATCATTTCTCTGTTTTGTCATGCTCAAAGAAACAAGGTTCCCTCTTTTGACATTTGGTAGGCTTTATGACTATATATAATTTTATCATGAAAAACCTTGGCTCTCCTAGAGAGAGAGAGAGAGAGAGAGAGAGAGAGAGTACATGGATTACTAGGTCTCTGTGTGCGCACGTGCATCCATGCTTGATATACCCAACTTCACATGTTTTTTCAATACATGGATTAGGTGTCTTTGTGCATGTGCATTCATGCTTGATACACTTGATATATCCAACTTCGCATGTCAATTATTATAAATAGTCGTCACAATCAAAAGTTAACTAGCTTCTTTTTAATATTACATACAACTAATCATGCTCTAGGTGGTGGCTACACCATGGCATATTTGCCCACACCTAATTCATGTATTGCGAAATGAATATATTTACACATGCATATGTGTGTGAATTTGAAAGGAGAGTGAATTTAAAGAAATCTCTCTACTCCAACACATGTTCAAATTTTAATAATCGTAATTAAATATAAAATAAAATTCTTAGTGAATAAACATATTGTATTACATCTAATCAACTCCTAAAAAGTATGTTTGAATTTCTAATAATCATAAATAAATATAAAATAAAATACTTAGTGGACAAGAGTACCATGTCACCAGAAATAAATTACTTACGGAGAGAAATCCTTAACCAAATTCCTAATCCCAAAAACAAAAACTAGAGTTTTTAAAGACTTGAAAGACAACCATTAAAGAAAGACATGTATAAAGTTGTCACCCCACTTCCATTGATGAGAAAACTTTACAGTCAAACAATAAATGTTGTAGCATTAATGCCCTAAATTTAAAGGACACTAATGATGGCGGTTAGGGTGTCTGAGTCACCTGAATCCTCAATCACCGATTGGGGCAGCGTTAAAGAGCGTGACATCAAACTAATGGAACAAGGATTCTTTTTCAAAAATCCACCTACATCGTCTATATAACATTTCATGAGATGGGTCTGTTCAATTTCTAGGCCCATCTGTACTACAGTAATAATGGCTTGGAATTGACCTTAGCTAAATCTGGAAAGGTGTTTTTCCAGATCATGAAGACCCTGTGACTGCGCGGAGTCCAATTAAGATACATCTTCAAAATGGGTTTTATTATTGCAGAGAGTTTGAAAATGGGTTTTATTATTGCAGGCAGGAAGGCATTGTAATTTGATATAGGTATATACATACATACATATACATAATATATATACGGCAATTCAGAAGATTTAAAGTGCACTGCACAACATGGGTAAATCACGGGTATTCACCAACACAGTAATGCATAGGTGAGATGTGTGCGCCGCTGAGCTGTGTTGCAGCTGGACATCCATACTTTGCCTTCACGCGCAAATTTATTATTCTCCATAACACCACCATTCTTTTTCCTGCCTTTCTAAAAACCAAGCCCTACAAAACCGCCTTTCTGATTATATGGATGATGATAGATAGATAGATAGAATGAAATTGTACAGATTTCTATTTGGAAGCCATGCCATGATCGTCTTGTTGATGCTATTTCTGTTGCAGGGAGCCACCTGCAGAAGATTGAAAGCTTCCAGCTTGGCTGCTGTTTCTCCTCCCACACAAGCCTATAATTCAGTAAACGTGGAGATGCGAAGAAAAAAGCACAAGAGAGCAGGTGAATTCAGAGACTGTCTTCCCAGGGGACCTCGTCCACCGCCATCTGCACCCAGCCACTTTGGGAATTCCCAAACAGTGGGCTCCTCTTTTATCTGCTCAAATGATATTTCAAAGCCTTGATTCTCTCAGCTCTCTTGGATGTGTTGTTGTTTCCAGTTTTCAATAAGCTGGGATGCAGATGTTATTTGGGTCTAGCTTAAATGGCTGGTACGTTGTGGTCAATATGTTGGTTACTTTCGCCTAGCGTAAACAGCTGATACGTTATATGTATTAATTTTAATAGTATAATTTTTATTTTTTTGTTACATAAAGAAATCCGTTAGATCCTTCATTATCTCCACCTAAAACAGGAGTTCGACTCCAGTATGTTCATTGGTTACAATCTTTCGTTATCTCCATTTAAAACAGGAGTTGGACTCCAGTATCTAGCATTCTTCATTATCTCCACCTAAAACAGGAGTTCGACTCCAGTAGCTAGCATGTTCATTGCTTACGATCCTTCGTTATCTCCACTTAAAACAGGAGTTCGACTCCAATATCTAGCATGTTCATTGCTTCATCCAAATATAACTACTTTGTTCAGTTAATATTGCAGATGTTTAATTGTAATGTTTAGACAGGCTCAGTTGAAGAGGAAAAAAAAAAAGGGTCATCATTACATTTTAGTTTTGAAGATGGCATGGCATGCACCAGTTTTGAAATAATTTCAGAATCCAACGTTAGTCTTGAAATGTCAAGCAGTGGTGCTTGCTTGTTTTTTCTTTTCCTCTTCATAAGTCTGTCTGCTGTACTTTGTAATCTTGGTGCAGAAAATTTGATGTTTTTGAGGCTAATATTTCCAATTTAACATTCTTCATATATATATCATAAGTCTGTCTGCTCTACTTTGTAATCTTGGTGCAGAAAATTTGATGTTTTTGAGGCTAATATTTCCAATTTAACATTCTTCATATATATCATAAATCTGTCTGATCTACTGTGTAATCTTGGTGCAGAAAATTTGATGTTTTTGAGGCAAATATTTTCAATTTAACATTCTTCATATATATCATAAATCTGTCTGCTCTACTTTGTAATCTTGGTGCAGAAAATTTGATGTTTTTGAAGCTAATATTTCCAATTTAACATTCTTCATATATATCATAAATCTGTCTGCTCTACTGTGTAATCTTGGTGTAGAAAATTTGATATTTTTGAGGCAAATATTTCCAATTTAACATTCTTCATATATATCATAAATCTGTCTGCTCTACTTTGTAATCTTGGTGCAGAAAGTTTGATGTTTTTGAGGCTAATATTTCCAATTTAACATTCTTCATATTTATATATATATCAAGTCTGTCTGCTCATTTGATGTTTTTGTGTTAATATTTCCAATTTAACATTCTTCATATATATATATATATATATGAATGATAAGTCTGTGTGCTCTACTTTGTAATCTTGGTGCAGAAAATTTGATGTTTTTGAGGCTAATATTTCCAATTTAACACTCTTCATATATATTATAAATCTGTCTGCTCTACTTTGTAATCTTGGTGCAGAAAATTTGATGTTTTTGAGGCTAGTAATTCCAATTTAACATTCTTCATATATATCATAAGTATTCTTCATATATATCATAAGTCTGTCTGCTCTACTTCGTAATCTTGGTGCAGACAATTTGATGTTTTTAAGGCTAATATTTCCAAATTCTTCATATATATTATCGATTCATATATATTATCGAAGCATCTGATCAGCATTTGCCTTCTAAGAACTGCTTTGAATCTACTTGAATGTCCCCCATATAATGGAAATCTTATTAAAATGGAATCCGATTTGCACAGCTCGGTTGACCTTGAGTTTTGATGACTTGATTTTAGATCAAATTTCTATCTCGGCAAAAGTCAATTTTGGCAAAGGAATATCAATTCACATCCAGAGAAAATTATTATTTGTTTCTGTGGAAATTCTCTTGTTCCAATCATATGAAATGCAAATTGTGTTTGGTTTAAATCAGTTTAATATCTTAAAAATATTTTGTAAGATTTTATTTTAGATTTGTTATATTGGGATGATACAAATTTTAGATTTGTTTTGGTGCCACCTCACTCCACTTCACTTGAATCTATTTAGTTGGTTTTAGTATGCAATTTATTATTTTTACATTCTTTCATCTTGTTCTTTACATCCTCATAGTGGATTACAGAATGATCCAAAAGGTTGATAATAATTCTTACACAATTAAAAATATTCATTTACAATACTATGAGTTGTAAAAATCTGATATCTTTAATGTATTTAAAATATTTTATTAATAAATAATATTTAAATTGATTTAACATATTTGAATTTTAAAAAATACTATATAAATAATAAAAATAATTGAAACAATATCTAATTTATTTAATAATTATCAAAACTGCCAAAATTCATTTCCATTTCCATTAAAATTTATTTAATATATTTGAATTTAAAAAATAGTATATAAATAATAAAAAAGAATTGAGACAATATCTAATTTTTTTAATAGTTATCAAAATTACAAAGATTCATTTCCATTAAAACATATACAAGTAAACATTAAATTGAGTCAGTGAAAATGTTTGAGATATTGTTTTGAAATGAAATAAAACTACAATTCTATAACAATTTGATAGTTTCAAATAAAAAATATTATATGAATAAATAAATATTAATATAAATTATTCAATAAATATTACACATGAAAAATAAATGAGTATAATATTTGTTTTAACTAGGCTACTTATTGTAGTTCCAAAGGTTTAAGCCTCTTCTCTTGACTTTCTTTTTATTGACTTAAATTTTGGACATAAAAATTATACAAGAATGGTGGTGTAATTTTACTTCATCTTAAATATTTTAACCCTTGTCTTTTTAAATGCCTTATATCAATTATTGCATTATTAAGAGTTAAGCCTTATGATTTATGTATTATTAAGCCCCAAGCTTCCAAGCCAGTCATACCATAATCTCAAACCTTTAGCAATTAATAATTTGATATCAAGTTCTTCATTATAACCTCTTGAGGGGTTAGTGCTCCATGCTTTGGTTGCAATGCTACAGGTAATTGATTGAGTTAATACATAAAAATTCCTTCTACTATGATTATGCACATCATTATTTATTGCAGAAGGACAAATATTGTCATCAAATTCTACTTTGATAATTAGATATAATGAAGCATTAGTTCTTGTCATTAGTACTTTCCAATCAAGAATATTTATCAAATGTGCATCTCTAAGATTTCTAAGCAGTTGACAAAACCTTTTTGTTACTCAATTCACCATCTTGCCTAAATATCTTATACAATTGAATACTATTGAATATTCTTACTATAGTAATTTCGCATGCCTATTACTCACATATAGTGGTTTATCCATTATTAGAGGTAATAATCTCAAATCTCCTTAAAAATGATTGATCTCCCTCCAAAATTCAAGCTTAATTTTTAAAAAAATGCTTGACACAAACACAAGTCAATTATTTTTACCAAAATTTAGCTTATGAAGCTTATTTTATCAATCATTAAAATATATTTTATATATCAAATATTCTCTTCTTGAAAACTTGTGATTTTTGTTTCCTCCAATCTATCAAAATCAAGAATGGTAATTTGAGGTATTGAATGGATTGTCAATGCACCAATATTGAATATTACAAGTTTTATTGGTGCAAATATTGGTATGGGAAATATTGTGGTATTGGTTCATCTTTAAGTGCTTGAGTCAAATAGCTCTAATAAGATATGATTTTGAAGTTCCCATTGTTCCTTGGACTATCATGTGTAATTGTGGGGCATTTCATTGCCATAATAATGTCTTACATGATTATGTCATAAGATTTTTTCTTAGGAATTAAAGTTTCATATGAGAAAATTGATGGTGTAGCATCTAGAATGAACAACCCATTGTCTCTCATTATTGTTACAAATTAACTTTTTCCTTGTGTTTTATTCTTCACTATATTCATCATCCCACAATGCTTATATGTCAATACTTTTCCTGCCCAACATATAAATATTTCATTTATTTGCACAATTTGGGCACGATGTAGCCTAGAGATGATCTCCAACTCAATTGTTCAATTTCATTTAGCTAAAAAACTTGAATCTTATCATCTTGAAAATCACTATGATTTTCAATTTCATCTTGCATACTTCTTCTCTCAACATTACTAAGTTTATGATTGAAGGAATCCCTATTTATTATGATTATATTGCCATCATGCCCAATGTATCTCAATATCATGAGATGACATGTAAAGCAACAACTCAAACCAACAAAAAATCAATAAATTTATTTAATTCTAACTCAAGGATTGTAGTAAACTATGGAAATACATTGAAAATGGGTGCTATCATCATAGTAACCATCTATTCTCCCCTCTTCAAATGAGATTACATGTCCAAGATCTAGAAGCATCAATAAGTACAATAGTTTCCATGGTATATGGTCTATGAATGTATCTATCAATGAAAGATTTTTATTTTCTCTCATATTGATATTTAACACTTTGTGCTATTAGTTTAAAAACCTTTTGTACAACATATATAGGGACAAATACAAAACTCCACACACAAAATACTTATTATGGTTGAAATTTGATAATAACCAAGTGGTAAAGTAAAATTCACAATAATTTTATCTTGACAAATAAATGATTTTTATTTAAATAGTAACATTAGAAGTAAAGTAAACAAACAATTAATTAATATTTATATATTAAATAATTATATGTAATTAGTGGGAAATTTCCTTGTCACATTCTCTATCAATGCACACACCCTTTTTGATTTATTTTAACTTTTGAATTAGATTCTTGTTGTTAAATTAAACACACACACAAACCACATATATGAATTTTGTATTGATTGATTTTTTAAGTCAAAATTCTATTTCAAATGTTCAAGTATAACTATTTTATGTTAGCTCTTATTGGATTATTGTGAACAAGTTAAAAAAATTACATTACACCACTAATCTCCATTGCCAAATATAATTGGTGGTTATGACTCTTATTAGGACCCTAATTTCCTAACCTTTATTATTATGGTATTAGGATCCTTACATCCTAACATTTATTATGAGAATTGTAAAAATCATATTTAGTTATTCAATATAATAAGTTCATAGTAAGTGTGTGGATTTATCTGGCATTGATTTTACCTCATATTCACTTTGTGTGAGGCATTTATATATTGAAGTTGTAATGAAAGAGAAGATAATCTTGGATTAAATATTGTATTACAGTAGTGTCTAGGTTAGAAACCTTGTGGGAAGGGTTTTAAAATATCCTCAAATAGCTATCATTTTTTGCTAAGCATGATAAATTATTCTATGAAGTGAGGTGGAATTTATCTCAGCAATAACCAAGGCTTAGACAACATCTATATATGACAACTCTTAATGTATATTGAAAGACATTCTAGGATTAGGAGAAATCTCACCATAAGAAGCCATTGGTTGTGTACAATTCATAGGGCATTGGTTAGTAGTTAGTCATAGGAAGTTACTCTTTGTACCTTAGAGATGGGATAGTTTAGCCACAGGAAGGTGGAATTTTCCATAGTTAGAGCTCTAAAATATTAATCTAGTTTGCTATTTATGAATGAGAAAAGTATATTAGAGAGCCAGTAGACTAGACACACCCTATCCTATTTTTCCTTCTTAAACTGTAGCAAAGAACATGTTTGTGCATATTTGATTAGAGATTGAAATATTTGAGTAGCACTACACAAATTTGAGAAATTCTATATATAGATCTAAGTAGATCTACATATATTTGATCTAATTAGCAAAGCTTTTAGTAAATTAGTATAGTAAAATAATGGGTTAGTGTGTCATTACACCTAGATGAAGGAATTAAGTGACTTTCATCTCAATTCTTTAGCTCCTATATAGCTTGGAAGCTTGAAACTACTAGGGAAATTTTCTATCAAAACAAGAGGAATTTTACAAATTTGTATAAAAAAATTTCTCATATGATATCATTTATATGAAAAGAGTAATGAGGTGAAAAAAAGTTTGGGGTGAATCATTTTCAACTATTTACAAATTATCCTAAATTGATCATGTATCAACTTGCTAATCATTTTTGGTATAATTTTATGGTAACTCTTTTAGCATCTTTAGGTGTCCAATATGATTGGTGATTGTAGATTACAAGACCAACAAAATCCTACTTTGGAAATCTTGGAGGAAGAATTCATAATGCTACAATAACAAGAAACCTCTATGATGAAGTGGTTATCCAAGTTAGATATGCTAAATCACATTGATGATCTTGGCACTCAATTCATTAATCTTAATTCCAAATATGATGCCATGAACCAACAAATCCATGTTTAGAGTGCATAATAAAATATGGGATATAACTCTCACACTAAACATAATAGTTCTCAAAACTAGTAAAATTTTGACAAGAACCAACACACCTAAATTCGAATTTCCTAAATTTGATGGTGATGGCCCTACAAGTTAGTTCTACATAGAAATGCAACATTTTACAACCACTCAAATTCCCGTGACTAAAAAAATTCCATCACATCTTTCCACTTGAAATATGAAGCTATCTAATAGTATTATGGATGAAAGACACATGGTTTTCTCACATGGGGTCTATTTGTAAGAAAATCCTCAATTGATTTGGTCCAAGTGAGTATGCAAAGATTCATAGGGGCATTAACTAAATTATGACAAGCAAATTCATTATATGAATACCAAACACAATTTGAAAAAATAGCAAATCAAACAAGTGGGCTTGATGATAATTTTTTCAAAATTTGTTTTATAAGTGCCATGAAGGATGAAATGCATGTAGGATGAATTATTTCAAATAATTTGGACTTATAGCCACAAAATTTACATGAGTTAATTTTTCCAAGTAATTTAGACAAGGAGTATGATATTTCAAATAATTTGAACTTGTTCCTCCACAATATAGGCTAGGAATAGTACTCGTATATGCCAAATAATTTTGGATCAATAACTTTAGAAATTTTGAATAATTTGGTCTTATTTCAAATAATGTTTTGAAATATCAGACTAGTAACAAGTCCATATTATTTGAAATGGGTAAGTGTAAGAAGTCGGGTTCACATTGAGAGGCCAAAAATCATTAGATGGAATGAATACTTATTAACTTAAACTTGTATACCAACTTTCTAGAAATGGGCATCTATTAAGGTTTAGAGACCCAAACATAAGTAGGTGTCCATTATTAATGGAACTCCATACATAATAGATGTACATTGCATGAAAAAATATAAAATGAATGGATATTCATTTGCTAATGGGTGTACTGGAAAAGTACTTTTTCCCACATCTACACCTGCATTTCTTCACTATTTTTATTAGCATAGTGAGTAGAAGTTGACATACATGAATGTATATACATATTTAGAGATAGATACACCCCCAAACTTTGCCTCCTCCCTCCATGACTACAAGCTAGGATTTTCTAAGGTAGGTAGTCATTTTTAGTGTATTTTTAGGTACATAGGGTTTTCTTGATGTTTTAGGGTTAAAAATTAGGTTTGAGGGTTTACAAGCTAGGATTAAGGGTTTATAATTTTAGGGTTTATGGTTTAAAGTTTAAAATTTTAGGGATTGGGGTGCTAATCCCTAAAACTGTAAACCCTAAACTATAAATCCTCAACCCTAATCCATAAAACCTAAACCCTAAACCATATTTATACAAGTATATTATAATAAATTTAAATATTGGTAATTTTTTTTAGTAAACAAATTTTTTTTAAAGAAAACTATATTTAGGGATTAAGGTAAATAAGTTTTTATGGCTTATGATTTTAGAGATTAGGGTTTATAGTTTATGGTCTATGATTTTAGGGATTAGAACCCTAATCCTTAAAATTGTAAATACTTAGGGATTTTTTAAGTCACCTAGGGTTTTCTATCTTGTAATTATAAAAGAAAGATATCATATGTAATTTATCAATCCAATTTCATTATTTCATCCAATATTATGAAAATTTATCCTCTGTGCTTTTTTCTCTTGTAGAAGGCAATCCTAGGTTTTGCAGGTGATCCTAGCATCTTGAGTCAATCAGTGACTCTTACATGTGTCCTTGTCTAATTTTAACATTTGTAGTGTTTTTGAGTGATTTTTAATAGATTTTCATAATCATTTGACATTTTTCCTAGTTTAGCACAGGTGGCTTGTGTAACAGCCCAGCCAATCTCTATCCTAGCACATATGCACAACATTTTGGTGTTTTTGCATTTATTTTTGGCTAAAACCCTAAACCTACTACTTTTGGCATATCTACAACTTGAGTGGTGTAGAAGTACCTCTATGTGGTGCAGGTGTCGTTAGGGGTTGTCCTACACCCTATTTTAGTGCACCTACACACTGATTGGCATAGGTGCACCATTGTGTGGCACATGTGCCCTTAGGATTTCACATGTAGCGTAATCTAGTTCAGGTGCACTAGTTTGTGGTGGTGCCCTCTAAGGTCCTATCTTAACCTGTCTAAATGCATAATACTCTGTTGTAGCATAGGTGCAAATGTTGTAGCAATTCTACATTCCTAGTAGCATATGTGCACTTCTATTTAATGTTTCTACTCTATGGAGTCCCACTTTATTTTATGGCATAGGCACTCTATGTAATAGCATGTACACACTCTATGTAGCATATGCGCTTTGTGTAACAATACAGGTGCTTCTGATTTGACACTTTCTTATATTATGGGTATTTGGTTCCTAACCCTAACCCTTTCAAGTGTTTATCTTGGTTATTTTAGGCTATGTATTGACCCTTTTGATGAAGGTCCACTTTTTTGAAGTTACATTATAGCATAAAACTACTAACGTGTGGGTTGTAGGTTTGTGTGACAAAGATACATTTTTAAACCCCATTTTGTTTTTGCATCAATTTTGTTAAGGTTAATTAACTTAATTGTTTGAGTAGTTCATCCAAGGGTGCACGTATCTTCTTCTCTTGCACCACAAGGTGATCATGGGAATCAAAAACATCTCTTGTGCTTATTGGTCTTCACATCTCACATCTACATTTTTCTAAGGTAAATGAACTTAATTGTTGTGTTTGTATGATGCAAGGGTGTGTATTATCTTCCCTTGCATGGAAAGGTGATCTTTGGAATCAAAAGCATCCTTTTATTCACTTTTTTTTGCCCAAAATGCTAGACCCACATATGCTCTTTCCTCGTATCACAAGGCAATCTTGGAAATCAAAAGTGACTAGCCCTTTTTTCTAGTTTTTTAGTGGGTCTAGCCTGGATTTCATCACCAAGTGGTGACCTAAACCCACATGTTCTAGTGGGGTACAAAAATTTGGGAGAGAATCAAAAGAATCATCTATCAAGGTACATTTGTTGTTAGGCTAAGCTTGCAAGAAACTTTACAGCTTACATTGTGACAGTAGATACCCTCTCACACCAAGCTATTAGGCATACACCTTGTTTCATGAATTTTGGGCTCCCATATTGCAAGGTATATTGAGGACATCCTCTACAAGGATAACTTTAAGGAACCCCTCCTAAAAAACCTATAAAATCCTGACGAATCCTAGCTAAGTGCTATAATTTTCCCGGTGAATCTTTCCTTTTTTTAAAAAAATATTAATGTCCATTATTAGAATTTTTTATAATATTGTGGTGATTCCTAATGAATAGTTGGTAAAAAAATAATTTCGTTGGTGAATTATACTTGTGTTCAAAAAATAAAATAAGTTCTTTGGCAAATTATATAAATATTCAAAAATATAAAATAAATTATTTGGTGAATGTGCTCGCAAGTTTTTGAAAAATCATAATGTGGCTGGTGAAAATATCAAATGCTAAATTATAATGATTAATTTACTTGGTGAATTTAGATATGAAAAAATATTTACATTTAGATCGACGAATAAGATTTAGTATCACAGATCAACGACATCAGTTCTATTTTGGGCCGTAGTTCTGACACACCAAGATATGCACATAAAGTCTCCACAAATAAAGACAAGTGTCAACAAAGGAACGATTCAAATTAACAAAAATTAATAGATAATAATTTAATAAAATAAAATTCAAAAGGATGACTAGACTTATGATTTACATCAATGTACTTATAATTTTCTAATAATTTTTTATCATCAGATGATCATAGATCGACGGCATAAGTTTTATTTCGAGCCAAATTTTGACACACCCAAATTTCTACATAGAGTCTCTGGAATAGAGACAAGTGTCACACTGTCAACACCTAAACGACTAATGCTTCAAGTTTAAATTAATGGAAAATAATACATAATGAAACAAAAATTTAGAATGATTACTACTATTAGAATTTACATCGATATAATTATAATATTATAATAAATTTCATTCATCAGATGTTAGCAAATCAATGACAAGTTATATTCCAGGCCGTAGTTCTAAATCACCCAGATTTGTAAATAAAGTCTCCAAAATAGAGACATGTGTCAATGAAGGAATGATTTAGATCAAACTTATTTTTTACATATATTCTGAATTATAATACTTCTAGAATCAACCAATGGATCTAACCATAAATAATAAAAGTTCCATAATTATGTTATTAATGAAAAATAATAGATAATACTTGACAAAAAATTAAAATGTTGACAACAATTCTAATCTACATCGATAACCCATATTATATTTTTATATTAAACAGAAGAGTTAACAGTCTACACTGTACATGGGATTTTTTACATAGCCCTAATCCAAGGTGCCCTAACATGAACCTTGGATAAAGGCATACACAGAAAAGGGAAATTCAAAATAGTTTAAATTTTTGAAAACTTAAAATAAAGTTGTTAGTGGCCACCATTGATTTGTCTTCTAACAACTGCCACATGAAGAAGAAAATATGTAGCATAGACAATAAACCTTGCCCTTCTTAAGTAATAGTCAGATAAGTCATTTTGTAGAATAAGGGCTATGTTAAAGCATAGGCCAATGAGCCTCTAACAATTGCCCTCCTTGCCTCCTTAAGTGTTACATCCCCAACTTTTTATTTAGCCTAATCTTACTTTTATGTGGTAAACAAGATAATTAATCTTAGATTAATGATTTGATGTTTGTGGAAAATATCAAGTGAAATCATTGATTACATAGATATTGATTTATGTTTATATTAAGCATGAGATTACTTATTGCTAAGATTATTTTATCACAATGATTTATGAATTAAATGATGATACACTGATCATGATTATATTTTTGTGAGTGTAACCAGGAAAAGAATCTTTCCTCGAAGATGGAAGGAGAGTATCACCAGGGGAGAAGGAAATAGATGGGAAAAGATCAGAATGCTATCTGAGTATTGAGGTTAAACTTTCATGAACCCATGCGGGATAGGGCGAGTATAAGTATTTTCCTTGTTTAGTCAATTTCAAATTCGACCAACATCGATAAGATGATTTATGGTCTCTTGATGTCATCAACGTTGGTTTGACTAGTTAATGTTCCCAGAACATTTAAGCAGTCAATAGTAAACCTAGTTGGATATCAAAGTTTTCCTTTATTCACGTATCTTTTTCTTTATTCAATTTTGTGAATATAGTTTAAATAATTGATTATAGTTTAATATGGCAAAGAGGGCGAGAGGACTTGACCCCATATTCGCATATTAATGATACCACCTTAATGATGATAATCTAATTTGAGTGATAGCCTAGGTTATTGTGATAATCCTATTACATCATTTAGATGCAATTGATATTATGTTAAGCATAACTATTTATTGACCCACTTATAGTGGTCGAGCATTATATATATGTCAATCTTATATGATCTTGCTATCCACCATATCACTACCCACGAAATGTGGAGTGAGTGGAGGTCGATGTGAGCTTAACTAAAGCTTATCTATATACAAACACTCCTGAATGGGGGATAAGTCTCTTGAGGAGCCGAGATGCCTGTGAGAATGGAACGATAGGTACCAACTAACTTACCACTTTCAATGTGAAGGGTGGAAGTTAGGAAGAGCAGTGAACAAAAGGCATGAAAAGAAAGAGTTTTTAGTAGTCTTATGTCGTGGGGAGGTGTTGAGTGTTAGCACTGTATTTTCTATAGAAGTTACAGACAAGAAACAAAAAGCTGAGAGCTCACGGGAAGGAGCCAAGCTCACCTCGATAGTCCTATTTCCTTAGCAAGCTGCATTTGGAAGCAAGCGTACCATGTAATGCCCCCTCATTTTTGGCTTGTGATAGTTGCTAGTTTCACATTACCATTTTGTCAGTTCTGAGACAGTTGTTAGTTCTTCCATTGCATTTAGATAGTTCTGAGACATTTGAGTTATTAGGCCTATGGTTTATGCTTATTTTGATCGTGATAGACTATGTTCGACTGATATAGTTATGACATGTGTTATGAGTTATGATGACGTTATTGTTATTCTAGTTATGATGAGATGAACATGATTAAGTGATGGTTTAATATTATCATGTTTTATGCGAATTATTGATATCTGATTTTAAATAAAAATGGTTATAGTCTTGTTCCAGAGCAGGGATGGTGTAGTACTACTCGTTCTGAGCACCCTACTATGCCGTGATTCTCTGACTCTATGTGTGTTGATATATATGTAGTTGATCGTATACAACCTATTGTTCTTATGCAGGTTGCAGGTATCGGGCCTCGACTCCACCTGACTTAGCAGGTCTGAACGGGCCATACTCCAATGGATAATGTTGATGGAGATAACATGAGGTTTATCCCCTAGGTCAATTCAACCCTCGATTTGATGATCGTCATGTGGTTTGTATGTTTATTGTTGGGTCCTTGTTAGGTCAGCCTGTGTGTATTCTTGTAGGCGTAAATGATTTATGATATTATAACATTTTATTGTCAAATATTATAGTATTTTGTTGTGTCGTAAAATTGGAATATTCTTGGGGGAAGCTATTTAAATAAATTGTAATGTAAAATCAAGTAACTATTCTTATGTTTGTAAATTTTATATGTGGGTCAAAGTTTTATTTTAACTCATTATTATTTATAGTCATGTATTGAATCTTTCTAGGGATTAATGTAAAGGCGGTTAGTTGTCATTTATGATTCCAGAGTGGGGAATCTCCGTGATTAGTAAACATTTAAAATTTCTGGTGAAGAGGATTCAGGGGATGGGATTTGGTGTGAGTGGGCATTTATGACTGAAGATTATTTTGTTCTTGGGGGAATTTTGGGAAGGATTCATTCGGAGGAAGGAAGAGAAGTTCTGAGAAGAGGATTTTGTTTTGGGAAGAAGCTTGATCCAGGTATGTACTATTGTCTCGGCTCTTGTGATTTGATGTTTTTAGTTGTAATAAAAGTATGTGTTTCTTCCTATGTGCCTTGGTAGTAAAACTATTATTCTTTGTATTCTATGTCAAGACAACCCTTCTGGAGATTTGTTTTATCGAAACTCTTGTATGTTATGTTCTTGAAAACTTCTGCATCATTGAAATCTATCTTTGCTGAGATAAATTCCTCAACTCAATTGTTACCCTGAACCTTGCACTTTGAGTTATACTCATCCCAATGTCATCCTTTGTTGGTTTCGTAGACCACTGTGGTGTATTATGAGGTTAAATGGATTTTGTGACCCTATCAAACCCTCACATAGTCAAGGCTCTTACAATTTTATTTTGACCATTATTGGATTTTGCATCATTATTTATTGCATGCCATATTCTTTTTCTCGACTGTAAATCTGTTGTCATTTGAGCCATAGCTGTGTTGAGCCTCGGGTATAAGTTTTTTCATCTGTATACAACTTTCTTAATGAATTAGTTGGAACGAGTTAGACCTTGAACATGTCATTCCTTGGAATTATCACAGTTGGAACATAATTGATTCTTTAAACTCCATCTTACCTCTGAAGTGATACCACACTCAATCTATTGGATTCATCTGATGGTGCTTGATTTACTGTGAGCCATGTGTTACTTGAGTCGAATGCTTTCCATCATATTTCACCCTGTCTCTTGAATCAGTTGGCAGCCTTTTTACATGCCGTAGAACCCCAATCGAATGCTAGTATTGTGATCCTATAGAATTGAAGCCTAACCTTGCATCCCTTTAAAGTCATCAGCGATCTGATGAAAAGTAATCGATTCTTTCTCAATGCTCATTCATGCCTAGCATAGTAATGATCCTTAGCAAATTCTGTACCTGTAGCATCCTTCAATCAGTGCATTAAGCCTGGTGTCTTCGAGCTATTGATAAGTATATGATTGCATGTTAACCGGTGAGGAGTTGGCGCAGACTATGTATGTCGATGCAGAAACGTTCACCAGATGTGGCCATTCCAACCTGTCGCTAAGTGTGAAGCTGACCCTCTGCCATAAAACCTTTTCTTTTTTTCTTTATTATCATGATATCTCCATTTATGAAAGTGGTCACCGTGATTATGGCATGGTGTGGCCCAGATAAGTCATAGTCATTTGAGCAAGAGACCGGTCGTGTCGACAGCTGGAAGACTAGGTTGATTCTAGGATAGAAGTTTCCTTGTTATTAATAGTAGTAGTAGTTCCTTCTGACCGTATTGTTAGTATTTAGTTTGTATGGGTTAGGTTACTATATTATTGTTAAAGATAATAGTCAAAATTAGTAAGTGTTCGATAGGGCTTATGTTATGTAACGGTTAGAGTAGATATTCCGTATCATATATAAGTTATTGTAGGGAGTTAGAATGTTATGAACTTATGTTTAAAGGTAATAAAAATGTTTTTTTGTGGAAATAAAATTATGATTATTGATTATAAGGCAATTGTAGTATAAGTCCCTTCTATGTAAACTTGGGGTTAGAATATAGATTACTGTTAAGAATGAAAGTTAGTTTTTTTTAAAACATTAGTAAAGTTATCGTCTTATAGAGCTTAGTTGACATAATAATTGTGTCATAGCTGAATTGGTTATGGTAAGTTTATAGTAAATCTAGGTAGAGAGATTTAAATCTTTTATTGTAATTCATGTTAAATAAAAGAGTTGTGATATTTGAGCCTTGGGCATATTTATATTCCTTGTAGTTTATTGCAAACCATTGTAGAATTGGATCACTACTTTGTGAATCTTGCTGTTATGTCTTGTCAAATCTAGGTGAAATAAATTATTGTGGTATTACAATTTCTAGAGTTAAATTTCCATTATACTCTTTTCTCTTAGTTAAATTTTTTTAGTTATGATTATTAATATACTATCCTGTGGCGCTCTAATTTTAATAAATGAATAAATTAATTAGAGATTACTTGTGATTTTAATAACCAAATATTGATGTAATTATTTTTCTAGAATGGAATGGTAGTTGAAAATTCCACTAGTAATAATAAATTTGAGTTGTTCTTGGCCCTGAGTCATATTGTTCTAAGTGAAGTCATAGTCGGTAAAGCCTTGGTTCATTTTGGTAGATGATTTTGTGTATAGTGGTAATGAGTTCAACTTTCTGACTCGAAAGTTTAGACTACTTGAGTCTCTGAGCTACTATTGTGTCATTCTATTTATATGTTTTATTGATTTGAGATTTCGAAGTGGACAAGGGAAAAATTGATTTTTGTGGATGAAATTTGAAATGGTCTATGTAATGTTTTGGTTTGTCTTCTGATAGAGGCTTTGAAACCCCTTGTCCATGTATGCTTTGTTTTCTGGATGTTAGTTAGGGAGAGTGGCTTCTATGGTGGGACCAGTGCCAAGGTGGCCGCCTGGGTAACCCCATGGAAGTTGTAAGCAAGTGATAACTGAATAACTTATTTAGGAGGGTGGGGTAGTAAATCACATAACAACATAAGTAAGATACCTCAACCATGCCTTGAGTGCTCTCACAAGCTAAGGATGGGATGAGAAGGCCTGGTTGGCAAAGCCGATCTCCTTGTTTCCACGAGAGGACGTGTCGGCTCCGCATGTGTCACCCTATGGGGCCGGTGCCTAGAGAGAGGCTGTTAGGGTAACCATAGATGGGGGCCGGCTTCTAGTGAGAGATAGCCTGGGTAACCCATGCTAGGACCTGTTGGATCTAGGGCATACAACTGAGAGGGGGGGGTGAATCAGTTGTATAAAAACCTGCTTTACTTTAAATACTTGATTCTTCTTGTTAGTTAACAGTATATCAATTAATCATCCATGAAAGCATAATGCACAAACATAAGAGCAGATAAACATCAACACATTGAACACCGAGATTTTGACGTGGAAAACCCGGTTAAGGGAAAAACCACGGGGTGATTAACCCAAGGATTATTCTCTGTTAGAAGAATAAGAAAAAGAATGGCACTTTCCAGTTAGGGCTCACTGCCCGAGCACACTGCTCACAAAGAGGCCCACTGCCTACAAGGAGACACACTGTCTACAAAGTGATAAGAATCACAATCTTAAACTGAAGAATGACATCTCTACTATGTCCGGATCAGTTCCATTTAAGCCCAAAACCCCTGCTCTGGCTTTCTCACTTCTCTTCGCTACACCACACTCATTCACACAATCCACACACTGCTAAATGATCTCACAAACCTTTATTTATACAAGACATCGACTTAGGAACAGTCATCTAAGTCGGCAATCAACCATAAGAATATCCGCAAGATGAATAACACATCCGGTCGGCCATCATAAGAACATTCGCAGGATGAACAACTCATCCGGTCAGCTCGTCGGAACAAGAACTTTATCCGAAAGAATAACTTCAATTCTGGGCTCTACCATCAATGCGGACCAACAACACAACCTCATCCTGATCCAAGAACCTTCACAAGCTTGCCTGAATGACCAGGTACATCTGCACTTTCTCTACTTACTAGAATCTCTTCTCTTCCTCATCTGAAACTTCAAGAACACAGTCTGTCGCCACTGTCACAATGCAAAAGGCACTTTCGGACCTCAAAATCATACACAACTTGAGATGACACATCACAAGGACATCCCAAACACTCCTTTCAATCCGCAGATTAGGATTATATAATTCTGGACCTCACCGGACCTTTCTGTGATCCTTTGTCACCTCTGAATACTTGCCAGAACTGGTTCCACACCGACAGCCACAACTCCTTCATATCTTCATGCGGACCTCTGAAATCTTAACTAAAACATCTCAGGACACATATCTACAAACCCTTTGATCCGCATCCTCTGGTTCGCAACCTATACAATACATTTCCCTTCTTCTCATCACTGTTCTTCACTGTTCCTGACTGAGGCTAATTTTCTCAATATCCTCAGCACACTGCTCATCCATTCCTTCTTGTCAATGTAGTATGAGTATGTTGACATCAATGACAACACTGGTTCACCTTCATACTTGCAACAATCTCCCCCTTTGTCATTGATGGCAACATATGATGTGAAAAACCATAAAGACACGGACTTCTCCTTTCTGTCATAGCTCCCCCTATCAGCAACATGTCTTCTCCTCATTTACTGCTCCCCCTTTGATCATCAGCCACTTGTTTTTCACATGTCTTCTCTCCCCCTTTGACATCAATGGCAAAGGGCTCATACTTGCAATTCTAACACATCAGAATCATACCAGCTGCTCCCCCTTAGTAGCAGCTCCCCATCATCAATCCGGATCACAAGATATGACTGTGATATCCACCAGACTAATGCACATCAGTGCATCTTAGTTCATTACCGGAGGGGCCATGACCCCTAAATTCTCCTGGAGATATTCAAAAGAGTCCTTGGGAAGAGGTTTAGTAAAGATGTCTGCAATCTAATCCTTGGAAGGAACATACTCCAATCTGACTTCTCCCTTGTTCACTTGTTCTCTCAAAAAGTGAAACTTGATAGATATGTGCTTAGTCTTAGAGTGCAATATCAGATTCTTAGAAATATTAATTACACTTGAATTATCACAGAAAATTGTGATAGGCTCCTCATATTCAACTTTAATGTCTCTTAGCATCTGCTTCATCCATAAGATTTGAGTGCAACTGCCTGCTGCTGTAATGTATTCTGCTTCAGTTGTGGACAGAGATATTGCATCTTGTTTCTTGCTTAGCCAAGAAACCAATCTCTTCCCCAGAAAGAATGCTCCACCATTGGTGCTCTTCCGGTCATCCACATCTCCTGCCTAATCTGCATCTGTGTAAGCATGAAGAGAGAAATCCGGATCTCTAGGGTACCATAGACCATACTCAACTGTTCCTTTCAAGTACCTAAAATTTTTTTTGATTGCCATAACATGAGATTCTCTAGGATCAGCCTGGAATCTTGCCACAAGACCAACAGCCTGCATTATATCTAGTCTAGTCTGAATGAGATACAACAATCCACCAATCATTGATCTATACTTTGTCTGATTTGCCTTTGGGGAGTCATCATCTTTGCTTAACTTACATCCGGTTGCCATGGGATTGTTCATTGGCTTTGAATCTTCCATACCAAATTTCCTCAACAATTCTTTCACATATTTGGTCTGAGAAATAAAGATCCCTTTCTTTGTTTGAGTAATTTGCAGACCCAAGAAGAAATTTATTTCACCAAGTATAGACATTTCAAACTCACTTTTCATCTGATTTGCAAAAGTTTTGCACATACTATCTCTTCCTCCAAAAATGATATCATCCACAAACACTTCAACAATCAAAATATTTTCATGATCAATTTTGAAATATAAGTTACTGTCAGCAGTACCTTTGTTGAATCCAATCTGCACAAGATGCTTATCCAACCTTTCATACCATGCTCTTGGGGCTTGCTTTAATCCATACAATGCTTTCTTCAATTTGCAGACCATATCTTCATTATCAGACAATTGAAATCCATCCGGTTGTTCAATGTAAACTTCTTCTTCCAGATCACCATTTAGGAAGGCAGACTTGACATCCATTTGATATACCTTAAAGTCTTTAAAGGAAGTAAATGCAAGGAATAATCTGACTGCTTCAATTCTTGCCACCGGAGCAAAGGTTTTTTCAAAATCAATTCCTTCTATTTGAGAGTAGCCTTTGCAGACCAATCTAGCCTTGTTTCTGATTACTTCACCAGCTTCATTCAGTTTGTTCCAGAAAACCTATTTGGTTCCAATCACATTCCTGTCTCTAGGTCTGGGAACAAGATCCCAAGTATGATTTCTCTCAATTTGCATCAACTCATCTTCCATTGCTTTGGTCCAGTTTTCATCATTGCAAGCTTCATTTATTATTTTGGGTTCAATCTTTGAAATCAGACAACATTCATCCTGATTTTGAGCAACATTCCTTCTAGTTTGCACACCTTTGTTTCTGTCACCTATGATCTGATCTTCAGAGTGGTTCTGTATTACATACCTTGGAATTTTGGGAGCATTCTGTATTGCTGCTTCTTGATCAGGCTCATTCAGACCTATCTCTTCTTCCTGATTTACCAGATCAGGCTGATTCTGACTTACCGGAGAGGATTGAGCTCCTTGAACTTGAACACCATCTTGGTCATCCTCATCAAACTCATAAAACCTTGAGGGCTTCTCAATTCCTTCATCAACTTTCACATTAGTGCTTTCTATCATCTTCCTCAATTTCTTATTGTAACACCGGTATGCTTTGCTTTGAGTGGAGTAACCCAAGAAAATTCCTTCATCACTTCTAGCATCAAACTTTCCTAGATCTTCATCTCTTTTAATATAACACTTGCTACCAAATACTCTGAAATATTTCACAGTAGGAGTGATGCCAAACCAGAGTTCATAAGGGGTCTTACTGGTGTTGTTTCTGATTTGAACTCGATTGAGAGTGTAGACTGCAGTGCTGATAGCTTCTTTCCAAAACATTTGAGGAACATTTGCTTCCAACATCATTGTCCTGGCAGCTTCCTAGATGGTCCGGTTCTTTCTCTCAACTACTCCATTCTGCTGTGGAGTCTTAGGAGCAAACAACTATCTTCTTATACCCTGCTTCTCACAAAAGTCAATGAACGCACCAGATGTAAATTCACCACCTCTATGAAACCTTAGACACTTCAACTTCAATCCAGTTTGATTCTCTACCATAGCTTTGAAGATTTTGAACTTCTAAAGGGCTTCTGATTTCTCCTTTAGGAAGGTAACCCACATCATCCGGGAATGGTCATCAATTAGCAACATGAAATATCTATCACCTTGTAGACTCTTGATTCTTGTCAGACCACAGAGATCAGTATGTACTAATTCCAACAATCCGGTAGAGGACTGATCTTTGCTTTTGAAAGAGACTCTGCTCTGTTTACCTAGCTGACATTCTTTGCACAAACTATTTGTAGGTTTCATCAATTTTGGAAGATTTCTTACAGCCTGAGTATTGCTTATCTTGACGATGTTATCAAAATTTACATGACACATTCTTCTATGCCATAACCAACTCTGATCAATTTGAACAAACAGACAACTTTTATTTGAACCAACCAGATGAAAGATATTACCTTTTGTCTGAGTATCGGATGCAATTTCAGTTCTGGAACTTGTAAAGATTCTGCATTTTCCATTCTTGAACCAGAGATCATAGCCTTTGTCTACTAACTGACCAATACTGAGAAGATTGTGCTTCAATCCTTCAACATATAGTACATTACCTATTTTGCTCTTTCCATCAAAGGAAATAGTTCCCCTACCTCTGATTCTGCCAGCAGAATTGTCACCAAATTTTACCATTCCTCCTTCATACCTTTCCAAATCCAAGAACTTATCCTTGTCACCAGTCATATGGTGAGAACATCCACTATCAATAACCCAATCATCCTTTTCTTCCACTTGAGCAGCCAAAGCTTTTTCCACAACCTTGTGATTGACAGATTCAGAGAGTATTGAATCTTCTTCCTTGATGGCAATAAACACCCATTCATTTCCGGATTTGCTTCCTAGTTCTGCTTCATCATCTGTTACTCTTTCATTGTCATCTTCTTCATGAACATAATAGCAGTTCTTTTGAAACCTTTGTCTGTTAGTATTAGTCCTTGCAGATCTTTCCGGACATCTTGAAGCAAAATGACCAATCTTATTGCAGTTGAAGCACTTAAAGGGTAGTTTTCCTTCATACTTACCGGATCCTCTTGGTAGTCTCTTTGCAATGAGGGCTTCAAGTTGAGCTATTTCTGCTTCTTCTTCTTCCATGTCTCTTCTTGCTTGATCATACCATGACATCTTCCTTGAAGAGTTTTCACCTGGATCAAATCTCTGTTTGCCTTTCACATAGGCACTGGCTTTGAAAGCAGATTTAGTCTTGGGTGGATCATCTCGAAACTCGGTCATTTCAAATGCAGCTAGTTTGCCAGCCAATTGTTCTCTTGTGACAGTTGTGTGGGCTCTGAATTCATCAATGGCAGCAACCTTGATTTTGTAGGCAGCAGGAAGGGATCTGAGGATTTTGCAAACAATCTCATTTTCATCCAGAGTTCCACCAGCATTTCTAATTCCACATACCAGCTCATTCACTCTTGGCATAAAGGTAGTGATGTTTTCATCATCTCTCATTTTCAATCTTTCAAATTTCCCTTTCAGACTTTGCAACCTTGCACTTTTGACAAACTCATCTTCTTCATACAGAAGTTCCAATTTAGTCAGGATCTCATATGCAGTTGGTAGGTCGATAACATTTGAGAGATCTAAGTCGTTTGATGTGCTTAGCAAAGCTTCCTTGGTCCGCAGATTGTTTTCAACATCTATGATTTCATTCAGAGTTGTCAGACCACCTTGTGGAGGTACATATGGTTTTGAGACCATGGCCAAGTATGCTTTTCCCATACATTCCAAGTGACATTTCATGCGACCTTTCCAAAGAGTGAAGTTGGTTCCATCGAACTTCAGACTATCCTTCTTGTATGACGACATCCTGGATCTCCTCAAGCGGTTAAGCTCCTTTTAGAGGAACTTAGCTCTGATACCAATTGTTGGATCTAGGGCATACAATTGAGAGGGGGGGTGAATCAGTTGTATAAAAACCTGCTTTACTTTAAATACTTGATTCTTCTTGTTAGTTAACAGTATATCAATTAATCATCCATGAAAGCATAATGCACAAACATAAGAGCAGATAAACATCAACACATTGAACACCAAGATTTTGACGTGGAAAACCTGGTTAAGGGAAAAACCATGGGGTGATTAACCCAAGGATTATTCTCTGTTAGAAGAATAAGAAAAAGAATGGCACTTGCCAATTAGGGCTCACTGCCCGAGCACATTGCTCACAAAGAGGCCCACTGCCTACAAGGAGACACACTGTCTACAAAGTGATAAGAATCACAATCTTGAACTGAAGAATGACATCTCTACTATGTCTGGATCAGTTCCATTTAAGCCCAAAACCCCTGCTCTGGCTTTCGCACTTCTCTTCGCTACACCACACTCATTCACACAATCCACACACTGCTAAATGATCTCACAAACCTTTATTTATACAAGACATCGACTTAGGAATAGTCATCTAAGTCGGCAATCAACCATAAGAATATCCGCAAGATGAATAACACATCCGGTCGGCCATGACAAGAACATTCGCAGGATGAACAACTCATCTGGTCGGCTAGTCGGAACAAGAACTTCATCCGAAAGAATAACTTCAATTCTGGGCTCTACCATCAATGCGGACCAACAACACAACCTCATCCTAATCCAAGAACCTTCACAAGCCTACCTGAATGACCAGGTACATCCGCACTTTCTCTACTTACTGGAATCTCTTCTCTTCCTCATCTGAAACTTCAAGAACACAGTCTGTCGCCACTGTCACAATGCAAAAGGCACTTCCAGACCTCAAAATCATACACAACTCGAGATGACACATCACAAGGACATCCCAAACACTCCTTTCAATCCGCAGATTAGGATTATACAATTCCGGACCTCACCGGACCTTTCTGTGATCCTCTGTCACCTCTGAATACTTGTCGGAACCGGTTCCACACCGACAGCCACAACTCCTTCATATCTTCATGCGGACCTCTGAAATCTTAACTGAAACATCTCAGGACACATATCTACAAACCATTTGATCCGCATCCTCCGGTTCGCAACCTATACAATACATTTCCCTTCTTCTCATCACTGTTCTTCACTGTTCCTGATTGAGGCTAATTTTCTCAATATCCTCAGCACACTGCTCATCCAATCCTTCTTGTCAATGCAGTATGAGTATGTTGACATCAATGACAACACTGGTTCACCTTCATACTTGTAACAGGACCATACGATGACACTCTCCTTACTGCAGTCCTGCTACTTCCTCTTTATCTTTTGTTGTTACCTCTGGAGTATAGACTTGTCTTGATGGTTGATCTTATCTTGATGATTTGATTTGTCTTGTTTGGGCGAGTACTGTCTTGTCTATGTAGCCTTGTTATCCTATTTTGTCTACATGGAGTCTGTACCTTGTTGTTGTATTCATTGTTGTAACCTTGACCTAGTGGAACCTCATTGTTATCTCCTAGCTTAGAGGGTGGGACCTTAGGGTTCCACATGGTTGGGAGGCAAAGCTATCCATTGATATTCTTGGAGGTTTGGTTTGAGATCACAGCAGAAGTATTCTAGTTCCAGTTTTGCTCTATGCCTTCAAGTTGTTGTTTACAATCATAATTATACTATTTGTGAATCGATGTAATTGGTCTTGTAATCTTGTATTGAAACTTGTAATTATTCATCTCTGCAAATGTATAATGTAATATTCTTCTATTGTATCGTGATGCATATCACTTGTAAGATTATAATTTTATCCGATGCAGTTATGTTCCCTAGAAGTGTTAGCTGTTCATTTCATTAATGTTGTTATTAGTGCAGTTATATTTAATGTATAATGCATATTCTTGCTTCAAAAAAAATATTTCTATAATTTTGTCTCTTGTTTAGTCTAACACTCTAGGGTTACATGATGGGGCATCACATTTGGTATCAGAGCCAGGTTGAAACACTGGGTACTCTAGTTATAACTGAGCCCATTATGTGACCTAGTGCTTAAACTTTGTAGATTAACTTCATCCCTGTTGTTTTCTTTCTGTGTGTAATAAATCATCTTTTGGTGTTGTAGGTAGATGCCTAGAGGTAGGGGTCGTGGGAGAGGTGGTGGCGATACACCTCCTCCTAGTTCTCCTCATGAGAGTGCCCATGAAGGCAGGGGTCAAAATATGGAGGGTCAAGACCAGCCTGAGGGAGCCCAGTTACGACAGTTACTTGAGGAGGCCCTTGCCCATTTAGGTCCTAGACAGGAGGGTGAGCAGCCTAGAGGGGGTCAAGAGGTAGACCAGCCGGAGCCTAGGGAAAGAGAGAGATCACCCAGGTGGAGAGAGTTGACAGCTGAGTACGAGGCCACACTAGATAGCCATATGAGAGATCTACTGAGGGCATGCCCTCCCATCTTTGATGGAGCTGGTAGAGGTCTAGAGGTAGAGACTTGGTTATTGGATTTAGGCAGGTGTTTCACCATGCATCCTTATGGCAGCAACACCAAAGCCAGATGTGCTATTTTGCATCTCTGAGGGTTTGCTTCGACTTGGTGGCAGTTAGAGGAGTAGAAGCTGTACTTGGACATTAGCACTGCATCTTAGGAGTTGTTCTTAGAGAGATTCAGAGCCTATTTTCTATTTGATCATTGGAGACAGCGTCACACAGATGAGTTCCATGAGCTGAGGTAGATGGCCATGTCAGTTGAGCAGTATGAGCGCAGATTCTATGAGCTCAAGCAGTATGCGGGTATCGGAGATGATGAGTCTATGTTGGTGCAGCATTTTATTAGGGGCTTGAATACCTAAATCAACAGAGGGGTTCGTGTATTCGAACCTAAGTCTATGGAGGTAGCAGTGGAGAAAGCTCGGTTAGTGGAGGAGAATTTGGCTATGGCACTCGGTGGGCATACAGGTGTGCATATTGGCAGTGCACCTTCTTCAGGTTTTGGTTCACGTGGTGGACATACTCAAGCATCAGGATCTCATGCACACTCAAAGGGTGGTCGGTAGCAGCACTCTCAAGCCAAATTGAAGAATTATCAACCTCAACAAGGTAATTTATTTCAGTCTAAGAAAGACCGATCTTGGCAGCGTAATAAGCACAATCGCTTTGATCAGCCAGCTCAGAGTACATAGTCTGCAGTGAGCAGAGGTAGTTTCCAGTAGTCTAGTGCTTTCCAGGGTGGCGGTGGTTTTGGTAGAGGCACAGGGTGCTTCTCTTGTGGCCAACAGGGTCATATTGCTAGACAGTGTCCTCAGAGGAGTACTTCAGGGTTTGGACATCGATCGGCAGCTTCAGAGCCAATGGTTGGTGATGCAGGCAGATCACATAGAGTCTTTGCAACAGTTGATAACCATCAGGCAGAGCATCAGGGCACCATGGTGGAGACTTCTGGTTTCATGCGAGGTATTGGTTTTTCTTTTCTTTTTGATTCCGGTGCATCTGATTCATTCATATCTCCTTCTCTTGTGGAGTGTTGTGGCTTGGTGGCAACAAAGCAGGATGTTAGGTGGCAGGTTGAGTTAGCTTCTGGGGCTAAGATTGCAGTTGAGTCTCTAGTTCTTGGGTGTGAGTTGAGGATTGGCTCTCTATCTACTACTGTAGACCTTCGCATCCTACCCCTTGGTTCATATGATATAGTTTTGGGGATGGATTGGCTTGAGGCCCATCGGGCAGTGATCGATTGTCGGCATAAGTCTGTTAGATGTGTGTATGATTCTGGTGCAAAGGTGGAGGTTATAGGAGTTCAGAGACCTATTTCCCTATGTATGATCTCCGCTATGCAACTTAAGAGATGCATGCATTAGGGATGTCAGCTTTTTGCAGTTTCTGTTAGTGACTTGGAGATGGAGGAGAGTCAAGAGGCATCTCTTGATGATCACCCACTTTTGAGGGAGTATGCTGATGTTTTTTCTTCTGAGATTTCAGGGATGCCACCTAAGCGTGACATCAACTTCAGGATTGATCTTGTTCCCAGTGTAGAGCCCATCTCACGAGCTCCATACAAGATGACCACTCAGGAGCTTAAGGAGCTCTGACTGCAGTTGGAGGAGTTGTTAGCCAAAGGATTCATTCAACCTAGTGTCTCTCCTTGGGGAGCACCTGTGATCTTTATGAAAAAGAAGGATGGATCTCTACGGCTGTGTATCGATTATCGATAGCTCAATAAGGTGACAGTGAGAAATAGATACCCCTTGCCTCGGATCGATGATTTGTTTGATCAGATTAAGGGAGCCAAGGTGTTTTCTAAAATTGACCTTAAGTCAGGATATCATCAGTTGCAGATATTTGAGTCAGATATTCACAAAATGGCATTTCGTACCCATTATGGGCATTATGAGTTCACAGTAGTACCATTTGGGTTGACGAATGCACCTTTAGTTTTCATGAGCCTGATGAATGGTGTTTTCTGCACTTATCTCGACAGGTTTGTCCTTGTATTCCTAGATAATATATTGATCTTTGTGAGGACTATGGACGAGCATGATGAGCATTTGCGTTAGGTGTTACAGTGTTTGAGAGAAAATCAGCTTTATGCTAATTTGTCAAAATGTGAATTCTTTCAGACAGAGGTGAAGTATTTGGGTCATGTCATCTCTGGAGAGGGTATTGCAGTGGATCCTTCGAAGATCCAATCTATTATGGATTGGCCTGCACCGACTAATGTTTTTGAAGTCCGCAGTTTTATGGGTTTGGCAGGTTACTACCGCCGTTTTGTTATGGGGTTTTCGAGGATTGCTCATCCTATTACTTCTCTTCAGAGGAAAGAGAAGAAGTTTGTTTGGTCAGAGCAGTGTCAGGCAGCTTTTCAGACCCTTAAGGAGCTATTGACTAGTGCACCTATTTTAGCAGTTCCTGATTCTACCAGGGACTTTGTGGTTTGTACAGATGCTTCTTTGGAGGGTTTAGGAGCAGTTCTGATGCAAGATGGTCACGTGATTGCCTATGAGTCTCACAAACTCAAGGATCACAAATTGAACTATCCCACTCATGATCTAGAGTTAGCCGCAGTTGTGCATGCCTTGGTGAGGTGGAGGCATTTTCTCTTAGGGCATCGGTTTGAGCTGCATAGTGATCATCGTAGCTTGCAATATATTTTCACGCAGCCAAACTTGAATGCGAGGTAAAGGCGTTAGATGGAGTTCTTCTGCGAGTATGACTTTGAGGTCAAGTATATTCAGGGCAAGGAGAATGTGGTAGCGGATGCTCTTAGTCGTCGGAGGTATGAGATCTCAGTGGTCTCTCTCATAGTTGATTTGAGAGGTCAAATTCTCGCAGCACTTCCTACCGATAGTTGGTGCCAGGAGGTGAAGTCCGAGATTGAGTCTGGTAGGCCTTTAGAGGGTAGATTCTCTAGTTACTCTCTTGAGTCAGATGGTCTTTTGTGACATTTGGGTCGTATCTATGTTCCTAGTTCTGAGGGTCTTCATACCCTAGTGTTGTCAAAGGCACATCGGGCACCTTATTCTGCTCATTCGGGTGTCAAGAAGATGCATGTAGATGTGCGTCAGCTGTACTTTTGGAGTGGCATGAAGCAGGGTATTGCTGATTTTGTGTCAAGGTGTCTTGAGTGTCAGAGGGTGAAGGTGGAGCATCACCACCCTGCAGGTCTTTTGTAGCCTCATTTGATTCCAGAGTGGAAGTGTGACATCATTTTGATAGACTTCATTGTTGGTTTGCCAGTATCCTCTCGCCGACACGATGCTATTATGGTCACTGTGGATAGGTTGATGAAGGTATCTCATTTCTCTCCTGTCCATTCTTCTTACAATGCTACTATGGTGGCCAGAGTGTTCATGGAGGACATCGTCAGACTTCATGGGATTCCTCGTAGGACCATCTCCGATAGGGATCCAGTGTTCACTTCCGCCCTTTGGACTTCTTTGCAGCATGCCTTGGGGACACAACTAAACTTTAGTTCAGCATACCATCCTGAGACTGATGGTCAAACCGAGAGGGTTAATCAGGTTATCGAGGATATGCTTAGGATGTATGTGATGGATTGGTAGAGCCGTTGGGAGGACTACTTGTATTTGGTGGAGTTTTCTTATAATAATGGATATCACAGTTCTATCAGCATGTCTCCATTTAAGGCTTTGTATGGTCATCCTTGTAGAACTCCTCTGAGTTGGGATCATCTCGAGGATAGAGTTCTTCTAGGTCCAGATATGCTTAGAGATATGGAGCAGCAGGTCGAGAGGATTAGAGAGCATTTGGTGGCAGCACAGGACAGACAGAAGAAGTATGCATATGCTCATAGGATCGATCGATAGTTTTCAGTTGGAGATCAGGTGTTCTTGCGTGTGTGACCGTGAAAGAGTCCGATCCATTACAGAAAGGGCTCTAAGCTAGCACCACGCTTTGTTGGACCTTTTGAGGTGTTGGAGAGAATCGGTCCTATTGCTTATCGTCTTGCTTTGCCGCTCAGTCTTTCACGCATCCATGATGTGTTTCATGTTTCTGTACTTAGACCTTACTATCCAGATATTGCTCATGTTCTTTATTGGACTGCTCTACAGGTAGAGGACGGGCAACTGGCTTTGGAGCTCGTAGGCATTCTACATCATAACAGACTTGCTCTCAGGGGCAGAGACATGGAGCAGGTCAGGGTCCAGTGGGATCCTAATGATGAGACTTCTGCTACCTGGAAGGATGCATCCAGGATGAGAGAGTTATACCCTTACTTATTTGTAGGCTTCCAGGAGTAAGCTTGACTCTAGGGGGGAGGATGTAATGCCCCCTCATTTTTGGCTTGTGATAGTTGCTAGTTTCACATTACCATTTTGTCAGTTTTGAGATAGTTGTTAGTTCTTCCATTGCTTTTAGATAGTTTTGAGGCATTTGAGTTATTAGGCCTATGGTTTATGCTTATTATGATCTTGATAGACTATGTTCGACTGATATAGTTCTGACATGTGTTATGCGTTATGATGACATTATTGTTATTCCAGTTATGATGAGATGGACATGATTAAGTGATGGTTTAATATTATCATGTTTTATGCAAATTATTGATATCTGATTTTAAATAAAAATGGTTATAGTCTTGTTCAAGAGTAGGGATAGTGTAGTACTACTCGTTCCAAGCACCCTACTACGCTGTGATTCTCTGACTCTATGTGTGTTGATATATATGTAGTTGATCGTTTACAACCTATTGTTCTTATGCAGGTTGGAGGTACCGGGCCTCGACTCCACCTGACTTAATAGGTCTGAGCGGGCCCTACTTCAATAGATAATGTTGATGGAGATAACATGAGGTTTATCCCCTAGGTCAGTTCAACCCTCGGTTTGATGGTTGTCATGTGGATTGTATGTTTATTGTCGGGTCCTTGTTAGGTCAGCCTATGTGTATTCTTGTAGGCATAAATGATCTATGATATTATAACGTTTTATTGTCAAATATTATAGTATTTTGTTGTGTCATAAAATTGGAATATTCTTGGAGGAAGCTATTTAAATAAATTGTAATGCAAAATCAAGTAACTATTCTTATGTTTGTAAATTTTATATGTGGGTCAAAGTTTTATTTTAACTCATTATTATTTATAGTCATGTATTGAATCTTTCTGAGGATTAATGTAAAGGTGGTTAGTTGTCATTTATGATTCCAGAGTGAGGAATCTTCGTGATTAGTAAAAATTTAAAATTTCTGGTAAAGAGGATTCACGGGATGGGATTTGGTGTGAGTGGGCATTTATGACTGAAGGTTATTTTGTTCTGGGGGGAATTTTGGGAAGGATTCATTTGGAGGAAGGAAGAGAAGTTCTGAGAAGAGGATTTTGTTTTGGGAAGAAGCTCGATCTAGGTATGTACTATTGTCTCGGTTCTTGTGATTTGATGTTTTTAGTTGTAGTGAAAGTATGCGTTTCTTCTTGTGTGCCTTGGTAGTAAAATTGTTTTTCTCTATATTCTATGTCAAGACAACCCTTCTGGAGATTTGTTTTATCAAAACTTTTGTATGTTATGTTCTCAAAAACTTCTGCATCATTGAAATCTATCTTCACCGAGATAAATTCCTCGACTCAATTGTTACCCTGAACCTTGCACTTTGAGTTATACTCATCCCAATCTCATCCTTTGTTGGTTCCGTAGACCACTATGGTGTATTTTGAGGTTAAATGGATTTTGTGACCCTATCAAACCCTCACATAGTCAAGGTTCTTGCAATTTTATTTTGACCATTATTGGATTTCGTATCATTATTTATTGCATGCCATATTCTTTTTCTTGACTGTAAATCTGTTGTCATTCGAGCCATAACTGTGTTGAGCCTCGGGTATAAGTCTTTTCATCTGTATACAACTTTCTTAATGAATTAGTTGGAACAAGTTAGACCTTGAGCATGTCATTCCTTGGAATTATCACAGTTGGTACAGAATTGATTCTTTAAACCCCATCTTACCTCCGATGTGATACCACACTCAATCTATTGGATTCATCCGATGGTGCTTGATTAACGGTGAGCCATGTGTTCCTTGAGTTGATTGCTTTCCATCATATTTCACCCTGTCTCTTGAATCGGTTGGTAGCCTTTTTACATGCCGTAAAACCCCAATCGAATGCTAGTATTGTGATCCTATAGAATTGAAGCCTAACCTTGCATCCCTTTAAACTCATCAATGATCTGACGAAAAGTAATCGATTCTTTCTCAATGCTCATTCATGCCTAGCATAGTAATGATCCTTAGCAAATTCTATACCTGTAGCATCCTTCAATCAGTGCATTAAGCCTAGTGTCTTCGAGCTATCGATGAGTATATGATTGCATGTTAACCAGTGAGGCGTCGGTGTAGACTATGTACGTCGATGCAGAAACGTTCACCAGATGTGGCCATTCCAACCTGTCACTGAGTGTGAAGACAACCGTCTGCCATAAAACCTTTTCTTTTTTTTCTTTATTATCATGATATCCTTCATTTATGAAAGTGGTCGCTATGATTATGGCACGGTGTGGCCCAGATAAGTCATAGTCATTTGAGCAAGAGACCGGTCGTGTCGACAGTTGGAAGACTAGGTCGATTCTAGGATAGAAGTTTCCCTTTTATTAATAGTATTAGTAGTTCCTTCTAATCATATTGTTAGTATTTAGTTTGTATGGGTTAGGTTACTATGTTATTGTTAAAGATAATAGTCAAAATTAGTAAGTGTTCGATAGGGCTTATGTTATGTAATGGTTAGAGTAGATATTCCATATCATATATAAGTTATTGTAGGGAGTTAGAATGTTATGAACTTATGTTTAAAGGTAATAAAAATGTTTTTTTTTGTGGAAATAAAATTATGATTATTGATTATAAGGCAATTGTAGTATAAGTCCCTTCTATGTAAACTTGGGGTTAGAATATAGATTACTGTTAAGAATGAAAGTTAGTTTTTTTTAAACATTAGTAAAGTTATCCTCTTATAGAGCTTAGTTGACAGAATAATTGTGTCATAGCTGAATTGGTTATGGTAAGTTTATAGTATAGCTAGGTAGAGAGATTTAAATCTTTTATTGCAATTCATGTTAAATAAAAGAGTTGTGGTATTTGAGCCTTGGGCATATTTATATTCCTTGTAGTTTATTGCAAACCACTGTAGAATTGGATCACTGCTTTGTGAATCTTGCTGTTATGTCTTATCAAATCTAGGTGAAATAAATTATTGTGGTATTACAATTTCTAGAGTCAAATTTCCATTATACTCTTTTCTCTTAGTTAAATTTTTTTAGTTATGATTATTAATATACTATCCTGTGGCGCTCTAATTTTAATAAATGAATAAATTAATTAGAGATTACTTGTGATTTTAATAACCAAATATTGATGTAATTATTTTTCTAGAATGGAATGGTAGTTGAAAATTCCACTAGTAATAATAAATTTGAGTTGTTCTTGGCCCTGAGTCATATTGTTCTAAGTGAAGTCATAGAACCCAAAGCCTTGGTTCATTTTGGTAGATGATTTTGTGTATAGTGGTAATGAGTTCAACTTTCTGACTCCAAAGTTTAGACTACTTGAGTCTCTGAGCTACTATTGTGTCATTCTGTTTATATGTTTTATTGATTTGACATTTCGAAGTGGACAAGGGAAAAATTGATTTTTGTGGATGAAATTTGAAATGGTCTATGTAATGTTTTGGTTCGCCTTCATGATAGAGGCTTTGCAACCCCTTGTCCATGTATGCTTTGTTTTCTGGGTGTTATTTAGGGAGAGTGGCTTCTATGGTGGGGCCGGTGCCGAGGTGTCAGCCTGGGTAACCCCATGGAAGTTGTAAGCAAGTGATAACTTAATAACTTATTTAGGAGGGTGGGGTAGTAAATCACATAACAATATAAGTAAGATACCTCACCCATGCCTTGAGTGCTCTCGCATGCTAAGGATGGGATGAGAAGGCCTGGTTGGAAAAGCCGATCTCCTTGTCTCCACGAGAGGATGTGTCAGCTCCGCATGTGTCACCCTATGGGGCCGGTGCCTAGAGAGAGGCTGCCAGGGTAACCATAGATGGGGACCGACTTCTAGTGGGAGATAGCTTGGGTAACCCATGCTAGGACGACGTGATGACACTCTCCTTACTGCAGTCCTGCTACTTCCTCTTTATCTTTTGTTGTTACCTCTGGAGTACAGACTTGTCTTGATGGTTGATCTTATCTTGATGATTTGATTTGTCTTGTTTGGGTGATTACTGTCTTGTCTATGTAGCCTTGTTATCCTATTTTGTCTACATGGAGTCTGTACCTTGTTGTTGTATTCATTGTTGTAACCTTGACCTAGTGGAACCTCATATTTATCTCCTAGCTTGGAGGGGTGGACCTTAGGGTTCCACATGGTTGGGAGGCAGAGCTATCCATTGATATTCTTGGAGGTTTGGTTTGAGATCACAGCAGAAGTATTCCAGTTCTAGTTTTGCTCTACGCCTTCAAGTTGTTGTTTACAATCAATTGTACTATTTGTAAACCGATGTAATCGGTCTTGTAATCTTGTATTGAAACTTGTAATTATTCATCTTTGCAAATGTATAATGTAATATTCTTCCGTTGTATCGTGATGCATATCACTTGTAAGATTATAATTTTATCCAATGTAGTTATGTTCCCTAGAAGTGTTAGCTGTTCATTTCATTTAATGTTGTTATTAGTGCAGTTATATTTAATGTATAATGCATATTCTTCAAAAAAAAAAATTTCTGTAATTTTGTCTCTTGTTTAGTCTAACACTCTAGGGTTCTATGATGGGGCATCACATACCATTGTAGGTAAGGCTATGTTTATAGTCGTATAATATAATGCATTCTATAACAACTATGATTTTGGCCACTCGATGGTTATCGATGGCAGTGTTATTATCAAAGATAGATTTATATGTTTTATGTTTTGATAAGGCCTTCAAGGCCGAGCACACATACTATGCAATACTATCATTAACAATAACATTTCTATGTCTAAGGCCTTCAAGGCCGACTACATGAGTAATGCCATGTTATCATATTTAATGACTATGTTGATATCCGGCTACGATCTATATGGCCGAAGTAATAGTAACTATGTGTTTTTATATCTTATCATTTGTATGCTATATAATGATAAAGATTATCAAGTTGGCTAAGATGTCATGCTATATAATGATAAAGACTATGAATAATGATAAACTATACCAGTTGGCTGCAAGCCATTTTCACTGTAATGTGAAACCATGTGAACAGGCTGTGAGCCACTATTTTCTTGAAAGCTAAGAGAGTAGTAAGGCTGATAGCCACACTTAATACAAAGACGAGATATTCTTGAAATTTGATGTCATCGACAATGCATGCCAAGGTGGCTGTTGCTCAACACATGAAATTAGTAGTAAAACACTTGTTTGCTTAAATAAGACTATATTTTATACCTTCAGATGTAATCTTGATGTAGGATAAGAGTAATAAGACTCTTAGTAACCATGAAGGAAAAACTAGTTGTTATTGGTAATAATGTAGGGATTGTATTAAGTGCATGTCAAATTTTACAGGTCAAGTGAGTAACCTTTGATTGTCATTTTATTTCCATGTAGGAAAGAATATATAATCGAGCATGAAAACTCATTATTGAAAACATATTATGGTTTTATCCCTTTATTAAATGGCATTGCTTCGTGGATAAGTGTAGGGTGGAAAGAAAACCCTTTTGAACTCTTTGATTATGAGACTATTTTCTATTGATTACTTAATAGCCTATAATGGTATATGTTCTAGTTGATGTGATTTGATGAAAACCTTGAAACAAGGTAACCATAGAAACCTAGACTGGGGATGGTCATAAAAATGAAACCATGGACTTGCAAAAGAAAGCATGGGAAAAGGGTGACGTGGAGTCATAGATTCCTTGTTGCTTAATACCATAAGAAAACATTGATGCACTCCTAGAACTGGAGTCAAAACTTAAGTCCAATATAGATGGACTATGGGTAAATTGAACCCATCTTTTCCAAGACCTAGAAAGGTCAAATTATGAACACTGTAGGATGAGACAACTTCAAAGTTGAGTCGAGGTGTGTGAAAATTCAATTACGTTCATTGTGAAATGTTTATGTATATAAAACTTTGGCCAAAGTAATGCATCTATCTCTACATGCATTAGTTGGTTCACTGTGCTCCAGATGGTATAATCCTTCTAGTAGTGTCATACATAGTTAGAGTGGATCTATAGTTGTATGACCGTGAAGTATTATGAAGGACACAACACCAGATACTCAGATGGAAAACCAATTGGTTCCTTATATCTATTCCCTTTATGAAGGGTAGGGCTGCTTCCAGGAAGGAAGTTGTGCGAGGGACCGCCGGTCTGTGGTTGGAGGAAAAGCACTCGGGTGATGCTCTTCTTTCCAAGTAGAAGACTAGCTGAGACTTATGAAGATAGATGTCAAAGTTCTAGACACAATACATTCTCTTATATGACTTGACAGTCAATATTATGTGTAATTCATCATTGATGTTATGAGAAAAACATTGTAAATGTATAGTGAAAGTAAATCACTAATATGATATCTTGGGAAATGTTGTAAATTTTAGTTTTGAAATGTCCAGAAAAGATATGCATATTGATTTTGATTTTGATATTGATTATTACTTGTTTAAATCTGATTATGCTAATCATGACTTTAGTCTTAATGGTAATTAAGTTAGTTAATCTTGGGTTAACAAGAGATGGCTTGTTACACTAAGAATGTTTTTAGCTGTAGCTGAGCGCTCTAACAAATTTTTAAAGGGAAAATTCCAGCCTTATCCCATGGTCTAGCATCACAATCGTAATCATTTAAAGCTAAGTCAAGCTTAGCCCTAGGGATAATGGATTCTAGAATCATTACCTTCCTGATCATCTTCACCAGACTTGGATCATTGATCAGGTCCATTAAATTCAATAGAAATGCACAAACGATGTCACTAAATAGATTTTTTTTAGGATATTATGAAAGAATATCACAACCAATAATGTCCTAGACAACATTGTCAACCAAGGGGGAGTCAATCAGAAACACCTTCCCTAGTTTTTTCTCATCAAATCTATGCAAATCGACCATTTCCCACTTGCAAGGCAAGAGAGAAACATGGAGAGAGATCAAATGACTCATCTTGAATCTCAATGATAGCAATTCGCTAGGAAATTATGAAAACAAAAACAACCAAAAAAGAAGGAAGATGCTTAATAAACTTATAGAAGAGGCTTAGGGCTATATTTATTGTGTCATGTGTGAAAATGTACAATAACCACGTGACATGCTACCTCAAAGTCACACCTAGTGCCAGCATTTATTTCCATTAAATAGTGGGTTAATTGTGATCTCAATTGGGATTGATTTGAAATTGTGTTATACAATTGATAGGACTGGCTACACTTGCAGTACCGTTATAATTAATTATAGTCATACAATTGATAGGACTGATTGCACTTACTTTGAAGGCCAAGCAACAAACCGCCTAGATAAGCCAATGCCAATTGAGTTCATTACTGGCAAGTGACAAACCACCTAGATTAGCCAATGTGAATTCAGTTTATTAATTATTACATTCCAGGTGACAGTAGAGTCAATTAAATGGAGTTACTTGTCATTACTAATTAGCCATTTTTCTTGGTAAAATGTAAAAGTTAAAGGTATATGGATTTCATTATAGAAGCTATGCGAAGAAAGTAAGTTATCAAGTACTTATTTTTGTGTTCATTCTTGATTTTGAATTTAACTATGTGATAGAGTTCGCAGATGTAGAATAGTATGATAGAAAATTTTATTTGTGCGTGGCTATGTAGGATGTTATTGCTTTGCAATTCTTAGAATTAAGAAATAGAAGCCTTCATCAAGTGGAACAAATCATTTCCAGAATTGACACTTTTAACATTTGCAAATGACACATTCTATTCTGGATGGTGGGTTGAATCTCCCACACATGCATGCATGTATGAGAAATTAGAAATTTGAATGAATGCATGGAATTGGTATTCCAACTCAATTGATAGTGACCTAGATAAAATCAATTTAACCCTCATTTACTAGCCTTATTGTTACCCATACCTAGTGGTTTCTTGTACATATAATGCAAGGTTCCATGGAAAATCATTTATTGACATTGTGAATAACTACATAATTGAATTTGTAACACATACATTGCTTGTTAATAGGATAGTTATAGACTATAGTGAAATATTCATTAAGCATCATCAAAAAGAGGAACCAAAAAGATTTTGGAGGACCAAATCAAGCATTCAAGGTCGAAGGATAAAAGTTTTATATGTAACTAGATAGTAGAGTATGATGTTAATTGAATGTCTTGACTCTTGGTCTCTTCTCTATGTTCATTTTCACTATTATTTGGCGCTTTTAGTTTAGTTAGATGTTCATGTATGATGTAATTCCCCAAATTTTTTGAAAATGATGTTAATAAAAAATATAGAAACTTAATTACGGTTTGACATGAGTTCAATGGCAATGTATACAGATGTTTCAAATTTTCAATTTTAAATTCACATGGAAAAGATAAATGAGTTCAATGGCAATGATAGTGATGTATAAAAATGACAAAGATAAATGGATGTGTTAGGTCAATTCAAATTTTTAGGGTTTTAATGTTATCATGATTCACTCTGTAAAATCCCCAAGTTAAAACACAACGATTGGTGTTGTCTAAGGGGTTTAGGGTTTATCCTTCTAATTGATTGTTGACTTATGTAGCTAGTTTCACCAACTTAAGTCATCCCTTTATCCCCTTGGTGGTCATCGAGTTATCAGCCCTGAGCCCCTTTATTTTATTCACCCGACTAATACATTGACATTTATTTTTCAATATTTTATAAACAATGTTTTCTCACTTGTTGGGTCAGTGGTTTGGATGTTATTTTCTAATTTTATCGTAGGCATCACAACCTCCATTTAATCCTACTTTTTTGAAGCTACAATGGTGCGCGAAGACACCACATGTCCCCTGTGGGTCCTTGTTTTTAATCACCTGCTCTATTTTAATATTATTTTGATATATGTTTATCAAGAGTATCCCCTCCGGGCCTCCTGACATGTGGTGGTCATCTATTATCTTGTCGTGATGATTTGCCTCGTCGTAACCTTGCTTTAAGTTGAAAACTTAAAGCTACAATGGTGTGATAAGGTGCCATGTGTCCCTTTGGCCATAGTAGGAATTCCATGGTCCCGCCAAAGGTACTTTCCTGACATGTGGCATTTTATCATTTGCTGTGAATATTCTGATGATGAAATCAAGGGTGGTTCTGATCGATGATGCTATGTGTCAAGATCTTGTTGTGTCATGAATAATAAATTATTAATTTATTAGAATAAATAATAAATCTAACATGAATACCTGTTTAAAAGAAAAGCATGTATGTTCCTTATGAATTATGAAATTTATAATTGGCAACGTAATATTTGAGTTATTTTGGATCAACACTAGAACAAATTGCGTATAAGCAAAAAATATATTTATAGATAAATATGCTAACCAAGTTACACTAATTTAAATCATGACTATAACCCTAACCGTACATGGAACCGTAACCATAAGTATAACCATAATTTGGTAAATAAATAAAACATTAAATGTAATGAGATTTATAAAGTATAAACATAACCATAACCCTAATTAGATTAAAACCTTATTCTAATCAAGACTGGATCTTGGTCCTTGAATCAAGAGTCATCACATGCCAGGGCCATATCGCAACCTCAAACGAAGGACCAACACTTTGAAGCTGTGCGGTGCGGTTGACCATCTAATCTTTATTAGTCTAGTGCCTTAAAATACCACCGTCGATCTTACTACCTTGGAATGGACAAGTGTCACTCTATCTCATCATCACAGGCTCAACACTTGTTGCTATCTGGAAGCATGCAAGCTGCACTCACCATTGGATCCATCTTGGTATAACAAATTAAAACACTGATGTTGATTTTACTATTATTATATGAGTCATCAAAGTGGGCCCAACTTCATATAAAGGGAGCTTTAGACTTCAATGCGATGTTTTACCATTCGATGAATGTTTCAATGGACAACTGTAGTTGAATTCCGGAACGAAATGTCCGTAGCGCTAGACTTGTGAACTCAAACCTCCGGAATCAATCTAGAGCCATTAGATTTACAAAGATCAATAGTTGAATAATTATTATATATTATAATATATAATATATAATACATTATAATATAATATAATATAATTATATATTATAATAATAATTATATTATATTATATTATATAATAATATATCTAACCTATATTATAATATTATATATATATATATTATACTAATATATCTAACATATTATTATTACAACCCTACCCCTCGGTTCTAGGGCTGCAACAGTGTGATGTAGTGAAATATGTCTGATTGAAGAGGTTAAGATCAACGATGATTTTTTAATTTGGTTGGCTAAAGGAGATCCAATGGTGTATCACATCACACAACCTCAAAGAGCTTTATGTTGGGGAAAGCCTTCGATGGAGTCTTGGCGTGTGATATCCATTGATGTGAATCCATGAGTTGATCGACAGTCAGCATTCAAAGGAAGTGACCATTCACGGACACCAACAAGTGAGTATTGTGCTTTGTACTGGTAGTAGCACTAGCACGTTTGATTAATGAGGAGATGGTAAAGGATTAAATGGGATTTTCTATTGCAAGCGGAGATCATTCTGCATTTTCAAGAGAAGAGCTCATGTTTTCAAGACTAAGAGAAGAGCTTTTGATGCTGAGGCAAGTAGCGATAGTGCACCTGGTAAATTCACTACCCTATTTTCAACTTACAATTTTCTACGACCCAGGTACATACTATTTAATAATTTGCCCTCTTTGTAATGTTATGAATTCCTAGGGTTTTTAGGACTAGGAGTGTTAACGTGTATCCTACTATCCCCTAACCAAGATAAATCTATTTGGTGACCAATTAAACACTAGTTTTGTGTGAATTGCCCTCATGTTTGCAAACATGAGTCATAGGTCATCCCGTGGTAGGAAAATTAACCGGGGTTTGTCCCAAGACATCATTAATTAGCTCTTGGGATCATCCAAAAAATATAATCATGCTCAGGGCATGGGGGAATTGATTGAAATGTTTTATGATTTCCACGGATACATCAGGGATGCAATTTTGCAGTAGGGGGTGGGAATTATTTGAATTTGGTTATTACCACCTCTCCCAAGATAGGCCTATTTCAAACATCTGGTGGTTGGATCTAGGCAAGTTGGTCGTCCCCAATTTTTTATTCAATGTTGACCTAGTCCAAGTGGTCTATAGAAATTATGACCCCAACACTCAAATCCTGTCAAACCATGAGGGGAAAAACTATATTTCTTGTGCAAAACATTGACTACAGAGGTATTTAATCTAGATGCCTTGGCAAATTATGAAATTAAGTTTGAAGAATTGAAGAAAGAATATGATAGAAATAGGGAGGGGTACGTGACATATCTTCTACCCCTTCACAAGACAAGGAGCTTGGGGAAAAATGTGAAGCTTGGTGACCATGAGATAGAACCTTATAGAGTTGACATGTTTGAGGATTATTTTGTAAAGACATACTATGCCCTATGTCATGTGTTTGGGTTGGATTTTAGCCCTCTGATAGCAATTCCCCTATTAGTAATGATCGTGGACATCCAAGATAAATTTTAGAATAGGAAGTTTGATAATGCCACCTATTTGGTAAGGAAATTCATAAGGATTTAGTGGCATACAAAAAATCTAGTGAAGCCCCTACATTTAAGAGATATTCCCTGTTGTGCCACATATTGTTGCATTGGGGCAGAATTGCAAATTCAATGTTAGATAAAGGATAATGATCCCATGCCTGTTCAGGGAAGAGTTCATTTATGGGACTCATATTGTAATAATGTAAATTATTTCATTTTTGAAGAACATTTTGTACAGAGGTGTTGGAAAGAGACTGTGTGGCTTCATGGGTGTTGTCATTGATGGCAACAAAGTCTATCCCACACATCCGCAACACATAGTATGCCTATACCGGAAGCCAGATTGAAGACTATTTTGGTCTGGTGAACAAGAACAGAGCATGCAACACGGTCTGACAATCAGGTCCGGATCTCTCAGATGGAGTAACTTAGCAAGTTGCAGACTTGGCCAAGTCAAGAGGAGTATCATGACTACTATAGTCCAGAGATTGAGCCTCCGGTGATAAAACATGGAAAAGATATGAGCATATGAGTGTTGGGTTGTAGACAGGCAGAGCAGACTGAGGAAGAACTGACCGATAGGGTATCAGACTTCAATCCAGATTAGTAATTGATGTTGATCAAGCTAATTGAGGGATTATACATTGTTGGCCGACATGATTGATGAATTCAATGCCTATGTTTTTGATACGCACCACGAATCAAGCATGGATTCAGCTGACAGATCAGTAATTTGTAAATATCTTGAGTATTCCAGTTATCAACTAGAAAGATGTTGAAATCCTTGGTGCGGATATATATACCAGATGGATTCTAGTATGAAGGTGTGTGTGAGCATAGATGCGATAAGATTAGGTGCGAAGAAAGGCAGAGATAAGCAAGGAAGCAGCAATACAAGTCCGGTATGTGACAGAGCAGCAACACTAGAGTAGAGGAAGAATGAAGTGCATCAGATCAGTATTTTGTGCCTAACCGAAACTGAACTTTAGCATTTGTAGATGCCTCTCATCAGTTCAAACACCTAGTTACCTTCTGTAAGTTCTGTAGACAGTGAGTCTCTTGTAGGCAGTATGCCTCTTGTGAGTAGTGTGCTTGGGCAGTGAGCCCTAATTGGCAAGTGCCATTTTGTAGTTCTTATTCTTTTAACAGAGAATACAATCTTGGGTTAGTCACCCCGTGGTTTTTCCCTTAATAGGGTTTTCCACGTAAAAATCCTTGTGCTATGTGTGATGATTTTATTTTTGTTCTTATGATCATGTATGCTTATATGTTTTGATGCTACACTAATTATTAAAGGAGAAAAGAAAGTTAAGATATTTGAGATAACTGATTCACTCCCCCTCTCAGTTATTTGCCTTGTTTCCAACAATTGGTATCAGAGCTAAGTTCCTCTAAACAGAGCTTAACAGCTTGAGGAAGATCTGGGAATCTCAATGGATATGTATGGTATGAAAGAACAACTTCAGTCTACCCTAGATGATCTTGAACAATCCCACTCTGAAGTCAATAACTTGAGAGAAAGACTCAAACAAGCTGATGATTTCATAAATGAGCTAAAAGAAAAATTAAGTATCTCTGTGAAAAAGAGAAAGGAACTACTTCAAAAATTAGCAAGTCAGAGTGAAGCCAATGATAGTAATGAAGATCTGGATGAGAAAAACAATCTATGTGAGAAGCTATCAAAAGAGGTCATTATGGTAAGACATGAGATGGAATCAGGGGTTATGAGATTCACCCAAGAAATTGAAGAGAAAAGGAAAATTGAAGATAATCTAAAACAACCCCTCAAGGAGAAGACAGTGGACTGCAACAAAATGGACAGAATAACCAAGCATCTTGAATCTGATCTTGAAGAAGCTAAAGATAAGGAAGAACAACTTGAGAATCAGATAGACACTCTTCAACAAAATCTTCAAACAACAAATGAATACAAAGAGAAGTTCAAGATAAGCTCAGCCCAACTTGAAGTTCTTCTTGAAAGCCAAAAGAGGGTAGATGATAAGGATGGTTTGGGATATGAGAAAGGTGAGAGCTCTGGATCCGGTCAGAAGAACTTTGGATTAGGAAATCAAAGAAATAGGCCTAGAAGACCTCTGATAAGGCAACCAAATGCTCAAAGATATCCATCTTTCAATGGATATTGCTTCAATTGCAACAACTTTAGTCATAAAGCAACTTAGTGCAGAAGGAGAATGAATCAGACTAATCCATCCTTCTCCGGACAATGTTTCAACTACAAAAGGTATGGTCACAAATCTCATGAATGCAGAAATATGCAAATAAACAATTCATTCAATGGTAGATGCTTTGCATGGAATAGAATGGGACATATGGCTAATCAATGCAAATCAAGAGGATATCAATGAAATATGCAAAGAAATGTTGTTTGTTACAATTGCAATAGATCCGGTCATATTGCCAAATTCTGCAGAAGTAAAAATCAGGATAAAAAGGGTCCGGTACATCATAATCAGAAACAAGATAAGGGAAAAGACAAAGTGAATGCAGATGAAGTTCAAAGGGAGATGAGCAAGATTTGGGTGAAGAAGAGTACAAAAATTTTTGGGGATGGATCCGCACCGGAATCTGCTGCTGATACTCCTTCCGGAAACTAAATAGATGAGCTCTGGCTCAGGGGGAGTCACAAAGAAAATTAAATTCCCCCAGCGAGTCAATTGGTGCTTAAATTTGGCACATGGAATGTTGTGGATTAAAGAGTTCTCAGAAAAATATCTAAATAACCCTCGGTAAAAATATGAAAGATTCGCATGGAGCTTTGCAAAATTTTAATCATCCAAGATTGATCCGGTTTGACAGCCATCCGGTAAAGTAGGATTTTCATAGACAGATCCGGTATGATTCAAAATTGAAATATCTTGATCTACGGATCCATGGTATGACTAGAGGGAAGAAGATACATTGTCAATTATCACTTAAAATGATTCGAAAAGATCTCTCTCAGAACAAGGGAGCCAGATGACTTAAGTTGTGCATTTATTGCAAAAGGAAATTAGGGTTTGTGCAGAGATAAAAGGGTTCATTCACTTATTATTCACACATTTGCTTTAGAGAAGAAGAAAAGAAGAACTCTGCATCAAATTGTCTACAACTCTCTCAAAGATCAACTGCAAAATCCAATTCAACCAGCGATTTGTTCTAGCTCTTTTTTTCTCAAACCCTGAAGCGTAAAAAGGTACTTCCATTCTGAAAATCTCTCTTTGAATCTTTTGCAAAATGGCTACTCCAATGGTTGTTAAGATCACTGATAGGCCGCGCCCAAAATTTAAGAAACACCCCTATAAATCCCTAGAAGTTGATCCATTAGGCACTTTTTATAGCATTCCGTATGGGGTACTGCACGTAGAAGATGTTAGGGTTTACATCCATGCCAATATTGAGGAATTTGGAGAATCTAAGTTGATGGACATCTATCATAAATAGTTAATAGATGAAAGTTTTGAACTCAAACTTCAATACAAGGCCCTCCGGGATAAGCACTTTGGACATTGCATCCACTTTCCCTATTTTGCAGAAGATGATTGGGTCCGGTATGTTCTTTGCAGAATACATGACAATTTCATGTGGTTAATGAAGCCCTTCAAGATAACAAAAGATGCCATTAGGGCAGTAACTGGACTGCATTCATCTAGTGGGCTACCTGCATTAAAATCTGTCAAGAACCAGATAGTAACTGAAGCCACCAGATCTAAGTTTGACAAAAGAGCAATGACAATTGATGACATCACAGATCTGGATATCAAGTTTCCTTTAATGATAATTGGATATAAGATCTATCATTCTAGCTGGGAGAACTATGTGTCTGGAACTGCAATATATACATCATATCAGATGCTAAGGGACAATGTAGATTATGATCTATGCGATCTTCTCCTGAATCAACTGTTAGAAAACTTGCAATATCAAAAGGGATAAGAAGAATTCCTTCAAATACGGCTATCTAATACTATGTCTGTTCTTTTACTATATGAATGAGCTACCCAGATCAAGTGGTTGGGTATGGTAAAATGACAGACCGGTTGCCATACAGATTAGAGACTATATGTATGGAATTGGTGATGCTAAAGCTCAAAGCACAGCTCTTTGGGGTTACTTTAAGAACTTCCAAAGCATGATGCATGCTAGAGAAAGGATACCCCAATCCATAGTTGAAAAATACAAGGATACAGTGTGCTTCATGGTTGACACTGATCAATGCCTAATGGAGGTAGTTGAGCCTAGAACAGTGTGGATAATGCCAATGGGTTACGAAGTAGATGAGAAAATCTTGGAGCTACACGTTCAACACCTGTTGAGCCAGCCAAAGGACACTGAGGCAGAAAGGTTTGGAACCTTTCAAGAATTAAGTGTAAAGATACATGTTGAGCTGAGACAACCAAAGATAAAGAGGAAATTTAGAAGGGAAGTAGAGGAAATTGCCAAAAGATATGGCATATCAAAAGAGGCAGTTGATGCAAATAGAGAGAAAATAGAAAGAGCTGAGAAAGAGAAACAAGAAGCAGAAAAAGAAAGTGTTCTGGTACAAGCCTCCTCCTGGACTAGATCCTCCAAGAGCTCTGCACCTGCCACTCCTAAGAGCTCAAGAGCCACCAAACCAGAAGTCAAGACATCTGGAAAGGGAGAAAAGAGAATGAAAACAAAAGCCACAAGGTCTTACACAAGTCAAAAGGATGATGAAGAAACAGAGTCTGATGAGGAAATTAAGAAAATGAAGAAGAAGAAGAAAACATCAGGGGAATCCTCTGCCAGTAAAAACAAAGAAGAAGAGGCAGAATAATTTGTTGAAAGGCCCACTCTTTCTATTGATGATAGCATCAAGGCAGTCACTGTGGATGGGAACCTGCAACCAATCACATAATTCTATGATGAATATAGTGATACTAATAAGAGGATCTTGGAAGAAGCTACAGTCAGGTATCTGAATATTTATAATAAATCATTCATTGAAATCATTTCATTAATTCCCAAAAGTCTAGAGAAGGTACTTGAACTTAGAAAAGAGAATGCCAAGGCAAAAGATTTAGAGATCTGAGAACAGATTGCAATTCAACTCTATCCTTCTATTACTCCAAAGCAAATGAACATGATCTTTAAGGACTGCAAGGATGAATTATGGAGCAAAGCAAGAATGAACAAACTTATGCTTGGAGAAACTGATCAGGTAGCAAGAGAAACATATGACATCCTCTGGAATGCCTTTAAAAGATTCAATCTTCCTATTATAGAGGAAATAGATGAAGAACCTTCTACCATGGATGTTGAAGGATTAAATGCATCAAATGAAGAATCTATTGACACAAATGTAGAAGGGTCAAAAGAGATAGATAAGGAGAAGTCTAAAGACTTGGATTCCTCTGTTCCAGAAGAGGAAGTTCATGAAGCAGTTAACATCTCTCCTCCAGATCTCTCTGCAGACATTCCAGATTCAGGAACTGAAGGAGAAGGAAGAAAAGAGGAGAAAGTGAGTCAAGAAGAGGAGGTAAAGGAAAGAGAAGAAGAACAAACAGAGAAGATTTCTGATGACAGTTTTGAGATTCCAAAAGAAAAGAAGACTCAGTCTCTGGCAAGAGACACTGCAAAGGCAGTGATTAATTTCTTGAACAAAGACCTGATGGAGATAGATGAACCAAAACTATTCCAAGGACCACTAAATTTTGATTCCCTCTCTCCAGTCCAGACAATGAAAATAGCATCTTTTACCCAAGCTAAAGAAAAAGAAAAGCTTCTGAAGTCTCACATGGAAGACTGCGAGCTATTAGAGATTGTATCTGGTATGCCAGAGAAGATCATGCCATATTTTCAAAAGGATCCTTCGGCCTCTCCATCTGTAATTTGAAATCTCTGGTAAACTCTGTTAGCACTCATTTTGATTCTTTAGAAAAATCGGTAGAAGAAAAGGTCTGGAAAGAGTTTTTGGGAAAAAGGTTCACTGAAGTACAGGGACTCATTACTAATGATAGGAGGACCCTAGATATTGGGATAAAAAACCTTGAAAATACTCTTAAAGATGGTGGGGACATGTACAAATTTTGTTTATCTTGGTCTAAAGTGACAAAGGATATTGAAAAGAAGGTGAAAGAACAATAAGGTAAACTGTCTAGTTTATCTTAGAATTTTGATCCCCTCACTACATCCATAATAAGTCAAGAATGCCAGGCTATTATCATTATAAATGAAATAAAGAGGCTGGAGAAAGAAAAGAAGAGTATAATAAACAGGATGAGTGAACTCAGAGGGATAATTATCCCTAAGTTAGAGGCAATGCATGAGGCCTTAACAGATGCTCAGACCACAGCCCAGACCAGTGATCCGGTAGATCTAAGAAGGGCAGAAGCATATGCATTTTTTTTGAGTGGTCACATCTCCATTTTGGACAGGATGAAGCAGAGCTAGGCCACAGAGTTTGTACAGTTGAAGGCCACTTTTTCAGACATACTCAAGTATATGTAAGTATAACATGTATATACATACTTATGCGGCTATGTATAGGTTAATTTTTGCAAATTTTGGTGTACGGATCCCACCCTTTTGCATTGATGTCAAAGGGGGAGTGAGGAGTAGTGAAAAATGTGGAATCCAGCTAAGGGGGAGCTCCAGTAAAATAGTGCATAAGATAGAGCATCAGCAAAGGGGGAGTTTGTTGCGATACTTAGTCATTTTTCACTAAGTGTTGCCATCAATGCCAAAGGGGGAGATTGTTGGTAAGAGACTCTATGTGGCTTCATGGGTGTTGTCATTGATGGCAACAAAGTCTATCCCACACATCTGCAACACATAGTATGCCTATATCAGAAGTTAGATTGAAGACTGTTTTGGTCCGGTGAACAAGAACAGAGCATGCAACAAGGTCTGACAATCAGGTCCGGATCTCTTAGATGGAGTAACTCAGCAAGTTGCAGACTTGGACAAGTCAAGAGGAGTATCATGACTACTATATTCTAGAGATTGAGCCTCTAGTGATAAAACATGGAAAAGATATGAGCATCTGAGTGTTGGGTTGCAGACAGGTAGAGCAGACTGAGGAAGAACTGACCGACAGGGTATCAAACTTCAATCCAGATGAGTAATTGATGTTGATCAAGCTAATTGAGGGATCATACATTGTTGACTAACATGATTGATGACTTCAATGCCTATGTTTTTGATACGCACCACAAATCAAGCATGGATTTAGCCGACAGATCAGTAATTTGTAAATATCTCAAGTATTCCGGTTGCCGACTAGAAATATGTTGAAATCCTTGGTGCGGATATATATACCAGATGGATTCTAGTATGAAGGTGTGTGTGAGCACATATGTGATAAGATTAGGTGCAAAGAAAGGTAGAGATAAGTGAGGAAGCAGCAATACAAGTCCGGTATGTGACAGAGTAGCAACATTAGAGCAGAGGAAGAATGAAGTGCATCAGATCAGTATTTTGTGCCTAACCAAAACTGAACTCTAGCATTTGTAGATGCCTCTCATCAGTTCAAACACCTGGTTACCTTCTGTAAGTTCTGTAGATAGTGAGTCTCTTGTAGGTAGTGTGCCTCTTGTGAGCAGTGTGCTCGGGCAGTGAGCCCTAATTGGCAAGTGCCATTTTGTACTTATTCTTTTAATAGAGAATACAATCTTGGGTTAGTCACCCCATGGTTTTTCCCTTAACAGGGTTTTCCATGTAAAAATCCTTGTGTTATGTGTGATGATTTTATTTATGTTCTTATGATCATGTATGCTTATATGTTTTGATGTTGCACTAATTATTAAAGGAGAAAAGAAAGTTAAGATATTTGAGATAACTAATTCACCCCCCCCCCTCTCAGTTATTTGCCTTGTTTCTAACAAGAGGATCCTGGGATTGCTAGGGCATGAGAAGTTCCAAGATATTCAAAAGAAATCATGGGTTTCCTAAGGCTACTTGAGAGAAGGCCTGATGGTATTATTGATCACAATTGGGGTGATTGGTTTTTATATCTCGAGGGGACTTTGATTAGGGTATATAGAGAAAATGTTAAACCTCATCTCTTTCCCAAGAATGTGCTTAACAAAATTGTTTTTCTAGAAACTATGTGGCAAATGAATGAGTCAGAAAAAAACTCATATGAGGCTAAGTAAGAAGAGATCTTTCCTCCCTACAAAGATTGCATTTCCTAGTTTTGTGGTTACTGGCAAGGAAGGCTTAGATGTATGTTTTCCAAAGTTGCAAGAATATAGATTGAAAGTTGTTGACCAAAGGAATTATGACCTCGAGCATTTCATTGACAAAATAAGAAAGGAAAGGTAGAGGTCAAGGTTTAAACATTGTTTCTAAGATAAAGAGGATTTGATCAGAAATTGTCTTTCTGATAATGAAGTGAAGTAGAGAAGAGACGGTTGGCTTATTGTCTTGGGAGAAAGACAGAGGAAGCTTAAAAACTTTGAGTACCCTAGAGCTTTTAGGGAAATATCTGATCCTATCCTTAGGATGCAAAAAATGCTTGAGCATATAGAAGAGCTCAAACTTGTAGTCAAGAAGAAATCTTCCAAACCACAATCACCTAAGAAAAAATAGCCACAAGAGGAATTTGAAGAGTCAGCGTGTCCACAAATCAAGGAAGTGGTAGAAGAAGCATGGAGGGAGTTGCTTGCCCCTGAACAACCTATTGCAGACCAATCTTTGGTTGATTATTCTTTAACTGAAGAGGTTGGGGACAATGGGGAGAACCAAATTGATTTTGATGAGGTTTAGCAAATTTTTAAGTTCCACCACAGAAATAAAATTGAAATTCCTCCTCCAATTAGGACTTTGCTAAGTCTAGCAAAGAGTAATGCAGTGGTGCAAGACGTTAGAGATCTAGCTTGCACAGAGAATTCCTGTCAAATGATGAATTTGTTAAATCAAAGGAATTCAAAGCTCTGCTAATAAAGAGGAAGTCAGAGATATATTTACACAAGTTAAATGAAGAGTAGGGCAAGGTTGGGTAGGAGGAAAAGATGGAAGTAGCCCAGAGAGTCTTGAAGGTGATAGACATGGTTGTCAGTGCTATCACCACTAAAGAAGTAAGGATATTGGTAAAAGAAAGTGGATTTTTGCTTCTACCAAGATGGGACATTTCATCGGCAATTGCTATGGATACCATCATAAGGCAGGACCACATTGTTGATGAGTTGATGACAGAGGAGCAAGCTAAAGAACTATTTGGGTTAGGTTTCAATGCCAATCATGAAACCTTAGCAATTTGGGCAATGGCTCCAAATGACAATAAGCTTCAGGTGGAAAAGGATTTAAGTGAGCTCACTGGGCAATTAATTGTGAGAAGGTTGTCTGATACTTCTGCCCCCCAGGATGCATCTTTGGTGGTAATTACAGTTAAATTCAGTGAGGCCACAACAAAAAAACTACAAGCAGATTTTGATAAGCAGAGGGAGGACTATGTGAGGTTGTTGCATGAATATAATAAACTCAAGGCACTTAATCCTCATGTAGGAATTGAAATGGGACCGCTAACCTCCACATCTAGTCCTATGAGCTTATCTAGACATGAAGGTGATTCTATTGTTGTTGCTGAATTACAAGAGAAATTAAGGAGAAGCAACAATTTGATTGACAAACTTAAGGAAGACAATAGAAATGAACAAATTATTTTTATATGCAATTTCTTGAGCCACCAAATCAGTAAAGTACTGCACAGAGTTGAAGACGCTTGGATTTGCTACAACAATTAAAAGGGGCTCTTGATAGCCACATGAACAACAAGTCATCTCTAGAGGAAATCTTAAGTATGTGGACTCCTAAGATACGAATGGTGAATCACATACACAACAGTGCCAGCTTAGATCCTGATGTGATAAATGGAGTGAGAGGTACACATGAAGTCATTCGTTTACTAAATGAGATATTTTCTTTTCAAAGTAAACTAATGTCGTAGTAAGGGATAAATTGAATACTTGCAAATCCCTTGAGAAATGTTCCATGCCACTAGTACTTTCAAGTGATGGCACCGAAAAGTCACCATCTGACTAGCAAGAAGAATTTAAAAATATTATTCTTGCTTCAATAAAATCAATCACTACTACAAGTAATATTGATCATGTGCATTGCAATGCTGAGATGGACAAATTGCTTGAATTGAAATTTGGCCTCAATAGTTTCATAAGAGAAACAAAATTGATACTGGATGCCAGGTATGCAACCCATATCAGTAAAGTAAAAAAGGTTTTAAAGTACAACTGGTCGTCAAAAGAAGAGTGTGTTGTGTGGGTGCAGAGGTACATTGTGTGATTAGAGGTTTGTGGCTTATTTTCTCAAAGAAGAAAAATATTAGATATGAGTCTAGTGTGATGTATTTTCTATGACTGAATATAATAACATAATGCAAGTTTTGTGTATCTAATCTCTAATTCATTTTGTAAATTGCATTTGAGAATTAAATAATCAAGAATTCCTTATTTCTCTCATGGCACATTTGTTGTTATGCAGTATGTATTATTGAAGTGTATTAGTTTATGATCAAGGAACATAATAATTCTTATACAAAGAATAGTAAATTGTAATGATACTTACAAATGATTGGATAACTAAGTACTAGATGCATATTATTTGCTATTATAATTTATTAGGTCAATGTTAAATTGTTAATGTTGAGACAAATTCACTTAAACTTTGCATGTTTTTCATATAAACTCAAAATAGAGAGTTACATGCTATTGACAGACACATGTCAAATTCACAAACTTCTATCCCTATGACAGAAATCAAAACTACAAACATCCCATTTGGTTTTCCAACCCTTGTTCAAACTGAACGCATCCCTTTTATAGAATTAAGGGTGTCTCTTAAAAACATTCCCCTAACAGTTTTACACCAATTGCATCTTGTTTCACATAATGACTGAGAGTGGGAACTTTGGTTGTTATGGGGAAAATTCATTAAAATAATCTTCAAATATTAGCCTTCAGCAATGCATCTGAGCTATTATGGGGAAAGCCCATCAATTGTTCTGAAGGTGCCACTCTTCCTACACACCAAGTTAAGCTACTGAACATTGGCCATTGGAAACTAAAAATTTCCACCAACTTAGACTCAGCAATAACAAACCCTAGAACAGATTGAGCAGCAACATTCATACTTTACTTAATTCCTATTATGTGGAGATGGGGTTGTGTGAATGAGAAAGTTTCTACAGGGAAAGACAAACTTTCTCTACAAAACCTGGGATGCCCTTACACAACCCAACATGGATGAAAGCAAATAGGGATCTCTTTGCCAATTCCATTCATTCCCAGAGAAAGCATTATGCATTCTTTCCTTTTCTTTGAAGGCACACAACTGTAACCAAGAATATACTGATAATCTTTCTCTGAGAATGGGTATTACCACAACCATGATAAGGAGAAAAGACAAGGTCCAATCTATTAAAGGAGAAAAAAAATGATATGCTTCATGATAACACTTGTTTCCTTTATAAAATTATGAAAAGGCAACTAGATACTTGAGACTTGTTTCCCAACATTGTACTCATCATCCCTTATGAGACTTGAAGACTCACACACTTGATCTTATTCAATCAATCCTAGAAAAATGTAACACAACCAAAAGAAGAAATGGAGGCGAAAGACTTCATCAGGTCAATCACATACATCTTATATTCTACATAAGATGAGTGTACTATAGTTGTATTAACTTATTATTAGTTTTGCACCATTACTATTATTATATGAGTCATCAAAGTGGGCCCGACTTCGTATAAAGGGAGCTTCCATGCGATGTTTCATCATTTAATGAATGTTTCAATGGACAACTGTAGTTGAATTCCAGAATGAAATGTTTAGAGCACTAGACTTGCTAACTCAAACCTCTAGAATCAATCTAGAGTCGTTAGATTTACAAAGATCAATAGTTAAGATTATACAATATGTTTTCAATTCCACCACTCAACATACGTGTTGTATTAAATTATTAATTTAGGCTGTAGACTTGTAGGCCATCCTTAAATTTCATTTGAAGTGGGAGTACAAACTTGCACTGAAGAATAAAATAGAATATAATAACTTTTAACTTCCATGAGAATATAATAGATTTTATAACAAGAGAATGTAACACATTTCACTTTCTTTACTTGGCAGTTGGCACTTAGCAATTATTTGAGAATAAGAAGAAAATTAAGAAGTTAAAAACTTAAATTGTAGTATTGCATAGAGGAAACTGAAGTTGCAATTGCTAAGTGAGATTATGGAAGCGAGTGTTGAAAATATGTACAATCGGTGTTGTCATTGATGTCAACAAGTTTGTGTTGTCATTGGTGTCAATTGTGTGAGTAAGAAATGGTGCAAGAGTATGAGTATTTGGTGGTGCAAGAGTATGATTAGTTAGTATTGAGTGGATATGAGCTGGTTGGTTGAGCAGAGATGAGGTTGTTGCAATGGTATGAGCTATTTGGTTGAGTTGCTTTACTGAAGATGATTTGGTTGCTTTCAAGAGGTGTTGAAGATGTTAAGGATATGTTTATGTTGATTGGTTTCCAAGTGCTTTTGAGAAAATTTAATTAAGAAAGGAAATAGTGTGTTGTAGTGGCATTTTGGTTTACAAAGTAGTGTTTTGGTTTTGCTCCGCATTTCCTCTATTTTGAAGATATGTCTTTGTAGTTTGGATATGTTGTTTTGAGATGTTTAGAGATGTTATATTCCAAATTTGGTGTTTTGGTTCATTGTGCATAAGAAGTTGTGTTCACTAGTATGAAGACTGTGTTTTTGAAGGTTTGCAGAGGTGTCTAGGAGAAATGTCTTTGCTCCACATTTCTCTGCAAAGTGGTTTTAGGTCTTGTGGTTCTAGAAATATGCTTATAAGGTTCATATCTTTCTTTTTTTGAAGTTGTTCATGGTTTGGTGCTCTGGAAGTTGATTTCTGGAGATACAGTGCATGACAAAGATAGTTAAGCATATTGGATAACATGATAAGGTTGTGCGGTAGGTGAAAGTTGTTGCGGAGAAATTTTCTGGATCTCACGATGTTTCAGGATGTTCGTGGAATACTCTAGATTGTGTTAAAGCTTGGTTTGTGGTCCGCAAAGTTATATTTTGTCTTGAGGAAGCGTGTACTTAAAAGATTAGTGTGTTAACACAGGTTTGGTCGACCTTGGGTGTTTACACTAATTGTGGAGTTGCTTTGGTGATTGTGAAAGCATGAAGTGGCATGCTTGGATGAATTTAGGTCCGAGCTAAGATGTGTTGTGGTCTGCCTTCATTCCTTTCCACCATGGGAATGTTTAGGTCTAGACCTAATTTGGATTTTCTAGGTTAAGGTGATTTGTCAACCTTGGAGAATATTCTCAAGGTTGAAGACATTATAAATAAGTGTCAAGGGATCATGATTGGGTGTGTGCGCGATAGATGTGATGTGAATAACAGTGTGGTTGAATGTGTGGTATAGTGAGTAGAAGGTGTCTACAATTATTTTGTGTGACTGTGAAGGTGTTGATGGTGTTGCGGTGGAATTCTCTGTTACATTGAGATGGTCATCTCCTTGTAACAATCTTCTCTATCTTCTTCTCTATTCTAATAGTGAGCCTTTCTTCTAGGCAGTGAGCCTATTATTTTTCAGTGTTGTTATTACTTTATATTGTGAGCAAATCCTCACCGTGGTTTTTCCCTTCTTGGGTTTTCCACATAAATCTAGTGTTCTCTTGTGTTTGATGTTGAGTCGATTCAATTTTTGTTATTTTTCTTTCATGCTTAATCATCATAATAGTTTAAGGGTTAATTGAATTGATGTGGATCTAAATGTGTTTGATGGTTTTGGAATTTTAAGTTACAACTAATTCACCCCTACCTCTCAGTTGTCTTGTGCATTCAACAATTGGTATCAGATCCTGGTTACTTGGAAGAAGCTTTACTGCTTGAGGAAGATCTTGGAGGTTGAACACATGGTTACCAGAAGATTACCTACACCTCCAGAAGAGATTCCTATAGTTGAATTTTTAGAAGATGAGTGCATGTTTGTCAATAATGAAGAATTCAAAATTGCTCTTGAAGATCTAGAAAGGACTGAAGATGAAATCAAAGATCTAAAGGAAAATGTTAGAGACGTAGATGAATGCATTAGAAAATTGAGAGAGCAAGTAAAAAAGTTTAAAGAAAGGTATAAGGAAGTCAGTGAACAATTGAAACAAGCAAATGAATCTATTAGTGGTCTAAAAGTGCAAGTTGAGGAGAAGACAAGAATTGAGGAATATCTTAATATAATAATGAAAGGCAAATCAAAAGATTGTTCAAGACTTGAACAATAAGTTGTAAATCTAAAATCAGATCTGGAGAAGGAAAGGATTCATGAAGACAAATTCAAGATGATCTCTGTAAATCTTGATGAAATAATTACAAATTAGAAAAGTCTGAATGATAAAGAGGGTTTAGGATTTGAAAAAGGTGAAAGCTCAAAATCAGGTCAGACATCAAATGTTGAAAATAAAAGGAACAATGGAAAGTAGTTCCGAAATCAAAGGAATAAAACTAGAAGACCACCGATCAAACAACCAAATGCTCAAGGGTACCCTTCTTTCAATGTTTTTTGTCATTTTTGCAATAAATTTGGACACAAGGCAATATAATGTAAAATCAAAATAAATTAAAATATTCCATCTTTCTTTGGTCAATGTTTTACTTGCAAGAAATTTGGTCATAGAGCAAGTAAGTGTAGAAGTCAAATGAGGAATGGCTATAACAATGATAGAATGGTTCAATCTTTCAATGGATACTATTATACATGTAATAGATTTGGGCATAAAGATAATTAGTGTAGATCTAGAATGAATGGAAGGAACACTTGTTAAAGAAATGTTTATTACTACAACTACAATAGACCTGGACACATTTCTAAGTTTTGCAGAAGCATAAACATGAAGAAGGATAATCTAGTAGAGAAGAATGAACCAATACAAAAGGTTAATCCAATATAGACAAAGAAGGAAATGAATACGATTTGGATAAAGAAGGATGTGACAGAGGTTAAGGATGAGCATGTATTGGCATTTGGTGTAGATGTTCCCTTCGAGAACTAAGATTAGAGCTTTGGCTCAGGGGATGATTTATTGAAAATCTTTTCTCCCCTGCCAAAGGAATGGTGCTGCAACATGAAGATTTAAGATGAAAATCCAAAAGAGAGTTCAGAAGTAAATGGATATGAATTAGATGAATCTTCTTGCAGATAAGAAGAAATTGCTAAAGAAAAGGAAGTGTAGATTGAAGAGGAAGAAGCTCTGGAAAAGACTCCTAAGACTCCCAAGTATGTACGGAAGCATCATTCTAAAGATCAGACCATTGGTGATAAGAACAAGAGTGTGCTAACAAGAAGGAAAGTTGTTGAAGAACATGTAAATCTATGTTTACTCTCTAAAGTTAAACCTAAGATAGTAATTGAAGCATGCAAGGATGAGTATTGGATCAAAGCTATGTAAGAAGAACTAATACACATTGAAAAGAATCAAACCTGGGAACTTGTCCCAAGACTAGCAAACAAAAATGTGATCGGAACTAAGTGGGTATTTCGGAACAAACTAAATGAGAATGGAGAAGTGGTAAGGAACAAGGCAAGGCTTGTGTGTAAAGGATACTCACAAGTAGAAGGAATAGACTATGAGGAAATCTATGCTCTAGCAGCAAGAATGGAGGCCATTAGGATGTTTTTGGCTTTTGCAGCACATAAAGATTTCAAAGTATATCAAATGGATGCGAAGTCATCTTTCTTGAATGGTGAATTGGAAGAAGTATACATAGAACAACTGGATGCATTTTAGTTTTTAGATAAACTGGATATGGTTTGTAGGTTGAAGAAGGCACTGCATGGATTGAAAGAAGCCCCCAGAGCTTGGTATGCAAGGTTAGATAGGTATTTAATACAACAAGGATTCAATAAAGGTTATGTAGATAGCAATCTGTACAACAAAGTAGGAGAAGATCAAATTCTGATTGTGGGAGTATATGTGGATGACATAATCTTTCGAGGTAATGAAGGTATGTGTAAGGGTTTTGTAGATGAAATGCAGAAAGAATTTGAAATGTCACGTGTGGTGAGATGAACTTCTTCCTTGGGCTACAGATCAATCAGATAGATAAAGGTATTTTCATTTCACAATAAAAGTATGTCAAAGAGATGTTGAAGAAGTTTTGAATGGAAGGCTCTAAACAAGTATGTACCCATATGACAACTAGTTGCAAGCTGAGCAAGAATTATGAATCACCTAAGGTTGATCAGAGCAGGTATAGATCAATGATTGGTGGATTGCTATATTTAACTACTACTAGACCAAATATTATGCATGTAGTTTGTCTTGTGGCTAGATTTCAAGAAGATCCCAGAGAATCACATGTTGCAATAGTGAAGAGGATATTTAGATATTTAAAGTGCACTCTGGATCATGGTTTGTGGTATCCAAAGGATGATAACTTTACTCTAAGTGCTTATACAGATGTCGATTGGGCTGGTTGTGTAGATGACAGGAAAAGTACTAGTGGTGGTGCATTCTTTCTTGGAGGCAGGGTGGTGTCATGGTTAAGTAAGAAGCAGGATTCAATATTGTTGTGCCTTGCACACATGCCCCATTTTATCAAATGGAGACCCCCTTTTTCCAATTTTTCTTGAAGCTTTGGATTAATCTCGGTTAGTGTCTTTGAGGTGATGTTAAAATTGTAAGGTCAAATATGTCCACAAGAGGGTCAAATTCTCATTCATCTAGTGAAAACTATTGAAGCTGTAGAAAGTCAATCTCACAGAACCCAGTGAACACCTACAAGCAAAATAACCTGTCATGTAGAAGAGTTTCAAACATCACACAGATATTGCTCTTCAAGCCAAGAGAGTGAAATTGCATAAAACAAGAATAATTAATTACAAAGAGATCAATCCTTAAGAAAGGAGATCAAAACCCTAAAGTGAACCCTAGGATTTTATAAAAGAATTATTAAATAATTATTAAAGTGCCTAAGTTTAGCTTAAGTGAAAAATAAAGTAAAGGTGACTTAATTAATTAATCAATATGATTAAATTAATTAAGTAATTAACCTATTACTCTAACACCTCCCTTAATATTAACTTAGGGAGAAGCTAAAAACTAAGGACAAAATGCATGAAAGAAAAGATGGGTCCCAAAAACAAGGCTTGATGAGGTACCCAAATACAACCAAATCTCTGTAAAGTGGAGAAAAGGAGAAAACCCAGTGGGAAAAAACTCCTCTCCAAAAAGAGATGAAAGCATGTAAAAAAACATGAAGGAAGGAAGGCCTCATGAAGACCCCCCAAGGACAACTTCCTTCACCCCAAGCATAGATCGCAACTGAAGATAGCGAGGTGATGCCAAAGGTTTTGTGAAGATGTCTGCAACCTGCTCCTCTATAGGAATGTACTCCAAGATGAGGGAACCATCCTGAATCAAATGCTTGATGAAGTGCATGTGGATCTCAATGTGCTTAGTTTGCTGATGCTCCACTAGGTTGCATGAATTGTGAATAACACTCTAAGTGTCACACCAAAGAAGAGTGGGACTATCAGGAGGAAAACCAAACTCAGTCATCAACTGTCGAAGCCATAAAACCTCTTGGCTAGATAACACTGCAACTTGGTACTCAGCCTCTGTAGATGATAATACAATAGCAGATTGCTTCTTTCAAGACCATGTAATAGGACTAGAACCAAGGCAAAAAACAAAGCCAGAAGTAGACTTTCAATCATTGACATCACCAGCCCAATCTGAGTCAGTTAATCCAACAATGTGAGGGGCTCCTGGTGTGTAGTGAATTCCATAATGTGTGGTGCCCTGAATGTACCTCAAGATATGTTTGGCAACTTGCTAATGGCTCTCATGTGGATCATGTGAGAACTGAGAGACAAGGCCAACCACAAAGGAAAGATCAGGACGTGAATGTGTTAGGTACAACAAACTACCAACCAACTGCCTGTATAATGTAGAATCTACTGAAGGAGTAGAGAAAGTGGAAGAAAATACAACACCTGACTGAAATGGTGTGGGGTAGGCTTGCAATCAAGCATGCAAAATCTCTAGAGCATATCAAGAGCATATTTCTGCTGAAATATGGAAATCCCATCCGAAGACTGAATAACCTGTAGACCAAGAAAATAGTGCAGAAGACCAAGATCTGTCATCTCAAACTGCTCCATCAAAGCTCTCTGAACACTCTGAATCATGGAGGATGAGCTACCTATAAGAATGAGATCATCAACATATAGCACAAGGATCAAAAGATCACCCTCCTGACATTGAATGTACACTGTGGGATCAGAATGACAGTGGGTGAAGTGAGAGGAAAGCAAAAAAGAGTCCATCTTCTCATACCAAGCCCAAGGGGCTTGTTTGAGACCATACAATGAATGCCAAAGTCTGCAAACCAAAGAAGTATCTTTAACAAATCCTTAAGGCTGCTCCATATAGATCTCCTCATGTAGGTCTCCATGCAAGAAGGTACTCTTCACATCCATCTGAAAAATTGTCCATCCCTGTGAAGCTGCTAGTGAAAGTACAAAGTGAATAGAATTCATCTTGGCAACAAGAGCAAAGGTCTCAGAGTAATCAATACCCTCAACCTAAGAAAACCTCTTCGTAACAAGACCTTCCTTGTACTTATCAATCAAACCATCTGCAACAAACTTGGTACAGTACACCCACTTGCACCGAACCAACTTTGTTCCCTTAGGAAGATGAACAAGATCCCAAGTATTATTCTTCATCAAAGAAGAATACTCCTCCTCCTTAGCTCTATCCCACTCAGGAGTACCTGCTGCCTTTGAAAACTTCTGAGGATCATCCAAAATGACATGACTCAAAAGACTAGTACCTGATGTCTGTGCACGGGTATGATGGGAATCTGAAGGATCACCTGCTAAAGATCCAGCTACCTCAATAGTAATGTGGACCCACTTGGGAAAAGGCTAAGTATCTGGTGGTGGTGGTGAAGGTGGAGCATCATCAACATCATCCTCAATAGATAAGGAATCCTCAAGAGATGAAGTGGGAGTAGGAAGTGAGGGAGAAGCTAGTGATGGAGAATCCATCCGAGGAAAGCACTCATCAAACTAGACATCTCATCAAAACAAGACCTCTCTGGAATTAGGATCAAACAACCTGTATGCCTTAACATCCTCATAGTAGCCAAAAAATATGAGTGGTTGGCTTTTCCTCTCCATGGCTTTCCACTGAGCATTAGGAATGTATTCCCAAGCCTCACTACCAAAAACTCAGAATGTAGAAACATCAGGCTTGACATGGGTCTAGGCCTCCTCAAGAGTCATATGTCGTAATGCCTTATGAGTCATTTGATTCTGAATGTAATTGGCACAATTCACTGCCTCAGCCCAGAATGAAGAATCCATATCACGTGACTAAATCATACAATTGGCCATCTCCCGTAAAGTTATTTTCTTTCTCTCAGCAACACCATTCTGTTGAGGGGTGTAAGGAAATGAAAGCTAATCCTACAAATCATGCTTAGTACGAAAGTCCCTAAAAGCCTGATTGACATACTCCCCCCATTGTCTATGCGTATCCTCCTGATAGAAAGTCTAGACTACTTCTCCATGAATGTCTTGAAGATCCTGAAAGTATCAAATACATCACTCTTGTACTTAAGAAAGTACACCCATGTACGCCTAGAGAAGTCATCAATGAATGTGAGCACAAATTTGGCCCCTAAAAATGAAGAACTCAGAAAGGACATGAGGTCACTATGTACCAACTCCAAGGGTGCCTTAGCACGTGTGACTCTACCCGTAGGAAAAGAATCTTAGTGATGTTTTCCAAGTACACATCCTCAATAAACACCATCAGTACAAGAAATCTGAGGGAGCCCAATCACAAGTGCATGTGTACTCATCTGCTGTAGATATTTGTAATTGACGTGGCCAAAATTCTCATGCCAAAGCTTGCTCACTGTGTCTGCATGTGCTATAAGTGATGAACCAGAACCATCTGAGCTCTTAAAGCCATCAAATATATATAAGAGGGATGCAGGATCAACACTCCCAGTTGCCACAACTAAATCATGATCATGGAGGTCACAAATAACCAGATCATGTGGTGAGAACTCAACTATCTTACCAGTGCTAGAATGACAAATCTGGTAAACGGAAAGGAGGTTTGTTGAAATGAAAGGAACAACAAGAACATCTTGAAGACAATCACTATCCAATGGAACCGGACATGAACCCATAACTGAAAGTTGTGTAGAATCACCAATTGCAATCTGTGAAGTGCCACAATGAGCAAGTGTGGTAACAAACTCCTGAGTATGTGTCATGTGCTGAGAAGCACCAGAATCTAGAATCCATATGGATGCTGAAGGTAAGGTCCATGTAGAAAGAGTATGACCTTTCCCTGTGTGTGGGGAAGAAGACTGAGGTGAAGAGATATGATGTTGCTGCATGGCCTCCTCTAAAGCCTCTAATCTCTTCCAACACCTGGTAACTGGATGACCTTCCTTGCCACAAAAATTGCAAGGATCACCTAATTTATTCTTTGTCTTGGAGGAAGATTCACTAGACTTAGAAGACTTACCCTTCTTAGGATTAGAGTGTGGTTTGGAATCTGACTTAGGAGGTGGCTTGGAGGAACTCTCACTGCTTGCTAAATCTAACTTGGGCTTCAGTTTCTGCTTCTGCTTCTCCTTAGATGTCTGAGCTACCAAGGCTTGGTTCTTTGATCCTATGAGAGCATCCAACTATGATAGCTTGGCCTGCTCATGAGTCAACCAATCGCAGAAAACCTCAAAGATAGACATGGTAAATCGTGGACCCAAAGCATCCATGGTGGAATAGAATGTAAAAGAGAATATCTGAAAAGAGCCTCAAAGCTTAGATAGAATCAGGTAAATACACTCGGTGTCAATTTTGGTTTTGCCACAACCCTGCAAAAGTGATCTGAGTGATTTGAATTTCATCAAGAAAACCTCAATAGATGGAAAGGAATCAGGTACCAAGGAAGTTAATTCTGCTTCAAGCTAAAGTGCTCTAAACTGATTGATGGTGCCAAAGAGATTGTTGAACTTGGTCCACATTTCCTGAGGAGTTGTGCAACTCTCAAGGTGAAATAAAAGATTGTCTCAAACATGCAATGATATCAAACCCATGGCCTCATCCATTTTGTTTCTATGCTGTAGAATCTCAAACTGATGTTACAACTGAGGTTGAATCTCATCCAAACAGGACCATAACCCCTTTGACATGAGAAGTCTAGTCATATGTGCCTTCCAGGTGTGATAATTGTGTGGGGAAAGATGGTCAATTGATGAGGTGTTTTCCATGATGTTTGAGTGTGAAATGTGTTTAATGGAAGAGTTTCTATTTTCTGATGTGTATATACAGAAAGAAAGAAAAAAACACCCTCCACAACACAAGAAACCAAACCCCAGTACAAATTTGAAAGCTAGAAAGGGAGAAAAAGAAAAAACACTTCAGACTATTCTCTGTGTACCTAATAAATTTTTTGATGAAATACTCTGCAGATCTGAAAAAATCGCTGCAAGACCTTTCCAACGCCTATTCATTTGCAAAAAATGGACGTTGTATTTAATAGTTACGCCCCCGGAAGCACGAAAACGAAGATCTAACCTTGACTGGAAAAAGGCAAGAAAACCAGAAAAAATCACCTATACCACTAGATCAGGCTCAGAACTATCTTTCCAACGCCTATTTGTTTGCGAAAAACTGATACCGTAGGTGAAAATGGCGGCCATTTTCCCAAAAAAAGTCAAAAAAGGCAAAAAAAAGGAGCCTTGGTGGCGATAGGGTGGCACTACCCAAATTGGCGGTGACCTAGTTGAGTGGTGGTGGTGACCCAGCAGAAGGTTGATGGTTGTCGACGAGTGTCGGAGGGGGTTTGAAGACCCGTTGGCGTTGGAGGCCGACCTGCGGTTGGCAGTTTTGAGGGCGGGTCGCAGTTTAAAGACCGCGGGCGGAGCACAGATGGTGACCACCAATGAAGATCGACAGTTTAGAAATTGTGTTGGCCCTTTGGGCCTGTAATTTTTTTTTTTGCAATTTTTTTTACAGAGTTGTACGGTACGACACCGTATGGCTCAAAAAATAACAAATTTGCCTCGGAGGTCTTTGTGGCCAAATTCAACAAATTTATAGTCAATTTAAAAGTTCTTGGGCCTTCTGAGCATGATGGTAAGGTCTGTTTGGCCTAAAAAACTCCAAAATTGTAGGTACCCTATGGATCTGACAAAAAAACACCCTCAGTAACCCTTGCAGATCTGAGCCCGTGAGTCCAAAATTGACAAAACAAAGTCCAATCTTGACTATTTCCAGCACTCTGAATGCAATGGTGTGATCAAAAGTTACGCACCGAAATACTCTTTCAAGGCTTGATTCCCTCAAAAGATGAACATGAAGCTGCAGATCTGAAGCTCTGATACCATGTTGAAGTTGTAAAATCCAACCTCACGTAACCTAGTGAACACCTGCAAGCAAAATCACCTGTCACGTAGAAGAGATTCGAACAACACAAAGATATTGCTCTTTAAGCCAAGAGAGTGAAATTGCATAAAACAAGAATAATTAAGTACAAAGAGATCAATCCTTAAGAAAGGAGATCAAAACCCTAAAGTGAACCCTAGGATTTTATAAAAGAATTATTAAATAATTATTAAAGTGCCTAAGTTTAGCTTAAGTGAAAAATAAAGTAAAGGTGACTTAATTAATTAATCAATATGATTAAATTAATTAAGTAATTAACCTATTACTCTAACAAAAACATGCTTAAAATTTTCAAGGAAATCTAATCAGGTCAGGACAAGTCCTTTTGCCACCAAATTCCAAGGCTTTAAGGTCTTTGCACTAAAATAGGTTGTCATTGCACTTTGCACCGATATCCGGAGACACCGGATATTCGCATTAGTATTTGATAAGCAAATCTGTGCTAAAAACTCAAGAAACCAAACTTGTGCGAAAACTGTCCTTCATTAGACCAGTCCAGTTGTTCATGAAAACTTCGGTAGTCGGGTAAGTGCCAAAAACTCTGCTAAAATGCATCCACTCAAACTTTGTGCTAAATATGGAAGCAACTGGATCTGTGTTAAAATCAAGTCTTATCAAACATATCCAGTACCCCTCAAAATCTCCACAAAGTTCAGTCAGTGGAAAAAACTCTGTAGAGTAACGAGTGCACACCACACTGTCATTGTACTCTACCATTAATGGTTGTTGTTCAGTGTAATAAAATACTTTGAATCGCCCATTTTAATCTATTTGGTGCTCAACTCTTCAATATTTTGTATCCTCACAGCACATATAACAATTTTGAGCCTTCCTCTGAGCCATTAGTGGTGGTCCCTGTATATTTCGAGTAGCTTCTGATGATTGGAAGGCAACACGCATAATCACCATTTTCAAGTTCCGCATTTCTTAGGTTGGCATCATCATCACATTGCTCTTACATTTTAGCGTTCTAGATTGAGGGTTTTTATTGGGTTGAATGTCCATGCTTAGGATCTTTTGTTTATTTTGATAGTTTTCATTGATATCTTTTGGACTATCAGCTTTGAGTTTGAACTGACAATCAATATAAACACATATTCAAATGTATGTATGCTGGTTTAGGGTTTCCCCTCAAGGGTGTGAATGCTTTAGTACAAAATCCTTAGCCCAAAAATCCTTAGTTTGTGCCTTGGACAAAATCGTAGAGTAAGAAACATTCAAAACCCTAGAAATTTGGTTTAAGGCACACTGTGTTAAAACCCTAAATGGAAATTGCGCTAAAACATAACACCATTGCATTTGCGTTAAACTTAAACATCACTAGACGCATCCCTCAACCACTCAAAACTCTGCCAACTCTGATAAGGTTGGGAGTTAAGTTAGTGCTAAAATCTATCCGGATTGGATTTGCACGAAAATTACTGACTACCAGATATATCCGACAAACTTTGAAAACTCTGCCAATCCAGAAAGAACGTTTGGCACTAAAAGTCTTTATCATGGGATTTGTGCAAAAATCTACCCTCACTGAACATATCCTATAGTCTTCAAAAGCCCCACAAACACAACCTTAGTCGATCTCCTACATAATGAAGTAAATTTGAAATTTAGCGCTAAAAAGGGATGACACAGGACTTGCGCAAAAATGAGACGTCACCAGACATATCCAATAAGTGGCAAAAGTTTTGCTAGTCTCGTCAACCTTCAAAGCCCCACAAACTGAGGTACTCAAAAGTTAGCGCTAAAAGACCCCATCACTAGATAGGTGCAAAAATGCGCTCTCACTTGACATATCTGGTAGCACCTGATAACTCCATTGGTCCCGTGTCAATCAATTTCCCCACTAAAGTATTAAGCCAAGTTTGTGCTAAAAGTAAAGATCATTGGAGTTGCACTAAAAGTGTCCCTCACAGGACATATCCTATGACCCTACGAATCCCTGCTCATCTTGTTGGGAGGTTAATCCCTGCTAAAGACATTGAATGACCTTTGCGCTAATTCTGACACCATCCGGATGTATCCCTTGACTTGCCAAAGTCCCGCTTATCCTATGCTAGCTGATTTCTCCGCTATATCCACTGACTATCAAAAACCTCGCTGGAGATATTGAAAGTAAGCTGGACTAAAAGTCATGCTCTCTGCATACATCCTGTGACCTGCAATACCTCCGCTAAATCCTGTGCTAGTCCAAAGTTTCACTATGTCCTGTGATGACCCAAAATCCCGCTAAGTCTAGTAAAGGTGCAAAACCTGGCTAATAGTGTAAATGAGCAAATTTGAAGGTTTTTTCTAAGGGAAAGGGCATGTTTTATCAGGTGATGTACACAACATGCATGATGTAGTGATAATTTGCATATTTTAATTATAATTTGGGGAATTATGCATATTAGGTTAGCATTTATTGCACATATCTAGTGAGGCCATAAAAGCCCGCTAGACTACTTTTGACTGTTTCTTTTGGTAAGTTTGTGTAATAAATGTTAGAAGATGGAACATCATGCATATCTTAAGCTTGTCAAATAAATTTTAAGGGTTTTTAGCATGAATAGTTGTTTTCTTGATAGTTCTTGACTTAGGATATAAATTGTAATCATCCAACTATCTAAAAATCTAAGTCTTAGAACTCTTAGGACACCAAACTACAAGATATACTTATTAGGTCTTGTCCTATAGGTTAGATGTCTTCCCATGTAGTCAACATGAAGTATGAATTCAAGGGAATCCCACCAGTGACAAAGATCACCTCAACATGGCAGAACATTGGAGACACTGAACTTGGCCACATAGACATAGAAGAATTAAGGATCAGAGTCCTAGGCCTGAACCCAATTCTACTAGCTAGGAAAATTAGAGACAATGGGATAGGAGAAGCTGTTTCCTTCCCAACTTTAGTACAATGTTCAGAATTGATTGTAGCTTGTGCTAATAATTATGATCAGGCCATCGGAACTATACAAGCTTCGGGTGGGCAAATTTTGGCAGATCTTAGTGCCTTGTCTTTAGCATAAATATTTGACATTCCCCCTTGCCTGAAGCTCTCCATAATGAACAAGGAGGAGGATAAAAAGATGTCTATGAAGGACCCAGAGACTTGTAGAAAGAAGATAAATGAAGGGTGGATGAAGCATAAGAGGTCAGCCTTGTCAAAACTGACTCATACATTGTACATAAGTGATTTCAAAGAGAAGGTTGGAGATTTAGAGACACTCTTAAGCATGATTATGGGGCTGCCCACTGCTTTTACCTTTGAGGGGTAGATATTTGCATATATCGAGGAAATTTTGCATGGAGAGAAAAGGATACATTGGGCCCAGATTCTAATTAACAATATTCATGAGGCCTTTGTCAACTTCCGGATAGATGAAACCTTTAGATGGACTTCATATATTGTGTATGCCTTGGCAAGAACTATAGTATATCCTGGTCTATCCAAGTTAGGAGAAGTTGGCAATGGAAATGGTCAACTCAAGGTTTATGAATGCTAGCCTCAACTAGAAGTTTCCCAATCCTTGGTGCACCATAAGCGAGTTAATGATGCATTCACTATGGATATTACTCGGATTTTACAAAATGACATGGCAAGAAGGATATCTCCTGAAGCAATATCTGTTGTGCAAACATATGGGAGATGGTACATCTAGTTCCAAAAGTTTACTTACTTGAGGATACAGGGTTTCATTGGATTGCCATACAAGCTCCCAAGATATCCAACTGATAAGGTGGTACTCCTAGAGCTCACAAGGCAGTTGCTCACATGTGCAGAAAGTTTGAAACACTTGCACAGAGCATCAATCAAGTTTCCCATACTGTTAGGAAGGGGTAACTATTCTTGTACCACTATGGGAGTGGCAAAACACTCAGATATAGAGTTGTAATTGCTAAATCTGCATTATTATCAAAAGAGAAGGCATTTTGATCCATTTGGTGTAATAGAGAAGTTTTTAAGCAAAATACTATTTCACAAAGAGCACTTAGAGGAATTTTGGACCAACTATTAGGATGACTATGATGTGTTAAGGAGAAAATATTCTAGATTGTCCCTTGACATTATTAAAAGGTTTAACATTGTAAGAGTCCCAGACCAATTGACATATGACAATAATGTAATCCAAAGAGGCCCATGGGAGGCTCTGTTTAATCAACCTATCCCATTCCCCAACTGGGCAGACTTTGAGGAAAGTTCTCTAGATATGGCAATGAGAGAGCCAATCTGGTTCAACAAGATGTGGGTGCAGGCCCAAGTTGCAGCATTAAATCAGAATAGGGTAGCTCCAACCTATGTAGAGCCAGAACAAGAAAAGGTTAACAGTGATGAGGAAGATCAACCTATGGAAATAGAAGATGTTGCAGGGAAGTGAGCAACCAAAGAAGATGATGTAGACAGTGAAGAGAATATTCCCTTGGTAGAGAAAGGAAAGGCCAAGAAAGATGCCCCAATCCACAAAAGAGAGAACTTCATCCTTCCATGAGAACAAGGGCAGCAAAAAGAAAAGATATGTCAAGCAGAAAAGGAGAAACCTCAAATGCAAAGAAGCCCAAAGTGTCAACCATTGCTGCATCTACTAATTCTACTATGAACACATTTGCCCTTGTTTCACCAATTGTTGTAAGTGTCCCAATGCTAACTCCTTCCACTCCTACATCAACCATTGCAACTATTACTATCTCATCTTCACTTACTCCTTCCATATCATCTTTACCATCTATTTTTGCTATTCCCATCTCATCTATTGCTCCATCCACCTTCCCTGCTATTACATCCTTAAGTCTTCCCGCCCTTGCTTCCTCTCCATTCTCCCCTTCTTTTGCATCTTCATCTCTACCTCCCATTTCTACCACCTTGTCACCACCACCATTCACCTTGCCATCTCTTGGTCTTTCCACTTCAGTTTCCATCTCTTATGTACTATCATCTCCTCCCCCCTCTCCCTTTACTGGCTTTGCATTATTTTCCAATATTTCTAAATTGTATCTACGTCTTGTTGTAACTGATTCTTTGATGACCATTAATGATTCTTTGACTAAACCATTCAATGTGCCTACAAAAGTGCCAATGCCTAGACCTCTTCCAGTCCCCTCACTACCAGGCATCGAGAAAATATGTGCAGAATGGGGCTCCCATGAAGGTATGAATAAAGATGACAATGCACAAAACCTCCTTACAAATTCTAGTGCTATAGATATTATAAATATAGAGGACAGTCCTGACAAGGGGGGTAGTGATTCAGTTTTGGAAATTGCACAACAATGTGTGATAGAAAACTTACAACAATTGGAGTAGCCTGAATCACCGATTAAAGATGTTGGATCTGATGAACAGATGGAACAAACACTAGATCATAATGAATCAGAGGACAGGGGGACAGATCAAGCTCAAGGGGGAGAAAATATTAATGTTGATGATTCTTTGAATAAGGGAGATAGTCATATTGACTCTCCACAACATTCTTCCACTGCACCAGATTGGTTACAACAAATATTAAGTAATAAACCTCCTAAGGTAGAGGTAATGTCATTAGAATTGAATACTTTCTTGGCTAGATTGGAGAAACTAAAGAAGCAAAAGAAAGCCAAAGTCCAGTCTAAAATTTACAAGGATTCCACAGGTTCCCACATTGTAGAAGTGGTAGCTACACCAACATAGGCCAACAAACAAATTGTAAGACCTGAAGATTACAAATTCACAACCATCAACTTGGGGCCCACATCAAGAGAAAAGGAAATTGATGATTTCAAAGAGTCAGTAACCAGCATTCTAGACATGTTAAATAAGGACGAGCTGAATTACATAAGGATTTTTGCATATTGAAGTCTGAATGGGAAGAGGTCAATAATGATTGTACTGCATATGAAGACTACTACTCCCACATACATCCTAGAGTACAGTCCCTAGCTAATCTTCCTGATGAAGTTCTACTAGAAGAAGGCATCTTAACCTAGGACAGATTGGATAAGCTTGAGAAATGGCTAGAATTAATTAGATTGAGAAAGGAAGTTTTTGATAAGGCCAGAGATTCTTTTGGCACATCAAAAGCCTAGATTATGGAAGTGATCTATAAAATAAATGATGTATTAAGAGCTTGCACAAATGTTGATCTCGATGATATGGCTCCAGTAAATATGCAAGAATGTAAAGTTAAACTGCATCATGTTATTCATGGAGAATCACCTCATAATATGATTGGGAAATTGGAAAAGGTTAGTGATCTCCGGGCTATATTTATGGAATTCAAGATAAATAGAAGATCAAGAGATGTAGTGTATTACAAGTTTTCACAGGAGGTTGACCAATTGAGATTTAGAATAGATTATATCAAAGATCCAAATCCAGTAGATATAAATCCAGCATTGTCATCTCTCACAGGTTATAACAACAGAGAAGATGAGAAAAGTAAAGTCAATTTGGATGACGAGGATCAATAGAATATTTTAACTCAAATATTGAAATCCCGTCACTCCACTTCAAATACAATTTTTGAGGGTCGCATGGCTTTCTTTTGACTTTATTTTGTCTTGAAAATTGGATCTTTATCTTGTACAATGAAATGGGTATTCATTTTGTCTATGTTCAATGTATCTTAAGGCTGTATTTTGTCTTTTTCCTAGAGGACAAATGTAAATCCGAGTTTGTAACAAACTTTTGTACCACATTTAATGCAATGTAAATCTGGACCCTTGGTGTTGAGGTAATCTCCATCGTCCATCAAAAACTCGGTATGGTGCTTCTCTATAAAAGGCCACCATTTGCTCTCATTTGTAACAGACTCTTGATAGTGAATTGCTGAGACTATGCCAAAATTCTGATTAATACAAAGAAAGCTTTGTAGGTTACTGGGAATTTGCATATTGTGTTGTCTACTTTATTTTTCATGGTTCACTTCAAATCTGGGACTGATTAAATGTGTTGTTGCAATGTTGAGTGAATGTTGAAAATATCTGATGAGTGCTTTGGTCCATACTATTAGAGCTTGTTGATTGTAAGTTATTGTGTATAGTTAGCCTGGGCCTTTTTATTGAATTCAGTTTGATTACATTTCATGAGTTAGATTATGCCATTGTTTGGGTATTTAATGAATAAATGTGATTTGAAAATCTTAAGATTCCTTTGGTGAATGCATCATTTTTTGCAAAATTGTAGTATCTATAGCCTGATAAAGTAGTAAGTGGTTTATTGAAAGCATTTGTCTATCAGTAACATTTCCTCCATTGTGATTATCACTTAGGATTTGAATAATTTCTCTCAACCCTTTATCCTTTTGCATTTTATTTGTAAACAGCTATTAGATTTAGGTTTCTAAGAAGCAATCACATTTGCAAATCTACTGAGAATTCCATAGGGTTTTGCACACTTTTTTGTTATAGTTTCATCAAACCCTATCTTTGCATGTAAGTACCCTTTCTAGTACAGCTAATACATTCCATTGAAGTTATTCCTGCAAGCTAAGACCTAGCTATATAAACCTTAGGGTAGTCCTATTCTGAAGTGTTGGGATAGGATTCTTTCAAGAGAGGTGAGATACCCTGTATTTCATCTGCGTTGTTGTGTGCTAAAACCACCATCAACAAGTATCTCTATCTACTACAGAGGCAGATTACATTGTAACAACAACATGCTACACACATGTGTTATGGATGAGACAAACCTTGAAGGATCTTAGAGTTGTATACGATGAACCTATTCTTATCTTTTGTGATAATAAAAGTGCTATTAACATTTCAAAGAATTCGGTGATGCACTCAAGGATAAAATATATATCAATCCAGTATCACTTTCTGAAAGAGAAGGTTGCAGAGAATGAAGTGAAGCTTGGGTATGTGGCTACAAAGGATCAGGTTGTTGATATTGTTGATGAGTAGGATTGCACCCGTGATGCAAAGTTGTGATACTCAACAATCCTTCAAAACATGGGATCAAACTCAGGATGTGGGTGACCTATGTCGAGTTTGAACCTCCAGATTATGGGCTGGTTCCCTAAAAATATTCAATTGGATCTATGACTTTGATGTGGAAAAAGAGAAAAAGGATATTTCTAAAAGCAAATAAAACTGTAAAAGTATGGTGATGTACCTAATAATGATGAAAAATCTAACTCACAATAGATCTTAGAAAATGTATCCACACAAACCACTTTCAGCAAATTGATCATAAAAATGTTTCTAAGGGAGGCTAGAAAATATTTCTGTTTGAAGGAAAAGGGGTTTTTCACAACATAAAAGAAAGATTCTCCAATTGCACAACCTAAGACCTGTGATTTTCAAAGCTATCTAACACAAATAAGTACTAATGAGACAATGATTTTAAAGGATTTGATGTTAAACACAATTAAATCTCATCAAATCACTCATACAAGTTGCAATAATGGAAGGTAGATACTTGATCAAATAGAAAAATAAAGGAAATAATTGCATAAGACAAAGTATAGAGCCTATAACCTGTTGTAATCTCTATAAATCTACAAATAAGTGAGTTACAAAACCTCTTTCTCTCTCAAAGTGTAAAGAGAAAAAAGACAAGAACTAGGAAAAAACTAAGTTTTCCTTACAATATATAGTTTTCTCTCTCCAAGAGGCATGAAAAATCAACTACAGTCAACTGCCTCTAAAAATAAGCTCTCCAATTTGATCCACGAGCAAATAATGAAATCCCTAAAAATAAGGGTCAAAACCTCCTCAAAATGAGCAAAAATAGCTCCAAACTTCTAGCCTCCATATGTTTGACCCAAGAGTTGACTAATTTTCTCTATTTTGACCTCCAAGCCATGCAAAAAGACCTCAAAAGTCCTCAGTTAACTTAACTCATCCATTTTGCATGATTTTGCATGTGTAGATAATGTGAAAGATTAATAAAGTAATCACTTGCATGACTTACTTTATTATGAGTTTCAATTTGTCTAATTTCTCTAATTTTACAACTTGTGACAAAATAATAAAGTAATTTATAAAATATTACTTTATTAATTTGTTTACATTATCTATAGTTGTAAAATCATGAAGAAATAGAAAAAGAACAACACCTTATCTCTCCATCACTATGCAAAAGAAAATATATAGTTTTGCATTTCACAACTTTACTACCTTTGTCTTCATATCGCATTTCTTCATTTGCATATCATCCTTACCCATATCTTCTTGTCTTGACTTTGACTATCACCTTTGACATTAATTTAACCATCATAATGAAATATTCATATTACCTGCCACCTTTTACATGACTTCATAATGCATTACCCTTATCCATATCACCTTATCCTCATCTCACTTTGTCTTCATATCACCATGCAAATAAATTTTTTACCTCATTACCTTACCTTTGAATGATATTTTGTTTTGACTTAATATACATTCAAAATGCGTAAGGTAAAAAGGGATATTCGATCCTTGACTTGGTTTGGATGTAATATAGGGAATCTTCAACCATTATCTTGTCGATCATCATGGAGAAGCAAAGGCACAAAAGGCATTAAGCCTTACCTTGTGATGATTTCTATCCTTGACTTTTGTAAAATCAAATGCAAAAAGAAACAAGTGTTTGTCCCACGACCCTCTTGTGGCATAATTATTAGGTTTTATCAAGACACAAGTCTTGACCTCGGCATGGATAAGGTGATAATTTGATTTTGTTTGAGTCAAAAAGAAAATTGAGGAAAAGGCAAAAGATGTCATCGAACAAAATAAGAATTGAACCCTAAAAAGTTGTCTTTTCTCATTTTGCTATCCTTCATTTTGTTTTGCAACTCCAACTCAGTCGTCGGCTAGGGTTTCATGGAAACAAGCCTCTCTTCTGGTTTTCTTTGCCATCTTCAGTCGATTCATTAGCATTTCTAGAGTATTTCAATGCAGGAAGAAAAGGTGAGTATGTTTTGAGTCTTTACTGGGCAATCTCTTGTCATTTATGTTCATTGTTTATACTCTGGCCATGGCTTGTATGGTTGTGTATTGAGCTTAAGTAGATATCTTCTTACCATATTTCTCTTTCTCTATGTTCTCTTCACTTGCAACTGTAACTTATCTTTTTCTGAGAAGCTTCCAAGAATGAAGGTCATGGCCTCTGTAGATCCTCCTTTTGCAAAACATAAGGTAAACTTCTCATATTCGACCTTCATTATCTCTTTGGACTGTATCTTCAGTATTAATAAGGGTTTGAAATGTGAAGTGGGTTTTCTTTTTCCATTGAAGAAATAAGGTCTTCTCTGCAATGGCCTGGATTCATTCTATCTTCTTTGACTTTCTTCCTATATGTTATGAAAGATATAAGGTTTTTTTTTAAAATGAAAATGAGGGTTTGTCACTTCAATGTATAAAAGAAACCCTCTTTAGTGGCCTTGGCCTGTAGCCTCTATTTTTCCCCTTATCTCGACTTCTCTGTAGATGAAAATCTTGCATGGGTTTCTAGAATTGTGACAAGGGTTTTGAAATTTTTTGAAGGTAAAGACCTTCTTGGCCGCGACTGTATCTATATTTTGCTTTTCCTTCTCTTGATTCCACTGTAGACATGAATCTTGTAAGGGTTTGAAAGACATAAAATGATTTTTTCATTTTCTTGGAGAAAAAGGCTTCCTGTAGCAAATGGCCTGCAATTTATTTATTTCTTTTGAACTGTCCTTCTGTATATCTTGAAATAAGATGAGGGTTTTAAAAAATGAAGATGGGTTTTCTCATTTTTGAAGAATAAGGCTTTTGTTGGCTACGACCTTGATTATATATTGTTTCCTGTATATTCTTCTTTTGTAGACAAGAAACAAGATAAGGGTTCGAAAAAGTAGCATGAGGGTTTGCATTTCCTTGAAAAGAAACTAGGCCTTTCTGTCACATCCATGATATTTAACTGCATTCTGTATCTCTTTTTCACTCTTCCGGCTTGATCTATAATAGTACACTCTTATTTATCTACATTTTTTTGATAGAAAACCCATATGGGTTATCTGCATTTGCTTTCTTTACTTTGCTTTTGACAGTGGCTTCAAAACACAAAAATGATGATAAGGGTTTTGATATTTTTATGAGTATTCTATTATAATTGAACCTGTCAACTTGAATATGTGAAAAGAAACACATGCAGAACCCTTATCTTTTATTTCTTTATCCTTCTATCATTTGAATGTATGAGAGAAATTACATCTTGTAAACTGGTATATCATTCTCTTATGGAATATGCTACTTCTGATGTGATAATAATCTCATGTAGCTTCATTTTTCATGGCTCTACTTTTATGAATGATAATTTCAGAGATCTCTGTTATTCTTGTAGCCTATATAACATGAACATTTAGAAACTGATCTACTGCCATGGTTCCTGCTATAGCTTCTGTCACTGTCTGATGCTTCTTTAAAATAGTTTGCTGCTACTTTGGTTTGTTCTCTTGGTTGTTACTCATAGTGTGATTGCTCCATATAATACTTCAACTTTATATTGTCCAAAGACTCCCTTTAACATACTATCTCTTTGATTATGAAGATCCATATGTATAATGAATGGACAGCTAGATCCTGTCAAAACTCTTTAAAACTATTTATGAGAGTCATAACCTTAATAGATGCTGTTGTTCCATATGTTCACTTGTTCTATCTATAAAGTATTTTGAACAGTAAAAGACATATTCCAATCGTAACCATAAATAAAGGAGAATATCTTTCATGACTGTAATCACTTCTTTGATCATTGCTTCTCTTGTACCATGTTATGAAGCACTCTGAATATGATCTTCTAATTTTTGAGAAACTGCTTTCTTAAGTGGGCATAGTTTATAGGAGAAACTGCTCCTCTTCACTTTTATCATGATGACATCACTCCCTTTGCAAGTTGACTGCTCTGATGAATAGTATCTTCTTGAATAATGCATTCTATCTTTGCAATCTGACATCTTTTTCAAATAAATAAAAAGGGAACATGCTGGATCCTACCCTTGTGGGAGCCACATTTTCTCCACATGTTTTAATGTCTTCAAGTCGGCAACATTACTTTTCCTATACCTGTATAGTGAACAAACAAGTTAGCATAAAACATACCTCTTGAATTTGATTGATCCTTCTCATGATGATCTAATTTATTGCACATGTCTGATTTGATCAAAACACATATGATGCATAATGTCTACAAGTTTATATGTCTGTTGATAAAAACATGTGATAATTTTAAATATCTGGAGCTTCTGACAAGGATTTCCCCCAATATTTTGCAGGTACACTATCATGACCAAGAGCTAAAGATAAGGACATGAAGATCAACTATCAACTAAGGATATCAACCTTCCAAAAAGGTAATGATGGATATTTATTATTCTCATATGTTCTTTCTTTTTCTTTTTATCCTTAGATGTATAGCTTGCACATGTTTGCATTGCTTAGTTTAGTCATTCCCATGGCTTGTGTGGGACACACTTAAACATTTCTTTAAATATGATCAATTAGTTTACCTTATCCAAATGATTTATGTATCTTTACTTTTTTGAACCAAATGCATAGGATAGAATAACTGAATCTGATATGAAACATATGTTTAAAACGTGATATTGAATGATAGTTTATAAATACCTTTCTTTCACATTGATTTGTGATTACTTGAATAATTCAAGCATCTTATAACTGAAAGATAAAACTAGTTAGATTCTTTCTATCATTCATTGATTGTCTATTATCTTGTCATCAGAACTTCACTTGTTAGGATGGTTTGATAGTTCTAATTGGATTGTTAGATTATCCTGACAAATGATTCTTCTTTGTGTCTTGCCAAGACATCATACATTCACTGATTGATCATCATTCTTAAAAATTTTCTTTTATTCCTTTTGTGACATTTGCAATTCAGGTCTAACTAAATTAGGTGTGAACATAATTTAGTAACATTTCTATTGACTTCTCAGGGGGTGTTTGCCTACTAAACAAATTAGAACCAGTAGCCTAGAAATTCCATTGGGCATATGAGTCTTTTTCTGCCTGAAACTTTGAAAAAACCCTCTACAACTCAAACTGATAGAAAACTATAGCAGCAAAACAAAATTGAAACTGAAACTATTTTAACCTGCTTAAGACATGGCTAGCAAAATGTGCATGTGCACTTCTTGGAAAACAAAATACTGAACTGAAATTTTACTCTACCCTACTCGAACCAGCCTAAGGTGCTGGTTAAACAAATCCATTAAATGTTTGGTTAAAATAGCTACCCTTTCTCAACAAGGGACACTGATTCACATGATTATGGACAACTGAAATTAGATGAAGTAGAAGAAAATACTCAATAAATTGTTGCAATTCTTCATAAAAATGTAGACAAACTCACTAAGTAGCTAAACTTGATCATGTATACTTTTGTTATGAGGTAAAAAGATGATCTGATTTTGTTGTTCTGCGGCTGAAATCTCATTTTTGGAAATAACAACAATTTACACCTCCTTATTTATCTTTCTAACAGCTATATCCCTGATTGGACATCCTCTTGCAATGATGTATCCTTGGCTAATGCACCTGATGTCCTGATTTGAAAGAGTTAGTCCGCTTGAATGACATGAATGAAGGTTTGCCTCTCTGACCTAATCCTGTTGATCATATATTGTTGATTCACATGGTATCAGATCATTACCAATGTTAGAACAAAAATCCTCTATAATACCTGAAAACATACTCTCATCCAACTAATATTCTTGTACTAAATCCAAATGAGTTTCCTCACTCTGCTGCTCAAAATTTTCACCTTGCATAATAACCTGTCATATAAATTCCTCCTCCATGGTTAATGAATCATCTTCTTCCTTTAGGACAACTAATAACTCATCAAAACTATTAGATCTTTGAAGACTGCTAGGAACAGCTGGTAGAATTGTTGATTTAAGCTCCAAACCACCAGTGTTCTCATGACTGTCCTCATTCTGTTCTTGGTAAATTAGAAAACTGTTACAATTACTTGTATTTTCTTGTTGTTCTGTTATTTTTTCTTGTGATACGAGATCTTCATTTAACTCAACAAAACCAGGTAACTGTTTAAACAAAGAAACCAACTCTTCCTCCACACACGTGACTTCTTCCATCGGAATGTGGGCAACCTGTCTTTGCAATTGAAGATTTTGCCCTTCCAATATCTATATCCTACTTTCATTTATCTTATAAAAAACATTAGAAAACTTCTCAAATGAATCAAAATGCAAAGGATTGAGTGCCAAATTTGAACCAGCATCCTCTTCATAAGAATTATGCTTATTTTCAGCTGGGGACAGTAAAAACAACAGCACCTTCAACTGCTGGACTGCAACTTGGAATTTTGATTGGCTTGAGCTCTCAAACCTTTTGCTCTTGTTCACTATACCAACTTGGAATCTTGATTGGTTCAGAAACTGCTACCTTTTCCTCTTCCTGATTTTGGATTGGTATGGAAGGGGTAGCCTTAATAAGATTTGGCATTTTATAATTAGGATATTTGGTCCAAGAAGGCTACCATGGTTGCTCAAGACTGTGATGACTTGGTTTAGGTACTTGATGTGACTGATACTAAGGACTAATGGACTGATTTTGAATGCAAATAGGCTCATGATTAAAATCAGAACTTCTAAAATTTGAAATTTGATACCTACTAACCTCATTTTGAATAGGCTGATCCGGAATGAATGCCACTATTTGGATCATTTGCCTTTGTACTTGTGCAAGAAAAAACTTCATCTGCTCCTCTTTTACTGCTATCTCCCTCCTAAGACTTTCTTCAAACTGTATCCTTTGTGCCTCCAACTCCTACTCATGAAGATAGGCTTGATAATCCATCTCTTCCTATTGCATGTTACATCCATTCTCTCTTTCGATCTCTAACATATGTCTCTGATAATCCAAAGAAATCTCCCTAATGCTCATGTTGGTTTCATACTGAGGTTGATCAGCAGAAAAAGTATGCTATTTGGGAATAGAATTGTCATTTTGGGATTGGTTATGAGCATAGGGAGGCTACCAAGAAGGCTGAGTAGGGGTGGGTGGGAGGTAAGACTATTGAGCATGCTGATATACTGCAGTTGCATAGCTGTCTGGGATAAAACCAACAGCATGGTTGATCTGATATGGCTGATAAGATGATGGATTAGAAGCATTTTCATGATATGATGGATGATATGACATGTTTCCATGCAGGATAGACATGTTTACTCATTCAAAGAGTTGGAAACCAACTAAAACCTGATCTTGTGAAATTCTTCTCATGGGTTGCAAAACCTAATCTATTAAAACCAGAAAGATAAGAGTCACCAGGTACTTGAAAATAAACCTCTAAAAGGCTAGAAATTTTGATGATCATACCAAAACAACAGAAATAATAAGTTCTTTTTGAACTGAAAATCAGTTCAAGGTCCCATCGGGCATGCCAAAAATTATTGATGAGTAGGATTGCAGCCGTGATGCAAAGTTGTGATACTCAACAATCCTTCGAAACATGGGATCAAACTTAGGCTGTGGGTGACCTATGTCAAGTTTGAGCCTCTAGATTATGGGCTAGTTCCCTAAAAATATTCAATTGGATCTATGACTTTGATGTGGAAAAAGGGAAAATAGATCTTTCTAAAAGCAAATAAAACTGTAAAGGTATGGTGATGCACCTAATAATGATGAAAACTTGGCAATCTAACTCACAATAGATCTCATAAAATCTATCCACACAAACCACTTTCAGCAAATTTATCATAAAAATGTTTCTAAGGGAGGTTGGAAAATATTTCTATTTGAAGGAAAAGGGTTTTTTCACAACATAAAAGAAAGATTCTCCAATTACATAGCCTAAGACCTGTGATTTTAAAAGCTATCTAACACAAATAAGTGTAGACATCCCAAATTGACCGAACCTTTCATTATTCATAAAATCCATAATAATCCCTAAATATCCCATTAAATCCTTCATTTTAACATATCCCGTAAATAGTAAATTAAAATTAATTTATTATTTACCTATGAGCTAATAACCTCCCAAAAATAATAAATTAAATAAACCTAATTTATTATTTTAATCTAAAACCCGTAAAAATGCCTACCATAACCCTAACTACCTTTTACCGTTCACCGAATCAAAAATCTGTTTAACTACCCAAACCAATTTCTATCAAACTTTATAAAAATCAAATTCATTCTCATTTACCCGGCCCCCGACCATCTCTACAATGGAGTTATGCAATACTCGGAGCAACCACATTTCATAAATCATTCGGTAACATCTATTTTTATTTGGTTGCAATAATTTTATCTTAAATCTTTTCTGTTGCACTTGATATAGATTTTAGGGCTTGGTATAGTTGTCAAATCTTTATTAAAATCTATATTTTGTTGTAAACATTGGTGAACCCGACGTGAACAACTCCTTTTAATCATTTGTTTTCAAGTGTTCTGATTTGAGAACTTGCAGGTTTGATCCATTTCTTTCTGCTAATCTATTTATCAAAGACACTAAGGATCATGTTCTTTCTGTATTTCCATAGTATAAGCCGCAGGTGAAATTTTCTGGTTTGTGAAAAATAAAAATAAAAATGGGAGAGCATCCATCATAGTGTGAAGCTCCTCTCTCGGTGACGTCAAAAACAATCTTTTGCCACTCTCTGTGAAAATCCACGATTTAACGAAATTCAAAGTCTCTGCAGATGGCGGCGCTCCGCCTGTCTGAGTTTCAGCCTATAGTTATGTTGTTTTATATGCAGCAAACTTAACTTGAGGCTTTGCACGCTGACAATTATTTTAAATTCATTGGTTCTCTATCAGTGTACTCCATTAACCTCCCGTGAGTAAAAAAAAAAAATGTTAAGTCTATTGTTTCTTATGGGCATATTCTTTGAATTTTCTGTGGATGCAGGTAAACAATCACACCAACAGATTTGCTAAACTCGTCCATTGTTCTCATTGGCATATGCTTTTGAACTTCATAAGCTTTTATATAATCACTAGCAATGATTGGGGAAAAATTGTGTCACACGGCAATTTCCATACAGAAAATTTTGTAAACTTTTAATGTGAACATTCTAGTGTTAGGAATTGTGTGAGAAATGTTCTTATTAACATATTTCTTGAAATCTTTTATGGCGCTGACAAAGAATAACGTCTTCCATAGCAAGTTGTGATTATTCTCTTTTCAATATATATATTGCCGCCCTCATTTTTAAAGGCTTCGTGGATTATTGTCTTCTGTAGTTTCGAGTTGTAGGGCTCTTGCTTGGACTGTTAGATATTTTTCTCCGTGTGATTGTAACCTTCGAGCGGTTAGGTTTTATAATAACTATCAATGTTTTTGATATTAAATGATTTAAATCTATCTTGATATCCTGCAAACACTCATTATTAAAACTTTATATGTTTCACCTGCCTGACCGCTCTTCTTGGAATAGTCACATCTTTCTCACGCTATTTGTAACACAATAGCACAGCTGAAGCCCAATCTTTCAATAATAAATCATCATTGTTAACCTGTAAGTTAATATCTTTTGGTAATCACTGATAGTGAGCTATTATCTCGACATTTAATATTGAAGGTTAATGTTGGAGATTAAACACTGGAGGTTATAAGTGATCGAAAGGAACCCAAGTAAACTCAACTAGTGAACAAAAGCAACATGTGAACAATCATAGAAAGCATGTGAACAATTTCAGAAAATTGCCAAACACAAAATTTACAAACCGCCAGAGTGCCAATTTCTAGCCCTTGGAGGCTGTTTCATTTAAACAGGCCTAACTTTTTCATTTGACATCGGATTTTCATGTTTTTGTAGGCGTTAGAAAGCTGATTCAAAGAACTACATCGTGATACAATCCATTTTGTCAAACTCATATCTGATTTTCTGGTATAATTCTCTGAAATTCTATCATTTTCAAAAACATCAAACATTTTCTGCTTGTTGAGCACTAATATTTTTGTCTGGGTTTTTTGCAGGATTGTTTTATCTTGATCTAACATTTTCTTGCAGCTACACGCCTGTCAAAGATAAAATTTTCAAACTACTAATCAGTTTGTTGCAGGATCGATTGCCAAAGAATCTAATCTTGAAACATTGTGTCTTCATTTTATAGATTAGATCACATCATAAGAAAGGGTTAAAATTAACAAGTGTTTGCGATGTCTTGTGGCTTGCAATTTTGTCATTGAATGCGTATGCTCTTCTCTTGCGCCATTCGGCGATCTTGAGAATCAAAAGCATTTCTTTGACATTTTGTATAACCACCCACATATTTAGATTTGGAATTAAAATGAACCCCATGCGAGTGTGAGGCAAAGGCGTTGTGTATGCTCTCTCCTTGCGTTTCATGCGATCTTGGAGACCAAAAACAACGTGTTTCCTCGCTTTTGTTATCCTTAGAGTGGGCCTGCTCTTGAGACACATCCGCAAGGAGAACTCATTTGTGACCCCAAGCGGGACTTTCGTCTGGCCCGCTATATAAATTGAGGATAAGGCGAAAGCCAAGTCTAACCGGTATTAGCGCTTACCGTACAGTGCTAGCTCGAAAGGAGGTGTACTTTGTGTATATTAAAACTCCTAGTAGGGTTAGTCAAAGCCTTTAGTGGCTTGCTGGACGCTCGTAAGGTGCCGGTCCCCCGGATATTCACTAGAACCCTTTTGTGTAGTGGCCAAAAACCCTCTACTTGTTGATACAGGAGGAAACTCTGATAGCCGTCCCATATTTTCGCGGCTTATGGCAGAGATAGTAAGGTACCTCAGGATCTGCGCGTCTTAGGACCTGGAACTTGGTGTGCCTGAGAAGTGAGTGCACTGTAAGGGGGAGCCCGTGCCCCAAGTTCCTGGAGCTATACACCATAAGTAGGCGCGGCTGGGTAAAACCAAGTGGGAACTCAACAAGTATTGTCCTTTCCTAGCCTAGGATCGTGCATGTTTACAAGTGTTTGCAAAACATCAAAGTGTCATCAAAAACAACCAATCGAATTGCTGTGTGTCTTATATGATTGTGTGTGCCTGATCATCATCATCACTACAACTTGTCTCCTATATCACCAACTTGACTTTCAGAATTGAGAACCTATCATCCTTCTGTGTGACATCTCAAGTGGAACCTTGTCACTTTGAATCCTAAGGAGCTCTTTCAATTGATCCATCCATTTCCCACCTAATTCATTTCCCACCTAGTCTAATCCTTATTCTTTAACGTCAAAATGGTTGTGACCATCAACAAATCTAGGACAAATCAAAAACCAAAACTCATACTCTGCAGAGGCCCTCCTAGATATAATAATGATGAGAATATGGTAGATCATGATGCATATTTTGATACCCATGAACCATATATCTCTCCATTTTGGCCTCCACCAACATCACTATCATCTCAAGACTATGAGGAAATACAAGAGGTTCAACATATCTATGATGATCATTATCCACAAGAACATTCCTATCATCACAACACAACCCAAGATTTTCCTCCCAAGACTCCTAAACCCACACATGACTATACTGAAACAAATCCCATTACACTTCAACTTCAACAAGATCCTGAAACATTACAACTTGTTCATCTCTCCATGAATCATGATCCTGATTATTTTATGCAATACTTTTATGATTGTGGAGTTAGAGTCCCTGATGATATCTATGAGAGAGAAAAAGCACGAAGAAAAGCAGAAAAAGCTAAAGCCAAGGCTCGGGCTACTTCCTCTCTCCATCAATCATCTCCATCCACCTCATACAAACCTTTATCACAACCAATCTACCACTCATATCAACCCAACACATCCATACCTCAAACCTATTCAACAATAACTTTACCTCAAACCTCACAGGTCCAGATCCCTACCCATCCTTCATCTTCACACATACCATGTCCCCTCACCTTATATCTTCAACAACAAAGCCAGAAACAACAAGCCCTCCTTCAACAACAACAAATCTTAACCCAAAAACCACAACCTTCATTTAACACATCATCCATCATACCTTTATCCATGCAACAACAACAAATTATGTCTAATTTCAATTCCAATCCATTCACTAGTCCTCCTCATCCATCAATCCCTTCATTACCTTCACCACCATCATCCATACAACATCAACAAATTCAACCTGAATTCTATGAGTCACCCCCATCATCATGCCAACCTAGTCCCTCCACATCAACCAATCTCATGAATATTTTTGTGGCTTTTCAAATGGTATGATTTTTTGGATTTTGGCATGGGATTATGTGTAGATAGCCTTTGAATAGATACCAATGACAAGGGAAAACCAAACCACAAGGTAAGGATCAATAATGAATGGGGATGAACAATAGTGAATGCGATAGATAAAAAGATTGGATGAATGGGTAAGAGGATGGGTGATAGGATAAAGGTAGGAGCATGGAAGTGGGGATAGAAGGACAATGAATGGGAAATATATGATAGATGGATGAATTGAACTGAATATGGATGAAAGGAACTAAGGATGTGATCTCCAAGGACTACGTTGCATAGGAATAACCTAACCCCACTCTAGCTATGCCTTAGGATTCAATGGGGTGATGCTGATTAGGATGCATGATAGGGATAATGGTTGAAAGGGATGAATGGAATTAGTAGTGGATGGATGTATGGAGGATATTTTTAGAAATAGATGGATGGAATTGGGAGTATGACAAGAGGTGTCTAAAAGCATTTTTCAACATTTTGCCCCTACTCTTATCAAGATCAAAAAAGAGGAAGGAAAGATGGATGGTGCAATGAGGAAGGTATAATAGATATGATGGGTAAGGATGTCAAGATAAGATGGCAAATGATAGGATAGGATATGAGATGGGTAGATAGGATATGAAATGGGAAAGATGTGACAACATGCCCCCAAGTGTAAAGCACATAGATAATCACCTACACATGACGCCTGTTTGCCAGGTTTTCATCATGGTACTTATCCAAGGCGCCTGTTTACCAGGTTTTCACCAGTGGACGAAATGGTTTATCTTTACTATTTTTATTTTTATATTTTTTTTTGTAGGGGATAGTTGGATGGGACAGATGGGGGACTCAAGAGCTTGTTCCCATAGAAATGTCCCAAGATGGATAAATCACAGACCATGTCAAATGTCATTATTCTCATAGATGTTGGTAGGGAATTGCATGAGAGGGCAATGGATTTTGATGTGGATTATGAACAGTTCATGCAAGGAATGATAGGGGGTAGCAGTTTATGATGTGGACTAGGATAGAAGGATAGTGAAGTAGGATGGAGATAAATAGATAGATATGAAGGACTTATGCAAAAGCATGGACCATAGGGACATGATGGAAGAAATAAGTAGGATAGTACATGGAAGATGGGGAGATGGATGTATGTGGGAATGTTATGGAGTGGAAGGGAACCAAGACCAACGGTTGCACACACTGAAATGGATTTTGAAGCTTGGAAGGGGGATTTGGGAGTAATGGAGATGTTATCTTAGGGATTTGCCTATTTAGGTCTTTAGGAACCCAAATGGACTTATGAATTTTAGGATTTTGTGATAGGGAGCGGGATATTTGGGATTTTAGAATTGTGGATGATCCATTTGAACTATGTACTTTTTGCTTGGGGACCCAAACCATTTTGGTTTTGAAATTATCTTTTTGAGATGTGGACTTGGGTAGCATTTTTGAATTTTGATTTTTCTTTGATTCTTCGCATTTGTGCCATATGGCATGAGAATTATTGGGATTTTTAGCTTTATGGGTGGATGCATCCAAATTTTTATTTTTGAATCCCATAGGGGTGTTTAGGATAGCTTCATGTTTATTCAATGTGTGCATTTGTTGATCATGATTAGGAATTGTAGGGGATTTATGGGAACAGGATGTATGAATTAATTTGTGGCCAAAGTGATAAAGAGATTGGAGGATGGGGATATTAGGAGTTGGAAGGAGTAGAGGTAAAGTGGATGGAGGGATGTTTGGAATTGGAAGAAGTGGACGTAAAGTGGATGGAGGAAGATGAATGGTCACATGCTTTTTGGGTTTGTAGGATGATGGAGGAGGAATGGAAACATATGTTTTATGGGTGCGATGAGGTGCACCTAGTTTGGGCTTAAATGGAGTGGATTTAGGAGGCGGAAGTGTGGTACCAACATCTTGAGATTGCTTACCATGGGGTGTATAACCAATACCATAGGGTTTTGGGGAGACTTTGACATGGATGGGTTCCAAGTTACCTTGCTCATGAAGGCCTAAGCCTTTACCTTGATAATTCATGTTTTGGAGTATGCGGTGAACAATGGGACTAGGTGTGCTTTGGGAACTAGACTTGAGTGGTGTGCTTTGGGAACTAGACTTGAGCTCATTATTGGATGGAGAAGCGGTAGACAAAGGTTTCTTCTCTCCCATTAAAGAACATTCATGGATGAAAGTACCCAGACTAATAGGATGTGATGGCGGAGTTGAAATAGAATCAATATGAGATAGTGAAGGAGCAATAGGATCTTGTTTATGCTCATTATGCTCATGAAGATTCGATGTATTTGTTTGATTATCTATGTGCTTGTGGGGACCAAGTGTCTCATCAAGGGAAGTGGATATTGTGGGATGATGGATAAGAATGGTGGAGGTTTCTTGAACATGGATAGTATTGGGACCATGAGTGGAAGGAGTGAGAAGCTCTTGATCACAGATAATATCTTGATCATAGAAAAGATATAGGTTATGAATAGGTGAAAAGGAAGAGCTTTGATCTTGATTTGGTAAGGGGCAAAGTTGATCATGCTTTAGATTTGACCCTTGACATAAATATTGAGTTTGGATAGGAATGGAGGTTTCTTGGATAGATTCAATGTATGGTGGAGAGTGAATTAGGCTTATGGCAGGTGGTTCTTCAAGAACATTTGAAGGTTCTTGGATAATTTGTGGACTAGAAGATGGGATTGGAGAAATAAGCATGACATTTAAAGGTTCTTGGATAGGGATTTGATGGCATGAGGATGGTGGTTGATTCCTTGCTAGTAGCCAATGGATCACATCCTTCATTAGTATACGAGTGGATGGACAATATAATGGATGGAGAATAATGGTAGATGGTGTAGGCGTAGAATGTAATGGAAGGATAATGGGATTAGATATGATAGGAGTGGGATTAGGATCAGATAGATGGACAACAGGATTGGGATTTGGATTAGGTGGGGGGATGATAGGATTGGTTGTGATAGGATCAAGACTTGGATTGGGTTTAGGAAGAGTTGATGGTTTAGACTTGTGTGGGGATTGGCTTAATGGAGTAGGATTTGGAAGGTTGGAAGGATTATATGATGGAGGTTCCATAAAGATGGATGAATGAGGACTAGTAGATGGATTGGTGTATGATTCCAAACTTGAGGTGGTGTCTCCCTTGTCAAAAATATCATTAAAAAGACTTGCGGACTCATGCTCATGTTGTGGAGGATTTTGAGATGGATATTGAGGAATATTCATGAGATTGGTTGATGTGGAGGGACTAGGTTGGCATGATGATGGGGGTGACTCATAGAATTCAGGTTGAATTTGTTGATGTTGTATGGATGATGGTGGTGAAGGTAACGAAGGGATTGATGGATGAGGAGGACTAGTGAATGGATTGGAATTGAAATTAGACATAATTTGTTGTTGTTGCATGGATAAAGGTATGATGGATGATGTGTTAAATGAAGGTTGTGGTTTTTGGGTTAAGATTTGTTGTTGTTGAAGGAGGGCTTGTTGTTTCTGGCTTTGTTGTTGAAGAGAGTGGGGTTAGGTTATTCCTATGCAACGTAGTCCTTGGAGATCACATCCTTAGTTCCTTTCATCCATATTCAGTTCAATTCATCCATCTATCATATATTTCCCATTCATTGTCCTTCTATCCCCACTTCCATGCTCCTACCTTTATCCTATCACCCATCCTCTTACCCATTCATCCAATCTTTTTATCTATCGCATTCACTATTGTTCATCCCCATTCATTATTGATCCTTACCTTGTGGTTTGGTTTTCCCTTGTCATTGGTATCTATTCAAAGGCTATCTACACATAATCCCATGCCAAAATCCAAAAAATCATACCATTTGAAAAGCCACAAAAATCATAATATTCCCAAAATACAAAAAAATCAAATATCCAACAAAAATCAAATCAATTACATGCAAGTATCCTTCCATACCAATCAATGTCAATCAATCAGGTCAAATTATCCAATCACATCCACGGTCTTGTTCCTTGCCTTGTTGTGAACCTAATCAATCATCATCATCAATGGGATATATCGTTCCCAATCCTAGTGTTGTTCTCGGGATATATCGTTCCCCTATCAACAACATAATCCTAGTGTTGTTCTCGGGATTTATCGTTCCCCTATCAACAACACAATCCTAGTGTTGTTCTCGGGATAAATCGTTCCCACATCAACAACGCTATCAACCCAATCCTCGCGTTGTTCTCGGGATAAATCGTTCCCACATCAACAACGCTATCAATCAATCATCATCATTATCAACATCAATCAATCTAATCGATCATTGGTTTGCAGCTTGATAGGGGCAATGCCTTGTTTGTTTTTGAATCATTTGTGCATGCTTGCTTGCTTGCTTGTGTGTGTTATCTTTTCATCTTGCATTTGAATCACATCCATATCATTTCAGCTAATATTCATATCTTGTGTGTGTTGGAATAGCTTTTTGCATTATCCTGTGCATCTAAGGTCACCACATACCTTTTTTGCATTAGGACTTTAATGCTCTAAGTTTACTTCCTCATACGTTAGACAAGGTTGTATTACGCTGGGGCACAAGACACATCGTCACCTTGGTCTTTCTACCTTGGTGCATAACGTCAGGTGCCATATCAAACATCAGGTTGCTCAACATTTAATCAGCATAACTCCTTCATCCTTCTCTTTGTTTCCTTTCTCAAGAGCCTATCCACCTCCTTTGTCCCTGCATATCCTCTTGAGGGGGCATTATCTGCCAATGCTTCATTTTTATGAGCCCCATATAAACCCCAGCCTACCCAAGATCCAAATCTAAGCCTATGTTTTAACTTTCTTTGAAACAATATTGCTTCGCAACATTGTCTCAAAGAGGGGCAAAATGTAGACATCCCAAATTGACCGAACCTTTCATTATTCATAAAATCCATAATAATCCCTAAATATCCCATTAAATCCTTCATTTTAACATATCCCGTAAATAGTAAATTAAAATTAATTTATTATTTACCTATGAGCTAATAACCTCCCAAAAATAATAAATTAAATAAACCTAATTTATTATTTTAATCTAAAACCCGTAAAAATGCCTACCATAACCCTAACTACCTTTTACCGTTCACCGAATCAAAAATCTGTTTAACTACCCAAACCAATTTCTATCAAACTTTATAAAAATCAAATTCATTCTCATTTACCCGGCCCCCGACCATCTCTACAATGGAGTTATGCAATACTCGGAGCAACCACATTTCATAAATCATTCGGTAACATCTATTTTTATTTGGTTGCAATAATTTTATCTTAAATCTTTTCTGTTGCACTTGATATAGATTTTAGGGCTTGGTATAGTTGTCAAATCTTTATTAAAATCTATATTTTGTTGTAAACAATAAGTACTAATGAGACAATGATTTTAAAGGTTTTGATGTTAAACACAATTAAATCTCATCAAATCACTCATACAAGTTGCATTAATGGAAGGTAGATACTTGATCAAACCGAAAAATAAATTAAATAATTGCATAAGACAAAGTATAGAACCTATAACTTGTTGCAATCTCTATAAATCTACAAATAAGTGAGTTACAAAACCTCTTTCTCTCTCAAAGTGTAAAGAACAAAAATGCAAGAACTAGGAAAAACTAAGTTTTCCTTACAATATATAGTTTTCTCTCTCCAAGAGGCATGAAAAATTAACTGCAGTCAACCGCCTCTAAAAATAAGCTCTCCAATTTGATGCAATGAGAAAATAATGAAATCCCTAAATCAAAACCTCCTCAAAATGAGCAAACATAGCTCCAAACTACTAGTCTCCATATGTTTGACCCAAGAGTTGACCAATTTTCTCTATTTTGACCTCCAAGCCATGCAAAAAGACCTCAAAAGTCCTCATTTAACTTAACTCATCCATTTTGCAGGATTTTACATGTGTAGATAATTTGAAAGATTAATAAAGTAATCACTTGCATGACTTTATTATGAGTTTCAATTTGTCTAATTTCTCTAATTTTACAACTTGTGACAAAATAATAAAGTAATTTATAAAATATTACTTTATTAATTTGTTTACATTATTTATAGTTGTAAAATCATGAAGAAATAGAAAAAGAACAACACCTTATCTCTCCATCACTATGCAAAAGAAAATATATAGTTTTGCATTTCACAACTTTACTACCTTTGTCTTCATATTGCATTTCTTCATGTGCATATCATCCTTACCCATATCTTCTTATCTGGACTTTGAATATCACCTTTGACATTATTTTGACCATCATAACGAAATATTCATATTACCTGCCACCTTTTACATGACTTCATAATGCATTACCCTTATCCATATCACCTTATTCTCATCTCACTTTGTCTTAATATCACCATGCAAATAAAAATTTTACCTCATCACCTTACCTTTGAAGGATTTGTTTTGACTTAATATACATTCAAAATGCATAAGGTAAAAAGGGATATTCAATCCTTGACTTGGTTTGCATGTAACATAGGGAATCTTCAACCATTATCCTGTCAACCATCATGGAGAAGAAAAGGCACAAAAGGCATTAAGCCTTACCTTGTGATGATTTCTATCCTTGACTTTTGTAAAATCAAATGCAAAAAGAAACAAGTGTTTGGCCCACGGCCCTCCTGTGGCAGAATTATTAGGTTTTATCAAGAGACAAGTCTTGACCTCGGCATGGATAAGGTGATAATTTAATTTTGTTTGAGTTAAAAATAAAATTGAGGAAAATGCAAAATATGTCATCGAACAAAAGAAGAATTGAACCCTAAAAAGTTGTCTTTTCTCATTTTTCTATCCTTCATTTCACTCTGCAACTCCAACTCGGCTGTCGGCTAGGGCTTCATGGAAACAAGCCTCTCTTCTAGATTTCTTTTCTATCTTCAGTCGATTCTTTAACATTTCTAGAGTATTTCGATTCATGAAGAAAAGGTGAGTATGTTTTGAGTCTTTACTGGGAAATCTCTTGTCATTTCTATTCATTCTTTATACTCTGGCCGCGGCTTGTATGGCTGTGTATTGAGCTTAAGTAGATATCTTCTTACCATATTTCTCTTTCTTGGTGTTCTCTGCACTTGCAACTGTAACTTATCTTTTTCTAAGAAGCTTCCAAGAATGAAGGTCATGGCCTCTATAACTCCTCCTTCTGCAAAACATAAGGTAAACTTCTCATATTTAGCCTTCATTATCTCTTTGGACTGTATCTTCAATATTAATAAGGGTTTGAAATGTGAAGTGGGTTTTCTTTTTCCTTTGAAGAAATAAGGTCTTCTTTGCAATGGCCTGGCTTCATTCTATCTTCTTTGACTTTCTTCCTCTATGTTATGAAAGATATAAGGTTTTTTTTTTAAAAAATGAAAATGAGGGTTTGTCACTTCAATGTATAAAAGAAACCCTCTTTAGTGGCCATGACATGTAGCCTCTATTTTTCCCCTTATCTTGACTTCTTTGTAGATGAAAAAATTGCAAGGGTTTCCAAAACTTTGACAAGGGTTTTGAAATTTTTTGAAGGTAAAGACCTTCTTGGCCGCGGCTATATCTGTATTTTGCTTTTCATTCTCTTGACTCCACTATAGACATGAATCTTGTAAGGTTTTGAAAGACATAACATGATTTTTTCATTTTCTTGAAGAAAAAGGCTTCCTGTAGCAAATGGCCTGCAATTTCTTTATTTCTTTTGAACTGTCCTTTTGTATATCTTGAAATAAGATGAGGGTTTTAAAAAATGAAGATGGGTTTTCTCATTTTTGAAGAATAAGGCTTTTGTTGGCTACGACCTTGATTGTATATTGTTTCCTATATATTCTTCTTTTTTAGACAAGAAATAAGACAAGGGTTCGAAAAAGCAACATGAGGGTTTGCATTTCCTTGAAAAGAAACTAGGCCTTTCTATCACGGCCATGATATTTAACTGCATTCTGTATCTCTTTTTCACTCTTCTGGCTCGATCTGTAATAGTACACTCTTCTTTATTTGCATTTTTTTGATAGAAAATCCATATGGGTTATGTGTATTTGCTTTCTTTACTTTGCTTTTGATAGTGGCTTCAATACACAAAAATGATGATAAAGGTTTTGACATTTTTGTGAGTATTCTGTTATAAACTGAACCTGTCAACTTGAATATGTGAAAAGAAACACATGCAGAACCCTTATCTTTTATTTCTTTATCCTTCTATCATTTGAATGTATGAGAGAAATTACATCTTGTAAGTTGGTATATCATTCTGTTATGGCATATACTACTTCTGATGTGATAATAAGCTCCTGTAGCTTCATTTTTCATGGCTCTACTTTTATGAATGATAATTTTAGCGATCTCTATTTTTCTTGTAGCCTGTATAACATGAACATTTAGAAATTGATCTACTTCCATGGTTCCTCTTGTAGCTTTTGTCACTGTCTGATGCTTCTTTAAAACAATTTTCTGCTACTTTGGTCTGTGCTCTTGGCTGTTACTCATAGTGTGATTTCTCCATATAAGACTTCAACCTTATATTGTCCAAAGACTCCCTTTAACATACTGTCTCTCTGATTATGAAGATCCATATGCATAATGAATGGATAACTAGATCTTGTCAAAACTCTTTAAAACTGTTTATGACAGTCATACCCTTAATAGATGTTGCTTTTCCATATGTTCACTTGTTCTATCTATGAAGTATTTTGAACAATAAAAGACATATTCCAATCATAACCAAAAATAAAGGAGAATACCTTTCATGACTATAATCACTTCTTTGATCACTGTACTTTTGTATATTGACAACTCTTGATCAGGATCATTGCTTCTCTTGTAACATGTTATGAAGCACTCTGAATACAATCTTCTCATTTTTGAGAAACTGATTTCTTAAGTGGGCATAGTTTATAGGAGCAATTGCTCCTCTTCACTTTTATCATGATAACATCACTCCCTTTGCAAGTTGATTGCTCTAATGTATAGTATCTTCTTGAATAATGCATTATGTCCTTTGCAATCTGATATCTTTTTCAAATGAATAAAAAGGGAACATGGTAGGATCTACCCTTGTGGGAGCCACATTTTCTCCACATGTTTTAATGTCTTCAAATCAGCAACATTACTTTTCCTATACCTGCATAGTGAACAAACAAGTTAGCATAAAAACATACCTCTTGAAGTTGACCGATCCTTCTCATGATGATCTGATTTATTGCACATGTCTGATTTGATCCAAACACATATGATGCATAATGTTTGCAAGTTTATATGTCTATTGATAAAAACATGTGATAATTTTAAATATCCAAAGTTTCTAACAAGGCTTTCCCCATATTTTTTGTAGGTACACTATCATGACCAGGAGCTGAAGATAAGGACATGACGATCAACTGTCAACTAAGGATATCAACCTTCCAAAAAGGTAATGATCGATATTTATTATTCTCATATGTTCTTTCTCTTTCTTTTTATCCTTAGATGTATAGATTACACATGTTTGCATTGCTCAATTTAGTCATTCCCATGGCTTGTGTGGGACACATTTAAACATTTCTTTAAATATGATCAGTTACTTTACCTTATGCAAATGATTTATGTATGTTTACTTTTTTGAATCAAATGCATAGGATAGAATAACTGAATCTAATATGAAACATATGTTCAAAACATGAGATGAAATGACAGTTTATAAATACCTTTCTTTCACACTAATTTGTGATTACTTGAATAATTCAATCATCATATAACTGAAATATAAAACTAGTTAGATTCTTTCTGTCATTCATTGACTGTCTGATATTTTGTCATCAGAACTTCACTTGTTAGGATGGTTTGATAGTTTTGATTGGACTATCAGATTATCCTGACAAATGATCTTTCTTCGTCTCTTGCCAAGACATCATACATTCACTAATTGATCATCACTCTTAAAAATTTTCTTTTATTCCTTTTGTGACATTTGTAATTTAGGTCTAACTAAATTAGGTGTGAACATAATTTAGTAACAGATATATTCACCAAGGGTCTTCCTAAGGATACATTTGAGTATCTTTCAGAGAAGTTAGGGGTTATTTCTTCTCCTTGTTTGAATTAGATGCATAAGGAGATGCATCAATCCAGTAGATTTCAAGATTCATTCCTTATTCTGGACTGATGTTGGAGGCTACCTCTTAGGGGGAGTAGGTGGTGGTCATGATGGTTGTGGCAGTTGAGGGGAGTAAGTTCTAATGTTGGTTTCTTCTAAGGGGGAGTATGCAGAGAAGTAAAAGAAATGATGTTGTAGAGTAGTAGTAAACAAGTACAAGTTTGAGTAGTTGTCTGAAAGTAAGATTGAAAGAGAGATGTGTAACCCTTTGCCATTGATGTCAAAGGGGGAGAGAGAGAAATGTGAACAAAGAAAGAGTTAGTTCTCAAGAAGAGAGTAGCAAGCTAAGGGGAGGAGAAAAAAAAGGAACAGTTGGTATGAAGCATAGTATTGAGAATGTTGTTGTGTTGATGGTTTTTCACATTATGTGTTGCCATCAATGACAAAGGGGGAGATTGTTGCAAGTATGTATAGTCAGTGTTGTCATTGATGTCAACAAGTTTGTGTTTTCATTGGTCTCAACTGTGTCATCTATGTGAGTAAGAAATGGTGCAAGAGTATGAGTAGTTGGTGGTGCAAGAGTATGAGTAGTTAGTATTGAGTGGATATGAGGTTGGTTGAGTAGAGATGAGGTTGTTGTAATGGTTTGAGCTGTTTGGTTGAGTTGCTTTGCTGAAGATGATTTGGTTGCTTTGAAGAGGTGCTGAAGATGTTAAGAATATATTTTTGCTAATTGGTTTCCAAGTGCTTTTGAGGAAATTTGATTAATAAAGGAAACAATGTGTTGAAGTGGAATTTTAGTTTACAGAGTAGTGTTCTGGTTTTTCTCTGTATTTCCTTTATGTTGAAGATCTATCTTTGTGGTTTGGATATGTTGTTTTGAGATGTTATATTCTAAATTTAATGTTCTAGTTCGTTGTGTAGAGGAAGTTGTGTTCACTAGTATAAAGACTATGTTTCTGAAGGTTTACAAAGGTGTCTGGGAGAAATGTCTTTGCTCCACATTTCTCCGTAAAGTGGTTTTAGGTCTTACAAATCTAGAAATATGCTTATAAGGTTCATATCTTTCTTCTGTTGAAGTTGTTCATGGTTTGGTGCTCTAGAAGTTGATTTCTAGAGATGCAGTGCATGATATAGATAGTTAAGCATACTAGAGAAACAAGATAAGGTTGTGCGGTAGGTGAAAGTTGTTGCAGAGGAATTTGTTGGATCTCAAGATGTTTCAGGATGTTCGTGGAATAATCTAGACAGTGTTGAACCATGGTTTGTGTTCTACAAAGTTGTATTTTGTCTTGAGGAAGCATGTACTTAAAATATCAGTGTTAACACAGGTTTGGCTGACCTTGGGTGTTTACACTAATTGCGGAGTTGCTTTGCTGATTGTGAAAGTGTGAAGTGGTGTTCTTGGACAAATTTAGGTCTGAGCTAAGATTTGTTGTGGTCTACCTTCATTCCTTTCCACTATGGGAATGTTTAGGTCCAGACCTAATTTGAATTTTCTGGATTAAGGTGATTTGCCAACCTTGGAGAATGTTCTCAAGGTTTAAGATAGTATATATAAGTGTCAAGGGATCATGATTGCATGTGTACATGATGGATGTGATGTGAATAATAGTGTGGTTGAATGTGTGGTGCAGTACAAGATTTCATGTGTTAGATTATTGGATGCAGTGAGAAGAAGGTGTCTACAATTCTTTTGTGTGACTGCGAAGGTGTTGATGGTGTTGTGGTGGAATTCTCTGTTATATTGAGATGGTCCTCTCGTTGTAACAATCTTCTCTATCTTCTTCTCTATCCTGGTAGTGAGCCTTTCTTCTGGGCAGTGAACCCTTTAGTAGTGAGCCTATTATTTTTGGGTGTTGTTATTACTTTATATTGTGAGCTAATCCTCACCGCGGTTTTTCCCTTCTTGGGTTTTCCATGTAAATCTAGTGTTCTCTTGTGTTTGATGTTGAGTTGATTCAGTTTCTATTATTTTTCTTTCATGCTTAATCATCATACCAGTTTAAGGATTAATTGAATTGATGTGGATCTAAATGTGTTTGAGGGTTTTGGAATTTTAAGTTACAACTGATTCACCCCCCTCTCAGTTGTCTTGTACATTCAACAATGAGATCCTAGAGGGTCAAGGAGATTATAGTGCACCAGGGAGAGTCATCTTTTCAAATTCTGGGTATGTGTCATGTGAAATATAAAAATCCTACATTCCTTCAAATTTAATTTAATTTATCAAGCCTTTAGTTTAAAATTTTTGAATCTTGGGGTTTAGGGTTGAGGGTTTACAAGCATGTCTACCACCACTACCACACTAGTGATTGGGAAAGGCAAAGCAATGGACAAAATAACTGCATCAAACTTCTTAAAACCCCAGGTTTCACTAATGAATACCATGATGTTTGTGATCCTATAATCTTTGGTAGGCTTAACTTAGCACATATATTTTCATGTGAGAATAAGGTTGGAATACAAATGCAAGCTAACCTAGAAAAGCAATTACCAATTAAAAATTTCACTGCACCATGGATGGCTGGACTAGGATGCCTGATGCTCCTTGAGGTTTTCCCTTGCCCATAATTTATCATGGTTTGTGTCTAGAATTATGATGAAGAAAGAAAAGAAATTGTTAATAAAGATACCTAGAATGAAGTGTTAACCATTACTGCAATAGAAATTAACAGACTATTGGGGCTTGCAACTAGAGATTTTGGAAATGTCCACATTAACCTAGAAAAGTTAGCTAGTGATTATGAAGCGGTCGCTATAAATTCCAAAGTTTCTTTCCTTAGAAGAATAACAATGGATGGCTGCATACCCAAAGATAATCAGAAGTCTCCTTATCAAATTAAAATTTTTAAACCATTGGTTCAAGATACTATTTCCATGCTAGCATTTTGCCTTGGATTAGATAGTAATAGTAAAGTGGATGCAAACCTCCTTGAAATGGTATACAATATCCATTATGTTATTCCCTCTATTAAATACAGATTTGTAGAGCACATTATAGAATCTATGCAGAAATAATTTTTAATGATTAAAGGAGGTTCCACTTCCAGTTCCAACACTAAGACCTTTAGGTTCAAAACCTAATTGTGTCATTTATTTCTAGTGCAGTTTAGTGGAACATCTATGGCCAACAAGCTCTAGATTCAAGCCTTTGTAGATGATGGGGTGAAAGGAGAGCTTCCACTACATGATTGGACCCATAAGATAAGGATGCATGATTCTTGAAGGAACTACATGTTGGCAACATAGTCAAGAGACACTGCTAATTGGGTAATGTTGTCATTGATGGCAACAAGGAAAATAAAGCATGATGGAGCTAAGGATGATTGGGAACTCAACTTGGAATAGCCTACATACAAGGATCTGGTCTAGACACAAAATACTAAGGCAGAATGGCTAAGTACTGGCAACACAAAGTTAGTAACAGAGACTCAAGTGGTATTCCTCCACAATTGATGTTCAAGGTATGTGGTTCAGGTATGTTATTTAGGATTGTTTGGAGGTACGATGTTCAAGATTACAAGTCATGATGACTTCCAAAAGTTAAGTAGTAATTGGTCTATGTCCAGGTGAACAGAACTAAGACAGGAGTAGTGCATAGTGTCTGATAAAAAGGGTCCGCATTTCTTCGCAGTTGGATAATTTGTCTTGTAGTTCTGGAGGTATGATCTATGATGAGTGAAGAGCCTCTGATATGGATTTGAGTAGGTCTTGTGGTCCATAGTGGAAGATGTTGTCTGATAGTTGAACTAAACTAGTAAACAATCTGTGAATAAGGCCAACATAATAGTATAATGTGTGTGCGGTAAAGTTTTGGTGCTTGAAACTTAATCCTAATTGGTAAAATAGTTGGGGCCAACATGTGTGATGATGTTTCAAATATTGTTTGGGTCCTCCATAGATTTTGGGAAATAAATTTGGCCGACAAAGCACATAATGCAAGACTACACGGTACACTTTATTAGGCCGACCTAATATGAAGTTTTTGTTTTTCGTGGATATATATATGGAATTGATTTCATTATTTGTAAATAGTGTGAAGTGGATATGAATGTGAATAGCAAAGTAGGTGACAAAAAAGTAGAAGAAGAGAGATCCTATCTAATGTAAAAGCAGAGCAGTGAAACAAAGTAGTCAAGATGAAAAGTTTTGAGACAGTATTTTGAGCATACATTGAAGTTGCATTCATGCATGTGTAGATGCAATCTAAGCAGTTTGTTTTGGCAGTGAGCTATCTCCTTCTTTCTTTCTTTCTATTCTCTTGGCAATGATCCTTTGTGTAGTGAGCACTTCTTCATAGGATAGTGAGCCCTAAGGCAGTGAGCCTTCTCGTAATTTGGTATTGTGCTATCATAATATATTGTGAGCTAACACTCACCGTGGTTTTTCCCTTTTTGGGTTTTCCACTTAAAAATCTTGGTGTCCATGTGTTATGTCTTTATGGTTGCTATTCTTATGCTTATTCTTCTCTCATGTTATTGATTTTGGAAATTTGATAAATAAACTTGTTAAAAAGTGGTTTTGTGGAATACTGATTCACCTCCCCTCTCAATATTCCTTATATTCAACAATTAGTATCAGAGCAAGGTTCCTTGGAAGAAGCCTAACAACTTGAGGAAGAACTAGGAAAGTTTAATCATGGGAGCCAGAAGATTTGGAAATCTTTCAAACAATGTTGAACTAGAAGCAACTCTTACTGATCTTGAAAACTCTGAAGAAAAAATTAGGGATCTAAAGGATAACATTCAAGAAGCTGATGAATGCATTCTAAAGCTGAAAGAACAAGTGAATAAATTCAAAGAAAAATATAGAGATGTTAGTGAACAATTGATATAAGCAAATGAGACCCTGGATGATTTGAAAGTGGAAGTTATTAATAGATCTAAAGCAAAAGAAGATATAAATCTGATGGTAAACAACAAGATAGAAGAATGTGTCAAACTGGAAAAAGAAGTTGTGAGATTAAAAACAGATTTGGAAAATTCCAAGAGCTATGAAGAAAAGTTCAAGATAAGTTCTACAAAACTTGATGAGATGATTTCTAGTCAAAAGAGTTCAGATGACAAGCAAGGCTTAGGATTTGAGAAAGGAGAAAGTTTAAAATTAAAACAAGAAAACTTTTAGATGAAGTAAAATAAAGGGAACCAATTCAAGAATCAAAGAAGAAGACCTAGAAGACCTCTGGTTAGACAGCCAAATACTCAAAGGTACCCATCTTTCAATGGCCATTGTTTTAATTGCAATAAGTTTGGTCATAAAGCTACTTAGTTTAGGAGTAGAATAAATTAGAATGTTCCATCATTCTCTGGTCAATGTTTCAATTGCAAGAAAATTGGTCATAGATCAAATGAATGCAGAAGTCTAGTAAGAAATGGCTTTCACAATTCAAGGAATACTCAATCATTCAATGGAAGATGTTTTGCATGCAATAGATTTGGACATAGGGTTAATCAATGTAGATCAAATCCAATCAATAGAAGGAATCAAGGACAAAGGAATGTGGTATGCTACAATTGCAACAAATTTGGACATGTTGCAAGATTCTGCAGAAGCAAGAATGTGAAAAGAAACTACTATGTTGAAGAAAGGAAAATAGAGCAAAGGAATGATAAGGGAAAAGAAAAAGTTGATTTCGTTGAAACTAAGAAAGAAATGGGCAAGATTTGTATTCAGAAAGATGTGATTGAAGTCAAGGATTGATCCGCACCAATTTTTGGTGTAGATACTTCCTACGAGAAGTAAATTTGTCAGCTCTGGCTCAGGGGGAGTTGCAATGAAAATCTTAATCCCCTAGCCAGATTGTTAGTGCTGGAATCCAGCTCGAGGATATATTGAAAAGATGCATATGACAGATCTTTTGAAGGAAATTCTAAAAGAAAAGGATCAAATACGGAACATTGCGGAGCAATCCTAATAGACTACATTGTATAGAGATGTGGCTAATAACTTTTTAATAAGGGCATTTATGACAACTAGGTCATCCTTATAGAGGATAAAAAGTGGCTCATCTGACAGATAATTCACTTTGTATTCCACCATTTAGGCATCCAGGAGAATTAAAAGCAAGAATCTAAGTGCCTGTAGAGTTTTTCATGGAAATTCAAATCAAGTTGATTTCAAGTGAAGAAAAACCCTAATTTGGCAGAAAAGGTATTTACATCTTGAAAACCCTTCTATGTTGTTTAAATTATTCTAGAAAATGTTTACTCCCAAATTAATCAAGATAACAGAAAAACCCCACCCCAAGTTCAAGAGACATTTCTTCAAACCATCAGAAAATTATTCTGTAAGGGCATTTTCAATCACTCCTCATGGAATTATGCATTTGGAAGATATTAGGGCATACACTCATACCAACCTAGAGGAATATGATCACATGAATCTTGGAAAATTATACTTGGATTGACTAACTACTGTTGATGTTGAGTTGAAGAATGAATATAAAGTTCTGGGAGAAAATAAAATGGACACTTGGTTGGATTTTCCTACGATCCCAAATGATACATGGGTTAGGTTCATCCTTAATAGGATTCATGATGAGTTTTTGTGGCTCGATGAACCATGTATGATAACTAAAGAAGCTATCAAAGTTGTAACTGGTATGAGTTCCTCTGAAAAGATCCCAGGCAAAAAGAAAATAAAGAATAATTTGGTAATGCAACTAAAAGGGGCCAAATTTGATAAGAAATTTCTCACAGTAAATGATATCAAGGATCTAGTCGTCAAATTTGCATCAATGATTATTGGATACAAAGTATACTTTTCTCACTCAGAGAATTATGTGTCTGCATTAGCTATATACATAGCTTATGATATGGTCAAAAATAATATGGATTATAATCTATGTGAATTGCTCCAGAGTGAATTAATGGAGAACCTGAAAAGAACAAAAGAGACAAATTATCCCTTCAAATATGGAACTTTGATTACTTGTTTACTCTTCTACTTCCTGAGAGAACTACCTGGATTGCGAAGCATTTTCTGGCTTCATCATACACTAGTAGCAACTCAAATAAGAAATCACCTACAAAGTTTGGGAAATGTAGACAAACACAATGAAGTTTTATGGAAACACTTCATGAACTTTCAAAAGAGAATGATATGTAGGGTCTGGATACCTGAAAAGGTAGTCATGAAATATGAAAATGACATTGTATTCATGGTGAATAAAGACAAATGCTTCATGGAAGCTTTGGAACCAAGAACTGCATGGGTCCCTCCATTGGGATATGAAGTTGCAGAAGATATCCTGACTGAATTAGCTGATGAACTACTAAAGAAACCAAAATATCTCAAACAAGACAGGTTTGGAACATTCAAAGAATTATCTATGGAATATGAGCATTCAGAGAAAATCTCTGATAAACAAACAAATGAGGCAAAAACCCAAGAAAAAGAACCAAGATCCTTAAAACCTCCAGTGAAATGGAAGTCAAACACTCCAGATAGAAAAGATGAGAAAGATGAAAAGGAAAAACATGTATCCAGTCACAAGAAAAGGACATGGATCTCATCCAGTATAGAAGCCACTATCAAAGTAGAGGAAGCAAATCCATTAGAAGAAAAGAAAAGAAGAAAAGTTACACTTAGTGATGAATATGCGGCAAGAGACACTGCTACAGATCAAACTCCAATTGACTATGCTAGAAAGTTTTTGGAAAAACAACAAAGTGTACAGATTCCAGAATCACCCAAGACTCTACAAGGACCAATAAATTTGGCTTCTATGTCTCCTATGGATAAATTCAAATTAGTATCCATAGTGCAACCTAAGGCTTAGGAGGAAATGCTGAGAACATATTTACAGTACAATGAACTCATTAATGAGACATTAAGCATTCCGAAGAAGTTAATCCCCTCATATCAGAAGGATATATTAGCATCATCAATTGCTAATCTCAAAGGTCTTATAAATTTTGTAAATTCTATAAGTACTCATTTTGAATCCTTTGAAAAGTTTGTTGATATTAAGGTTAAAAAGGAGTATGAAGACAAAAGATTAGCAATATCAAAAATCAAGTTAAATAGTGACAAAATTTTGTTAGAGAGTAGCATCAAGAATATGATAAATGCAATTAAGAAAGCCTGTGAAATATATAAATTTTATCTATCTTGTCCTAAAACCACTAAGGAAATGGATGAGAAAGTCAAAAGCATGGAGCTTCAACTCACTAATATTTCTGAGACCTTTGATCCAGCAGTTGACTCAATTTGTTGCATAGAAACACAAGTTGAAAACATTCAGAACAACATAAGTAGATTTCTCAGCAGACAAGAAGAAATTAAAAATAAAATGTGTTTGCTGAGAAGGGTATTAGGCTTAAAAATTGAGATCATTACAAATCTTGCAGCAGAAGCACATGCAACTTCTCAAATTGACACACCCTCAAATGTGCAAAAGGCAAAAAAATCAGTCTTTTTGTTAAACAATCACATTCAAATTTTGGAAAGGGCCAAGAAAAGGTGGGATGAAGAGATTGCACAATTAAAGATTGTGTATAAGGATATCCTCTTATCTACAACTAATTGAGTTCAAGATTGTATGTACATATGTGACAGAGTATCACAAATTTGTAGTTTTGACACAATTTTGACTCTTGTACATGCACCTTTGCCATTAATGTCAAAGGGGGAGAAGAAGACTAGTGAAAAATGGGAAAACTCCTTAGGGGGAGAAGAAATACAGAGTAAGGGGGAGCAAATACACATTTTTTACTAAGTGTTGCCATCAATGCCAAAAGAGGAGATTGTTGGCAACATAGTCAAGAGACACTGCTGATTGGGTAACGTTATCATTGATAGAAACAAGGCAAATAGAGCATGATGGAGCTGAGGATGATTGGGAACTCAACTTAGAACAACTTTCATACAAGGATCTGGTCAGGACACAAAAGACTAAGGCAGAATGGCTAAGTACTGACAACACATAGTTAGTAATAGAGACTCAAGTTGTATTCCTCCAGAGTTGATGGTCAAGGTATGTGGTTCATGTATGTTATTTAGGATTGTTTGGAGGTACTATTTCAAGATTACAAGTCCTGATGACTTCCGGAAGTTAAGTAGTAATTGGTCTAAGTCTGGGTGAATAAAACTAAGACAGGAGCAATGTACAGTGTCTGAGAAAAAGGGTCCGCATTTCTCCGCAGTTGGATAATTTGTCTTGTGGTTATGGAGGTATGATCTATGATGAGTGAAGAGTCTTTGATATGGATTTGAGTAGGTCTTGTGGTCCATAGTTGAAGATGTTGTTTGACAGTTGAACTGAACTAGTAAACAGTCTATGAATAAGGCATACATAATAGTATAATGTGTGTGCGGTAAAGTTTTGGTGTTTGAAACTTAATTTTAATTGGTAAAATAGTTGGGGCCGACATGTGTGATGATGTTTCAAATATTGTTTGGGTCTTCCATAGATTTTGGGAAATAAATTTGGCCAATAGAGCACATAATGCATGACTACATGGTACACTTTATTAGGCTGACCTAATATGAAGATTTTGTTTGTTGTGGATATATATATGGGATTGATTTCAGTATTTATAAAAAGTGGGAAGTAGATATGAATGTGTATAGAATGTGAACAATAGAGTAGGTGACAAAAAGCAAAAGAAGAGAGATCCTGTCTAATGTAAAAGCAGAACAGTCAAGATGAAAAGTTTTGAGACAATATTTTGAGCATACATTGAAGCTGCATTCATGCATGTGTAGATGCAATCTAAGCAGTTCATTTTTGTAGTGACTCATCTCCTGCTTTCTTTCTTTCTATTCTCTTGGTAGTGAGCCTTTGTGCAGTGAGCACTTCTTCATAGGGCAGTGAGCCTTCTTGTAATTCGGTATTGTGCTATCATAATATATTGTGAGCTAACACTCACCGTAGTTTTTCCCTTTTGGGGTTTTCCACATAAAAATCCTAGTGTCTATGTGTTATGTCTTTATGGTTGTTGCTCTTATGCTTATTTTGCTCTCATGTTATTGATTTTGGAAATTGGATAAATAAACTTGTTAATAAGTGGTTTTGCAGAATACTAATTCACCCCCCCCTCAGTATTCCTTATATTCAACAGTACAATCATTTTGTGGACTACTTTTTGGCTCCACTACATTATACAATTACGAGTACTCCAATGCCTAGATTGCCTCAATCTTGTAGAGATTCCATTCAACTCAAAACAAAAATAGAATTAGCTGACAGATACTTCATGGAATAATATACTATGCTCAGATTTTATGGATAAAGAGTAGAGCCACACAAACTTCCAATACATGTGACAGAGAGGGTTTTTGCATTAGAATACATACCAGATGGATAGTATAGATCGACTATACTTTGTTAGTCATGAAAAGAAGAGAATATTTCCTTTCTTACCTTTTTCATGTGGAGGGTTCACATTCGAGAGAAAAACATACATTGTGGCACACCAAATTTTACAAACTTTTAAATTTGATGTTGACTCTCACTGGTAGTATGACCCATGTGACGTGATTAAAGTAATGCTTCTATCCAATAAGAATGCTAGAAGTAGAATTCAACATCAAAGTAAACCCCTGCTAGAAATTTTGAAAACTGAGAACTCTTGGGATGAGGTGAAAAAGTAATGGAGGAAACTGTTGTTGAGAAAGGTATTTCTTTTCAACAATTATCAGAAGAAATCATGGCATTACAACCATAGAGAGTAGAACAGTTGTGAATCAAGAGTTACAACATTTTTATAAAAGAGATGATCAACCATCTAGTTAAAAAAATATCAGTCTCTCAAAATAGCTTATATAGAGGAAATGTGGACACAATCAAAAATAAATTCCTTTTGGTCTATAAGGAAGGATCTAGGTGATCCAAAAACTACTACAATTTTGAGGAGATCCCAGAAGATGAAGAGTTTAGCAAATTGTTGAATATAGAGTGTGTATGAGGAAAAATCGATTAAATCTAAACTAATAAAACCAAAAACCCAATAACATAAAGAAAATGAATTTAAATAAAAGCCATGACAAATAATCAATGAAATAGAGACTTTTACCGAAATCTGTATTGTTTCCTTTGGATTGAATGTGGATTGCTCAATGAAGTTGCGAAGCCATAGCTGCAACAAGCAAGTAGTGTGCTCAAGAGATCAATGTCAAAAGATCGTAAGAGTGCTCAATCGACGCATTTTGTATGCTCAAAGCTCTGTTAAGTATGCCTGAGAATACGATCGAAGAGAGAGAGAGACTCAATGAAGGAGATGAGGGGGATTTATATAGATTTCAGGGAAGATCGATCAATGGTCCAGATAATTCAGAAGAATCAATGGAGGAGATAAGTTGAAGAATGTGCAACGAATGAGAAGAAGACATGTGTCCTGCTTTCTTTTGCATGAGAGGAGTTATCAAGAATAGAAGAATGAGTTAAAGAAATTAACAGAATGTAATAGTCAGTTAAGTGATTTAAAACAAGAAGAATAGATTTGCATGAGAAAAGAAGATATTTTGCTTTATTAAATATAGAAAACTTGAGTTATTTTAGAGATAACTCAAATTAGAAGAAAAAGTAATTTAAATAAATATTTGATTTATTTAAATTTAGAGAAGATATTTTGAAAGAAATAATTAAATAATTAGAATTATTTAATTTAGAAGATTTGAAAGCAAATTAAATAAATAAATTTATTTAATTGTTTGTGCATGATTTTAGAAAAACAGAAGATTATAAATAAAATATTTGATTTTATTTATTTTTAGAGGATTGAGATAATTTAAATAAATTTGCATGATTTATTTAAATTTAGAAGAACAATTGATTTAATTAAATAATGTAAGAATTATTTAATTATAGATAATATTGAATTTGTTGAATTAATTAAATAATTGGGTTTTATTTAATTAATGTGGATTTGATTTTTGGAAAGAGGATAATGATCTAATTAAATAATTAAAATTATTTAATCGTGGAAGATTAACAAAGGAATTTAATTTAATTAATTAAATAACGAGGATTTATTTAATTAATGTCGCAAGTATGTAATTTAGAAGAATTAGATGAAATTAATTAAATAATTAGATTATTCAATTAATGTTGAAATGCAGGTGATTAGGAAAAAATGACAAAATGCAAGTCGTGCGGTGACTTGGTCATTTTAGGGTGTCTACATTTTGCCCCTCTTTGATGCAATGCAGTTTATAGCGTTGCGTCAAAGAAAATAATTGTCGATGATGTGATACAATTTTATTGCCCCAGTGTAGGTAGTTGCCCCAGCATATGCCCCCTCAAGCGGGAAGACGGGGAAGCGGCAGAAAAATAGTGTTGACGCTCGACTAGAAGAGTGCACAACCAGGAAGAAGAAAAAGTAGAGGAAGGGGTGGGAAAGAAAAACTAAGGGGGGGGAACACTATAAATAGGTCCCATGGGGACCACAATCCTCATTTGCACCCTTGGAGACTCTAAATTTAGAGAGGAGAGAATTCAAACCTAGTTGGAGAGAGTGGAGCAGCCAGCGAGGAGAGATGCCGATTCCAGCGCACAGTCATCGGGTGGAGTTGGTGCGGACCTACAAGAGGCTAGCAAGAGCTCTGGCAGTGGTAAGTGATCGAAAACCCCCTTTGCATTTGTCATTTAGGGTGGTTTTAGGGCTAGGTTTAGGTAGGGTTACCAAATAAGCCAAAAGTGCTTTAGAAAATTGCAGCGCGTATGGTAGTCGTTCAGCGCACTTTTGGCGCGCTGTAGCGTGGCTGGTAGTCGCTTGCAGTGCACTTGGTAAAATAAAGTCGCTTTTGGTTAAAGTGCTAGCGCCGCAGCGCATTTGGTAAATCCTGCAGCGCAGTTGGTATAGAAGGACAACGCACTTGGTAGGGCAAGTTAGTGCAATTGGTGGGTAGTGGGAAAAACTGAAGCACCTTGGGTAAAACAGAGCGGCGCATTTAGCATGTGGGTAAGGCATGCTTGAAAAACAAGGCACAGTTGGGAGAGAAAATAGAGCACAGTTGGGTAGATAGTATAGCGCATTTGGTAGGGAAGGACAACGCTGTTGTATAAAACAAAGCGCTTCTGGTTGAGAAGCAGAAAAGTTAGGGTTTAAGGAGAATGGGGGGCTTAGAATAGGGATGCCTATCCTAGCTGACAAGAGGGGAAAGGGATGGTTGGGGGTTGCATAGCATAGCCCAGGGATAGATAGAATTTTGAGGGATTGAGGAAAGAAAAACTGACAAGTGAGTTGTTATGGATGCAGAGGTTTTTGCCACCACTGATGTCGCGAGAGCGACATCACGCGATCACACACGAGGTTGTACAGCTGACTTGGGAGGAGGATGCCTTCCTAGAGCATGCGGGACTATGGCATGTGGCCCACCTGACACACATTAGGGTGAATCTCGCCCTAGTGACTGCAGTTGTAGAGAGATACCACAGTGAGACTTCGTCGTTCCACTTTCTGAAAGGGGAGGCTACAGTGACACTGGAGGATGTATACCGCATCCTGAGGATTCAGATAGATGGGGAGATCATGGAATTTGACCCGGCACGGGGCGAGGCAGGCTTGGAGGAGGTCTTCTGCACAGATGACCTGTGGATAGATGACGGGGAGATCCGATGGGCAGACGTCCCGAGACTCTGCGACCGGATCAGATGGATCGTGGCGTCACTGATTGGCAGCTTCCTATGTCCAGACAGGAGATCTAGAGGACTATCAGTTGGCTGGGGGACAGTGCTATCAGGGATGTTCACCCATGGCCGACAGTATGCGTGGGGACCCTGTGTGTTGGGATAGCTATATCATGACATGCACCATTGTGTTTACAGGAGAGGCAGGAGCCTCTCAGCAGGGGTGACTTTACTACAAGTATGGGCATGGGAGCACATTCCAGTGATCTGACCCATGGCACAGCGCCACCGAGACAGAGGCGAGCACTATGCATTTTTATACGATGGGGTGATGACACATCGGAGGATGGGGTCTGTTAGCTACTGGAGGCGGCAGATTGATGCGATGGACCTATTCATATGGAGGCCCTAGTTACTATGTGAGGAGTGGGCTGACGGGCATGAGCAGCTCATGTACTGCAGACAGGCTCGCTATCTGTTCGGTAGACGGACAGATATGATAGAGAGATATCTTCCAGAGCGAGTTCTCAGGCAGTTTGGATTGCTGCAGGGACTACTTGTGGGGGAGGCCACACATGCCAGGACACGGAGGGAGGTTGGAGACTGGGATGCTGAGATCCCAGTGGCGACAGCATTGGCAGAGGTACGGGGACTTGTCCCCATGAGATGGGATTGGGACTCTGGGTTGGCAGACCTAGGGACACTGCCAGAGTATGATCAGTACTGGCAGACACATAGGCCTATGAGACTGACTACACCATGTGTAGCAAGGGTAGTGGGAGAGGTATTGGTCCTTGGAGGGGAGGCCAGGATGAGACGACAGGCCAAGGCAGCCAGGCAGTAGGCCGTGGGTTAGCAGGCAGGTGGAGAGGGTAGTGGCCAGTAGGCCGATGTGGAGATGGCAGAGGCAGTGGGCCCGGTCGTAGAGACTGATTTACAGAGAGCAGAGCGACTGCTGCAGGAGGAGATAGCCCGGAGGACTCATTTAGAGCTCTGGATGGCACACCTAAGGAGAGACAGGGATGCAACACGGGTGGATGCGAGGCAGGCAGAGGCCACAGCCCAGGCACAGACACAGGCAGCCTCAACAGCACAGACAGCCTTGGCACAGGTACAAGCGTAGCTACAGGTACAGATGCAGGCATACAGATAGCTACAGGCCCAGATACAGGCACAGGCACAGGTACAAGTGCAGCCGCCAGCCGCACCAGCAGCAGACTCTGAGGAGCTGGCACAGGCCAGGAGAGAGAGAGATGCAGAGGTGCAGCTGCGGTTGACTGCAGAGGCCACACTCTTTAGAGTGAGGCGGGAGAGAGAGGAGGCACGCTGTGCACTGGGGGCAGACTAGAGGACTTTATATAGCGAGCTCGTCTGAGTGCAGGGTGAGCTAGTATCAACCGGCAGGGAGGTAGAGTACTACAGGGGTCTATATGTGGGTGCGGTGCTGGTAGCTCAGCAGGCACCGAGCTACAGATAGGAGCAGGTCGGGAGCATCCGGATCCCGGAGGATAGGGCAGTCAGTGTCCTCTGTTAGAGGGCCACTTTTATCGCCAGGGGGAGGAGGAGGACCATCAAGGGGACCTCCACCAAGCACAGGGGGAGGACAGGGGCCACAACAGGAGGGCAGCTCTACCCACTAGGGCATGCACATTTGTATATTGTATCATATTGTATCATTTTGGACAGATGCCTGTGTGCATTCTGATGTATATTTTGCGGGCTCTTGATAGCCTTGATGTACTATACTGATGTATATTTAGATGTATACACACTTTGTATTATTGATGTAGACACAGACATTTTGTATTATGATGACCATTACATGATATATATGATGATCTATGCAGCTCACTGTTGTTCATGCTTTTGTGTATGCATTCCTTGATGTCATGGATGTGATGATATGTATGTATGATTATGGATTCATGTGATGACATATGTTGCGTATATGATGCTTATAGATGTATGATGATAGAGATATATGATGATATAGATGTGATGACTAGTGATATCTGACATGTGGGTTTTGCAGATATGAACCAGAGAGAAGAACAGGAGGAGATGGAGATAGGGACTGTTGATCGATTACTGCAATGAAAGCGATATAAAGGTTGATGGAAATGGATGAAAGGTGAGCTTGTTGCAATGGTTTCGCATTTGTATATAAAGAAGAATCCTTATTTTGATATAGCATGTAGATAGTTCGCCACCAAGGTATAGAAGACCAAGGTGCAGTAATATCCGAGTGCGTGGACGTTGACTCTGCAAGCAAACAGTTTGAACTTAGATCCTTTAGACATAATATAACCTTGTTGGAACATCTGAATAAGCCATAGTCTTGAACATAAAATAAACTTCAATACATGTAAGTGCAAGAAGAATTATTAATATGTAAGATGCTAGGTCCTAACACACACAAGATAAATAGAATGCCCAGAAAGATACTAAAGATCATTCCTCAAACACGGCACACAGAAAGCAATGACTATGCCCCCAATCCGTACTGCATCGCAACATGCGAAGATTATAGACAAATCAAGGTAGCTTTGAATAGGTAATGGAAAAGGAACAAAAGATAAACCATAAACACAAATTGACTGACTTACAAAGTAAACATACAGCCAACATATTCTCTTGCCAAAGAGGTTGCTCAGGATAGATTGGATAGGAAAGATAACAGCCTTATCGTAGGAACTCTGTGTCCGTTAAAGGGTGCTATCTACCTACAAAAGACAATGTCTTGCTGCGGGAAATGCCACATGTCGTAGGAGATGCGTGTGTTGGTCTCAACAATGGAACACTTCGCAGAAGACAAGCTTGTGGATCTAGGGCTTGGTTAAGCGGTACTTAGCTGATGTTGGCAATCGGTATGCAGGACAGTAGATGACTATGGAAGGAGGTCTCTTTGCTTCAGGTTTGTTAAGGACGCTTGCTTTGAAAGGATGCACTAGCTTGCTGCTTGAGTTAGTCAAGTCGAGGCGAAATGGATTTTGACAAATGGAAGACTAGAAGGATGAAGTGCAACTGGATTGAGACAGGCGGAGAATGATGGATCGTGTGTGCCTGAGTACTGGATACATCCTTTGTATTCCAGACTGCCTACATACCCTGTATCCACGGGATCAAGGCACATTTACGATGGAAGGTGAACGTGATAAATATGTAGTTCTGGATAGAGTGATGAGATGGATCAAGGTGAAAAGAGGGGATCTTATGTACCTGAGTACTAGATATGTCCTTCGTAATCCAGACTGCCTACATACCCATATCCATGGGATCAAGGTACCTTAAGATTGAAATGAGATCATATGTAGTTCTGGTAGATGTGATGATGTGGGAAAAGTGCAGAGAAGAGGTGATCTTTATGTACCTGAGTACTGGATACTTCCTTCGTAATCCAAACTGCCTACATACCCATATCCATGGGATCAAGGTACCTTAAGATTGAGAAGAGATAATATGTACTTCTGGTTGGCGTGATGATGTGGGAAAAGAGTGCTTTGAGAAGATAACATCCTTATCGTAGGAGCGAGGTGTCCGTTAAAGGGTGTTACCTGTGAAGAATGAGCAGGAGATTGACGTATGCATTGCGAACCATGAACAAGGAACCTCCCCTAGACCTAAGTTAAGGAAAGAGTTGCCCCCATTCTGGTAGAGGAAACTGTAGGGGTGACTGCCGAAGAAGACACCGAAAGCTTTGACCTAGGACAAGACAGTGTTAACTGTAGACCGAGACCAAGACATGGGGAGACGACAATGGACATTGACAAATTTCCAAGCTATACTAGATAGGGAGATGGAAATGCAAACACGGTCAATGGTTTTATTATGGATGGATGGAGAGGCGCTGTGAACTGGACAAGGAGTGGACAGGACTCGATAGACAATGGATGCTGACTCTACACATAGCGCCTGTTTGCCAAGTTTTCACTATGGTACTTATCCAAGGCACCTGTTTGCCAGGTTTTCACCAGAGGACGGATTTTTTTTTTTTGGAATACTCTGAGGATCAGGCATAGAACTTCTTGAGATGGACACTGTTAAGTGGCTCATCTAGAGGAATGCCGTCAGGTGTAGCTAAAGTATAAGCTCCTGATCCATATGCCGTTGTCACAATGAAGGGACCTAACCAGTTAGGCTCAAACTTGCCTTTCTTTTCTCGATCTGCTTGATTTCTCTGATTCTCCTTAAGTATAAGATCACCAACTTGAAACCATCTTTCTTTGATCTTTTTGTTGTAATTACGCCAAAGGCAGTTTTGATAGACATGGAGATGATTAAGTGCGGCAAGGTGCCTCTCATCTAGTAGTTCAAGATCAGCTAATCTAGAAGTGCGATACTCGTCTCCGCCGATCAGGTCCTGCATGGAAACTCTGAGGGATGGGATCTCGACCTCTATAGGTAGGATGGCTTCAGAGCCAAAGACCAAGGCATATGGGGTGGCACCAGTTGGTGTTCTGATACTAGTGCGGTAGGCCCATAGGGTGGGATTGAGTTGCAAGTGCCAATCACAACCAGCTTCATTGACTATTTTCTTGAGGATCTTGAGAATGGTCTTATTGGAAGCCTCAGCTTGGCAGTTACTCTGCGGATAATAAGGAGTTGAAAAGCGATGTTGGATATTGTATTGTCTGCACAAGGCCCGGACATCTTGATTCTTGAATGGTCTCCCATTATCAGTGACAATGGCTAGGGGAATACCATACCGGCATATGAGGTAGTTTAGAATAAACTTAGCTATTTGCTTACCGGTGATATAGGTCATAGGAATGGCTTCCACCCACTTCGTGAAATACTCAGTGGCAGTAATGATAAACTTGTGGCCATTGGAGGAGGAAGGGTGGATTTGTCCTACGAGATCGAGACCCCATTGAGAAAAAGGCCATGGAGTTGTCACAGGTTGTAATTCATGAGCTGGTGTGTGAATCAAATCTCCATGCTGCTGGCATTGTAGACACTTCTTAGCAAACTGTGCATCATCTTGCTCTATTGTAGGCCAGTAATAACCTGTTCTGAGTATCTTCTTAGCAAGATTTAGACTGGAAGAATGTGCACCACAGACACCTTTGTGTATGTCTCGTAAGGTAGCTTCGGCTTCTTCCACGTTAAGACATCGTAAGAGGATAACATCGAGACTCCGGCGATATAGTGTATCACCCAGAATGATGTAACGGAAGGATCGACGGATAAAGGTTTTGCGTTGGGTGGATGATAGGTCAGGAGGAAAGGTTTTGTTCTTGAGGTATTCATAGATATCTTCATACCATGGGGAATTGGGACCAACAAGTTCGCAGATGATTTCAGTAACAGGAACATCGATGGCTGGTATCAACAATTGCTCGATCAAGAATTCACACTTCTGTGTATTTGCAGGCATGTCTATCAGTGACCCTACAGAAGCCATAGAATCTGCAGCTTTGTTATGCTCTCTTGGAATTTTCTCAAATGTGATGGTAGAAAAATGTGGTTTATAGGCATCCACTAGTTGCTTGTAGGGGACCAACTTTTCATCCTTTGTTTGGTATTCATCTGTGACTTGGCGAATGACTAACTGTGAATCTCCATATACTTGTAATTCTGTGATGTCCCATTGAACTGTTGTATTGAGACCTATGAGGAGTGCTTCATACTTGGCTATGTTGTTGGTGCAAGGGAATGCAAGCCTATATGACTTTGGAATATAGTCATTTTGAGGTGTAACAAATAAGATGCTGGCTCCTGATCCATGCTGTGTGTAGGAACCGTCAAAGTACAACTTCCACATTATGGAGTTAGAAAGAGTGAATAGATTCTCATCAGGAAAGTCTGCTACCATAGGATGTGTATCTTTCATAGGTGCGTCTGCTAGTTGATCCATGAGGGCTTGTCCTTTGATTGCTTTACGATCTGTGTACTCAATGTCGAACTCACTAAGGATCATGACCCACTTAGCTAGTCTGCCTGTGAGAGCTGCTTTTGCTAGTAGATACTTCAAGGGATCAATCTTGGCTATCAGATTTGTATGTTGGTTCAACATGTAATGCCGTAACTTTTGGGAGGCAAACACTACTGCTAAACAAGCCCTTTCCATTGGTGAATAATTGAGCTCATATCCCACCAAGGTTCTACTAATGTAATAAATTGCATGCTCCTTTCCTGTGTCATCATTTTGTGCTAGCAGGGCCCCCAAGGTCGAGTTTGTAGTGGAGATGTACAATATCAAAGGTTTATCTATGACTGGTGGAACCAATACAGGAGGTGTAGCTAGATACTCTTTAAGTTGATCAAACGCTGCCTAACACTTGTTGTCCCATCGAAATGAGACATCCTTTCAGAGCAAGTGTTGAAAGGGTTGACATTTATCTGCTAGCTGTGATATGAAACGCCGAATGGAATGCAACCTTCCTTGGAGGCTTCTTAATGCTTTAAGGTTCTTGGGTGGAGGCATCTCCACTAGAGCCTTTACTTTTGCTGGATCTACTTCGATGCCTCTACGAGATACAATGTATCCCAACAGCTTCCCTGATGTTGCACTGAATACACACTTCTTTGGATTGAGTCTTACTTGGTATTTTTCAAGCCTGTCGAAGATCTGTCCTAGAACCTGTATGTGATCCACTCTAGAAGATTTAGCCAATATATCATCAACATAGTCTTCCATGATGTGATGAAAGAGGTCATGAAATATCATTGTCATTGCTCTCTGATAGGTTGCTCCTGCATTCTTCAGACCAAACGGCATGACACACCAACAATAATTCCCCCAAGGACAAGTAAAGGTTGTTTTATGTTGGTCTTCTTCTGCTATCCTTATCTGATTGTAGCTAGAAAATCTGTCCATGAGAGAAAGCATCTCGTGACCTGCTGTCAAGTCCACTATAATGTCAATGTTTGGTAGTGGAAAGTCATCTTTAGGACATGCCTTATTGAGATCTCTGAAATCATTACACATGCGGATGCACCCATTGGGTTTAGACACAGGTACAATGTTTGAGACCCAATCTGAATAGTCAATTGGTCGTATAAACTTGGCATCTAATAGCTTTTGTATTTCCACCTTCACCAAGAGAGCTATCTGTGGGTGCATCTTTCTCAACTTCTGCTTGACTGGTTTCACCTTGGGATCAACTGTGAGATAATGAACAACTAGCTTAGGGTCCAACCCTGGCATATTTGCATAGGTCCATGCAAAGTTGATGGTTCGTTGCAAGAAGAAGTTGGTAAGATTTCTGTGCTCTATTTCAGATAATGATGCTGCTAGGAATGTGGTCTTTGGATTTTGTTCTATGCCCAGATTGATCTCTGTAGAATCCTCCACTAGGAGAGCTGATTTCTCTTGATACTTAGATGGTAGGGGAAGGTCAAATCCTCCATCCTCGGTGCCACAGTTGGGTTTTCACCTTTGGATACGTCCTTTATTTTTACTATTTTGTGATCAGGAGGTGCCACAGTGTGGTTTTCACCTAGAGATCTTTCTTTGTTTGCACTTTTGTGACTGGAGGATTTGGCATTCTCACCAAAATAAGCTGTTGGTTCTAGTTCCATTACAAAACCTGCTTTATGATCGCTAAGAGGGATACCTTCCCGAAGTCCCATGAACTCAGCTAAAGCTTCGTCATTCTGAAATACATCTATAACAGGGGACCCTTGTTGGTCCCAATCAATAAGTTTAGGGTAGACAAGTGTGACATTCTGGGTGTTGGTAGTGGAGGTTAAGGATACAGAGGATAGTGTAAAAATGGAGGATTCTGCAAATAGGTTGGTCATGTGGAGGGAAGAGTCGTCGATGATATCCTCTGTAGACGTTGAATCGGCGGGAAAAGTGTCAGCTACCGCGTCGAGGATATACTCGATGTCCGAGGCGCGTGGTACCTTCTTACCAAATCCTAATCCTTTCTTGTCTAGCTTCTTTGTCACAACAATGGGCTCCATAGTTCCTTGATTCTGTTTCCCAAGGCCACCTTTGCCTTTATAGCCCATATTTTTCACTATCCTTAAGCCATTGCCATATTGCTTGACTGGTATTGTGACTAGTTCTTTCTCCTTCTAGAGCCAAGAAGAGATGTCCTCAATAGTTTCCTCTTCTAATAACCGTCCATGTTGGAATTGGGTTAGGAATGTTGGGGGAGGAATAGCTGCTTTTTTGGTTACTTTGGCAATAGGTGCTTGGCCGTAAGATTTTGGAGATAGAGGCATCTGCCCTACACAACAAGATTCTGAGATATCATAAGTGCCAAAGCCTATATCTCAGATGTGAGCTGTGATTTTGGGGAGGGGTGTAGATTCACTTGTAGAGGCTTGCGTGAGAGTTTTAGGGTCAACATAAAGAGGGGATTCAAGGGCTTTGTCATTTTTAGGCACTTGGTTGCAATTCTTATAGCTTCCTTGCAAGACACGGCAAAATTCAAAAGGATTAGGATCTCCTGGGATGGTGATCTCCGTACCATTGTATGGGAACTTTAGAGACTGATGGTACGTGGAGGGAACAGCTTTCATTGCATGGATCCATGGGCGGCCTAGGATAATGTTGTAAGGCAGCTCAATATCAAGGACTTGACACCTGGTTTCAAGCATAACAGGGCCTAGTTGTATAGGCAAGTGAATAACACCTTCTGAACGGCGTTCTGCATCATCATACCCCTTAATTGTAATACTATGATCAGTGTTGATGTGATCCTCAGAGTATCCCAATTGCTTTAGTAACTTTAAAGAACATATGTTGAGACCAGCACCACCATCTATGAGTATACATTTGATTTTGCGCTTATGGATGAGAACCTCAATATGAAGGGCATCATTGTGACAAGGATCATGGGATGGAAGATCTTTCTCAGAGAAGACCACATTATAGGGCGAAGCGATGTTACCTACTATAGCTTGGAAGTCCACGACCGCTATGTTGTTAGGAACGGAAGACTCTTGGAGGGCTTTTTCTAGCACCACTCTATGTGCAGGTGAGGACCGTAGAAGGTCCAAAATAGAGATCTGTGCTGGTGTTCTCCCTAGATGTTCGACAAGATTATAATCAGACTGAACCGGAAGCCTAGGTGTAGGTGCACGGATGGTGACATGACCTCGACAAGTAGTAACAGCACAATCCGTAGATTTGCCTTTGATCGTGAGGGTAGACACTCGACTCTCTTCAAAACGACCGACAATGGAATCGAAGGACGTGGAAGCATGATTGATACCTTTACCTCTATCCTGAGGAGGAGGTGGACCATGATGAGGGAATGGCTCCTTGTACATATCTAGATCCTTGTTCATGTGTTGCGCTGGTGATTCATCCTCAAAAGTGATTTGATTACCGTCGATGAGGTTTTGGATGAGGTGCTTAAGTTTCATGCAAGATGCGGTTCGATGGCCTTTGCTCCTATGGAAATCACAATATTCATTGTCTCTGTAACGTGTAGTTTTGTAGACAGGTTCTCCATATGTGGGAGCATCCGGTAAGGTGATGAGCCCTTTCTGTAAGGCTTGCTGTAAGACCAATTCGATGGGCACTCCCAAGGGAGTGAATTGACGTCGCGGAGGGTAATCTTGTTGGGGCCGCTCTTGTTGTCATTGTTGTTGGTTTGGATAAGGCTACCTTTGTTGGTGCTGTTGTTGAGGTGGAGCTTGACTTGGTTTGGAGAGCTGCAACGGTGTTTGCACCGTTTGGACATGCTTAGTATCGACCACCCCATCATTGACCACATTTTTGTTCTTGTTCCAATATTTGGGTTTATCGTTCGATTGTTGATGAGAAGTGCTATCTTTCGTTTCCTTAAAGATTTTGACAATACCCTTAGCAATGAGGGCCTTCTCAATAGTGATCCCCTTGTATGTGATTTCATCGAAGGTTGTAGCACTAAGAATTTGCAAATGGAAACCTAACTCTTGGTTGAGGTTCTACACAAATATGCTAACAAGCTGTTTCTCCGGAATCTTGAAAGGGAATTTTCTAGCCATTTGTCTCTATCGTTGAAGAAAAGAAATGAAAGTTTCCCCATTTTTCTGTTTATTGTTGCATAGATCAGTCATGGAAATCTCATGCTCTGCGTTGTAAGAAAAATGGGTGGCAAACTTTTCTGCTAGCTCATTGAAAGACTTGATACCCGTGGGTAAGTGTGAGAACCATTCTATTGCTTGACCTCCAAGACTGCGAGGAAAGAGACGCATAAGATATGTGTCGTTGTGTGAGACCTCGAAGCAAGCAAGATAGAATTCCCTAAGATGGTCTTTTGGGTCACCTTTTCCTTTGTATTTATCGAACTTGGGAATAGTGAAATTTTGAGGAAAAGGGATCATTGGTAATGACCGATCAAAAGGATAAGGACACACTTTCTCTAAAGAGAAGGTCTTTTTGGTGTGGCCAAACGTAAGATCAGATAGCTGTTGTTGCACTTCTGCGATCTTTAGCTCCATAGTCGTGGGAGGAGTTGGTAACATCTCCTGTTGTCCAAACAGTGGTTGGTGTTGCCCATATGGAAGATTATAATGTGAGCCATGCACACTGGTGTTATAAGGGTCGTAAGATTGATTGGGAACATACGGGTTGTATGTTTGGTTCAGATTGGATTGGAATTGGAGGTTTTGATTTGGCAGAGGTGGAGGTGGTGCTAGGTAAGAATGTTGGCTTTGGGATGGTTGAAGAAAAGAATTGGGTGGAGGAAAGCTAAAGTGCGTTTGATTAGGTTGTGGTTGCGACACATAGCTTTGGGAAACCTGATGTTGGGAATGTTGAGAGTGGCTAGGCAATGTGTGAAAGAAGTTGAGCGCGGATGAACATTGTGGATGAGGGACATAGGTAGATGTGATTTGCGACGGTTGGGGTTGATTGAGGATGCGAGTGGCAGAATGCTGTGGTTGGGGTTGCTTAAGGACGAGAGTAGAAGAATGTTGTGGTTGAGGTTGCATGACTCTAATTGGTTGAGAGACATGAAGGTGTGATGATATAGGGGGTGGCATTTGTTGAGACCCTTGGTGCATGGCTACATAATTGTTCCCCGGATTGTAGTTTGGTGGGAAACCTTCGCGTGATGGGGTAACCAAGATTCCACTTGCGATTAGGGTGGACACTTTAGGAGGTGGTTGCACATTTGCTCGAGCTAAGGTGGCTTGCTTAGCTAACTCTGCTTGACGTTGGAGAGTTTCTTGTTGGTTTTTATAGATCTCCATAGGAGTCAGAAGCGGTGATATGGGTCTCTCCTCTGTTGGATTTTGAAAAAGGGGATTCTAATACTGCGAGCCTTGTGTAGGTATGGGCGTAGTCACCGTGGACATGGTTTGCACTGCTTGTATGGTATCTTGGGCATTGTTGTTCTTCTTGAGAGTGGATAAATCAAAATCTTGAGGTAACTTGGCACCTTGCTCTGCAAGCAAGCGAAAGAAGTGGTCTTGGTTCTCACTAAGGATTTTGTCAAAAGCTGCCACAACTCTAGGCTCTTGTATGATTTCATCTAGATCTTGCCCATCTACTTGAGAGGATTGACCTATTTCAAAGTGTCGCTCTTTTTGAGATGGGACTAAATCTACAGTATAACCTTGAGGGAAAAAATCTAGAGGCAAGCCTGTGGTGTATTGAGGTGCATTCATCAAAGGGATCCCATCCTATTGAGGTGGGTTTTGCTCAATAGTATATCCTTGTGGCACAAAATCTGGAGGCAAGCCGGTGGTATATTGAGGTGTTCTTACCAAAGGGACCCTACCCTCTTGAGGATTGTTTGGTTCATCAATGTGCGGCATGTTCGGAGAGCTGATTGGTCTTGCCGCGGGGGTACTAGGAGGACCCTTGGGAGTAATGTTGAGACGACCTGATTGTGGTGTGCGAGGGGGTGACTTGCGCTTCTTAGGGGCAACTTGCTTGGACTTCATAGTTTGCTGCAGCCTAGTGGTTACCATGGGATACACTAGGACAAGAAAGGTAACGCTGGGTTTCTATGAGAAGCTTTGAGAAATAGACAAACTCTGATACACAAAGTACTGGACCAAAGGCGCTATACTGTTTGACCAAAGGCACAGGACTGTGCTACCAAAAGCGTGCTACTATGGACCAGAGGCGACGGACTGAGCTACCAATAGCAAGTTACTGCTATGCCAAAGGTGAGCTACAGTGACCAAAAGCGAGCTACTATTATACCAAGGGCGCTAAAGTAGAGTTTTGCCAGAGGCGGGTTACTGCTGTACCAAAGGCGATCTACTGTACTACCAAAGGTGAGCTGCTGTAATACCAGGGGTGCTGAAGTAGTGTCTGATGTTTTTCGAAGGTAGAATGTTTTGATGGATCATTTCTGTTTCTGATTGGATTGGTTTGGCAAGAGAAAAACACAGCAAACAAGTGGTCAAAAAAGCACAAGGACTGACACAACAGATAGTGTATGTTCAAGGCCCCAAACAAGCCCAATGTTTCCACAGGTCTAAGACAATTGCAATCAATAACAAGCACTTTTTATCCCTAGAGACAAGGTTTCATTCCAGTAGATCAGCTCACAGCTTAATACTCCGTCGATAAAAATATCATTCCATAAAGGTGTCAGATATTTAGTATCTTCGCGAGAGATGATAGGTAGGGATATCTCACCCTCCCCTTGGAAAGCTCAAGTAGGTCACAAGAGCTTTATGTCCAAGGGAATACTATCTCTTCTCAAGGGAGCCAATGGTGAGTATCTTAAGGGTTTAAATCGATTTCCCTTGCACTGATGATTACCGCAATGTTCAGAGGTAGGTCGGGTAGTCTCTATCTAAAATGGTTCTTAGTGACTTTGAGGGACCAACGCCTTACGAGCAATGCGACAAGCTACTAAAAGCTTTAACCAATCCTACTAAGAGTTTCAAACACTTCGCTCAATGTGAGAATCATTTCCACAAAGAGCTAGTACACCTCTTTTCAGTTTGGCACCACAAGGTAAGGCTGACGTCGGTTAGGACTTGGCTTTCGCCTTATCCCTCTTATATAGCGGTTCAAAGGAAAACTCCACTTAGGGTCGTCCCTTTTGGATGAAGCGCAATCCAAAAGCAGGCCCTTCTAAAGGAAGTACAGAAAAGTAAGAGCAAGCACGTCAAACAAAGGTTCAATTGTCCCGTTATAAGAAAAATAAGGTGCAACTAAACTAGGCACACACACGTTTGTATTTGTAAATTGTCCCTTATGAAATGAAGTGTTTGGCATTCATGTCCATTGTCCTTTAGAAAATTGAGGTGTTTGTTCATACATGTCCATTGTCCTTTAAGAAAAGCAGTATGTTCCTAAGACTTAGATTGCAAGAAAAGATTTGTTCAATTATCCTTTTAAGCATGCAATGTGTTTCTAAGACTTAGTGAGATAAATCAAGAGGTCTTCAATGCTCGTCCTGCATGAACATGTTAAAAACACCTATTGGCTCTGTGTGAGTAATAAGAAGCTGCAACAAGTGAGTTAGTTCCACCAAAAATTCACTAGTTAGCAGAAAACAAATCAACTTTGACAAAAAGCGCTGCACAATCTTACCAGAAGCGACTTACTGTATTCCAAAAGCGCTGTAATACAGACCAGAAGCAACACAGAATATTACCAGAAGCGCTGCAAAATAACCAGATGCGCTGCACTGTGTTTTCTAAGGCACTGTGATGCAGACCAGAAGCGCTGCAGAATATTACCAGGTGCGCTGACAAATAACCGAAAGCGTGGAGCTGTGTTACCAAAAGCGTGATACCATATAGCCAAAAGCGTTGCGCTGCCTTAGATCATAAAAAGGTTTATTTTTTCAAAATAACCAGATCTAAAATAAAAATCCATGATTGATTGACTGTTTCTGAGAAGTGGTAGCTGAGAGATCTGTGTTCTGCAGTCTAGAAAGCTTAGAAGCTGTAACAACACCTAAGATTAACACAAAAATTGAAGGTACTCCTAAATAAATCAGCTTAGGAAGTACACCAAAGCAGGTTTAACTGACAAATACGACAGCTTGTCAGACAAAATAATAAGATAGATAACGCGAACAAACCCTGCAAGACACCGAACAAAGTCAGAAACCTAATTTAGCCAAAAGCGCTGTAGAATACTGCCGGAAGCACCATTCTGTTATGCCAAAAGAGCTGCTCTGTGCTGCCAGAAGCGCCGTAGTGTCCCCAAGGGCGTTGAACTGTGCTTCCAATAGCGCTCAAAGATCCTGCCAGAAGCGCTGTGCAGTGTCGTTTGCGCTGTGCCGTACTATGACTTCAAAAAAAATAATTTCTCAAAGAAACAAAGGGATTAGTGGGTCCCACCGGGCGTGCCAGAATGTGTATGAGGAAAAATTGGTTAAATCTAAACTAATAAAACCAAAAACCCAATAACATAAAGAAAACAAATTTAAATAAAAGTCATGACAAATAATCAATGAAATAGAGACTTTTACCGAAATCTGTATTGTTTCCTTTGGATTGAATGTGGATTGCTCAATGAAGTTGCGAAGCCATAGCTGCAACAAGCAAGTAGTGTGCTCAAGAGATCAATGTCAAAAGATCGTAAGAGTGCTCAATCGACGCGTTTTGTATGCTCAAAGCTCTGTTAAGTATGCCTGAGAATACGATCGAAGAGAGAGAGAGACTCAATGAAGGAGATGAGGGGGGTTTATATAGATTTCAAGGAAGATCGATCAATGGTCCAGATAATTCAAAAGAATCAATGGAGGAGATAAGTTGAGGAATGTGCAACGAATGAGAAGAAGACATGTGTCCTGCTTTCTTTTGCATGAGAGGAGTTATCAAGAATAGAAGAATGAGTTAAAGCAATTAACAGAATGTAATAGTCAGTTAAGTGATTTAAAACAAGAAGAATAGATTTGCATGAGAAAAGAAGATATTTTACTTTATTAAATATAGAAAACTTGAGTTATTTTAGAGATAACTCAAATTAGAAGAAAAAAACAATTTAAATAAATATTTGATTTATTTAAATTTAGAGAAGATATTTTGAAAGAAATAATTAAATAATTAGAATTATTTAATTTAGAAGATTTGAAAGCAAATTAAATAAATAAATTTATTTAATTGTTTGTGCATGATTTTGGAAAAATAGAAGATTATAAATAAAACATTTGATTTTATTTATTTTTAGAGGATTGAGATAATTTAAATAAATTTGCATGATTTATTTAAATTTAGAAGAACAATTGATTTAATTAAATAATGTAAGAATTATTTAATTGTAGATAATATTGAATTTGTTGAATTAATTAAATTATTGGGTTTTATTTAATTAATGTGGATTTAATTTTTGGAAAGAGGATAATGATCTAATTAAATAATTAAAATTATTTAATCGTGGAAGAATAACAGAGGAATTTAATTTAATTAATTAAATAACGAGGATTTATTTAATTAATGTCGCAAGTATGTGATTTAGAAGAATTAGATGAAATTAATTAAATAATTAGATTATTCAATTAATGTTGAAATGCAGGTGATTAGGAAAAAATGACAAAATGCAAGTCGTGCGGTGACTTGGTCATTTTAGGGTGTCTACATAGAGAATCCCTCTAAAGCACCTAATCATAAATCTGATGATGATACTGATAGGCAAAATCAATCCTTGGATCCCACTAAAGTCTATGCATACAAACCTAGTTTAAGTGATATCATAAAAGAAACATATACTTCAAGGGAAGCCATAATTGAAATTTCAAGTTATGAAGGTGGTGGTTTGGGGACTAACGAACAAGGCATCCCTTAGGTGGTAACATAGGTAGATACTAGAAGACCTCATGATTTTTGACGTATTGGAGCTTCAGCTAATAAGCAAGCCCAAAGGCATACAAGGACACATAGTACAATTGAATTTATTGTAGCTTCAAATGAAAATCCTGATAGTCTGAGTTAGATACAATCACAAGTACAACCAATACCACAAGGTTTTTCAAAACTTCAAGATACTCATTTGATTGGTAAAGGAGATGGTTTAGAATCTAGTGCTACTAGTGGCGATTGTATAGGTAGTACTGGTTAGCAAGTGCTACAACAAAAAAATACTTAGAAGAGGCCACTAATAGAAGATACTATACAAAATCTCAGTGAACAAGGCATTGTGAAGAGGCAAAAGGTTATGATAGGTCCAAGTCCAACTTCCTCCATTTCAACCTCAATGGAATTATTTCCAGAAGGTACCCCTCCTGTTGTTAGTGTGACTAGGATAGTGGATAATCCTTAGCCTCAAACAATTACTCCTTTGCCATTCAAGCATTCAATTGTGTCAGCAGTCCTAGGTTTTGATTACAAATCCAAGTTTAATGAGAAAGTAGAAAAATCTAAAAGACACAAGAAGTAAGTGCTAGAGAGTACATATGTTGTAACTTCTGAGCCTACAAGAACCAGGGTATTGCCTACATATGACCTAGATATAGAAACCATGGAGTATATGTTTGTTGTGCCCAAATTTTAAAATAAACTAGAGAATCAGATGTAATGCTCTGACTATGAGGTGAGCACTATCCAAATGGATTTTTTTGGAATGAAAAATGATGACAAGATTAATGTATAAAAAAGGAACAATGATGTGGTGTACACATCATTGCTAAAGCAAGAGAGATAGAAATAGGCTGCAGAATCAAATAGAAAAGTTACAGGCAAACCTAGAAAATGAGAAAGCAAAGAGGAAAGCAACAAATAAAAAGAGCAATGAATTAGAGAAAAGGATAAAAAAATCTTCTTCTACATCTACAAGCAAAGAGAATGAATAGACAGAGGTGGAATTGAATGAACTGAAGCAAAGGCTAGATGAAAGCATAAAGAATTATGATAATGAAAGAGCCAACTCAAAAAAATTACAACAAAAGCTAACAGAAGCCAAGGCCTTAGCAAAGACATTACAAGGAAAACTGGACAAACAAACACAAAAGGCAACACGGTGGGAACAAAAAATGAAGAGAGGAAAACTGTTGAAAAACTACATCTACAACTGAGGAATACAGAAAATGAAATAAAGTCTTCGCAAAATAGAGTATCTGAATGTTATAGAAAAATAATAAGGCATATAAAAAAATATTTGGGAGGAAATAGTGCAGAGGACTGATGATTTGTCTTTATTATTTGAATTGGTTGATGGTCTGATAGCATAGAATGTGAAGTTCAAATGATACTTTTAAGAAAACAAAAAGGTGACTTCAAGTTAGAAAATTGCAAAGCAAAATTTGCAAGCAATCTATAGAATCAGTGACACTGAATTGGGATTCAAAGGAATTGACTACCGGGTAAGTGCAAGAAGATGAGTTCACTTTTTGGCCAAAAAGTGGAAGTGTTTTTCCTGTTTTTCAAATTTTGTTGTACTTGGAGTGACAATTTGAAGCACTTGTACATAAAATATTAAGATGATGTAAAAATAAGAAATGTAGGATTTTGTTTCTAGTTTTCAAATATATATTTTTTTCTAATACTCAAATGATGGAAGTTGGTTTTTGATTGGATGTACAAAAAGTCACTTTTTAAAAGTCCCCTATTTTTTGCAAAAGCATGCATGTGTACGGTCAACATAATTTGACCTAAATTAATTTATTTTTCTAATTCCTTTTGTGGAAAGATTCTCAGGATGTTGAATTTTGGTTAGGATATTTTTTTGTAATTTTTTGATAAATATTTTTTTTATTATTTTTTTAATGGCCCGACTTAGTGTTTTTTAAAACTCCTCGTGTACAGCCAACATAATTTGAGCTAAACTAATCAATTCACTAAAAAAAAAAATCTCATCATGTAGAGAATGATGTCTAGTATGGTCAGACATAAATTTTTTTTTTCAAGAAACTTTCAAAATCAAAAGTTATTAAAAAATAGTAACCATCTTATATCAAGTTTATGAGTTAGTTTGTTTGGAAAATAAATAATAAATAGAAAATTATGTTCAATAGTAGAAAAAATTACATATTTGAAAACTAGACTTTCAAATTTATAATGGGTTTTAATTTCATTAAAATATTCTGAAAAAAAAGTTGTCAGCCATAGTGGTGAAACTAGTTTTTTCTCTTGTTGTTTTCATGGTCTCCTAGTTGCAGGTCCAAAGCTAAGGCTTGGGTTTCCAAGCCTAAAACCAATGCAAATTGGTAGGTATCAAATTTCAAAATTTTAGAAATGGGTACCCGTTATAAATGGGCACCCATTTTAAAAATAATGGGTACCTATTTCTAAAAAATAAAAAAATAAGCCATAGGCATGTAAAAAACAAAAAAAATACTTTTTAAAAATGGAACAGGTACCTGTTTTAAAATGGGTACTCGTTTCAAATAGGGACCCGTTTTCCTTCGGGAGCCCAATTCTAAACGGGTACCCATTTTTTCAAAACGGGTAGCCATTCCAAGCGGCATTTTTCATCTGCGAGAGACTTCCGCGAAATGTATACTCAACTTCTTGCTTTAACCCTACTGGATTGAAGCCTCAATAAAGACATCATCTATCATTCAGAAATGTACAAAGGAAGGTGAAGCACAAGAAATTTTGGATGAAATTGAAATTTTTTTGTGAAATCTACAGAAAAAGTTAGAATACTTGAAAGAGCTTGGTTTTCTGTGGGCTTTTGACAATATAGAGTGATACATTGGAAATGGTGCTCTCAAAAATAAGATGGAGGATAAAATGAAGTTAGATTTGGACCATTTACCTGATCCTTAGAAGCTAGATGAGGCAAACTTTTTGGATTCCAGCAAACGAGTGATAAGCTTGAATACAACTTTGATTAATACATTAAAGTAACCGATTAGTTATGAATTGTTAATAAATCTACAAGTCAGATACTATGAGTTACAACAGATTGCACTTCCATCAGATGAACAGTGGAGCATGCTACAAAATTTGATAGAATGATTTGTTAAATATGATAATACTTCTATGTACATTGTATTCCTTCATTTGAAAATCAATATAAAACTCTTTTCCATTTTTTGTGTTCAAATTATCTATAATATTTAATTTCTTAAGTCAAGAAAACTCTAGTTTCTAGATACACATTAAACATTTGCTAATGTTGTATATGCTACTGTTAGTGTTGTTAGTTTGCATTTAGTTGAATACATCAACATGTAACACTTATTAGTATCACACAATAATAATATGAAATTACTATAATATATTAATTTATAAATAGAAATTGAACAATGTGTAAAGTTTAGATGCTAAAATAAAATCAAATTTGGAAACAATGTTTAAAATTTAGATTCTAAAATGAAACATTGGAATATAGTAGTATGTCAATCTATTAACTTTTAAATGGAAAATGAAAAATGTATATCAAGATTCACTATTTAGTGATAGAAAAATAAAATATCATCAACAACAGTTTAGAGTTTGGAATATGAAATACATTATAAATACCTAGTAAATGCTAAATCTCTTCCATTTTCGAATTCATCTACTTACTCTAACCCTGAGATTGAGAGCCATCCTGATCCTGATCTTCATTTTCTTCCCTCTGCAACTACATAAGTCCTCTTAAGTGAACATCCTCACTACCACTACATGTGTTATTCATTGTGTCACTGTCATGTGTGTCAATATGGTTTGAAGTGTTGCAGAACCCTCTTCTTTCACATATGGACCTCCAGATTGTGACTGCCCTTTCAAAAGGAAAACTTTTTATATCATACCTAGTTGTATGCATCCTCAAGCAATTTTCCAAATTCTTGTCAAGTTTGTTTCTTATCTTTGATTTCAAGAATCCCATTGCACTAAAAACTCTCTCATCCTCTACGGACCCCAGTATCATGGTTTGACATAAATCAACAAGTTTGAAATACTTCGATATTGAATCACACAATATCTCACTCTGACTTAAGGTTTCCCAAAGCTTTGTTATCGATCCATCTATTTGGGGACTCTCCATGAGTTTAAACTATTCCATCATTGATATTGCAAAACAAATTGATTTCTCTGTAAGTTTAGATTTATTTATAGTTCCTTCTATTTGTTGTCCATTGAATTCTAAACTTTTGGAAAAAATGATTGATCAAGGTCTTTATCTTGTTATGAAAATCAATTGGTTGACAGTTGACCCAATATTGAGGATACACAATAGACATGGATTCAAGCAGTTCATCACGAGGAAGTTGATCTCTAATATATGAGGAAAGAGATTTCACAATATCCTTTAAAGTAGTACTTACAAAATTAACAATGTTGTCAAAAGCTTCCCTTGTAACAGGCACTTCTTTGATAGTGTGCCTGACCCTAGTGTTGATGTGGTGTTTAGTCACATGCACACAAATAAAAGTTTGCACAACAAACCTCTATTCATCTTGAAAGACAACATGATCCTTAAAGATATGAAGTCTCAAGTCTCTGATTGTCAGGTCTTGACTGTCTGATTGTCACTCAGGGTTTGTTCTGATTTGTTGTTTTCCATTTTGGGGACTTACATACTTCCAAGTCATGTCTATCCAGATTCTGTCATACTTCACTAGTATCCTACATATTTAGCTCAATTTGGACATATCCTCTAAGTTCATGTCAAATTCTTAAGTAAATAACTAGATTTCAAATGTATTATTATAAATTTGACATAACTTTGACCAATTCTTTTGAAATTATGATGAACTTGATTAGTTATTTTGCAATTATCCCTATTTGAACTAATCTTTGCACACAAACAATGAATTTACCTAAAGATCTTCTTTAAAGCATGTAATTCATCATTATTTATGGTTATCTGCATATGATTTATCATTATTTGTAATTCTTCACTACAATTTGTAAAATAAAAGTTAAAAGATTAGGTTAGAATGAAAGAGTTCTAAGAATTTTAAATTTTACCAGCGATCCACATGTATATCTAGACATAATCATGAAATGATGTAAACCTACTCATACTTCATTAGAAACATTTATAGTTACGTATAAGAGGTGAGAATCTTCAAGCAAACTTGATAACTACAAGCAATAGGTCGAATGCATTTCTAGAGAACGCAACAATCCAACATTACATGCCAAAAATTAATAAAGACTACTCAAGATTTATGATAGAACTGTAATCTACAGCTTCATGTTCATTATATGTTCAAAAGATATACAAATGTACAATTGATATGAGAAAGAACCATGAGAATAAGCCACAAAGTTGTCAAATCAACAAAATTATCGCTCAATAGAGTTCATCAATTCAGTCTCTGTTTTTACAAGATGATCTAGATCCTTTTATAGAATAAAGACCTGAGATTAGTTACAATACACCAACGGTCAAGATCTCTTTCAAAAATATCAATGGTTAGAAAATGTGGCACGTGATTGCCAGTTGGCAATCTAGAACAAAAGACAGTTAACAATGGAATATTTTGTAGTATCTTTGAGATGCCATCATTTGGAACATTTCACCTTTCCCTGCACTTTAGACTATTCAGTATCTAAAGACCCATGTTTAGATTCTATTAGGACAGTGGAGTCTAGACTTTCATATAAATCATATGCTTTTATTGTTTATCTATCTATTCCTTGTCAAATTGTTGTGCTTTGTTCTTAGCATAGTCTTGCATCTGAAGTTGGTCACCTATGGATAACCGTTTACTGGTCCTACTATCTACCTTTTCTTTATATGCTCTTATCTTCATGGATAAATACATTACCTGATCAATGGTTACCTCTGAAAAATTCTCCACAGGATTCTTCAAAACTAGCTCAAATCTAGCCTTAAACATTCCCATAGATGTCTACTCTTCATAAGTTCCCTCTTCATCCATTAGGGTCCCAAGCAATTCTTCTAGGATCCCCATCTCATCTGATAGGAGGCCATGTGCCTTAGCACTTATTTCAACAACTTTATGCCTAAACCCCTTCCAGATATCTGCTTCAAACTTTAAATCCTTTACCCATAGTGATATCTTGGGCACAGTCTCAACTGTCATTATCTTGTGCTTTAATAGCACCTGATCGTTCAACCTGCAGACACTCTTCAAAACACCAAGGTCTTGTCATTTTGATCAAGCCTTGTCATACATTCTTTCTTGAGGATGTCATCTTGAGTCTGGATATATGCTAGAGCATCCCAATTGGATAAGGCAATTTGAATCACTTCTTCTACATCCTTTATAAACCTTGTGAACCAGTTATGTATTACTTGGGCCTGATGCTTTTTGACATCCAAGTCACTTATTTTCTCTTGAGTTACTAGCATTAGACTAGTTGTACCCTCTATGATTTGCATCCCAAAAGCTACTAATCCTTTCACAAAAATCCTCAAACTGGGCATTTCTGCCCTTCAAATCCTTATTCTTTAATTTGACCTTGCAAATTCTAGTCGCCGTTGCATCCACATTACTTTTGAGCTCATCAATTTCCTGCTTTGAAGTCGCGTGTCCTAGGTCTAGGGTAGTGATTTAATACACTAGCTATAATATCTCCCTTGGACTTATCCACTATAGGAATAGATGAATGTGTTATTCTACACCCAGTTGTATCCCTTTTAATAGCAGATATTGCCCTTGCTTTGCACCTGGGCTTGGGTTCCTCTATAGAAAATAGTGCTTTGAAATCGAAGGGAATTAGGTTAACAAGAAGCTCTATTACCTCAGATGCTAACCATTTAGGTATATCCTCTGCTCGTCCTTCAAGACATGTTTTCTCAATTTGAGCATATTTGATTGTCATATCAATGTCCTTATCTAGAGCTCCTTCTTGTTGTAGCACCTCGTCTTGTTGTGGTACTTCTTCTTGAGGAATGTTTTCTTGAGGGACCTCTTGTTCAACCTCCTATTAAGGAATCTTAGGATTTTCACCTACATCCATCTCTTCTTCATCTATCGTTATTCTGGTGACTAGATCGTCCAATTGAGCTTGACCCAAAGGCTCCTAAGGAGATCCTAACCTTTTTGTGTCAGACATGTTATCAACTTTAGGATCTTTTATGGTCTCCAAAGTTATTACTACTTCTTAATGAGGTCCTTGTTAGGGTGCCTCTAAATATGCTAGCAAGGAACCTACTAGATCATTGGTCACATCCCTAGTAACCTCATTGTCAGTTAAGTCAATTACACTATTTAATGGCAAATGTAATTCTTCAGTTCTGTTATGTTCTCAAGCTATAGCTTCTTCAATCAGCTCTTGTTTTACCTGCATTATGTATTGAGCTAACTGGCCATGTTGCAATTGCCTTACGTATCCTCTAGTCGGAGTGGGATAATCCTCCACTTGCCTTGCTAAATATGCTTGAAGTGTGGCAGGTGGAGATGATGGATCTCCTTGAGGTTGATTGGAGACAAACATGAGCTCCATCTTCGTGGGCCCTTCTGCTCCATCTTGAATATCCAATGGCTTTTTCACTGTGCCCCTCATTGGTGTAATGGGTCCCCTTTTTGTTTAGGGATAATCAAACCTCCTAGTATGTCTATTGAGTGGCACTCCTCAGAGGTGAGGCCCTTATGGTAATAGTGACCCCTTCTGTTGTTAGGGCTTCACCTGATGCTGAAGTCCATGGCTCAGTGAGCTTAGGCCCCATTATTCTCCTCTTGTGAATGAGGAAATCATCATATTCTAGGTCTTGTCTATCTTTCATCTTCCTCTTCTTATCATAGGTTATAGCCACACCTTTAGCCTTTAACTCATTCAGTTTCTTATCAACCCACCTCTGAGTGGTGTTCATGACCCTCTTAGTGATGGCATCCACAGATGTCTCCTCAAGCTGAGACTGGTATGGAGAGGGTAAGGTTTCCTTATACACCTATTTTTTATTGTACTCTAGATCCAAGACTTGGACATCATCAAATTTGACTTGAGGTGGTACCTCAAAACATCCTAATGTCCTAATTTGATTGAGAGTCAATCTCTAATACCCTCTTTTCCTCACATCCTCCTCATCTATGCAGTCCACCCATAAATATTCCATGTGAGGAATGCATTTTAATCTCATCTTGGTGTACTCCATTCTATGGTACGAGTCAAAGCTCCTTGCAAGAGGAAATGGCTACAAGTTCAACTTGTGTAACTCAGCCTTAGATAATTTGGCATTACCAATATTTAGGCATGTATACCAATTAATATCTATAGGGAACCTGATATTTCCCTACTTTTTCTTTGTGACATAGGCCTCATAGGAAGGTATAATCTATCGTGTAATCTCCATAAGTAGGACCTTATCTGTAGGACATTTTGGCAGCATGAATAAATTACCTTAAAATCCCTTGATTCTGATATGAGTGAAGGTAGGGAACTGGATGAACCAGGACCCATGGGGCTGTATCACCTCCTGTGCCTCCTTTGAGAGCCTCTTAGCTCAATCTCCCTCCATTAGCTAAACTAAATGCATCATGAAACAATCATTAACTACCTTGTAGTGCTAGATGGATTGTTTCTTTTCTAACTATGGGTAGTATTCCCACACCAGTTGATTTGTCTGTTGGGGCTCTAGCTTTCCAAGTGTCTGTAATCCATGGAACCTAGACATGTATGCACATGCATAGACTACATAGAATGTCATGTAGAATGTTTGTTTTCTCTTCTTGCATGCTACCATGCCTTCATGAAGCGAGTCACTAATGAGCCTTGTCTAATGTATTATCTTCTCTTTCTCCTCTACTAAACAAATCAAGCTGAACATCCATGGCTCAAATGTCCATGAATCTACCTTTCCTATCATTCTTCTTAGCATGGATATCATGTACTATACCTCCTAGTTAAAATTGAACTTATAGAGGTTTTGGGGCATTTTGGATACTGCCTTTTCCTCATGGTCGGGTCCATCCATGATGTATACATGATCTTTCTATAGTCTACAAGGTTGGCATTGTACTATGTGCACAATGCATTCATGCCTATCTCTACCACATCTCATCCCTTGGGTAGCCTAAATGCTTTTGTTATGCCCTTGGTGTTCAACTTTCCTATCCACTGGGTTATATCTTTGAGTACACTCAGCCACCAATTCTAAGGCTTCGACAATGTATAGAAACCCTGCTACATTATACATACTGCTCTTCACAATGTTGTTCAAGGTAGCATCACCCTCATAAGCATGAATTCTAGCTCTAAAGACTTCAAGATCTGTCTTCCTAAAATGTGTATCTAGGGCATACCCAGTGTTAGGACCTGCATTTTCCTGCTTTTGTACCGAAGGTTTTGTTTGTTTGGACTTGTAAAATAACTAGAAAAACTCTAAGCCCTAAGGATTTATGCAAGTGTCAAAGCTACTTTTGTTCTATTTTCATGTTGATTGCTTATTGGCCGTTACCAGTGGACTTTAAGTTAAAACGTTATGTCTAGGATGTCTTGTGTTTACTAGCCCCTTAGTCCTACAATTACCGCTTGAGCCCACATGCTGATTAATTTGTCACATGCTTAAGTGTTTGGCCCACACCCCTTATAAAATTTGGCCCCTCTTTCCTAGTCATGCATGAAGTTTGTTTAAGTGCACGTGATTAATTCTGTGAGAGAAGATAAAAAATTTGATGAACGACTACATCCTAATTGGTTTCCACCATTATGTGAAGAATTTTTTATTAAGGCAAAGGTTTTCTATAGAATAGTGGAAGAGGTGACAAGTGGTAGGTCTTTGCGTGAGAAATATAGCGGGGCCTGTTGGTAGGTCCCACTGGGTCTACATGGCGAGTTTTAAAGTGTTCCACTATTCTGTTGAGCCCATTGGGGTGGACCCACAAGTGGCTTGTGGAAGAGAAGAAGGGAGACATTTGGCATAATTCCAGTGGTGCATCATTAGGGTGGTCTAATGGAATCCATGTGGTGTCATCCTATGGCTTTTCCTCCATTCTATGAGCCTTTATTTGCAGTTTAATCTTATGACTGTGGGAGCATAGGAGGCTGCCACGTGGATTGGGATGACTTTCCTCTCAATAGCGAGCCTTTTGCTGAGTTGTAGAGGTGGTTCAGGTGGAAGAATTTCATTAGTCTAGGATCTTCTCTGTACGTGTCAAAATATTTTCAAACCGGTTGGACCAATCTGCACCGTCTGATCAAGCCCTTGCCCAGAGATCAACGACCCAGTTTCAAACAAGGCAATGTAGTGGTGATGCACAGTAAATGATGGACTAATACAGAGAGGGAAAATTCAAGCATGTATCAGGTCCTCTTCTACCATCTAATAGGAAGCTAGTTAGCTATTCTGAACAATTCTCCCCTCTTTGGATCAGGTTGAATGTGTTTTAAAAGCAAAATTGCAATATTTTAAGATCTTTGAAGATTCTTCTTGTTTCCATTATACAACATGATGTGTTTGAAGGAAGAATGGTAGAGTATGAGGTTGATTCTAGAGGCTTGATATCTAGGTTTGTCAGGACTTTTCACCTGACATTGAGACAGGGCAAGAAAGGTGTGATTTTTTAAAATGGATAAAATGCTACAACCAAGAAACCTACCTCAACATTTTCATTGTAGAAACATGGGTTCTATTGAATGTACCTTCCACAAGGGCCTTAGGATATGGAAAATTATGATCGATGTTAAGACTGTGCCTCTATTTCCACTTCTAGTAGTAAGATAAAATCTCCAGAGATTGCTAATTGAAGACTAAGTACTGCAGTGATAAATAGACCAAAATGGCTATAGAATTGACAGAAAAGACTACCCAGGTGGAGGGATGTCCACTCTTCTACTAGAAATGAGAGTTCTTGCAGGTGTTGTATGCATCATTCCTTTCTTGAAGGCAGATGAAGTATATTTCCCATTATGATATGTTGTGTTTACCACCCAGTTTCTTAGGAAGTACTACTCTATTCTCTTGGCTAGTGCTTTGTTCATATAGAGTTAAAGGATGAGAAGTATGTTTCTAAGGAATCAGTGTTATAAAAAGACATTGGGAAGTGAAGCAGCAAGGAGTAAGCTTCATTCATTTCCCTGCTATCCTTTAGTGTCATTCTGGTGAGGGAAATTGTCCCATGTCTAGAGATTTCAATGATTTTATGTCATTTTGAGTCTTCAATTTGGGTAAGGAGGAGGAGCTACCTCATTGCTCCTTCTTCCCCTCCCTCATGCCGATGGCACTCATCAAAGGTCTAGCTATGAAATACGTAGATATGTTTGTCAGGATGAGTCGGCTAGTGGCAGGGAATTGGGGGTAGGATGCCAAAACCAATTGGTTGTTTAGTTGGTTCATAGGGACGCCTACTTTTGCTTCCTCTATAGGGAGGTTTTTGGCACTTCCAGAGTCATCAATAGGTGGCTACCTTGAGAACCTTAAAGGTTCTTGTAGGTGGCAACCCCAGATTGAGAGACGGGGAGTCATGTTTCTGTGCCTAGAAGGTGATGCAAAGTGGAGGACACCTGCATTTGGGTGTCCATGGGGTTTATGTTCTTGCAGGGAATCTAGATATGAAGGGTGGTTGAGTTTAGTAGACATATGATCAACCGATGGGGAAGAGAATCAAATGAGCATAATGACTTGTTTTCCACACCCAGGGTGGGGCAAATGAAGACAAAATAGTTAGCCTCCCCACTCAAGAGAATGATTTGATTTTCAAGAGTGCTCTCACTAAGCAACAAATAGATTGTCTTAGTAGGAGGATGTATTTTGTCTTGTTGTGCCTAAAATATGCCTTTGGCATATTATTTTAACAAGATTTACAAATGGCTTGAAGCTTTTTTTCTCCCTTATTTTCTATAAAAGAGAATTCAGGGCCTTTAGCAAAGAATTTGTTGGTGCCTGCATGAGCGGGCAGGTTTCAAGCAACTAATTTTGCAAGCACCCTCCCGAAAAGTCCAAATTTTTTTTAAGTCTTTGAGCCTCCTCATCATATTTCAAATGTGACCTGATATTCTAGAGGAGGGGGGTCATCATCATGTTTCTACGGTCCACCCTGATATTTGTGCGAGGGTCATCATGTTTCAAGAATCAGGTGATCTTAGTGAAGATCACCCTGATGTTGTTTTATCACCTCATATTCACTTCATCACCCCAAAGTGTGGACATCAGATATTTGTAGGGGGTGATATGTGCTTTTCTAATGGCTTCATCATGTTTAGAAAGGGGGGAGTGATATTCTAAACATTAGTCATATTCAAAGATCACCTTGATGTTACAATGAAGTTACAGTCCACCCTGATATTTGTGCAGGGGGTGATATTTCCAAATATCAGGTGATATTCTGAATATCACCCTTGCCACCGAAGATCACCCCGACATATGAATATGACGGTGATGTCATCAGGAGCCAACAGGATATCATGTGGGAGGACTTTTCTATGATGCATCAAGGTGATGCTTCCCGCAGGGTGATATTTCGACAGGGGTGATTTTGAACATCAGGTTATCATGCAGGTGGTTCGCTAACGTCAAGGTGATATTGAACATCGGGATCATGATGAGGTTTATATTGGCGTCGTCGAGAGAAAAATCACTGACATCATACATGCTCACGGCCTAGCTTATAAAGTGCTCAGGAGGTTTCCGTGGGGTGCATGCGGGATAATTAGTTCCCACATGATTTGAAATTTTAGGGTCATGTTTCTTAGCGGGAAAGTTTTTAGGATGCACAGTATACTGCATTTCCCGATGGCCGCAGGTTGGTATGCCATTAATGGTGGATGTTACAGAGTATGGGCAAGGCCATGGACAGATCAACCACCAGATTGAAGATGTGAATCCCCAGGCGGCGGCGCAAAGCTCGAGACCTCTCATGTCTCCTCTTCTCCCTGCTGCATTTGATTTTTGAGCGCCATTTTCTCATTTCGAACGGTATCTAGTGAATTTTTTAATTTTGCTGTGTAATTAATGCTGAGTGCACTCTCTTGTTGTATATAGCAAGCTGTGTTGCTCATTTGTTGTTATTGAAAACTGGACAAATTTTGGTGCTGTGACATAATGCAACTTCATTGGTGGCCTTGTTCTAGATGTCTTGTGAGTTTATGAGTCTCATGTTGTATGTTTCATGCATAAATTCATTGGTTTCATGTTGTTTTATATGAGAAATGCTTTGTTGCATGTGTTTAATCATTTGTCTCCAAGCTATGGGCATGTTTTCTTTTGAATCAAGATAGCTAAGGGTTGTTCAAGATTCAGGAATATAGTTTTTCTGTATTGAATGTTTAATCTCCTACCTTTGTTCAAGGAACAAATTAAATGTTTCAAGTTAATCATTGAGAAAGCATGTTGTAGTAGGGATACCATTAAGTATGAATGACTAAACACCTATTTTTTGGAAAGTATCTGTAAGGCAGGTACTAAACAAACCCCCTTGAAGTCTAGTCATTAAGATATATTTATGCTAACCATTCACACGTGTATGTCTACTGACTCCGAGCCTTGCATAGGCACCAGTCTAGTTTTGTATTAAGGTTACACCCTAGGTCCTAGTTTTGCATCCAAACACCAAAAATCATACTCTAAACTTCAAAACCAAACCATTAGGACTTTAGAAGTAGTTTTAGGACCAAGATCCTCTATCTACAACTGAATATAGGCCCAAAGCTAGCCCCTTTGCACTTATTTGATAATGTTGGTCTACATACAGGAGGATCTATCTGCTTTGTATCAACATCCCCCTAGCTCATAAGCATATCTCATGGATGTTGAATAGGAAATACCCCCCTTGGTTCTGTAGAGCCTAAAGAAGAAGAGGAGATATTATAGAGTCTATCTCCTATACTGTTGGCCGCTGGCCTAGATATCTTGTTGATCATTGATGGTTACCTTGTAGGGATAACTGGGAATAAGCATCCAGTCATATTGGGAACCAATAGAATCTTGGAGAATTTTTGTATTACAGAGCATATAGTAATAGAGTCAATATTTCTAAGTCTAGGTTATTGTCTAAGAATAGATTATGATGTGCATGTGAATGTTTGCATGACAGTAACAGTTTAATTCTAAATATATTACCAAGTTCAAAGCTATATTGTCTCCTATGTTGTAATCTTTATCTCATTTAGGAATAAAATATGATTAAGGATCATTTTATTCATCTTCACAGTCATTCCTATGTATGAATGTTCTTCTTATGGATTTTGCTCAAGGAGTGAATTAAAATGCTTTAAGGAAAATGTTGAGTGTTGTGAAGTTTGGAGAGATTTGTAAGTAGAATTGGTTTTGAATTGCTGAGGTGTAACAATGTAATGCATTGTTACAATGCTTCATGAACTAGGGAAAATACTGTTGTGTGGGTGTTTCATTTACATCTATCTTGACTTTGTAGCTCAGGTTAAGGCACTGATCTCTTTGAATTTATGTCTTCAATACAACTCCTTGGTCATACAATTTGAAAATCACAATGAATTTCCCATTTTTGCAATAAGTTATTTGCTTAATGTTATTTTCATGTTGTCTTGCAAATGAATATATAGAAGCCTAAGGATCTAGCTAATTGCTTTAGCATATCTATAATTCTTTGGCACATTAGAGAGAATATATCTGCTTGCAACAATATTTGAGATAAATGACAAAGAGATCTTAAATAATACTGTAAAAGGATTACCCTCCTAGGTTTTGTAGAGCCTAAAGTGTAGAGGAAAAGTGTAACCTATCTTTTCCTATTCATTGGCCAATCCCTCAAGATAATTGATCACTAGAACTGGCTATTCTTTAGATTGTCTTTGAGATCAGGTTGGGAATCAAAAACAACCAACAGTCAGATTTGCACCACACCACCAGTAGTAGAGGACATCAGAGGTTTGAATTCCTCATCGTGGTGATCTTGTCTTTTCTACATTTTTTCCTGTGTGATACAAGTATCCATAGTTCTTGTATTAGGGGACTGAAATGGGTAAATTAATCTTAACCCACCAAAAGATCCATGATCACTATTAATCTATATGCAAAGATAAATTTACCCTATGCTTTTACCTTTATAGCAAGGGTTTTACCCTTAGTAAGGAAAAAATTACTATAACGATCAAGTAAAAAAGGGGTTTTATCGCATTCATACATGATTATGGAGATATCACCTTGGTTTTACTAGGTAATAGATTTCATTCAGTCAAGCTTATTATGCTGTATCAACCTTCTACAATTTCACCTTTGAAGATGATTATCTTCACTCATATTCTTTCAATCTCAAACAGATGTTTTATGATTCGATAATGCACTAAGGTTTGCTTTTATCCTGCTAAAATGCACTAAGTATGGTTCATTTAATGCTTACTGCAGTTTGGGTAAACAATTACTATTTAGCCACGGGTGGAACTAGTAGCTGACAAAAAGCTCATATTTTAAATGTAAAATTCAATGGCCAGAAGCAGTATATTAATGCTCAAGGACAAGATGGATATTTGAATCTTAATGTTTGGTGCAAAATGTCTGGTACAAAATATCCATTTCAATTTGACCAAAGTCAGGTAGACATCCTAGCAGGAACTTGGTCATGTGACATCGTCAATTTTGTGGTCAAACCCTATTGACCAGAGAGGCAAGTGACGAAATCTCAATTAATCACAAAAGAGTCAAGAAATTTGTCAAAATATCCATTACAAAATATCCAGTTGACTGGTCAATGGATTAAACACTCAGGAAAGGGTATGGGACTAGATGTGGATATGGATATTTGGCAAATGGTCTGATTCCAAATATCTAGTTCTAAATATATTTGGTGACATGTTAAGATAATTTTGATGGCTAACATTGGATATGGGCATGGATAGGATATTTTCTCATTTAATCATATCATGTTAAATATATCTTGTCTGGTGGACAACTTTGTGACTTGCTACAACAAATTTGATAGTTTTGAGCTGAACCTAGATATGGATATGTAGCGTATGATATTTTCAACATCGAGTTGGGGTATCAAGTCAATAAGATTTAATTCTCTTTTCAGGTTTAGATATCATAGCTATGCATTTGGAACTTGACATAAGGATTGGACATGATATGAGGACTAGACATGATATTTTTGCATTTCGAATGTCATGTCAGGTTGACTAAAATATTTGGTTGATTGGAATTTCTATTGAGCACAACTCGCTCATTTCAAGGAATTTCAACCTAGTCCAAAGGGCAAAGTTGATCAGGATTTTATCCTCTATCTGTTCGTGGCCTCCACAGGGGAAAATTCTTAGCTTAAAATTTGGCTTAAATTCAACTTGGAGGAAGAAGACAATTTTACCATTACTTCCCATAGCAGAAATCACACAGGCAGAAAGAAAAGTAGTTGGGTCCCCATTTTGTCCAGGCAAAATGGGGCATGTTGTGAGACTACACAACACCTAGTAAAATGGTACATTGGTATCTCATATCCCCGTACAGAGACACATAACTCCTTGCTTGCATTAAACTGTAAATAATTAGTAGGATTGTTCACATTTGTCATCAAGTGCCAACTAACAAACTTTGGACTTATAAATGACTTCTCTGATAGATATAAATTATCGAGGATCATTCATATCATTTTACATAGTTTAGTATATTCTACAATATACATAGTTCTATCTTGGGATTTTTTCACAAGAATGTTTATTTCCTCTGGCATGGGAAGAATACTAGATAAAGTTAGGAGTGTCTCTATGTCACTTAACCTATGTAAGAGATCAGGAGCTCTGTCTACTATGTGGCGATGTTCATACATTACTCCAATCAAGGATTGATATTATGAAAAAACTCGTTCCGCTAATCCATGCAAGGAGATCCATCTAGTATCAACATCCTTAAGAATCCTATTTCCTGAAATTATTCCATCAGTAAATTGTTGAAATTCCATAAACTATTTGGGACTTCGGTAGAAGTATGAGTAGAGATCGCGGATTAGATCTTCAACTTTTGATATTGTAGAAAACTTGCTCACAATTTTAAATGCTAAATTCATTTTGTGGGCCATGCAGTGAATGGAAATCATGAATGGTGAAATAGAAGTTTGTAGCTTTACGCAAAGGCCATTCCTATGACCTTGCATTACTGAAGCTCCATCAGGCTCTACACACACCAACTTTTTGGCAAATGTGTAGTCATCCATACCGCCAATTTCATTCAAAGATTTCTTAACTAGTTCAAATAGATTTTGTGATGTCGTATTCTCCTTCATTTTATAGACAAAGAGTAGATGAGGTTGGTGGACATGCTTTTCTATAGTATACACATGCATACATACCCAAGAAGTATTATCTACTATTGTAACTTCATCTAAAGATAATTCTATAAATGTTGACTGTTTTGTTTTTTCTTGTAAATCTTGTTTTTCCACCTCAGCAAGACAACTTACCCATTCCCGTCCATTGTTTGTTGACCAATGTGTGTTAGGAAAGTTAGGAATACCCATAAAAGACAATAAACTATTATATTCTGGCTAGTCAGTCATAGGACGTCCTCTAGTCAAATTATGAAAAACAACACTCAACTAAATAGTTTTTGCCATTTGTGCTTCTCTCATCATCTTTCCAAATTGAGCTTCCATTGAACATCCACATGCAGCAAGATTTTTCTTTCTTTGCATATGCGCATCATATTCGAGGGTATTCTTAACATGAAGATATTTTTCCTTTGTTTTCCATCTTATCACTAATTTTTCGTTTCCGTCAATGATTTTCTTTTCATAAACCATACCAATATGTTTTTCTATATTGTCAAGTTTTAGCTACAACATCTTGTCCCTACGATATTTCCAATTACAAATCTTACACTTGCATTCTGTTGGAGGTTCCTCTTTGTTTGCATTCTACGTTGGTTCAATGAATGGCTACTTTGGCACCCAATCAATCTTAAAATTACTTGTCATATCCCACACACACCCTGTTCTTTATTTGGCTTTTCTTTTCCCCTTGTGTACAAGATCTACATCTTCCTTATCACTTGTTGAGGTCAATTTATTCATATTATCATTATCGCCACCCTGAGTACCACCTAGAACATCATCTGCAGTATTGGCACCCAAGTCAATGAACTCATTTTGGCTACCCTGGGCACCACCTAGAACATCATCTATGGTATTGGCATCCAAGTAAATGAACTTATTTCCACTAACCTGAGCCTGGGTATCCCTTGGAACATCATCTATGACATTGTCATCTTGATTTGAGTCAATTAACTCATTTGGATCTTCATTTGAGATATTGCCTTCTATTGAACACAATGGGGTGCTGAGATGGGGGTGAATCAACACACTTGAAAACTTTAGCCAAAAATTTACTGATAAAACTGAACAAATTTGAAAACATGAAAGAAAACATGCAAATCAAGAGTCAACACATAACACCAGTGTTTTTACGTGGAAAACCCTAAAATGGGGAAAAACCACGGTGAGCATTAGCTCACAATATAATATGCTCACTGCAATAATGTTACAACTTTGTTTTAGGGCTTCAACTTAAGGAAGCTCCTACTCCTTGATTTACAACTTTTATTTAGGGTTATAACCCAAGTAAGCTACTACTACCTGAATGCTTAGCTCATAGCTATTACAATGATAGTATAAATATAAGGACTGCTAGGAAGAATACATCTATTGTATGCTGATGGTGCAGTCTATTGTTTCTGCTCAATATCTTTCTTCAAATTGAATCTATACATTTCATATCTACTCTTCTATCTTCATATTCACCTTAATTACCTTTCAAATGAATTATATCTTCTATATATATCCTCCGCAACACCTTGAAAATCTGATTAGGTCGACATCCAAAACAATATTGAATGTAACGTGTAGCAAGTCACAGGTCAGCCATAACACATGTAAATTGACAAAAAACTTATTGCGGACCTCAAGGATTTGTGAAGAACATCATGAAACATCTTTCCACACCTTTTAGACTTGGAGAAACTAGTTAGGAGCCTCCACATGCACTAGGTATTTAACCAGTTGGCTCATACTGCTTAACACTGTCAATTGTTCATCTTTCAATTGCTAGAGATAAGCCAAAACCTCAATGTGGACAAAGGATTCAATCATAGACTAGCTCAAAAACATCCATACACATTCCCAAAGAAGTATTATACTAAGTTATGCATCCGCAAGATAAGAAATGTATTACTCTATAGAGAACAGAGTCTTCCAGACCTTATGTAATCCTTCATAACCCAAAGTATGAAGTTGCGGTGAAGTATAGGGCCTAAAACCTTTTGAGAATGATCAAAGATGTCAATGTATGCAACTCATTAGATCCATACATCCTTTTATGGAGATTCCAGATGAATTCAAAAATGGCTTAAGTACTTGCAGTTTCGAAAGATAGTTATACTTGAATTCTACTTGCAGACAAGAATGCTTGATGCGGTACTGGAGAATAAATAATGTCTACATGCGAATCATACTTGATGTATTTTGGACCATGTGAAACCTCTGCATAAGCTCTGATAATGGAACTATATATGTTTCATCCTCTATAGAACTTAACTTGTATAGTCAAGCTCTGGAGTACAGTATGATACCTCTATCTCTTGAGTAATGTCTTTGCAGACCACTAAAACACCTAATACTTCATCATAGCATATAACATACTGATCTTAGTCATTCTTTTAGAGTTGCATGACAAACAGATCTCTTTCAGAGGATTGCAAAGTATTCCATTGTCTCCCCATTACTGCTCTGCTCTGTCCAAGTGATGACTAATGAACTAACCCTTGTAACCTTTCATGTTGAGTAAGTGAGAGGCTGAAACTTTAGATATGTCATGTCAATTCATGTCAGAAGCTGTCATTAGAACCGTATGGTCAAATATTTCTTTTGTAGAGAAGTGCAGACCAATTCAAGTTGACTCTGCCTTAAAATGTGTACTGCAAATGCGTTAGGCACTTTTCAACTTCTTACCCTTGAGTACAGTACTCCCAATTGATTAGATATGTATGTGTGTGTTTAGGAATCATGCTAGGATATGAGTGTTTGCCTCCACATCATGTTCAAACCCAAAATTGATCCATACTTAGATTATTTCTTCTTCTCCTTGACTATATTGTCTTGACCATACTGACTCCTTTGTACAAGTCTTGTCTATACATTTCCATCTGATATGTTGACATCAATGTATACTATGTTGACATCAATGTATACTATGTCGACATTAATGACAACACATATGGCCAATAATCTCCCCCTTTGTCATTGATGGACACATATGCTCCCCCTTAGACTCTCTCTCCTTTTGACATCAAGGACAAAGGGATCAATAACCTTTGTATCAATCCAACACTATATGTACTCCCCCTTACAAAAAGATATCTAAATTGTGCTCCCCCTAACTATATGATTTAGTTACAAAATTGTACAGTGATAACTTTAAGGAGACCCCCCTTAAAAAAACCTATAAAATCCTAGTGAATCCTAGTTAAGTGCTATAATTTTCCTAGTGCATCTTTCCTTTTTTTGAAAAAAAAATTAATTTTCCTGGCGAATCTATGGATATTATTAAAAAATTTGTAAAATCCTGGAAAATCCTAATAAATAATTGGTAAAAAAATAATTACAATGGCGAATCCTAGTGAATAATTACTAAAGAAATTAATTACAGTGGCGAATCTTTCCTTTAAAAATTCTCATAGTTGGTCGGTGCAATCCCCCAATATATTTTTTTCTTTTTTGTAATGTTGAAGTAGGGGCCCAGGGGCGGCAGCCATTGGCGGGGTCAAGGGGCAGCACCCCTTGTGGGGGTCAAGGTGGCAACACCCCCTTGTGGGGGTCGAGGGGGTAGTACCCCCTCGTAGGGTCTAGGGACATCGACAAAGCCCCTCACCACCAAGCACAACCCCTCGCAGGGTCTGCGCAGAGCCCCTTGTCACCAAACATAAATCCACTATCTAAAAAGCATTGGAGGACACACATAATCAATATTTTTAAAATATCTCACTTTAAAATAAAGACTAAAAAAAGTGATTTTTTTTCCATCGATTACCTTTTTAATCGAATGATTGTGGTTTAATTCTAGGGGACTCTATGTGTTTGCCTTTGAAAAGGACTGCTGAGGCCCAGAATTTTTTTTGGACCATAGTAATCCTTTTCAAGGGCAAACACATAGAGCCCCCCAGAATTAAACCACAACCATTTGATTAAAAAGGTAATCGATGGCAACAATTAAAATCCCTTTTCGAAGCGAAAATATCCCTAAAATTAAGTGGGACCTCATTATTAATGGTGATATTGACCCAAAATCAATGGAAGGAATATACTATTAATGGTGAATATAATAAAGATTTGTAATTACATTATAAACTACTGGTGAATCAGCTCCAATGCTGCATAATTTACCTGGCGAATCAACTTGATTTTTTAGTTTAAAAAATTAATACATTGGCGATTTAACCATGACAAAATAAATTTGTGTAAAAATGGGGTGATTTAGTCTCCTATAGAGCTCGTACTATTCACCATTTTTGGAGGCCCTGATTTCAACTATTTGCTACTAAAAAAATCCCTAAAATTGTACCCTTGACAACCAAAATGGTACTACCATTCTACTTATTATCTCCAGAATACCATGTACATCAAAATTGTTCTAATTACATTAACAACTCATTTGCATGGTAGGATGGCTTTGTATATTACCTTGATTTGTTGGACAGTTGAAGTCCAGATCATACATTCTAAGGTAAGCCAGTAGTTTTGACACTCACTATCCATGTACATTTCTTCAGCTTCCTCTAAGTTGCTTGGTGACTTCATCTTTTGATCTGCCTTCTCTGCCTCCCCTAACAGTCTAGACATTGAGGCCAGTCTTAAATTTACTACCTCTCTTAACTAACCAAACTGCTTCTTTATGTGTTCTCTTTGGTCCTACAGTTAGGATAATTATGCATGCAGATTTTCAATTTGTTCCCTTGTTGCCCCCATCTTGTCCTTTGACAAGTCATATACATCGGCCACCTTAGAAATCTATGACTCAATGGAGTCCATCTGAGCTTTGATCTGCATGGTGGACATTGGCCAATTCAAGTAGAATAGGTACAAGGTTGTGGCCTCCTCAATACAAGTGTTAAATTTATTCATGTTTTCTTTGAGCTTGTTATGTTCATTAGCACACTTATCAACTATATCTTCCATTTTTTTTCCCTTAATCCTTTGTGCTGCCTCTTTTTCTACTTTTTTCTCTATCAAGGATGAATGATCCTTAAAAGAATCCATTAGAAGCTTGAGCTTTTGTTCTGAAGGCAATGAGGGATCAATAGTTACCTTTGGTAACCCTTCTTGTACCAACTTCACAGCATCCTCTATTGCATTGGATTTCTTTAGATTTTCATGTAAAAATTCTTTCCCTTTAGAGGCATGCAACATGTATCCAAGCTACAACTTGTGTATGGGAGATATGCTTGTTAGATCAAGTTGCCCTTCATTTGTTGGAACTTGCAGCAATTAAGGAGTTACAACTAGTTGAAATTGAATTTGCAAGTTTAATATTTCTGAAAGAGAGTTAGTTGAACCTTGATCAATTTCCTCTACCTTGTCTTGACTTCTCCCCAAAGTCTTTTCTCTATCTATGTTAGGATATGTATGTTACCTTAAAGTCTTTGAATTAACTTGTGAGTCTTGCACATTTACCTGGTCATCCACCTATTCAGTGTTTTTTGGAACATTCTATTCATTTTGCATATTTTCTTGAGGAGTGGGATCAACACTCAAGTTTTTTCCTTTTTTAGCCTATTCTTCTTTTTCTGGAGTTGATGCCATAGCATGATGAGGTGAGTATGGTGGTGAGACATGGATTTTTTTATATCTTTTACTTCTCTCACTTCACCAAGGACCCTCTGGGTAACTTATTTAGTTTCCTTCATGATTTGTTTAATGTCCTCATTTTTATTTTGCATGAGAGTGTCTACTCTATGCTTGGTGCTAAGCTCTTGAGCTTGCCTTTGGATCAACTTTTCTTTTTCTTCCTTAGAAAGGGAAGCATTGGCTTTATTCAAAGCATCTTGTCTGAGTTTTTCATCAAGTGTCACAACCTCATCTCTATCCTTTCTCAAGGCTTTATGAAGGCTTTCTGGTGCTTTGACAAAAATTTCTTCTAGAGACTTATTGTACCTCATCATATACATAACAAAAGCCTTTTCAATGATGTCTTGATTTTTAGGTGAGGACTCAAGATGGAGTACAATTGTTTCATCAAATAAATCATGATAAACAATTGCATTATAGACTATTTCTAGAGATGTGGGAGGTTCCTAAGAGTCATTCTTCTTTTTCTTCCTGGGAGGAGGAGAAGTTGGTTCCTCTTCTTCTACTTATTCTTCACTTGTTTCTACATCTTGTTTCTTGTTTCTCTTGGCCTTTACTTTAACCCTTGATCCATTTTTCTTCCTTTGCCTTTTTTGTTTGTTAGAAATTATTTCTTCATCTTTATCACTTTTAATGTCCTCCACAATTGTTTCTTTCTTCTCTTCTAAAAGTTTGTTCTTGGGTTTTGTCTTTGTTTTCTCTCCAGAGACTTGTTTGGTGGGAGTTGTCTTTTCAAGGATGTTTGATTGAGGAATGTTGTTAGTTGATTGAGAGGTAGTTCTACCAAATCTTCTTGGTGTGGGATATTTGTAGGTAAGAGGTATAGTTTGTTTTGTAGTACCTTTAGCAGCAAAACCTCTAGGTGGAATACCTACCCTCTTGAACAGTTTTCTTTGTTCTTCTCTACTTCTTCCTCTACCATTTTCTTGATCAGTTTGTCCTAAATTTATTCACTAGTTCCAAATCTTTCACCTTTAGGGTCTTTTTCCAAACTTAACATAATTTCTGCATATGCTTTAACTTCTTCATCAGGGACTTCATAAGGAAGCTTGGGAATCCATGAAGTTCTAGGCTCGATTGTTGCCATATAACAACAATCTTTGTCCACAAGAAATGTTATGTCATCTTTGTATTTCCAAACCAAATCAAAGGAAATTCTTTCCCTTTTATGCATTTCACTTTGAAATTTTTTGAAAAAGCCCCAGAAAATAGTCTTGTAATTTTGTAAATCAAAGCTTCTTATATATTCTTTTATTTGTGTTGCTACTAGTCTGTCTTGTTGCCATATCTTCCCTTTAAACCCTGGTAACTCATTCATTAAATATAATGCTAAACAAATGATTAGTAAGCCATATTTGAACTGTATCATGTCTCCTTAGTTTTTCTCAAGTTTTCCAATAGCTTTTATTTCATCACTACACATAGGTCAAAATCATTGCCTTCTTTAGCCATTAGATAGGTAGTATGTATGGTTGTAGTTGTGGTAAATCCCTCTCTGTTTAAGTAATATACCTTGTAGACAATTCCCATTGCCGCATACCTTACACTAGGATCAATAATGTCATCAATTGTCAATGCCCTTTTGTCAAATTTAGCTCCGGTTAATTCCATGATCTTTTCATTTTTAATTGATTTCAACTGTGGTATGGGTCAAGTGGAACACTATCTTGTGATAGCCATGATGGCTTCTTTAGTTATTTGATGGGGTTTGTCTAGGTATATGAATTTGTCATGAATTCTATTAAGGATATATCTAACCAAGTCATGCTCATTATGAAAATCTAGAAAATCTTTCTAGACATCCAATGTTTTACTCCAATGTTGGCATATTCAGGTTTGTAGTGCGTGTTGTCATCATCTAATAGATCAAGCCTTAGGGTTTCGAATTTCTCATGATTAATTTCCTCAAGTTTTGCATGAATGTATACCCTAACATCTTTCATGTATACCACAAAGGTAGTAACATTGGATAATGCTCTGCTATTATCAAATTACATGAATTTTGGTTGGGGTTGCTCAGTAATGTTGATCAACTGAGGAGTGAAAGATGTAGCCATTTTGATAATTTTACTAATCTAGGGTTTTAACCAGAAAGATGAAGAATACTTGGATAGGTGGTGATAAAACTTTCTTGGTTAGGTTGTAGAGTGCTTTTGATTCTCTTTTAGCTCTTCAGTCTTTTGTTTTTGCTCAAATGTGATCAAAAAATGATCAGGCATCACTTATATATACATTTCACCAACCAATTCTCCTCCACATTAATTGTAGTTCTTGTTTTAACCTAATTTTCTTTTATCATATGCAGAACCTTGTTAACTTTCAGTAACCCTCCGCAAATCATTTAAATGCTCCGTAATTTTTTTAAAATCATTTGTATGTTGAATGCTTTCATTTTTATGAAGAGAGGATGACAAATTTTCAAAATCAACTCCCCTTGAGTCCATGTAACATCTTGGTGGAAAACCTTATCATTGCTAACCCTAAAGTCTTCTGCATTCTACCACATTTAGAGATTTTTCTCTAGAATTTTCACTAGACTTCTATAATTCCTTAATCCTATCATTCTAATGCTAGAACTAATCCATATGCTAAAAATTTAGCATCTTGCATGTTCAGGGGTTTGAAAATTTTATTGTTGAAACTCCCCTTGACATTATGTTTTGTCTTTTTAATTACTAGAGGACCCACCTGCATTAGGTAGATTTCTAGAAGTATCACTAACTTCCTTCTTCCCTACTTTGTTCATTTCCACTTTTTGTTGAGCAACATCAATGGGTTTCACTTTCTTTCTATAATTCCTTATTTGATTGCACTCATGACAGGTGCACTTTGTTTGCTGAGTATTTCCACTTCTTCTTTCCCTTGATCTACAGTTAGCTACTTTGTGGCCAAACTTATTACAAGTATAACAGTATCCATAGAATGATTGAGCATTATCCCTGTTATACCTTGGCATCTTACTTTTGCACTCAATTGCCCTATGTCCCATCTTATTGCATGCATAACATGTTGCAAGTATGGGCCTAACCGGTGTTGTCATTGATGTCAACATACTCCTGTTGCATTAATGATAAGGATTGGATGAGCTGTGTACTGAGGATATTGAGAAAATTAGTCTCAATCAGGAACAGTGAAGAACAGTGATGACAACAAGGTAAAAGTCCAAGATAGGTTGAGGATCAGAGGATGCGGATTAAAGGGTTTATTGATATGTGTCTTAAGGTGGTCTAGTAGAGATTTTAGAGGTCCGCATGAAGATCTGAAGAAGTTGTGGCCACTCAAGTAAAACCAGTTCTAGCAAGTGTTTAGAGGTGACAGAGAATTACATAAAGGTTCGGTGAGATCCGGAAATGCATTGTCCTGTTCTACGGATTTGAAAGAGTGTTTGGGAAGTCCTTATGATGTGTCAACTTGATTGGTTCATGTTTTGAAGGTCCGCAAGCATCTATTCCTTTGTGACAGTAATGACAGACTGTGTTCTTGAGGTTTTAGATGAAGGAGAGAAGAATTTTAGTAAGTAGAAGAAGTGCAGATGTTCTTGGTGATTCAGGTAAGCTTGTGGAGGTCTTTTGATCATGTCCAGTTTGTGTTGATGGTCCGCATTAGAGTTGGGGCCTAAAAATGAAGAATAACTTCTAGATGATGGTGTTCTTTCTGTGACTGGCCGACCAGATGAATTATACATCTTGCAGATGTTCTTATGATTGTTAGCTAACTTAGATAATCATTCCTAAGTTGATGTCGTGTATAAATAAGGGATTGCAAGGTCATTTCAAAGGTGTGTGTCGAAGATGAATATGTTGTAGCAAGGAGAAGAGTGAAAGGTAGAGCAGAAGAGTTGGGCTTAAATGGAACTGATTCAAGCATGGTGCAGATGCTACTTACCAGTTCAAGTATGTGATACTTATTCTTTTGTAGACAGTGTCTCTTGTAGGCACTGAGCCTCTTATGAGCAGTGTGCTCGAGCAGTGAGCCCTAATTGGCAAGTGCCATTTTATTCTTTCTATTCTTCTAACAGAGAATATAATCTTGGGTTAGTCACCCCATGGTTTTTCCCTTAACCAGGTTTTCCACGTTAAAATTTTGGTGTCTTATGTGTTGATGTGTTTCTTCTCTTGAATCAAATGCATTAAGTTTCATGATTGATTTATTATTATATTGCTAAGTGATTGCAAGTGTTTAGATAAAAGAAAAGATTTGGACAATTGATTCACCCCCCCTCTTAGTTGTCTGCCATGAATCTAATAATTGGTATTAGAGCCAAGTTCCTCTAAAAGGAGCTTAACTGCTTGAGGAGATCCAGGATGTCGTCTTACAAGAAGGACAGTCTAAAATTTGATGGAACCAATTTTACTCTTTGGAAAGGTCGCATGAAATGTCACTTGCAATGTATGGGAATGGCATACTGGAACATGGTTACAACACAATATGCACCTCCACAGGGTGGTCCAAAACCTATGAATGAAATCACCGATGCTGAAAACAATCTACAGACCATTGAGGCTCTTCTAAGTGCATTATCTGATTCAGAGCTCTCAAATGTCATTGACCTACCAACTACTTTTGAAATTTGGCAAAAACTGGAAGTATTGCATGAAGGAGACAGGTATGTTAAAAGTACAAGACTATAGAATTTGAAAGAAAGATTTGAAAATTTTAAGATGAGAGATGATGAAACTATTGCTACTTTTATGCCAAGAGTAAATGAGATTGTTTGTGGAATTAGAAATGCTGGTGGAGTCTTGAGTGAAGATGTGATTGTTGGCAAAGTTCTCAGATCTCTTCCTGCTTCTTATAAAATCAAGGCTGTTGCAATTGAAGAATTCAAAGCTCACACAACCGTCACAAGAGATCAATTGGTTGGTAAATTGGCTGTATTTGAGATGGCAGAGTTTGGAGATGATCCCCCAAAGACAGAATCTGCATTCAAATCCAGTGCCTCTGTAAAAGGGAAACAAAGGTTTGATCTGGGAGAAAACTCTTCAAGGAAACTATCATGGTAAGAAAAAGCAAGAAAAGACTTGGAAGAAGAAGAAGCTGAAACTACTCATCTTGAAGCTCTTATTGCAAAAAGACTACCAAAAGGATCCAGTAAGTATGAGGGGAAATTGCCTTTTAAATGTTTTAACTGCAATAAGATTGGTCATTTTGCATCAAGGTGTCTGGAAAGATTTTCAAAGCCAAACACTAATAGACCAAGACTCTAGAAGAATTGTTACTATGCTCATTAAGGAGATGATGGAGTAATAGATGATGAATCAGAGAAAGGAGACAAATCCTGAAGTGACTGGGTATTCATTGCCATCAAGGAAGAAGAACCAATGCCCTCTGAATCTGTCAATCAAAAGGTTGAAGAAAGAGCTCTGGCTGCCCAAGTTGAAGAAAAGGACGATTGGGTCATTGATAGTGGATGCTCAAACCATATGACAGGTGACAAAAATAAGTTCATAGATTTGGAAAAGTATGAAGGAGGAGTGGTAAATTTTGGTGATAATTCTGCTGGCAGAATCAGAGGTAGAGGAACTATTTCTTTTGATGGAAAGAACAAAACCAGTAATGTACTGTATGTTGAAGGATTAAAGCACAATCTTCTCAGTGTTGGACAGTTGGTGGACAAAGGCTATGATCTTAGATTTAGGAATGGAAAATGCAAGATCTTTGAAAGTTCTGGAATAGAGATTGCTTTCGGTACTCAAACTAAAGGTAATATCTTCCACTTGGTTGGTGCTGGTAAAAGTTGTTTATTTGCTCAAGTTGATCAAAGTTGGCTATGGCATAGGAGAAAGTGTCATGTGAATTTTGATAATATCATCAAGATAAGCAATACTCAGGCTGTAAGAGATCTTCCTAAATTGGTGAAACCTACTAATAGCTTGTGCAAATAATGTCAGTTGGGTAAGTTAAGCAGAGTCTCATTCAAAAGTAAGGAACTGTCTTCTACCAGATTATTAGACTTAGTTCATACTGATCTTTGTGGTTCGGCAAGAATCAAGAGTATGCAAGGTGATAGATACTTCATGTTGCTAATTGATGACTATTCCCGGATGATGTGGGTAACCTTTCTAAAGGAGAAATTAGAAGCACTTGGGAAATTCAAAATATTCAAGGCTATGGTAGAAAATGAAACTGGATTAAAATTGAAATGTCTGAGGTCTGATAGAGGTGGAGAATTCACATCCGGTGAGTTCATAGACTTCTATGAGAAACATGGAATAAAGAGATAGTTGTCAGCTCCTAGGACTCCACAGCAGAATGGAGTAGTTGAGAGAAAGAACCAGACCATCCAGGAAGCATCCAAGACCATGATGATGGAAGCAAATGTTCCTCAAATCTATTGGAGAGAAGCTGTCAACACTGTTGTCTACACTCTAAATCGAGTTCAAATCAGAAGCAATACTGGTAACACTCCTTATGAACTCTGGTTTGGCATCACTCCCACTGTGAGGTATTTTAGAGTTTTTGGTAGCAAATGTTACATTAAAAGGGATGAAGATCTAGGAAAGTTTGATGCTAGAAGTGATGAAGAAATATTTTTGGGTTACTCTACTCAAAGCAAAGCATACCGGTGTTATAACAAGAGATTGAGAAAGATTATAGAAAGTACAAATGTGAATGTTGATGAAGGAATTGAAAAACCCTCAAGGTTTTATGAGTATGATGAAGATGATCAGAATAATGCTCTGATTCAAGGTGCCCAAGTCTCTCCTGAAAAACATATTCAAGCTGATTCGGTAAGTCAGGAAGAAGAAATAAGTTTTAATGAGTCTGATCAAGAGTTAGAAGTACAAGAAACTCCCAAAGTTCCAAGGTATGTGAGACTGAACCACTCTGAAGATCAGATCATAGGTGACAAAAGCAAAGGTGTACAAACAAGAAGGAGAATTGCTCAAGATTCAAATGAGTATTGTCTGATTTCAAAGATTGAACCTAAGATAGTAAATGAAGCCTGCAATGATGAAAACTGGACTAAGGCAATGGAGGAAGAATTGATGCAAATTGAGAAGAATCACACTTGGGATCTTGTTCCCAGACCTAGAAACAAGAATGTGATTGGAACCAAATGGGTCTTCTGAAACAAATTGAATGAAGTTGGTGAAGTAATCAGAAATAAGGCCAGATTAGTTTGCAAAGGTTACTCTCAAATAGGAGTTGATTTTGAAGAAACTTTTGCTCCGGTGGCAAGAATTGAAGTAGTCATATTATTTCTTGCATTTGCTACTTTCAAGGATTTTAAGGTATATCAGATGGATGTCAAGTCTGCCTTCCTGAATGGTGACTTGGAAGAAGAAGTGTACATTGAGCAACCAGATGGATTTCAACTATCTGAAAATGGTGATATGGTCTGCAAGTTGAAGAAGGCATTGTATGGACTGAAGCAAGCCCCAAGAGCCTAGTATGAAACACTAGATAAACATCTCTTAAAGATTGGTTTCAACAAAGGTACTGTTGACAGTAATTTTTATTTCAAAATTGATCATGAAAACATCTTAGGTGTTGAAGTGTTTGTTGATGATATCATTTTTAGAGGAAGAGATAGTATGTGTAAAACTTTTGCAAATCAAATGAAAAGTGAGTTTGAGATGTCCATGCTTGGTGAAATGAATTTCTTCTTGGGTCTGCAAATCACTCAAACAAAGAAAGGTATCTTCATTTCTCAGACCAAATATGCAAGAGAATTGTTGAAGAAATTTGGGATGGAAGATTCAAAGCCAATGAACACTCCCATGGCAACCGGATGTAAGTTGAGAAAAGATGGTGACTCTCCTAGGATAGATCAAACAAAATATAGATCAATGATTGGAGGATTGTTGTATCTCACTCAAACTAGACCAGACATTATGCAAGTTGTTGGTATTGTTGCTAGATTCTAGGCTGATCCTAGAGAAGCTCATGTCATGGCAATCAAGAGGATTTCAGATATCTAAAAGGGACAGTTGAGTATGGTCTATGGTATCCTAGAGATCATGATTTATCTCTTCATGCATATAAAGATCCAGATTGGGCAGGAGATGTGGATGACTGGAAGAGTACCAGTGGTGGAGCATTCTTTTTGGGAAAGAGATTGATTTCTTGGCTAAGCAAGAAACAAGAGGTAATATCTCTGTCTACAACTGAAGTAGAATATATAGTAGCAGCAGGTAGTTGCACTCAAGTGTTGTGGATGAAGCAGATGTTAAGAGATATCAAAGTGGAGTATGAAGAGCCTTTCACAACTTTCTGTGATAATTCAAGTGCAATAAACATATCTAAGAATCCAGTGTTACACTCAAAGACCAAACACATATCCATCAAGTTTCACTTTTTGAGAGAGCAAGTGAACAAGAAAGAAGTTAGATTGGAGTTTGTGCCTTCCAAGGATCAAATTGCAGACATCTTTACTAAACCTTTGCCTAAGGACTCCTTTGAGTATCTAAGGGAGAAGTTAGGGGTTATTGCCCCTCTGGTCATGAACTAAGGTGCATCAGTCTGATGCATATCGCAATCACATCTTGTGGTCCAGACTGATGATGGGGAGCTACTACTCAGGGGGAGCAGCAGATATGATCCTGAAAGTGGAAAAATTGCAAGTATGTGCCCTTTGCCATTGATGTCAAAGGGGGAGAGAAGACATGTGAAAAATAAGTGGTTTCTGATCAAAGGGGGAGCAGTAAAAGGAGAGAAGACATGTGAAGAGTTGTTGCTAATAGGGGGAGTTGTGACAGTAAGAAGAATTTCTTGTCTTGATGGTTAAAACAGTTTTTCACATCATATGTTGCCATCAATGACAAAGGGGGAGATTGTTGCAAGTATGGGCCTAACCTGTGTTGTCATTGATGTCAACATACTCCTGTTGCATTAATGATAAGGATTGGATGAGCTGTGTGCTGAGGATATTGAGAAAATTAGTCTCAATCAGGAATAGTGAAGAACAATGATGACAACAGGGTAAAAGTCCAAGATAGGTTGAGGATTAGAGGATGTGGATTAAAGGGTTTATTGATGTGTCTTAAGGTGGTCCAGTAGAGATTTCAGAGGTCCACATGAAGATCTGAAGAAGTTGAGGCCGCTCAAGTAAAACCTGTTCCGGAAAGTGTTCAGAGGTGACAGAGAATTACAGAAAGGTCCAGTGAGATCCAAAAATGCATTGTCCTATTTTGCGGATTTGAAGGAGTGTTTGGGAAGTCCTTATGATGTGTCAACTCGATTGGTTTGTGGTTTGGAGGTCCGCAAGAATCTATTCCTTTGTGACAGTAATGACAGACTGTGTTCTTGAGGTTCCGGATGAAGGAGAGAAGAATTTTAGTAAGTAGAAGAAGTGCGGATGTTCTTGGTGATTCAGGTAAGCTTGTGGAGGTCTTTTGATCATGTCCAGTTTGTTTTGATGGTCCGCATTAGAGTTGGGGCCCAGAAATGAAGAATAACTTCTGGATGATGGTGTTCTTTCTATGACTGGCCGACCGGATGAATTATACATCTTGCGGATGTTCTTATGATTGTTAGCCGACTTAGATGATCATTCCTAAGTTGATGTCGTGTATAAATAAGGGATTACAAGGTCATTTCAAAGGTGTGTGTCGAAGATGAGTATGTTGTAGAAAGGAGAAGAGTGAAAGGTAGAGCAGAAGAGTTGGGCTTAAATGGAACTAATCCAAGCATGGTGAAGATGCTACTTACCAATTCAAGTATGTGATACTTATTCTTTTATAAACAGTGTGTCTCTTGTAGGCAGTGAGCCTCTTGTGAGCAGTGTGCTCAGGCAGTGAGCCCTAATTGGCAAGTGCCATTTTATTCTTTCTATTCTTCTAATAGAGAATACAATCTTGGGTTAGTCACCCCATGGTTTTTCCCTTAACCGGGTTTTCCACGTTAAAATCTTGGTGTCTTATGTGTTGATGTGTTTCTGCTCTTGAATCAAATGCATTAAGTTTCATGATTGATTTATCATTATATTGCTAAGTGATTGCAAGTGTTTAGATAAAAGAAAAGTTTTGGACAACTGATTCAGCCCCCCTCTCAGTTGTCTACCCTGAACCTAACATAACACCTAATAGAGTTTTGGCTCATCTTACTTCTACATTCAGCAACTTTATTGTAAGAGTAACATCTTAAGGCATTTTGATTCATCTTGTTTCTACAATCCATAGCTTTATGACCAAACTTATTGCAAGTAAAACATTTACCATTGAAGCCTTGAGAGTACTTGATGTGAGTTGGTTGCTTTGTAGGTTAAGGAGGCTTGAAATTCTTCCTCACATTCTTTCTTTATCTTTAGATAGGAGTTAATTCATCTTCTCTTATGACTTTGTAAGTTTTTCTTTTAGGTTCTTTAGTGTAGGCTTCTTCCTTCTTAATTTCATACTTTCCTCCTGAATGAAAGTTATCATATAAGTTTATTAAGGTATTGATCATAGGACATTTTCCCTTTTCAAAAACAAAACCAATTTTTTCTTTTGCTGGCTTTTGAGAGCTTATTATTTCATCAAGAATATCAGTTCCTCCTTTCAATTTTAGTCCCTTGTCAATTTGGTCTTTGCCTTTTCTAGTTCTTTCCTTAGAGTGACAACTTCTTCTTTAAGTTTTGAACATTTAGTTGATTCTTCATTGAGCTTGATATTTAAGCAATCTTCAATTTTTTTTTCTTCTTCAACCATGACCTTTAACTTTGAGATCATGTCTTCTACCTCCTCGAGTTTGTCACTTTCTTTATTTCCTTCTATCAAAGTCTTTAATTTGCCTATTTCTTCTTTTGATTCTTTGGCTTTTGTCTTTAATTTATCAATTGTTTCTTTTTCCTTTTCAAGCATATCTTCATATTCCAAGTTTAGTTCTTTTGCTTCCCCTAGATCATTGAGAGCTGTCTTGAGTTCTTCTTCAAAGTCCACTTAATTTTCATTGAATTCAAGATCCCAACCTTTAGGATCCCTTGTTTCAAGATTAGGTTCAGGTGCAAATATATCATTGTCCAATACTTCAGATTCCATGTGTTCAAGTGGAGGATCTACATCAGTGGTCAAGCTTCTCAAAGGTACTTGGTTGTGATACCAATTATTGAACACAATGGGATGCTGAGAGGGGGTGAATCAACACATTTTAAAACTTTAGCCAAACATTTACTGATAAAACTGAATAGCTTTGAAAACATGAAAGAAAACATGCAAATCAAGAGTCAACACATAACACCAGTGTTTTTACATGGATAACCCTAAAATAGGGAAAAACCATGGTGAGGATTAGCTCACAATATAATATGCTCATGACAAAAGTATTAAAACTTTATTTTAGGGCTTCAACCCAAGGAAGCTACTACTCCCTGATTTACAACTTTGATTTAGGGTTATAACCCAAGGAAGCTACTACTCACTGAATGCTTAGCTCATAGCTATTACAATGATAGTATAAATTTTATGTCAGAAAATGTCCCCTTAGGGGCTTTTCCCTCTTAAGGTTTAGCTCCTGAGTCCTTAGAATGCATTTAGATCATATTGCATATTAATTTTGAATCTCGATGAGAAAACCCTGAAGTCTTATGGAAAATAGGACCTAGGGGGTACTATTTTGATGACTTCTGACTAAAATAGGGAGGGAGGACTTGGACGCTTGCACTCTAGTCCTACCCTATTTTGGGTCAGGCCCTAATTTGAAGTGTCAGTTATATGACCGTTGTTAGGTCCTATGCCAATACCAAAAGTTTGAATTATGAAATTCTTGGTGGGAATGTTTGTAGTTGCATATATAAGCATGTTTAGGTTTTCATTTGTAAACTAGAAGATGATTATGATTGTGAACTTATGGCAAGCTTGCGATTTCAAGATATTCATTGTTGTAGAGTAGAGCATTGTTATTGTGTTTGTGATTACAGATTTAGCTTCATCTTCTCATGTGATTGAAGAGCCTTCATTTATGTGAGATCTACACTTCTAAGGTGACATTTGTTTATGTTTGAATCATTTATCATTTGGATTTTGCTGCTATCTCGTAGGGATACACACTCTTATCTAACAATGGTGTTTAGAAGACTTGAATATCTCTCTGAGGCTTGAATGAGGCAAGCCTCTAAACAACATAACCCCCAACCACACTTATTTTTGATTATAGGTTATAGGTACCAAGTTTCATGGAGTGGAGTTGCAGAGGAATGTTGCAGATGACAAAGATTCAGGATCTGAAAGAAATAATTGAAACGAAGCATTTTTGGGACACAAGTGCCTAGGGCAATGTCCTCCAGAGTTTTAGAGACAAGAATTAGAGTTACAGGGACATTATGCATTTGAAGGAGCCTCTACATCCGGAGAATCAGCCTGCCTTGGACTAGGGCATCCCAGGGAATGTCCTCCACATTTTGAGTGACGAAAACTTACGGAACAATGATTATCAGTGTCGAAAGGAGTTTTGCATTCTGCGAAGAAAACAGTGCCTTGGACTTGGACACTCAGGGCATTGTCCTCAAATATTATGAATTCCAAACTTCAAAAAATGGCCAGTTATTAATCTCTGTCCTTTTCCCTAATCTGTAAGCATTTGTCTGAATTTACCAGTTTGATCACTATTTTGCATAATTAGGGTTTCTTACATATTTGAGGATTACATTAAGGCATTAGTTAGAAATTTTTGAGTTTCCACATCATTCTAAGTGATAGCCTAACATATTAGGTGAATGCTCTCACTTAGTAGAGATTCAACTCGATTGATATGTCCTTGAATGTTTGTTGTGAAATGAGGATCTAAACTCATCAACACTAAAGCCCTCAAAACAAATCAACCCCCTCCTTTTTCACCCCTACACATTTTGGTGAACCCGTGGTTTTGAATGTTTACACCTTTCTGAGAGTTGTGTGATAGATTTGCATTCATTCATCTTATTGCATTTGAAAAATTACAAAAAAAAATTGAAAATTTTGAAAAATTTGAAAAAATTAGCATTTTAGGCTTGCATTTTCAAATAATTTGAATTGATTTACATTTAATTTCTATTATTTTCACTAAATATGATCTATATTACATAAATTCATCATTAATCATTCATTTGCATTGCATTTTCATGCTTAAATTGTTAAAAATTACTTGAAATTGTGCATTTTTCATATAACCTAGTTTTTGCAATAGCTAGGGTTTGTAGTTAAAATCTTGTTTCAGATTTTACTACTATTTTAAAACACTCATTTAGATCTAATTTATAACTGTATTGTTTCATTATAGTGCATTTTTGCATTCAAATTTCATGTTTCAGTAGATTTTGGCTTATTTTGCATATAGAATTGCATCATAGGCATGTTGTGAAGGTTATTGTTGCATCATTGGTCTGTTATTAGGCATATTATTTGCTTCCCCTCATCAATTTCCTTACAACACCTCTTCTTTCACTCATTTACATTGAAAGAAGTTGAAAAAGCAAGCATTTTTAGGTCATACTCATACATACTTTTGCACTTGTTTCTTGCATAAGTGTTGAAAGTCTATAAAATGTGATTTGGCACTCATTCAAAAACATATAAATGTCTTCTCAATACAACAATAATGCTAGGTTTTCCCCTATTCCTTAATTGAAAAGAAGAGCCCCTGAACTTGAAATAACATTTACACCTCATGACAAAGCAATGGTAGATACTGAAGGGCCTCTTTACATTACAGTGAACATAATGGAAAGACCTATGCATGGGACACTTATAGACCCTAATTGTATGACTAATGTGGTTACAGAAGATTTTCTTCTTAAACATGATTTGGCACAAGATTCTTATGAACCATCAGATTTGAGAATTAAAACACATAATGGAGCTTTGATGAATACATTTGGGAAGATAACCTTATTGGTCTTGGTATATGATAAAGTCATTGATTAGTTATTTGATGTTATCCCCTTATCTGACCTCTTCCATGTGAAACTAGGACATCCATGACTTAAGGCTATGAATTTTGTCCCCTCAACTATTCACAAATGCATAAAATTCCCTTTGCATGGAGAGATACGTACTATCCATCATAATTCATATCAACCTCTGGCTAAGGACAAGAACTTCACTCTTGATTACTTTTGGCCACAACCTGATAGAGACCCTGAGCCACGAAGAGACCAATCTTTCGTAGAATATAGATGATACAAAGAAAAACAACTAGCTAGAGTGGCCAGACCTCCTTTACAAACAATAAGGGAAGAACAACATGCATTCAAAGATCCCCTTAGAGAAAAAGGAAAATGACAAAATGAAATGAGAATAAAACAAGATTTTTATGACTATGATGAAATAATTGGCATGATAGAAGTGGATAAGGAAAAGTTTCATAACTCACCTCATCTACGGAGAGATGGTATCTATGTTGAGGTTCCTCCCTCGTCATCCTTACAAGGATCTGGAGGCATTCATCAACAACAAAACATTTCATCGAGACCAATGAAATTTGAACATGGTGCTTCCTCCTCTAATGTGCAAACTCCCATAGAAAAACATAACACTGCCTTTGAAGAGATAAATAGTAAGACAAGAAGGAATAGACAAGAAAGAGAAAGGAGGAAGAGAAGACAAGCTTTTGCCTAATGAAATGCAACTCAACAAGAAAACATTCAGCCTAACATTGAAACAAACAATGAAGAGCTTAATTAAGATGAACTTAAAGATAATGATAAGAGTTGGGTACTTATCCCTTATGTCCCACTTTCCTCTAACATTTAGGAGTGGGAAGATGATGACTTGATCATCAATGACCTTTAGTTCAGTTATCCTTACAGGTAAGTATTTTTAACCCTTTACCTCCATGTTGTGTTTCCCCCATAATGTGTTATGTGTTGTTTAGGCCTCCTAGGATGACCCTTGATTCTCTTGTATGGTCAAAGATACTTGGAGACGAACTTTCTTGTGACCCTTCTTCTATTTGTATCATCATTCTTCTATATTTCTTCTCGTCTATTTTCATTATTGTGTGTTGTGTCTTAAGGACGTAGCATTGTGGTTGGTAACTTGGGGGCACCCTCCTACATGATTATCCCTAAGACACTTTTTCTTGTCTCTTGATTTATTGTTTACCTTCTTCTAGTGGTTCTATGTAGTTGGTGGATGATGAAAAACAAATAATATTGATATGGACCATGTGTCCCTTCAACAAGTAAGAAAAAATGGACCTAGTCCATACATGACAATGGGGTTGATATATATTATCTAACGCTTGGCTAGTAGAATCACTCCATGTGATATTTTGATGTTGTCTTATTGCACTATTAAATCGTAACAATATTGCTGCTCTGTGTACTTTGCTTATCTTAGATCTCACCTTGTTTATACTCAGTTCTAGGATCTCTACGGTATAGCCCCATAGTTATACTCAGGTTTTAAATCCGTGGTATAACTTTGACTCTTGATGTGATTATGTTTGTGCATTGTTTTGATCATGTGATGTGCTTGTTATCTTATGGAAAGATTTCTAACCTCTTCTTGCAGGATATTGTGTGTTTGTGGGAACATTTGGTGATTGTAAAGTGCATGTCACCTCTGGGGGCATGGGCTTTGCGAGAGCTCATGTTCCCCTATGTGTTTTCTCTCTACCTTAACATGCTTGATATTGGTACATGATATCAACCATCTTAAGGTGGGCATATATAAGGTAAGTTGTCTGATGATTTTGGTACTAACAAAGCAGTTTGTAAGCCCTCTGTGGAGGTGGGATGTTGTATCTCTGAGCGAGTGCACATATTTATTTCTATATTGCAATCATTAAGCCCTCTACGGGGGTAGGATATCATGCATATCCTTTTTATTTTAAGTCCCCTACAGAGGCAAGGATGGTGTATTTCTCAAGGAGATTGCACATCCTATCATTTTCTAAAAGTCCTCCAAGCAAGCGGGGTTGTTGTATCCTCCCTTAAGCATGTCTTCGATGATTGTTATGGTGAATCCCAATTGTCGATGTGTGCCTATAATGTTCCTGAGATGGTAGTGAACCTAGCAATAGGTTTCTTCCATCACTTGTTTGTCATGTTTTCTTTGTGTCTTCCATGTGTGTGTATGTCATGTTTGTTCCCAAGCATAGTCTAAAGACGTGTAGCGATGAGTCCCTCCTATGCTTTGGGATTTGTATGGCATGTTTGTTCTCGAGTGTAGTCTAAATACTAGTGGCGATGAGTCCCTCCTACACTCTAAGATTTGTATTGTGTGTTTATTGCCCCATATGTAGTCTGAAGATGTGTGGCGATGAGTCCCTCCTGCATTTTGGGTTGTGTGTTTACTTTCCTTGTACTTGCATTTGCATTCATATATGGAAAAATGGAAAAGAAATAATCACTGTATTCATTGTGTTTTGTGTGTCTTCAATGCTTTCTTCTTCGTGTCTTACATGACTGTAACTATCTTCTCCATGTTTTGCATGCCTATTACTATCTTCAATGTGTTTGGCATGTCTGCACCATCCTTGGCATGTTTTTTATGTTTGTTGACCGTACTTTAATGCATGTATTGGCCTTGCGTTTATATATACATTAAAGTGGGGGCTAAATGTTATGTCAAAAATTTCCCCTTGGGGGCTTTTCCCTCTTAAGGTTTAGGTCTCGGGTCCTTAGAATGTATTTAGATCATATTGCATATTAATTTTGAATCCTGATGAGAAAACCCTAAAGTCTTATGGAAAATAGGACCTAGGGGGTACTATTTTGATGATTTCTAACTAAAATAGGGACGGAGGACTTGGGTGTTCGTACCCTATTTTGGTTCAAGCCCTAATTTGAAGTGTTAGTTATATGACCATTGTTAGGTCCTATGCTGACACCAAAAGTTTGAATTATGAAATTCTTGGTGGCAATGTTTGTAGTTGCATATATAAGCATGTTTATGTTTTCATTTGTAAACTAGAATATGATTATGATTGTGAACTTGTGGCAAGCTTGTGATTTTAAGATATTCATTATTGTAGAGCAGAGCATTGTTATTGTGTTTGTGATTATAGATTTAGCTTCACCTTCTCATGTGATTGAAGAGCCTTCATTTATGTGAGATCTACACTTATAAGGTGACATTTTTGTTTATGTTTGAATCATTTATCATTTGGATTTTTCCTCTATCCCACAGGGATATGCACTCTTATCTGACAATGGTGTTCAGAAGACTTGAATGTGTCTCTGCATCTTGACTAAGTCAAGTCTCTAAACACCACAACCACTAACCACACTCCTTTGTGATTATAGGTTACAGGTACCAAGTTTCATTTAGTGGAGTTGTAGAGGAAGGTTGTAGATGACAAAGATTTAGGATTTGAAAGAAAGTAGTGAAATAGAGCATTTTCAGGACATGGACACCTAGGGCAATGTCCTCTAGAGTTTCAAAGATAGGAATTAAAGTTACAAGGACACTATGCATTTGAAGGAGCTTCTACATCCTAAGAATTAGCCTACCTTGGACTAGGGCACCCCGGGTAGTGTCCTCTACATTTCGAGTGATGAAAACAAACAGAATAGTGATTATCAGTGCTGGAAGTAGTTATGTATTTCGCAAATAAAATAGTGCCTTGGACTTGGGCACCTAGGGAATTGTCCTCGAATATTTTGGATTCTAAACTTCAAAAAATGGTCAGTTATTAATCTATGTCCTTTTCCCTTATCTTTAAGCATTTGTCTAAATTTATCAGTTTGATCATTGTTTTGCATAATTAGGGTTTCTTACATATTTGAGGATTACATTAAGGCATTAGTTAGCAATTTCTAAGTTTTGACATTGTTCCAAGTGATAGCCCAACCTGTTAGGTGAATGCTCTCACTTAGTAGAGATTCAACTCGGTTGATATGTCCTTGAATGTTTGTTGTTAAAGGAGGATCTAAACTCATCAACACTAAAGCCCTCAAAACAAATCAACCCCCTCCTTTTTCACCCCTAAAAAATAAATATAAGGACTACTAGGAAGAATACATATGTTGTATGTTAATGGTGTAGTCTGCTATTTCTGCTCAATATCTTTCTTCAAACTGAATCTACGCATTTCATATCTACTCTGGTATCTTCATATTCACCTTAATTACCTTTCAAATGAATTATATATTCTATATATATCCTCCACAACACCTTGAAAATTTGATTAGGTTGGCATCTAAAACAATATTGAATGTGACGTGTAGCAAGTCACAGGTCGGCCACAAAACATGCAAATTGACAACAAACTTGTTGCAGACCTCAAGGCTTTATGAAGAACATTAGGACACATCTTTCCACACCTTTTAGACTTGGAGAAACTAGTTAGGAGCCTCCACATGCACTAGGTATTTAATATATAGGCTCATACTACTTAACACTATCATCTGTTCATCTTTCAACTGCCAGAGAGAAGCCAAAACCTCAATGCAAACCAAGGATTCAATCATACACCAGATCAAAAACATCCATACACCTTCCCAGAGAAGTATTATACTAAGTTATGTATCTGCAAGATAAGAAATGTATTACTCTATAGAGAACATAGTCTTTCAAAACTTATGTAATCCTTCATAACCCAAAGTATGAAGTTGCAGTGAAGTATAGGGCCTAAAACCTTTTGAGAATGATCAAAGATGTCAATGTGTGCAACTCATCAGATCTACACATCCTTTTATGGAGATTCCATAGGAATTCAAAAATAGCTTAAGTACTTACAGTTCCAGAAGACAGTTATACTTGAATTCTGCTTGCAGACAAGAATGCTTGATGCAATACCAGAGAATAAATAATAGCTTCATGCGGATCATACTTGATGTATTTTGGACCATGTGAAACCTCCACATAAGCCCTGATAATGGAACTATATATGTTTCATCCTCTGTAAAACTTAACTTGTATATTCAGGCTTTAGAGTATAGTGTGATACCTCTATCTCTTGAGTAATGTCTTTGCGGACAACTAAAACACCTGACACTTCATCATAGCATATAACATATTGATCTTAGTCATTCTTTTAGAGCCGCTTGACAAATAGATCTCTTTCAGAGGAATGTGGAGTATTCCATTGTCTATCCATTACTGCTCTACTCTGTCTAAGTGATGACTGATGAACTAACCCTTGTAACTTTTCATGCTGAGTGAGAGGCTGAAACATTGGATATGTCATGTCAATTCATGTTAGAAGGTATCATTAGAACCACATGGCCAAATATTGGTTTGTGGAGAAATGCAAACGAATTCAAGTCAACTCTACCTTAGAATGTGTACTGTGATTGTCTTAGGCACTTTTCAAATTCTTACCCTTGAGTGTGGTACTCCCAATTGATGAGATGTGTATGTGTGTGTGTAGGAATCATGCTAGGATATGAGTGTTTTCCTCCACATCATGTTCAAACCTAAAATTGATCCATACTTGATTATTTCTTCTTCTCCCTAACTGGTTTGTCTTGACCATACTAACTCCTTCTTTGTACTAGTCTTGTCTATACATTTCCATCTGACATCAATGACAACACATATGGCCAACACCATCTTGTTCATCATTATATGGCACAAGTGTTGATGTTGTAGCTCCATCTAATGGACCACAAACATTGCCAAAGTATGATATTATGTTTCTACATTTTGATGGCCTCCCTTTACCACTTTCAACAATCTTGTTCTTGCTTGACATCTCTCACAAAATAAAAGCTACAAAAAAATGTCTTTTTGTTTATGAAAGAATCATAGAATATAGTTCCCTAGCCACCCTAGATGTCTTCCTACTCAATATCATCTATATGAATGCAGTAAAATTGGAAAAGGGATAAATAATCTTATAACATTGTAAAGAAATTCAAATGATCACTTACCTTTAGGCTTTCACTAACTCGCTAATGCCTGTAGTTATAACTTGCCTATGATCCGAATAGAGAGCTCAAAGAAGAACAAAATGTGTAAAAGATTAAATTGTTTTGATTGTATTTATATCAATCCATATTTGGTGAATTGAGTGGGATTTTTAAACAGTGTAGTAGAAATTTGGTGAATCCTGCATGATTATAACACAGTGCATATAAATGTTGAGAAAATTGAACCTTGAACAAACACATACATTGTAATTTTCAAGGTGATTATGGCCCTCAGATTAGCATGGAGTTGTAATGGTGTTGGCGAAATGGGTCCTCATACATGGTGAATGTTGTAATTCTATTGGCGAATATGTGGGAAAATTAATACATGCCTCTAAAATTCTAAGTGAATCATTATTAGAAATGCGTAGGTTACTTTGGTGAAAATATTAGTTACAAATGCCTCATAAAATAAATTAATGGGGAATTGAAATGCATTTGATTGATAATTCGTAAAATCTAGGTAATTTGGCCTCCTCCGGTAGCAATATATTCACCAAATTCAAATTTGCAGATATGAACTACTCACCAATTGGCGAAGATTCACCACTAAAAAAATCCCTGATCCCCTAGAAATCATTTTTCAACCTAGATAGAGAACTTTTCGTCATTCACAACATACGATGCACCGGTAAGTGGTTATCCCCAAGAAGTTTCTCACTATGCATGTATTTAGAAACAAAATAGTAGGCCACAAACAAATAAAAATCAAGTTTGGGTTAGCACTCTAAGATAATCAGCCAATATTATTCATGACCAAGTTTAGGTATAAAGGTGGGCCCATAAGTTTAACATTCCCACTTGAATAATTAGGTTTTTCATGTGCTTGACATGTTTTCATTCTATGAGGAAGCAATAAATCAATCCAAAAAATTACAAATTAAAAATCCCAAAAAACCTCAAATTGCCAAAGTGTGAAAAATTAAAATCCAAACCTTAAACTAAATCCAACACCCCAACTCTATGTGAAATCCAACAATCGATCCATCCAAGATCCAATATCTCACAGATCATTTCCAAATCCCCCAAAATCATCATCAAAACCTAATCCAAAATTAAAGCATTGTCCTAAATTGAAAACCACCCATCACAAAATTAAAAGTTTGTTTAAGGACCTAGACCCTGAAACCCCATCACAAATTAAAATCAAATTGATCAATCAATCAAGTTACCTAAGGTCTTGAACCTTACCCAAATCAATCAATCAACCATCAAGTTACCTTTGAAATCAAAGATCACAAATCAACCATCATCAAGGGTCATTGACCTAATCCCTCAAATCAAAAGCAAACCAACCATTATAAATTGTCCTAGACCTCATCCTAATCAAATCAAAAAAGCAATCAATTATCAAGCTAGCTAAGATCCTATACCTTATCCTTACAAATGCAAATTAAATCCAACATCAAATTGATGAACACACCAGGATACTGAGAGGGGGTCAAATCAGTATCTAAACAAACTTCAAATCCTCCAAAGCAAATTAAAACGTAAGCATTACAACATTAACATAAACATAAAAGATCAACACAATGCACATCAACACATAACACAAGATATACATGGAAAACCCAAGAAGGGAAAAATTGTGATGAGGATTAACTCACAATATATGAAGCTCAAAATAACAACTTTGTTTTAGGGCTACAACACAAGGAAGCTGCTACTCCTTGAAGAATATGATTTAGAGTCACTACCAAGGAAGCTACAACTCCCTACTAACATTTTTTTAGGGCTATAACCCAAGGAAGCAACCACTACCTGATTTGAGAACAAACACAGAAAAGATTACATTACGACAGTCCTGCTACTACCTGAAAACTAACATTGAAGCTCACACCTTTGATGATTGTAATTCTACTTCTTCTGATGATTGGATCAATTAGGAACACTCTTCACTTCCCTCCTGTCACAAAAATCTCTTTAAGATGAATCAAGACAACTTCTAACACTTCTACTTTTTCTCCTTCAGTCAAACATCATAATGCATATGATTTTCATATTCCACTCTTCACACACTCACATCTTCATCTTCACAATCATACCGCACCTAGACCAACTAGGTTTACAATATATACATGAAATTACATTGATTTCATTACAAGTTGGCCAATACAACAAGAATATTACATTTTACAAGTCGACCAGATATGACACAACATAAAATATGCATAGGGAAAGCCCTATCATGAACAACACGCTACTCTAGAAGGAACCACATGCCTTGAGGATCTTAATTCATGCTTAGTCTAGTCCTAAACATCATTCACAGCATCATTCTTCAAGGGATAACATCCGCATGTTACACAATTTTGAATTAGGTCTCCCTTAAGCAAGAAAACATGAACCAAGTAGCATATTGGTCTTCACAATCTTGGCAGTACTCATGAATGATTAAACATTGCTTGTTCTTCTTCCATATGAGTTGGAAAAACCTATACATCATCTTCAAACACTTCTTGAACTCCCCAGCAATAACATGGTGGTGCATACCTTCAACATTCTCCAGTTGTCCAGATAGAGGCATAGCTTGGAAAAATCAACATTCCAGACCACAACCAGTACTAGAGAGAGTAGAAAAACACCTTGTTGTGAAACTAGAAACAATATAAGATCATTAGGACCATTTTTTGTCAGTCAATGTATCATTTCAAGTCATAGAAAGCTAGTGCACATCATCAGCATATGTTCTGAGAATAGCTAGGCATCCAAAATAATCTTTATCACAATTGTCAACTGAAAACAATGCTTGTAGACCTCCAAAATACTTGAAACTCATATGGATGCACTCATACCCATGTGTGAACATGTCTTCAAAACCACAAAGCCACATCTAGCACTATGAAGAAATGTAGAGCATTCCAAATAGTCTTTTTCATCACTTAATCCTATCGGAGCATAGACTAGAACTCTATCTCTCATAACTTTCAATGTGGAAGGACAAATAATCTAAAACTTTGGATTTAGCACCTTCACATCATACTTGACTTAAGTTCTAAACTACATGACCATATCTTCAAATGCAGAGGAATGCGGAGCAGTTTACCAGATAGTCTTTCAACCATTTCACTATGGCAGAAACCACTAACTTTCAGAAGCTAGAATCTTCATATAACAACACATACATCCTTGGAAACAACAGGAAGGATCATGAAACATGCCATAGGTCCTTAGTAACATATTCTCATCCTCAACATGGCATAATGTATCATCATTAATCTTAGTGCTTTTAATTCTCATCTTAATATTTCATCATGAAAACATCTTTTGCTGACCAGCAATTTGACTTGACACTAAACAGGACATGACATCCAACCATGAACTATATTTTCTCTACTAGATAGGACATGACATCCAACCATGAACTTCTAATTCCCATCTTAATATATCTTTTGTACTATCAGTAGATAAGACATGACATCCAACCATGAACACTAGGAACATCATTACATCTCATTGCTTTGTTGACCTCAAGAATGCTGAATACACAATATTTTGACATTAATCTGGGCATGACACCCAACCATGAACATTAGCAACCCACTATGAACCTTAGGAATATCATTGAATATCAGCAACCCTAAATATCAACATCACCACTGTATCTCACTGCATCTCTATATCTCATGGTGTATCATCATCACAAATTGAGTGCTGACCTTACTTTTAGTGTTGACATCAATGACAACACATAATTCCAACAATCTCCCCCTTTGTCATTAATGGCAACACATACTCCCCCTTAGATGTACAATTCTCTCTCTCCTCCTTTGACATCAAGGACAAAGGGCAACTATTTCTTCCCCTTAGGGCACAAATTCTCCTCCTAGGATACACAATTTATCTCTCTCCCTTTGATATTCATACCTTATTTCTTGAAATAACTTAGGGCTCCCCCTATCAGCAACAACCACTACTTGCTCCCCCTGAGAGGTAGCCACCATCAATCTAGGAAAAAATATATAGCATGAACTCCCCTGGACAAATGCACCGCTATGCATCTAGCAAGAAGGAGGGGCAATTACCCCTAACCTTTGCCAGAGATCATCAAAAGTGTCCTTTGCAAGAGCCTTTGTGAAAATATTTGCAATTTGATCCTTTGTTGGAACATATTCCAACCTTACTTCCTTATCTGCAACCTTCTCTCTCAAAAAGTGATGCTTGATTGCTATATGCTTGCTTGTAGAATGCATCACTAGATTCTTGGAAATATTGATAGCACTTGTATTATCACACAAAATAGGAATAGGCTCATCATACAATACCTTGATATCCTTCAGGGTTTGCTTCATCCACAACACTTGTGTACAATAGGATGCTATTGCAATATACTCTGCCTCTACAGTTAATAGGGACACTGAATCTTGCTTCTTTCACTACCATGAAACCAATCTACTTCCTAAAAAAGAAAGCACCACCACTTGTACTTATTCTATCATCAACACAACTAGCCCAATGAGCATTAGTGTAGGCACTCAGATAAAAGTCATTACCTCTTGGATACCATAAGCCATAATTTGGAGTTTCCTTCAAGTATCTGAATATACCTTTCATTGCCTTCTCATGTGTTTGCTTGGGATTAGCTTTATATTTGGCAACCACATATACTACATGCATGATATTAGGCCTAGAAGCAATCAAGTACAACAATCCTCCAATCATAGATTTATAGGAATTTTGATCAACCTTCAGAGACTCATCATCTTTGCTCAAGCGACATCTAGTGACCATAGGAGTACTCACTAGTTTTGAATCTTCCATACCAAACTTCTTCGACATCTCTCTAACATACTTAGCCTAAGAAATAAAGATACCATCATCTAGCTGAGCAATTTGAATTCCAAGGAAGAAAGACATCTCACCGATCATAGACATCTTAAACTCTTTTTGTATCTCCTCTACAAACCTCTTACACATCATCATCTCCACCAAAGATGATGTCATCAACATTTACTGCAACTATCAATATCGCATCTCCTTCTTCCTTGATGTAAAGATTGTTGTCTGTAGTACCTTTCTTGAAGCCCTACTAAAGTAAGTACTTATCCAACCTTGCATACCAGCCCCTAGGTGCTTGCTTGAGACTATACAAGGCCTTTCTGAGTCTGCACACCATGCCGAGATCTTCTGATATCTGAAAACCATCTAGTTGCTTAATGTAGACTTCTTCCTCTAAATCACCATTCAAAAATGTTGACTTGACATACATCTAATACACCTTAAAGTTCTTGTGAGCATCAAGAGCAAGAAATATCCTGATTTCCTCCATCCTGGCTATCGAAACATAGGTCTTCTCAAAGTCAATACCTTCAACTTGTGAATATCCTTTACCAATCTTTCTTTGTTCCTCACAACTTCACTTTCTTAATTCATCTTGTTCTAGAACACCCACTTTGTTCCTATGACATTCTTATTAGTTGGTCTAGGAACCAATTCCCATGTCTGATTCTTCTCAATCTGATCCAATTCTTTTTCCATTGCTTTTATCCATCCATCATCTTTGCTAGCATAATAAAAGGTTTTGGGCTCTACCTTTGATAATAAACACAAGTTTTCTTGCTCATATGATTTTTCAAGACTTCTCCTTGGTTAGAACACCTTTATTCTTGTCCCCAATGATCTGATCTGCTGAATAGTTATTCTGAACATGCTTTGCTAAAGTCTTGGGTATCTACTTTAGTTCTTATTACTTTTCTCCTTTCTCTTCTTCTTCTTCATCTTCAATGCATGGAAAGATATCAGATCCAAAGTCCTCTAATTCTTATGAGATTTGATATAAGTTTTCATCTACTTTGACATTTGTGCTTTCAATCATCTTTCCCAATCTCTTGTTGTAGCATCTATAGGCCTTGCTTCTGATTGAGTAACCAAGAAATATCCATTCATCACTTCTTGAGTCAAACTTTCCTAGGTCTTCTCCGTCTCTTCTGATATAGCATTTTCTGCCAAAGATCCTCAAATATCTGATAGTGGGAGATCTTCCATACCATAGCTCATAAGGGGCTTAGTGCTATTGAACCTCAATTGTACTGTGTTAGTCAAATAGACAATAGTGTGAATTGCTTCCTTCCAGTATATGTCAGGTAGATATGCAACTGTCAACATTGTCCTATCCATCTCTTGCGCAATCCTATTCTTTCTTTCTACTACCCCATTTTGTTGAGGGGTCCTAGGAGCTGACTGATGTCTCCTAATACCATGATCTTCACCAAACTTATCAAATTCATTTGAAGTAAACTCACCTCCACTATCAGACCTTAAACATTTGATCTTAGTATCCATTTCATTCTCAACCATAGCTTTGAAAACCTTAAAATTATCAAAGGCATCTAATTTTTCTCTTAAGAAAGTAACCAAAGACATTTTAGAATAATCATCAATAAGTAACATGAAATACCTTTCACCTTATTGAATCTTTACTCTTGTAGGGCCACATAGGTCAGTATAGATTAGCTCCAATGGTACTAAAGAAGAGTACTCCTTTCTCTTGAAACTTGTCTTTGTCTTCTTTCCCATTTGACATTCCTTGTATAATGTGTTTGCAGCTCACTGCATGAATAGAGATGATTTTTACCATATTGTCAAAGTTGGTGTGTCCCATTCGCGTGTACCATATCTAACACTAACTGGATTGAGCCAATAATTATGTTCTTCAATTTACCTCCTTCAGATGATAGATATCACCATATTACTTGATGCCTTCTGCAAATAGTTTTCTAGATCTTGCCTTCCTAATTTCACAACCTTTAGCATGAAAGGTAAGATTGTATCCTTTACTACACATCTGATTAACACTGAGAATATTATGCTTTAGTCCTTTGACATAGAGAACATCCTCAGTCTTGTTCTTCCCATCAATAGTTATAGCACCCTTTTCATAGCTTTGTGCTGATTCATCACCACAAACTTAATAGCTCCCCCATTCCACTTCTCAAGGCTGATCAATGTCTCCTTGTCACCAGTCATATGATTAGAACAACCACTGTCAATTACCCAAGCTTTGGATTCTTCTCTTGCATGAAAAGCAATCCATACCACCATTGATCTATCATTGTTTTGGTTAGCTTGCAAAGTATCAGTCTCTTCACATTTTTAAATATCATCCTTTTTGTTACCAATATTCAAGGCCATGAAAAGTGTTTCATCATTTGAATCATCATGATCCTCATCTTCTGAAGAACAACTACTCTCTATGGAATACAAGCTTCTTTTGAACTTGTCTCTCTTATTACTACCCCTTGAATCTTTAAAAGGAAATTTAGAAGCAAAGTGACCAATCTTCCAACAATTGAAATATTTGAAAGGTAACTTACCTCTGTATTTGCATGTCCCTTTCTTTAGTGTTCTTACAAAGTTTGCTTCTATCTCATCAAGGTCATCATCTTGATCAGTTGCTTCATCTTTTGTCTTCTTTCTTTGAATTTTTCTTCCTTCTTTGGAGCACCTTTGTCAAATTCTCTCATTTCAAAGGCTATGAGAGAACCAAATAATTGATCTATTGTGTATTTATCCAAATCTTGAGGTTCCTCAATGGTAGACACCTTATAATTGTAGGATTTAGGAAGAAATCTCAAGACCTTCTTCAATCTCATCTTCTTTCACTTCTCCACCAAGACCTCTGATTCCATTAACTATTTCATCCACCCGGAGCATGTAACTGGCAATGTCTTCTTCTTCTAACATTCTTAGGGTCTCAAATTTGCATCTTGGCTTGCTTCACTTTACTATCTCCTTAATAAATACTTGCAAGTTTATTCTAGACATCCTGAGCAGATGTACAACTCATTACCTTCACAAGTTCTAAATTAGCTAGCCCACTCATGATAGCATTCTTTGCCTTGGAATTGTTATCATACAACTTAATCTCATCTGCACCTGTAGGATCACTTGCAGGAATAGTGTAACCCTTCTTGACTGATTTCCAAATGCCATACCCAAGAGAAGATAGATAGTTTTCCATCCTTAGCTTCCAAAAGGAATAATTTGTCCCATCACACATAGGTAACTTGAGAGATCCATTGTTATCCATCTTGGACCTTCCTCAAACTTCTTCTAAGTAACCTAGCTCTGATACCAATTGATGAACACACTAGGATATTGAGAGGGGGGTGAATCTGTAGCTAAACAAACTTCAAATCCTCTGGAGAAGATTAAAACTAAAGAATTACAACATTAACATAAACATAAAGATTAACACAATGCACATCAACGCATAACACTAGATATACGTGGAAAACCCAAGAAGGGAAAAACCATGGTGAGGATTAACTCACAATATATGAAGCAAAATAACAAATTTGTTTTAGGGCTACAACCCAAGGAAGCAACTACTCCTTGTTGACTTTGTTTTAGGACTACAACCCAAAGAAGTTACTACTCCCTGAAGACTTTAATTTAGGGTCACTCCCAAGGAAGATACAACCCTCTTCTAACTTTGTTTTAGGGCTACAACCCAAGGAAGAAACTACTCCTTGATTTGAGAAAAAACTCAGAAAAGATTATAGTATGACAGTCCTGCTACTGCCTGAAAACTAACATTGAAGTTCACACCTTTGATGATTGCAATTCTACTTCTAATGATTGGATCAATTAGGCACACTCTTCACTTCCCTCATGTCACAAAAATGTCTTCAAGATGAATCAGGATAGCCTCTAACACTTTTGCTTTTTCTCCTTCAGTCGGACATCATAATGCATATGATTTTCATATTCTATTCTTCATACACTCACATCTTCATTTTCACAATCATACCACACCTAGACCAAATAGGTTTATAATATATACATGACATTATATTGATTTCATTACAAGTCAGCCAGTACAACAAGAATATTACATTTTACAAGTTGGCCAGAGATCACATAACATAAAATATGCATAGGGTAAGCTCTATCATGAACAACACGCTACACTAGAAGGAACCACACACCTTACAAATCTCAATTCATGCTTAGTCCAGTCCTAAACATCATTCAAAACATCATTCTTCAAGGGATAACAATCACACATTACACAATTTTGAATTAGGTCTCCCTTAAGCAAGAAAACATGAACCAAGTAGTACATTAGTCTTCACAATCTTGGCGATACTCATGAATGATTAAGCATTGCTTGTTCTTCTTCTAGATGGGTCAGAAGAACATATACATCATCTTCAAACACTTCTTAAACTCTGCACAGCAACAACATGGAGGTGCATACCTTCAACAATCTCCAGTCAGCTAGACAGAGGCATAGCCTGGAAAAATCAACATTCCAAACCACAACCAATACTAGAGAGAGCAGAAAAACACCTTGTTGAGCAACTAGATATAGCATAAGATCATTAGGACCATCTTTCATCAATCAATGTATCATTTCAAGCCACAACAAGATGGTGCACATCATTAGCATATGCCTTGAGAACAGCTAGGCATCTAAAACAATCTTTACCATAACTATCAACTGAAAACAAGGCTTGGGGACCTCAAAAATATCTAAAACTCATATGGATGCACTCACACCCTTTTGTGAACATGTCCTCAAACCACACAGCCACATCTAGCATTGCAGAGAAATGCGGAGCATTCCAAACAGTCTTGTTCATCACTTAATCCTGCCAAAGCACAGACCAAAACTCTATCTCTCATAACTTTCACTGTGGAAGGACAAATGATCTAAAACTTTGGATTTAGCACCTTCACATCATACTTGACTTAATTTCTAAACCACATGACCATATCTTCAAATACAGAGGAATGTAGAGCAGTTTACTAGACAATCTTTCAGGCATTTCACTATGGCAGAAACCTTCAATAACTTCTGGAAGCCAAAATCTTCATTTAATAGAACATGTACCACCTTGGAAATAATAGGAAGGATCATGAAACATGCCATAGGTCCTCAGCAACATCTTCTCATCCTCATCATGGTATAATGTATCATCATTCACCTTAGTGCTTCTAATTCTCATCTTAATATTTCATCATGAAAACATCTTTTGTTGACCAACAGTTTGACTTGACACTGAACAAGACATGACATCCAACCATGAACTATATCTTCTCTATTGGATAGGACATGACATCCAACCATGAACTTCTAATTCCTATCTTAATATATCTTCTTTGTTTTCATTGGATAAGACATGACAACTAACCATGAACATTAGGAACATCATTGCATCTCACTACATTGCTAACCTCAAGCATGCTCAATACACCATGTTTTGAAATCAATCCTCATCCAATCAAGAAAAATTAAATTGAAAACATCAAGCTACTCAAGTTCATTGACCTTAATCAACACCCATCATCAAGTTACGTAAGGTCTTAGGCCTCATCTACATCCAAGCATAAAAAATCAATTTAGAATTCATACCATAAATCTCCAAAATAAAATCCTTCACTATGTGGTACACTTATACACTATGTGGCATAGGGGCACCACTTTGTGGCATAGGTGTACCTCTATGTGACATAGGTACACCCTGAGTGATGCAAGTGCACCACTTTGTGGTGCAAGTTCCCTCAAGGCTTTGCATACACTCTATTTTGGTCATCCAAAAATAAAATGATCTAAAATCATCCAAATCCAACATCAACAATCAATCTAAGCAATCAAAAATCAATCCAATAATCCCAATTCAAATCATCTAAATTCTAAATCATCCAAAATCTTCCAACTCCAAAATGAGAATCATGGCAATAACAAATCCATTTTGTTTTGATGAGTTCCCTCATCACAACCACTATAAAAACCCCTTTGAGTATGATGATTATGATAGTCTTGTAGATCAAGACAAGTATACCAATGACCCCTTTGATGACATAATTTTGAACAATCTTTTCATAGGGTTTAATTTCCAAACCATCAACAATCAAAAGCCTTTAAACCAAGAACTAGCTAGATCCCTCAAAACCTAATTGAATATATATTGGTCATTCTTATGGGACCTTTGACAAAGGAAACACCTCTTTAGCCCAAGGCCCTCATAACCAATCCATATCTAAACTCTCCACCTGCGAGTGACTCATAACCTCTACCTACTATACAAATCCTACACCCTCAAAGCATTTTAAATCTAATTCATCCCATCAATCCCCCCCACTAGTCATGTCACAAATACCATATACAATCTAATCCCATCTCATACAACTTATCCCTAATGTATTTCCTCCAAGGACTACTAAAAAAAAGCTTAGCTAAAAACATAAGAGCAAATTTGTGGAGTCATGTAACATTGCTAATCCAATGTCATCTCTCTTTAACAAATACAAGTGTATTGTTGACAATGTAGTCATCAACTCAACACCTATCATGAGCATCTAAGATCATCCTAAAGCCATCATCCCTACAAGCTTACCTATTTGGGAGAACAAACATTGACCTTTCCAAAGGTCCATCAAATCCATCAAAACTAAAATCCATAAGATTCAAAGATCCCTCAACCATCCATGTGCAAAACTAGAGGAGACTATCTACACATTAATCACTAATGGTGATGTTGAAGAAAAATGACACTCCTCCATCATGTCAACAAAGAAAATTAGGATATGTCAAGAGCTTGTTCCAAGGCATGTACCCAAACTCATCCCAACCAAATTAAGATCCAAGCACCCAACCCAGTCCCTATGATGATCCAATCGATGCCATCCCCCAACCATAATCCTATAACCTTGGTTTAACCACCTTTTTCTGAGTTGGTTTTCTTGTAGAAGAGCACATTATAACTACCATTGATTCCTACCTATCTATAGATGGATTCGTGTCTTGTTTCCAAAGTGACAAGTATCTAATTGAAAATGGAATGTTTCAAATATAATTAACTATCAAGGTAAAGGATTGGGCCTTCTAAGAAAGGAATCTTGGAGCCCATACATGTTAATGTAAATCAAGGATATCAGGGCATTAGCTACAAATCTCAAGATGCACAATCTAAAGATGTTGGTAACACCTCCACACATCCCAAGAAAAAATCTTTTAACATGAAAATAGGTTCCTCCCATCACTCCTATAAAGATTCTGTTACCAACCCTTTCATCAACACCACCATCCCTATCACCAAACTTGATCATCTATCACCTAAAATCACCAATCAAGACCAACAAAGTCATTTATCATTTAACTTATTCCAAAATGATGAAGCTATCACAACATTCATGGGATTCCAAGATAATATCTCCCCATGTGGACCATAACATATAATTTGGAAGCAATTTGGATGCACTAGCATATAAAGCAAATAGCGCACAAGAATCCAAGGATCACCATGTTTCAAAGCATCAACATGTAATATAAAATTAAAATCAAGTCAAACATCAAAATGGATAAAAAACGCAACATGGGCTCACAAAAAGGAAACACAAAATAAATGTGGGTCCCCAAGAAAAGAGAAGCTATGGATATAAGTGGAGAATTCAAATCCACATCTCCAAAATCTTATTCCAACTTCCAATTTGAGAATATGCATACCCCATCCAAAATATAATGTAGGAATCCTAAATCCAAATTTAAATATCCAATCCTAAGTCTACAAGTCTAAAATCCATTTGGGTCCCTAAATCCCAAAATCAACAATCCAAAAATCCCTCATCCTAATCCCAAAATTCAAAATCAAGCATTCCCACCAATCCCAAATCCCAAATCCAAATCCAAAACTTTAATATCCATAATCCAATCTAAAGAAAATCCAATTGAAAAATGCAATATGGTGTGTATAATTGTTGCTCCTGATTCCCCTCAGCCTCGTGGAAATTTACTCATGCCTCCACAATCACATCCTTCCATCCACCCCTTTTACATAACTAAATCCACTAACCAACATATCTCCAACACCGCATCCCTTTAATCCAATATTTTACATAATCACCATCCATCCTTTATCCAACCTGCATTCAATTCCATTTTCCTTGGTAAAATCTTCTAATGTAGGGGCTATGATGGTACCATGTTACATTTGGAAGAAGCCAGCTTAGAATTCAACAAGGTTTCTAACATCTATAGAACACAACACCAACAACATGGTCTATGTGAAGTATTTTTTTATGGGATATTATTATCTCACCATGGAAATATACATTGGAGTCCAAAAATCCTAAATCCACATACCCCATTCGAACCCTAAAAATCCTAAATCCAAATCCATCCCATCCCAACATCCAAAATTTGAAAGAAAAAATTAGAGAATTTAAAAAAGATCGAGAGAAAAATTTCCAATGGTGAAACCAATTCTCATGGCACCTTGAACAAGTACTATGATGAAAACTTATTCTCAAGTTTCATGCATAAGTCAGCTATCTATGAGCACTCTACACTTGGATGAAAGCTTAATCCATCCTACCATACTCATCCATTGTATCCACATATCTATCCCATCTTACCCAATCCATCCTCCCTTCCTACTTTTGACCTTGATAAGGATAGGGGCACAATGTTGAAACATGCTTTGGACATCTCTTGATATACCCAATCTTTTGTAACAAATACTACCATATATCATCATGAGTATTACAACACAACATCATAAGTGACATATCTAGAGAAAGGCATGTTTTTCTTATGTGACGTAGTCCTTGGATATCACATCCTAAACCTCTCCATCAATCCATCCTAAACCCTACATCCATCCTATCTATAATCCTTCAATCATTCCATCTAATACTCCCTTCATCCTTGTCTCTAAATTTGATTTTCCCTTGTCATTGGTTACAAGAAAAAGGTTATCCAAATGCAATCTAATGAAACAATACAATTTACTTAAGGTAGTCCATTCAAACTCCTAGCAATCCAAACATCATAGCAAAGTAGAAAAATCCACACAAATCTAGCACAACAATCAAGTGCATCATCCAAAAGTATCTATCAATTTTGTTCCTAGCCTCACTACAATCCTTGACCATCTCCAACAAAACCATCATCATTAGGATATATCATTCCCAATCCTTGCATTATTCTCAGGATATATCATTCCCACATTGACAACGCTATCATCATCAATCAATCATTAGTTTTTAGCTTGACCTAGGAAAAATCTTGTTTGTCTTTTTATTGTTTATGCATGCTTTCTTGCTTGCTCGTGTGTTTTATCATTTTATTTTGCATCTATAATATTCCTTACAACATATCTCCACAATGAAATCATGGTCTTCCATATCATGGTGTCATACAATGTATGCTTTCTTGTGACCTTTCCTTTTAGGTCAATCCTCCACACATATGCCACACCACCATCATGTTTCCTTATACCATAGTGCATCATGTCATATGCTTCAACAAACACTAGGTTTCTCAACCTACTAGCATGATCTGGCATCCACCCCATCTATTCACATATCCCTCCCCTCCATTCCTCAACTAACCTTTCCATCCTTTCCATTCATCCTTTAAACTCCTTCTATCTATTATCCCTAATCCCTTCATCCCTCATTAACATCCCTTTCTATCCATATCTTTCTTCTCCATTCATCCCTGAGCATCTTTACTAGAATCTTTTTCATCTATTTTGAGAGCACAGTTGTGTTCTTAAAACCCACCTATCCTCTTAAGGGGGTATCCCTAAGCCAAATCATTTTCATATAAAATTAAAATATCAATACTTAGGGAACAATATGACTAATGTTATCCCACCAAGTGCCTATATATAATTTCTTTGAAATATTATTACTTCTCATATTCACAACACCATCTCAAAGAGAGGCAAATGTAGACATTTAAATCTTATTATGTACTAACATTACACATCTCCCCTTCTAACATTAATTCAATTATCCTCCTAGTATTAATTTAATAAGTCACATCATTTAATTAATAAATCTAACCTTTCTTTTGACATTAATTAAATAAATTATGACTATTTAATTAATTAACTAATTCATCACTTCTTCTAATGTTCCAAATTTAATTGAATAAATCAACATTTATTTAATTAAATCAATCATCCCCTCATCATTCCCTAAAAAATTAAATAAATGCTTAATATTTATTTAATTTATCCCAAAAATCCTCCTCATTATTAGTTGATTAAATAACCTAGTTTAATCAACTAACCAATCATTTCGCATTCCTCCACCAAATCAACAAAGTCAACCTTACACAAGGATCAAAACTTGCACAAGGCTCCAAAAATGGCCTTTTCAAGCATTATCTCCATTCAACCAAGAATATCTTGACCATCCATCTCTCCTCAACCCTTTCCATAATCATATGCATCAATCACAAGATGTAACTTGTTAGCTTCTCATTCTCCCTTGTGAATGGATCAACCCGACCCATAAATTTCATAAGATCTAATCCTATCCATCCATCATCCTCATCAAACATTTATAAGTCAACCATTCCTCAAGCCATTTCCAAGAATAGGAATTGGATGCAAAGAAAAGTCATCCTATTAGAATGAGAAACCACATCTCAACACAACAATAATCAACTTGAGCACATCCTATAAGGAAACAATATTTGTGTTGGTGAGGTTTATTATTTCTCTTCCACATTTTTTATTCATATATTATCTCAATCAAAGTTGTAGATTAGTGTAGAATAAGATAGGTGCTTATATGCATTTATCCCTTGTTTTATTCCAGATTTTGATATACACACTTATATTTTGAGTGAAACCAAAAAAAATTATTAGAATAATTCCTAAAAATCTATCCTTATTTGAACGTAAACTGTACACACATCAAAAACTTGTAATGGAAATGAGACCTTGTAACGTAGTAGGATGTTTCTACTCTATCCAAGTAAGTAGAGGTCAAGAAGAAACTATCTAGGAAAATTGGGCCCTGGAAAGGGCTACATACCGACTTATAGACACCCAACTCATAAGAATGGTTTTGTCTATCTTACCAAGATCCATAAAATGATTAATTAGTAAAAATATAATTCTTGTGATTGGCTATTTAATATTCTCAATCTAGGTCATTGCTTATCTAGGCTATGGGATTTCCATTGCTCTAAGATGTTGGTCATATTTATTTCTTCTTAATTAGATCGTATCTAACAAACCACTTATAAAATGTTAGGATATTTCCTCTCAATTACAATTGTAGGTTAATTATTTTGAGTTAAGTTTGATCTAGTAAGATAGTAGTAATATGTATTCAGATATAATTATGGGAAGTATTCAATTCTTGGAAAAATGCTAGAATTGATTTGTTTTTGGATATTAGTTATGATTGAATTCAAAATTTATAGAAAATCCAATGTAATAAAGTTAAAATTTGCAATCTTAACATTTGAATGGTTCATTATAATCACAGTGTAGCATTGAAATAAGTCTCTCTTCTCTCTTGGGTAATTTAGCTAGTGGTTGAATCAAAATAATATAATAATTGAAGACTAAAAACTAAATATTCTTAAGATAAATGGATTATAACCCCATATTTGTAATGGATACCTATTGGGTTGAATTATGATTCTAAATGAAACTGTAGTAGGATATGAGCAATGGTTTATTCCTTCTTGAAAAATGGACATAATAACATTCATTCTTACGGTAAAGTGAGACTCTTGTAATGAGATTATATGGTTATGGAGTCTTGAATAATTATTATTGAACCAAGCTAATTAAAATTGTAAGAGTTTGAAATTGACAAAAGACTAAGATCAAACCTATAATCCAATTTTAGGAATAGATAATATTGGATTTTAACACAAAAGTTAATATTATTTCTCTTTTAGTTAATGATACAAAACTTAATGATTTAGACTATTATTTTAAACTATTGTGTGAAATGGGATGATTGACCATATGCTAGAATAAAATTGTAAACTGTTGGGATAACCAAGTAAGGTTGGAAGTCCAAGTTTATGAACTACGAAGTCTTTGATCTTGATACGTAGGCAATGCCATTTCATATGTACCCCCAAGGACTAGGTTTGGCCCTTAGAATTTGAATTTCACTCTCATGCCACAAGAAGTTAATAATTATTGTCATAACTTGTCATATCAAATTCATTTTTCTAGATTTGCAGATTCACGTTATTACATAAATTCTCCATGTATATTGATTTCTCTATTTTATTTAAATGTTAATACATTTTACTTTGGACTAGTTAATTCATTTATGGAAGGATGATTGATATACCAAATGAAACTAATTGATTATTACTTGAAATTCTATACGATTAAAAGTAAAATAACTCTCCTTAGAATAAATTGACCCTGTTGGCACCTGAATTTTCTAGCTCAAATTTTCCCAAAATTCATTTAAAATATTGTGTCTTTCCTTTGTGGAATTTGGTTTTGTATGCCTTGAAAATTATGATGGTCTTGTTTGAAATATGGGAGAAAATCCTTAAAATTCCTTGAAATTTTCTAATTTTGTTGCCTTTAGCAAAAGTTTCATACTCTGTAGGATTTGCGGGATTTTTGCCCCATCAGGATCTAGTGGGAATTTGGACCCCATCTAGAATTGTGGGGTTTCCCTTAGGATTGGGATATATCCAAAATCCCCTTGGATCCCTGCATCCTCTTTTTCCCTACATTCCCTACAAATGTCCTTAAGCTTTTCCCTTAAGGTTTTCTGCACGTTTTCTAATGGCATTTGGATATATGGCATTACCCCCTAGTTTCCCGCATCCTAATCTATATTATTTCCCCGCTAATTCCCTTAACCCTTATTTCTCCACTTTTCCTTCATTACCCCATTCTATGGGAAATTATTCCTCATGTGGATTCATCCACTTCCTCTGTTATTCCCTACATGTGGATGTCCTTCTTTTTCCCACATATTGCTTTAGTACCCCATGATGTGGAAAGTCCCCATCCATTAGCATATATGTCAATCTCCTTTCTACCCCCACATCCAAATGCCCTTAATTTCCCCACATCTAGATGCCTTCCAATATCCCTCATTTGAACCCCTCCAAAGTCCCGCATGTCGATGCTTCTCAATTCCCTGCAAATCATGTTACTGTTGTAACTATGTGCTAACCAGTTTTCTCATTGATGTCAACATATTTATGTTGTCATTAGTGTCAACTATGCTCTTGTTTTGATGCTTGTTTGTGATAAGTTAGTTTATTTTTATTGTCTTATATAAGTGTTGAAGATGATGAGAAGATGTTCAGGTAATATTAAGTTTCCAAGTGCTTTTGAGAAAATTTGCTCTCCAAGTGGAAACAATGTGTTGCAGAGTATTCTAGCTTATAGGATAACTGCCTAAATTTTGCTCTACATTTTCTCTATGTTGATGACTAGAGTATGAGATCTAGATATAATTTAAAGAAGTGTTTGAAGATGCTAAATCTTGAATTTTGTGGTCCGAATTGCTGTGCAGAAAAAGTTCTATTAACCAGTTTGAAGATTGTGCCTAGCAGTGTTTGTAGTATGACATAAAGTATATTGCTCCATATTTCTCCACAATTTGGTTGTTGTTATTGTAGTTCTAGATATGTGTTTATAAGGTCCTCAACCATCTTCATTCCAAAGCATTTTTGATCTAGTGCTCCAGAAGGGAAGTTTCTAATTAGTAAAGTTAGACAGAGATTGTGGTGAGCAGACTGTGATTTGTTTTTGAAAAGATGATTGTAATCTTCAAGTGAGATCTATTGTGGTTGGATCTGTTGGACTCTAGATGATTCAATGATGTTTCTAGAATGTTTTGAAGGCATGTAATTGATCCACAAGCTATAATGAAGTTCTTGGAAGTGAGTGACTAAGTGTTCTTGATGTTGTGCACTTGTTCTGGCTGGCCTGGTTAATCACAATTGTAGCGGAGATGATTCATGGATTGTAGAAGCATGTCCAAGCATGTGAAGATGTATTTGGGTCTAAGCTAAGTTGTGATGTGTTCATCCTTCATTCTTTTCCTCCACAAGTTTGTTTAGGTCCAATCTGGTGCAGGAGCACCAAGAAGACTAAGGTCTTGAGTTCTATTGCTTTGATGTCCATCTTGTTTTGTTCAATAAGGTCTTGAAGACCATCTTCAGGTTGTAATAAGGACTATGTCCATTTCTTGTTGATGTCATAAGGTGTAATAGGCAATTTTGCAATAAGCCATGTTTGTAAGCCTTCCAAGGCATATAAAAGACAGTCATATGTTTCCTCATGTTGTAAGCCTTTTTGGCATATGTAAAAAGGTGATAGAAGTGTCAAAGATTTAATGACATTGTCAAAGGTGTTGACAAGTCATAAACCATCAATGCATTATGTTGGAAACTTGTAATTAGTTTCAATGTTAAAATAGGACAGTTGTTGTCCTAAACACAGAGTAGTTGTAGAAGGGAAATTCGATGGTTATGCAAGTTCCATCGACCAAAACTGCCACTAACTACTCCAAGGTAATGGTAGAAGGCTTCTTTAAGCCTGCCAATGATGAATGTAACCAGAGAAGACATTTTTGATTGAAAGAAACAACAACAATAACAAGTTTTCTACCTTTTTCTGTGCTAGTTGTTGCATCAGGCTGTACTCTGCCACTGTACGGAATCATCATAGGCTAGGAGTTTGGGAAATGAAAGAGGTATGAACTAAGTATCATTTTCATTTGGTTGGAAGTCTTGACTCTATTTTAGGTGTGAGAAATTTGCAATTTTCTGAAAGCTATCAACCATAACCTAGAATAGGGTTTTGATACAAATTATGCATTTTCTTCCATTCCACTGACTTGAGTTACTTTTGATTAGTGGAATGGGATGTAATAGGTCTGTATTAGTAGGATATGATGACTTTTTAGCAGGAAACTTGCAGAGGAGAAGATTTCATTGAAAGACCTAACAAAACCATGTGTTAGGTGATGTTTAAAGGCATAATGAAGGAACCATAGATGTATTTTTGGGAACAGCAGAGAGTAGAAGTACAAAACCCACAAAATCCTTTGTTTTGGTATGTATTCTAAATGTTCAAACCTTTGGTTGAGTTTTGGGCTTGCATTCCATGGTAGTCTCTTTGTAATTTTGGCCTAATTGGGTCTCTAGGTCATTGAGAGGGGCTATTGGTTGAGGTATTCCGTCCAAAACAAGCCATACCCAATTTGGGATATATGATAGGGGGCCTTAATGGGTATCTTCTAATTATCTAATATCTGCATTTGAAGACCTGTAGAAAAATTTATTAGGACTGTTGTCATTTTGGAGGGCTACAAGCCATTTCTTAGGTTTGTGAAGGAAGTGCTACCTAGAAGTTTGGTCTGTCTTAGCCATTTGTTGAAATGGGTCCCATAACATCTGAAAACACCTTTTCAATGAAGAAATTAGAGTCCCTTATTGTTGTTCCCACTTTTGTGTAAAGACCTTTGATTTTGGGCTTTTGGGTGAAACAGAACCTTGTCTAGTTTTCTATCCGTCTCCTATCAAAGTGCCTCTACATCACAATCCTATTTTAAAATTTTGTATGTATGATGACCTTGGAGAAAGTTCCAATGGTTGAAGATTTTAATACTGACCTTGATGTACATTCCAAGGTTGATGATAGCTATAAATACATATAATGATGTCATGAAAGAGAGAATGTGTGAAGATGCGAAGATAAAGTGTGTGATTGAAAAGACAGAATAGGAGAGATATATTGTGCTTCAATGGAACTAAACTAAAGCATGCCATAGATGCTACTATATCAGTTCAAACCTTGGTAGTGAGCCACCCACCGGTAGTGAACCACCCTATTGGCAGTGAGCCACTCTATTGGCAGTGAGCCACCCTATTAGTAGTGAGCCCCTCTTGCAGTGAGCATTCCTTTTGGGTAGTGAGCCTCTTTGATATTTGGTATTGTTACTACACTATATTGTGAGCTAACACTCACCGTGGTTTTTCCCTTTTCTAAGGGTTTTCCATGTAAAAATCTAGTGTTCATGTGTGTATAGTGTAGATATGTTTAGGTATTATTTCTTCCTTTAAGGTTTAATCTTCATAACAGACTAATTGATTAATGCAAGTGAATGTGATTGTGAATTTGGTTAAGTAAAATTAAAGTTTTTTATACAATTGATTCACCCCCCACCCTCTTAGTTGTCTTGTGTGTTCAACAGTTACCTCTTTTTTCCTTATATCTTGATGACCTTCCATCCTTTACATCCTAAAGCCCCCCAAACTTCCACAATCCTTGACCCCCTTAGGATTCCACTTTTTCTCCAGGCATAAAAAGGTAAAAAAAACATTTCTAGCTACCTCCAGATGAATAGGAAACCTATGTGGATGGCCATCAATGCTATTGGATGGTTAAAAATGATGCATTTAATGTTGTTGGTGGGGCGGTTAGGGTTTTCCTGCTCATTCCATCATTAAGTTTGAGATTCAGAGGATATAAATAGAATTTTGTAACTCTTTCCAAGGGTTGGTCTCTTTGACATTTTTAGGCAACTAGTGCAAGGTGACTAGGGTTTCAAACACTATGAAAGTTTTAGATCTTTAGGGGCAGCATTTGCAAACTGTATGGATGAATTGATGAATATTTTGTAAGAAGAATCATATGTCTCCATTATGCAGGTATCCATTTAGGGAATTTCATATTTTTGTAGGATTTCTCTTGCCATGATTGGTGGTATGATTGTAATCTTCATTTGAAGTATTTGACAAATCTGTAACATATTACATGTTGTAATGGTCATTTTTTTATTGTAAATGAATGAATATTGTGACGGAAGGGACTAGTAAGTATGTTTTTTTCTCTATTCAAGTTGGGTGTTCCAGTTAGGTGACTACATACTATTCTTTATTGTTCTCCCCTTTAATAATCTGAAAACTCTATAACCCAACAAAGGCACCAGTCTAGGAGGTGTTCTTGATCAACCAAGTTCTTTATGAATCAAATAAAATCAATCTAGTGTGAGATTGAAGTAGTCAAATTTGTGAATATACATTGTAAATTGTTCAGGTGATGTTTAAAACAAATCACAAGTGCATACTAGCAACTTGCAGTTGTACAAGGTTGATATGATTAGATTAAATAGAGGTCATTTTATGCAACAAGTGTGTTTTAATTCAATGACATCATTTGGGATTAGAATATCAAACTAGGTATTGTTGCAAAATTATAAATTTTAAGGCATTCACCATGTAGTTCTCAATCCTTGTTAAAGGATACCTCTAGGATTAGCCTCCTAATCCTAGTAGAGATTGAAGAGTATAAGAGATTACCCACTCTTGTATTTGGCCTTCAACCATCCTAAATCTGTGGATGAGTCTATGTTCTATTTTCTTGATGGCATCCCATGGCCTAGAAAATATGAACAGACTCTAGGATTTGGGACCTACAGTTTTTGGTCCCAACATTTTGGTGTCGTTGTTGGGGAGTGAATTGATTCTAGTTAATTGTTGTAAGTCTATAATGTTGTCAAGTTCATTGAAATATCTTCCAAAAGGGAAGTGGCAACTTTGTTTTAGGAACAACCTAGAAAATTAGTTTGAAATTTGAAAGAAAGAAATTTTCTATGGACATAAGAAGAAACCAGGAACAACCTCGGCATCATGGTTCTTCAAGTAACATAGGTGACCAAAGAAGTATATGGAGAGAAAGAGACCTTGCAATGCTACCACAGTTGTGAAAGGAAGCTAAGTGTGTGGAAATCGCTTCCCGTACTAATCTAATGAGGGGAGGAGACTGCAAATTCAATTTTATCCTTACTATTACAACAATGTTAAACCACTAACAGAGATATTGCAGCAAACACATACACAAGAAAGTGAGACAGAAGAAGAGAGAGACAAGATATACATGGGGAAAACCCTTATCGGGTGAAAAACCCCACACTCCAAAACCTGCACAATGTATTATCAAAACTGAAATGGTTTACAATACACTTGCAATGCAAACTCTCAGGAGTCTTCGACACTCATATCTAGAGACAAACCAGCAACATAACAGTACTGTAAAACTATAGTACATCTCCTCTCAAAAGCACATGTTTATATAACAAATACAAGGCAAAAATATCTTCACATTGAGATGGGCATCCAACATGGCCATATGGCCTAAAACCCATGCCTATGGACACTTGTCCAACATTGTAGGATTCTCCTGACACTTGTCAAGTCACCCCATCCCAAGGAGGTCACTTATTTCCAAAATGGGCTATGACAGATGCTCTTATGACTCTTACAACCATCATTGAATCTGTCATAGCTGTCATAACTTATAGCTGTAAGAGAATCTGCCATACATAGGCTATAAATAGCATATTCTCTTACAACATGTCATAGTCCACCTTGGGGCACCCAAAGATGCCTTTTTCAAAGATGCTCTTCAAGACATGTCTTCACCTGTCATAGGATCTTCTATTTTCGACTCTTATATGTCATAACTTCGTCATAGGAATCTATTGTGACAGTTACGATCAATATTCCCTTACACAACATCCAAGATGCCGACACATGGCAAAATATTCCTACCACTAAGTGGGATGCCTATCTCCTCATGTGAGGACAAAAATACATGTGGTCATATGCCATGTAGGATGACACATCACCATGCCAACTCCACAATATGACAACATAGGATTTGAATCCAATTAATACAATAGGCAATTAATAAATAAATACAATGTAAAAATACAAGGAATTACCAAGGTTGAGACACCTTAATTCCCAACAAGTTGAATGTTCGTGATCAAGTAGGTACTTCTGGACAAAATGATGCATTTTTGGATGAAATAGATCAATTCCAATCTACATTAGAGGACTCAGCTAATAATGGATTGAGAACTAATAGAATATTAGATAGGAGTGACTATGATGTTAGAAGGAATGAGAATGCTATTGGCAAGAGGAGTAGAGATGGGCATGCAAACATGAGAACATTTGGAATGCCAAATGAAAATGAAGAAACAAATTGGGTTGTCAAGAATCCTACCTCACCTACTAGATCAATTAGAAATCAACAAGACAATGTTCCTAATAATGATGAACAACCTAGTTTTCATATTGATGATGAAAGGGAAAGAACTCTTGATGATGAACTGGATTTGCTTGATCATATCAGGTAGAGGCAAAGAGAGGTGCAGGATTGAATTGATGCAAAATAGGCTCAACTTGCCCAACAGACCCAAGTAAATCAAAATGTACAGCAACAAGGTATTCATCAATAGTATAATTAGCAACAAGGTAGGAATCAACAACAACAACAATACCAACAAATGGGACAGCAAGGTATGAATTATGCTCATGTTCACAATGTTCATAACAAACCACAACAAAATCAAATGAATCAATAGTTTGCGAATGTTCAAAACCTCATAGCTGCACAAAGAAGACAAGCACAAAGGTTTCCTCCACCCAAGAAGCCTTTAGGAGCAGAAAGGTACAAGCAACTTAACTTTGGCATTCCTAATTTTCCTAATCCTATTCCTAAAGAGATTAGAGGGAAAGTACCTAGATTTCATAGTAACAATGCAATCACAGGTGAAGAGCATCTTAGGCACTTTATAAATGTCACTAACGAACATAAAATAGAAGATGAAGATGGCATGATCTAATTGTTTGTACATTCATTAGAAGAAAGTGCTAAGGAGTGGTATAAGAGACTCCTAGATAATAGTATTAATTCATGGGATAAATTCATGAGAGTATTCTAGTTGCAGTATGGGGATAAGATTGACCCCAAGTTTTCCATCCATGAACTCATAGCTATCAAGAAGTCAATCAATGAAATAATAGTTGATTTCAATAGTTGCTTCATCATGAAGATGAGAAAGGTACCTCCACACCTAAGGCCTAATGAGTCAATGTGTTTAGTGTTGTATTGTGGTGCATTTGACTCAAAAGTTGGTTATTGTTTGAGGTACAAGAGTCCACAATCATTAAGAGAAGCCTATGCCACAACCATGAACATTGAGGGCAACATGAGAGCTTCAAGAAAGCACATTAAGAGATCAGATGTAAAAATTTCCCATACAGATAGGGTAGCCTTTAATAAGCCTTTGACAATTGAAGACAAGTTAGTATAACTCATGGGAGTCATGAAGGACTTTAATTAAAAAGTGGCAAGAAATGAGAAATGGTTGCGACCTCAGGGTGCAATAACACACTTCAATGAGGGAGAAAGACTACACAATAGACCATATAATATTGATTTGTCTAAAGACCACAAGAAAATGAAAGATAGGAAGCCCAAAACATGTAAGTTTCAAACAACAGAATGAAAAAGAGACTCCCGACCCTTTGAGAAAATATCATGTAAATTTTCAAGAGAATCTTTTATTGTGCAATGCATGTTATCTTCCACATGATCCTTCAAATTATGTTGTTTCTTACTCAGTAAGTAGGGAAGATGAATTTCCTAATGAGATTGGTGCTACAAAGTACTATGAAGATGACATCAATCAATTTGATACAAAGATTTCTAAGAAAATGTGTGGGAATGGTGAGTATGACAACTATGAGGAAGATGATTACATTTTCCAATATGATCATAATTCAGGACCTAAGAAATATTAGATGCCTGTTCATGATTTTGAGCACTTAAGAGATCTCATGCAGAAGAAATACAAGAAGTCCAAGCCCTTTGATGGAGATGTGAAGGCCTTGACTGATGCAATCATTATGTAGGTTCAAGGTGGGTACTAGTTAAGGACTAGGCAAGTGCCTATGAAGAATTGTCATGTTGCCAAGTCAAGGAAAGATGGATTAGATGGTGAGAAGCAAAAGCAACTGACTAATGTTGAAAAGGACAACAACATTTCGAAGAAGAAAGTGCAAGAAAAGAATAACATTGCAGTCCAACAATCGACAACAACGAAGAAGAACTATGTGTAGAAAGAACCTTCCCAAGTGGTGAAATCAGTTGTTGCACTTGCTCCAAAGGTGTTGAATCCAAAGGATATTTCTGATGAGGAGGCCCCTAAAGTATCAAAGGATCAATGCAAAGGCCAAGATGTCAAAAGCAATGTAAAAGGTATGGATATTTCTACCAATCACCTGATACATTTTATTCTAGATGCATATGATGTCACTATAACATGTGATGCTCCTTTGCCTAATTAGGCCCCTATAGACATGGCCCAAGTATCAAGTCAAGTTATAATATCAGTGCCGATAGGGGAGCTTCATAGGATCCCTAAACATAGAGAAAGGGTTATGTCATTTATCACTTCTATTGATACACAAAAGCAACCTGTTGTTATGTCTAGTACTGATGATGAGAACAAAGGTCAAGATGAGATAGTTGAAGTGTATTTGGGTTCATCTGTGGTAAATAGTTGGATGGCTGTAGATCCTTTCTACACCACATTGATCATCAATGGATGGCTTCTACATAATTGTAAGCTTGATTCTAGAGCATCTAGCAATGTCATGCCACTTGAAATCATGAATGACAGGTTTGAAAGTATCCAAGTCTTTTAGAAAATGCTTTTCTATGGATTCTAGGGAATTAAATGTGATTGGTCTTGTCAAAGATGTAGAGGTTCATCTTTTTGCATATCTAGACAAGTCTTTTTTGATGGATATAATCATTATGGACTGCCCTACTAAGTAGGGTATGTTATTATCTAGAAATTGGGCAGCTTCAATGGGAGTCAGTATACAAATGTATCTCTTGTATGCTACCATTCAAGTGCAAGGGGTAGAGGTGAAGCTATACAGGGAAAAGAAGTTGGATGATCAAAATATAGAAGATTGGTATAAAACTCATGATAAGGTCAACTTCATTTATATTGACATTGATCAATTTATGGGGTTTTGTGATGAAGATGAACCTAAGGTATGTGTTGATCTACCTCATAGTGTTGCTCCTGTGCATGGTGAAAACACTTTGTGGACTTTGTATTTTGATGGTGCATGTTCTAGGGATGACTCAGGTGCAGGCATAGTTTTAACTTCACCGGATAAAGAGTAGTTTAGGCTTTCATTCAAGCTTGATTTCTAGTATACAAACAACATAGCTAAGTATGAAGCTTTGTTGTTAGTTTTAAATGTTGATCATAGGCATGGAGTCAAGTGTTTAAGAATTTATGGTGATTCATATTTAGTGGTACAATAGGTTAGAGGTATTTTTGCAGCCAAGGACACCAGGTTGAGGGATTATAGATATATAGTGTAGGACACTCTAGAATTGTTTGATGCTATTGGTATTGGATGAGTGGAAAGAACTGAGAATGAGAAGGTGGATTCCTTGGTTGTAACTGCTTCAAAATTTAATCCTCATTCATTTTCTTCTTGTTGTCCTTATGCAGTTGAAGTGCCTACAAGGCCAACAATCCTTGATAACATCTACAATTGGCAAGTTTTTAATGACAGTAACCAGATTTATAGGTTCCTTAACTACATGGATGAGTTTGACAATCAATTGATTGATTGGCGGCCAATGATAGAGGTTGAAGATGGCAAGGAAACCTTATTTGGAAATGAAGTAGTGCAATTGAAAATTAACATCATTCTGAAAGGATTGGTAGCACTTGAAAGGATGTTTGATAATGCCAACTACTAGAAAAGAAAGGGTAAGCCAATCGAAGAAGAAAATGTTGAAGGTGTGAACCTAGGAACTGAAGATGCTCAGAGGATGGTTAACATAGAGAAGAGGTTGAAACCCCATGAGAGACAGATGTTGGTTGTATTGTTGAGAAAATTTAAAAGGTGCTTTGCATAGTTATATGATGAGTTCAAGGCTTATAGGGAGGACTTGTTTCAGTATACCATTCCTCTGCAACCTAATGCAAAGCCCTTTAGACAAAAGTAGAGGCTAATCAATCCCAATTTATTTCCCAAAATGTAGTAAGAGTTGGCAAAGTTTAAAGGAGGAGGCATCATCAAACCAATTTGATATTCTAAATGGGTGTCCAATCTTGTCCCCGTGAGGAAGAAAAATAGGGAAATTTAGTTGTTTGTAGACTTCAAGAACTTGAACATCAAGTCTCTCAAAGATAATTATCCTCTTCCAAGTATGGACCATCTATTGTAAAGGGTTACATGTTTAAAACTCTTGTCCATCATGGATGGATTCTCAAGCTAAAACCAAGTGTTAATCAAAGAATCAGAACAGTACAAATAGTGTTCACCATTCCTTGGGGTACGTATGTTTATGTGAGAATGCCATTTGGTTTAAAGCATGTAGGGTCTACATTTCAGAGGGCCATGGATGTTGCATTTGTTGGCCTTATAAATGAGATCATGTTAGTTTATCAAGATGATCTCACTACATTCTCAAAGGATAGAAAAGATCACTCCAAGCATTTGGAATTGATTTTTGAGAGGTGCCTTGAATATGAGATTTCTTTGAATCCTAAGAAATGTTAATTCAGGGTAGAAGAAGGCAAGTTGTTGGGGCACATTACATCAAGGGATGGGGTCAAAATAGATCTTAAAAGAGTTAATTCCATTGACCTTATCCCTTAGCCTAAGTCTATCAAGGGTGTCAAGTCCTTCTTTGGACAAATTAACTTCGTGAGGCGTTTTGTCCCCAACTTTACTGAGAAGACCAAGGCCATTTCAAAGATGCTCAAGAAGGGGAAATCTATCACTTGGAGTAAAGAGTCAACTGAGGCATTCATGTACATAAAGGAATCTCTCAAGGATGCACCTGTTTTGGTGAGTCCAGATTATTCCATGTCATTCCAACTTTTTTCCTTTGCTTCCTTTTACACTATATTTGTTGTCTTGTTGCAAAAGAACAATGATGGGTATAAACAACCCATTGGTTTTTTTAGTAAGTCCTTACAAGCTGCAACATTGAAGTACTCCATGATGGAAAAGCATGCTTATGCTTTGGTTAAGATAGTCAAGAATTTCAAGCCATACCTTATGGGTGCAAAAAATTTTGTGTATGTGCCTCATTTTGTTGTCAAAGATGTTTTTATGCAACAAGAGGTCTCAGGAAGATGGTATAGATGGATCAACAGGATCCAGGAGTTCAACATTGAGGTTAAGTACACCAAATTGAATAAGGGTCAAGGTTTAGCAAAACTGATGGCCAATTCCAATCTAAAGGCAACTAAAGTGAATGAAACAGATGTAGATGCTACTCCTCCTCACTGTAGGTTAACTAATAATGCATGGTATAGAGATATTATGTTTTATCTTGAGAACATGAACTGCTCACCATACATGGATGAAAACTAGAAAAGGACATTAAAAATGCATTCCCAAAGGTATGTTTTGATCCAAGGTGACCTTATGTGGAGGAATCATGATGGTTTTCTGTTGAAATGTCTAGATCACGAATCAGCTGAGAAGGTTATAAATGATTTCCACCAGGGCATTTGTGGAGGGAATTTCAAAGCCAGAACTACTACATATAAGTTGATTAGGGTAGGGTTTTGGTGGCCTTGTTTATTTAAGGATGTTTGCAAACAAGTAAGGAAGTGTGATGCTTGTCAGAGATTCTCAAGAAAGCTCAAATTTGATGGTGCCCTCCCTCTCATGATAATTTCAATAGATGCTCCATTTCAGTAGTGGGGTATAGATTTTATAGGTAAAATCCAAGAGAGGTCCATCAATGGGTACAAGTGGATTCTCGTGCCAAGTGATTACTTCACTAAGTGGGTTGAGGCAATTCCCACTATAAATGTAACATTTAAGGTGGTGATAGATTTCTTATTGAACAACATAGTAACCAGGTTTGGTGTGCCAAGGGGAATTATTGTTGATAATGCCATGTTTTCCAGATACTAGGATGTATTGACTATGTGTTCACAGTATGGGATCATCCCGATACACTCTTCCCCCTATCATCCTCAAAGTAATGGACAAGCTGAGTCTAGTAACAAGAGTCTCATGAAAATCATTAGAAGGAATTTGGATGTGAATAAGAAAAGGTCAGATGACAAGTTAAAATATGCAGTCTTGGATGATAGAATCACTTACAAACATGCTACAGATAAGAACCCTTTTGAACTTGTTTATGGAGTAGATGCCAAGTTGTCAGTTGGTATAGAATTACATGTTTACCAGTTGTTGCATGATGTTGGTCAAGATCAAGAAGGTGTAGTCTCTCACAGACTTTTAGAGCTAGATGAATTAGATGAGACTAGGAGAGTTGCACATGAGAGAAATATGGTACAACAACAAAAGGTTGAACATCTATTCAATAAGAGGGAAGTCAAAAGGTATTTCCAGATAGTGACTTAGTTCTTCTATGGAATGTCAGGTCTAAGAATAAGGGTAGACATGGAAAGTTTGAAGCATTGTGGGTAAGCCCTATTAGATTGTAGATAGAGCCAGCCAGGATACATTTTACCTTAGAAATCTAGAAGGTGAATTCATGGAGCTGTTGATTCACGGTCAACATTTGAAGCATTACTTCTCGTAAGTAATGAGGTCATTTTGTGTAATATAGTCATTGTGTCTTTCATGTTTTGTCCCCCATGCAATCTTAACCACTTCTGGTCTTGACGGTGTTTGTGTGTTTCTTTCCCTATTTTATGCTCTATTATTTTTGTTGTACTTTTGGTCTGCCCCAAAGTTCTACAATTCCTGTTGTGCCATGTGTTTGCCAGACTTCCCCAACAAGAGCTAGTGTTGGCACCGGAATTTTTCACCCCAAATTTTTCCCAAATTTCATTTGAAAATCTCATGTCTTTCCTTTGTGGAATTTGATTTTGTATGCCTTGAAAGTTGTGATGGTCTTGTTTGAAATCTAGGAGAAAATCCTTAAAATTCCTTGAGATTTTCTAAGTTTTTTTCCTTTGGCAAAAGTTTCATCCCCTACCCATCGAGATCTAGTAAGAGTTTGGACACCATCTGGATTTGCGGGGTTTCCCTTAGGATCAGGATATATCCAAAATCTCCTTGGATCCTCACATCCTCTTTTTCCTCGCTTCCCTACGAATGTCCTTAAGATTTTCCCTTAAGGTTTTTTGTGTGTTTTCTAACATTAGGTATTTCCCACATCCTAATCTATCTCATTTCCCCACTAGTCCTCTTAACCCTCATTTCTCTACTTTTCCTTCATTATCTCATTCTACGGGAAATTCTTCCCCATGCAGATTTCTTCACTTCCTCCATTATTCCCTGTATCTGAATGCTCCTTGCTTTCTCGCATCCAGATGTCCTTTTTCCCATGTATTGCTTCAATTCCATGTTCTATAGAAAGTCCCTATATCAGCATATACGTCAATCTCTCTTCTACCCTCTCATCTTGATGCCCTTAATTTCCCTGCATCTGGATGCCTTCCAATATCCCGCATCTGGTCCCCCTCCAAAGTCTTGCATGTCGATGCTTCCCAATTCCTTGCAAATCCTGTTACCTTTTTTTTTCCCTGCCTCCTGATGACCTTCCATCCTCTGCATCCTGAAGCCCCCCAAACTTCTGCAAATCCCTGACCCCCTTGGGATTCTACTTTTTCTCCAGGCATGAAAAGGTAAAAAATAAAAATTTCTAGCTACCTCCAGATGAACAGGAAACCTTCGCGGATGGCCATTAATGCTATTAGATGGTCAAATTTGATGCATTTAATGCTTTTGGTGGGGATTTTAGGTTTTTACTGCCCATTCCATCATTAAGTCCTAGATTTAGAGGCTATAAAAATAAGTTTGTAACTCTTTCGAAGGGTTGGTCTCTTTGACATTTTTAGGTGATTGGTGTAGGGTGACTAGGGTTTCAAACACTTTGAAAGTTTCGAATCTTCAGGAGTACCATTTACAAACTGTATGGAAGAATTGATGAACATTTTGTAAGAAGAACATATTTCTCCATTGTTGCGGGTATCCATTTAGGGAATTTCAAATTTTTACAGGATTCCTCTTGCCACAATTGGTGGTATGATTACAATCTTCATTTGAAGGATTTGACATATCTGTAACATATTGCATGTTGTAATGGTCATTTTAAGATTGCAAATGAATGAATATTGTGTGAGAAGGGATTAATAAGTATGTTTGTTTCTGTTTTCAAGTTTCATGCATCTGGGTATTCTAGTTAGGCGACTACATATTATTTCTTTATTTTTCTCCACTTTGATAATCTGAAAACACTATAACCCAAAGAAGGCACCAGTCTATGATGTTTTCTTGATCAACCAAGTTCTTTATAAATCAAATAAAATCAATCTAGTGTGAGATCAAAGTAGTCAAATCTATGTGCCTCTTATGATTTGCAATACAACCAGGGAATATACATTGTTAACTATTCAGGAGATGTTTAAAACAAATCACAAGTGCATACTAGAAACTTGCAGATGTGTAAGGTTTCTATCATCAGCTTAAACAGAGGTCATTTTATGCAACAAATGTGTTTTAATTCAGTGACAACATTTAGGATTAGAATAGTTAACTGGGTATTGTTGCAAAATTATAAATTTGAAGGCATTTACCTTGTAGTTTTCAATCCTTGTTAAATGATACCTCTAGGATTACCCTCCTAAGCCTAATTAAGCTTGAAGAGAAGAAGAGATTACCCACTCTTGTAGTTGGTCTTCAACCATCCTGAATCTATGGATGAGTCTATGTTCTATTTTCTTGATGACATCCCCTGGCCTAAAAATTATGAACATACTCTAGGATTTGGGACCTATGGTTTTTGGTCCCAACAGAGCAAAAGAACCAATAAGATTTTATCATATAGTAAATAGATGGTAATTTTCCTTCCTTTGCACTCTTTAACTAGCATTAATTATTAAGTAAATTTTAAACAATAAATTTGGTACTCAAAAGAAACCAACAAGTGGATTTGCTTGGCTCCTCGAGGCTTTAGGCCAAATTATGAAGCAGGACTCAATCCTTTTCACTTTATATATACTCTCGAATGATGACAACCTCAATGCACTTTCTTTAGGGAATTGTAGTCTTCAGTGAGTGACTTGGGACTTGTCTGATCATGATGAGTCAAGTCTTTGGGCATAGCACTTGCCTGTCCTAAAAAAATAGATGTATGTCTGTATAGGGATGAATGCCTATACCCTGTAGGGTTAGATGTTTGTCCATGGATGAACTTGCCTAAGTATCTATTAAAACTAAGTTATACTAAACATAGTAAAAAAACAACAAAAAATTCTACTTAATTTCTTTTTTCATTTAGTTGGTTAAATTATGTAAATTATTTATTAATTAAGTTGAGTCTTTATAGAATTTAGGGTTTGAGAATTACATCTAATTATTATTGAAATTGAATCTATATGTTGAGAGTGAATTCATGAATTCTTTTATTTCTAGTTTGTACCTTCTTATGAATCCAATTTTATGAAACTTAAATTAGGAATTGTGTTTTCAGTAAAAGAAGACTAGTTTTGATGTTTTTATCAATTAGAGTCTTGATACTCAATGTATTGAATGTTAGAGATATAGTACAATATAGTTTTTGTAATCTCATTGGGAATTATGCTCTATACACTTGTATACATTTTTTTTGCTATTTCCCTTTTTTCTAGAAAATGTACTATAGTCTCTAGGTGGGTCAAAACCTAAGAGAAGGTTTAGTAGTAGTGTAGTGTTCTAAAACATCATATTCAAAAATCCTAAGTGAGTGCCAAATCCACACCCAAGGCTCAAGTCCATACTCAAGGGTCATTTATGTGCCCCTTGGAATCAATTCCATAGGTTATAAGGGTCAATTCTAGACCCTATAATTTTTGGTCTGAAGCTACCAAATTTGAAGTCTTGGAAGTTTGTTTTCTAAGTTTTTTTGTTGTGTCATAAATCAATGATTACTTCCCTTATTGGAAATGATTGGAAAAGTGTGTGGGATGTAATATTAGATGTTGATCTAAGTTTCCACAAAGAATTATTTTTGATATTGTTGTCTATTTATTGAGTTATTGACGAATTCATGGTTTTTAGGGTGTATGTTAGTAAGTAGGTACTTTAGACCCTATTACTAAAACATGTGTTTGTGATCACTAAGAGGTCATGTGAACCCTAAATACTTAGATAGAGATGGTTCATCAGCTATCTATATATTACATCACATGAGGTCATAGTGGGGAGATTTTATATAGGGAATAGGAATGTGTTGATTTATTCTATGTGTCCACCATTATGTCCTAGTAGATTCTTTGATTGGTAATTCCTATGAATTGAGTGCATGAAAGGTTTAATCCATGATGTCTATATTAAAGGATATAATTTATGAGAGCTTTATCTCATGGCTCTCATAAAGGTAGGGTTCTATCCAAGAGGATATGATTTCATGAAATATTTATTTCATTGTTTATATCTAAATGTAGGGTGTCTAATCCGAAGAGTAGGGTTCTATGTAAAAGGATGGGGATGTTATGTAGATTAATAGATAGTTTGCTATTATCCATGTTGAAATGTACAAGACAACTGAGAGGGGGGGTGAATCAGTTGTCACAAAACTTTAACCATTTATGACTATCAACAATTCAAATTCTTAATCACTATTATTAAGGTTAACCATGAAAGCATGAAACAAGAGGCTCAACACAATAACACATGAGACACCACAATTTTTAGGTGGAAAACCCTATAAGGGAAAAACTACAGTGGGTTTTAGCCCACAAAAATAATAAGTTATAGCAATACCAAAAATCAGAGGCTCACTGCCCAAAATGCTCATTGCAAATGTTAGGGCTCACTGCCAAGATTAGCTCACTACCAAGGGGTGGCTCATTACCAAATATTTGTGAACTAATTTGATAGCATCTACTTCATGTCTGAGTTCAGTTCCATTGAAGCACAATATAACACCTCTTCTCTGCTCTTCTTACACCTTCGCACTATCTTTCCATTTCGCTCTTCCACCTACTTTTTCTCAACCACATTACATGCTTTTATACAATTCATCAACCTTGGAATGTACATCAAGGTCGGAATTACATTCATCAACCATTGGAACAATCTCCAAGGTCGGCATTACAAACATACATAGAAAAAGGTCTAGACCTAAACAAAACTAGCTAAGGAAAAGATGTATGTGGATCATGTTATGCCTTAGTTGGGACTCAAATGCAATCTTCCATGCCACGACACACTCCCACAATCTTTGATGCATCTCCGCAAGTAGTGAAAACAACCAAGTCGGCCAAGACTAGTGTTAACACTAAGTCTTCTAAGAATGGTCTTCATCCATGATTCAAATTTCTCTTTGCAGACCAATCCAAAGGTAGGAACATGATCAGGAGACATCCACAAGCACATTGTAATCACCAAGAACATCCGTACAACCTCTAACCAATTTGTCAAAAGAATTCTTCAAACTGGAGCACTTAAACAACACTGTCAGCCACTGTCATAAAGAAAAGATTGCTTGTAGACCACCAAATCATAAACCATTGGAGTTGAAGGCACTTCTCATCATTACCAATTGATTCCAAAAATGTAGAGTGAAATACTTAATTATGGAGGAATGCAAAGCATAATACATTCTCCCTGTCACCACCAAATATATAGAAAAAGTAGTTTTCACTCTGGTGAACATAACTAACTCAAATCTTCACACTGGAGGCTCAAACTTGGAACATAGCGTCTTCAGACATATATCTAAATAAGTTTCAATCCATAGATAAAGATATTCATTCTACAAGAAATGTGGAGCAATCTGTTGGATTGTTCTTTTGTAGACAAATATACTCTGCAACACACTATTTCCACTGGAGGAGCAAATTTTCTCAATATCAGGATCTCCAACACTTATATAGGTGAATATAAAGCATCTAACTCATTACAAACAAGCATCAAAATAAGAGCACAGTTGACACCAATGACAACACTGATATGTTGACATCAATGACAACACCGGTTAGGCACAGACTTGCAACAATCTCCCCCTTTGTCATTGATGGCAACATATGATGTGAAAAACTATAAAAAACATCAAGACAAGATTCTCCCCTTTCTCTTTACACATTTGTACTCTTTCTTCTCTAAGTTTTTCACATGATTTCTCTCCCCCTTTGACATCAATGGAAAAGGGCACATACTTGCAAATTGTTGCATTGATCCAACTAAACTTTTCTCTGTTATCAACACTTTCTTTATCAAGAACATCTAGCTACTCCCCTTGAGAGGTAGCCCTCAAAACATCAATATAGATCAAAGAATGAGACTTTGAGCACCACTTGACTGATGCATTCCTATGCATCTTAGTTCAAAGTAGGAGGGGTAATGACCCCTAACTTTTCTCTGAGATACTCAAAAGTATCCTTAGGTAGAGGCTTAGTAGAAATATTTGCAATTTGATCCTTTGTGGACACATATTCCATCTTTACTTCATTCTCTCTCACCTTTTCTCTAAGAAAGTGATACCTTATAGATATATGCTTTGTTCTTGAGTGCATCACTGGATTCTTTGAAATGTTTATAGCACTTGTATTGTCACAGAAGATTGCAACTGGATCTTCATACACAACTCTTATGTCCTTCAAAGTCTACTTCATCCATAAAAATTTAGTACAACAACATGCTGCTACAATATACTCTACTTCTACAATTGACAAAGATATTGAATCTTTCTTCTTGCTCAGCCATGAAACCAATCTATTACCCAAGAAGAAAGTGCCTCCTCTTGTACTTTTTATGTCATCAACATCTCCGGCCCAATATGCATCTGTATAAGCACCGAGAGTGAAATCATTATCCTTTGGATACCATAAGCCATGATCTAGTGTGCCTTTTACTTACCTCAAGATTCTCTTAACTGCCATCACATGTGACTCTCTTGGATCTTCTTGAAATCTTGCAATAAGACAAATTGCATGCATTATACAGGTCTAGTTTGAGTTAGATAAAAAAATCCTCCAATTATGGATCTATACCTTTTCTGATTAGTCTTGGGTGATTCATTAGTTTTTCTCAACTTGTAGCCAGTTACTATGGGAGTACATACCGGTTTAGAGTCTTCCATCCCAAACTTCTTCAACAACTCTTTCACATACTTGGACTGAGATATGAAGATTCCTTTATCTGATTGATTAATTTGTAGACCCAAAAAGAAATTCATTTCACCAAACATAGACATCTCAAACTCATTTTTCATTTCACCTACAAAATTCATGCACATATCTTCATTGCCTCGAAAGAAAATGTCATCAATAAAGACTACAACAATCAAGATCTTATTATCATTGATTTTGAAATACAAATTGCTATCAACAGTGCCTTTACTAAACCCTAATTGCAACAAATACTTGTCTAGCCTTGCATACTAGGATCTGGGGGCTTACTTAAGTCCATACAAGGCTTTCTTTAATATGCACACCATATCACCTTGTTTTGATAATTGACATCCTTCTGGTTGCTCAATGTAGACCTCTTCTTCCAACTCACATTCAAGAATGCAGACAACATCCATCTAATACACTTTGAAGTCTTTGAATGCTACAAATGCCAAAAATATTCTAATTGTTTCAATTCTTGCCACAGGAGCATAGGTCTCCTCAAAATCTATTCCTTCAACCAAAGAGTATCCTTTGCATACCAATCTTGCTTTATTCCTTACTACTTGATTCTCATTCATCTTGTTTCTGAAAACCCATTTGGTGCCAATCACATTCTTATCAGTAGGTCTAGGAACCAATTCCCAAGTTTGGTTCTTTTCTATTTGCATAAGCTCCTCTTCCATATCTTTTACCCAGTTTTCATCATTGCAAGCTTCATTCACAGTTTTAGGTTCAACTTTTGAAAGCAAACAATAATTCACCTATTCTTCAGTAGCTCTTTTTCTTGTCAATACCCCTTTTCTTTTGTCTCCTAGAATCTAATCTTCAGAATGATTAATTCTTACATACCTGGGAGTCTTAGCAGCACTTTCCAGAGCCTTTTCTTCTTCATCTTAACTATCTTCTTGTTCAACTTTTTCTTCATTTGTTATAGCAACAGGTTCATCTGATTCATAGCCACTTAGATCTGATATTCTTTCCTTGTCTTCATCAACCTTCACATTTGCACTCTCAATGATCTTCTTCAATCTCTTATTGTAGCACTAGTAGGCCTTACTCTTGGTAGAGTATCCAAGGAAGATTCCTTCATCACACCTAGCATCAAACATGCCTAGATCTTCTTCTCTTCTGATATAACATTTGCTACCAAAAACTTTGAAATATCTCACTATAGGAGCTCTTCCATACTACAACTCATAAGGAGTTTTAGTACTATTACCTTTAACTTGAACTCTGTTTAGGATGTACATAGAAGTATGTATGGATTCTCTCCAGTACACTTCTGGTAGGTCATCTTCTTTCAACATAGTCCTAACAGCCTCTTAACTATCTTATTTTTCCTTTCAACAACTCCATTCTGCTGAGGAGTTCTAGGTGCAGACAATTGTCTTTTTAGCCCTTGTTCTTCATAAAATATTGAATTCATTTGATGCAAACTCATCTCCTTTATCATACCTCAATCATTTGATCCTCAACTCTAACTTATTCTCAACCATTGTCTTGAAGGCTTTGAACTTGTCTAGGGCTTTTGATTTATCTTATAGAAAAGTGACCCAAATAATCCTGGAGTAATCATCAATAAGCAACATAAAATACCTATCTCCTTGTAGACTTATTGTTCTTGTGGGACCACACAAATCTGTATGAACTAGCTCCAGCAATCCAACAAAGAATTTTTCTTTGCTTTAAAAACTTGTTCTTGTTTGTTTCCCAAATTGACATTCTTTGCGAATGGTGTTAGCAGGTTCACAAGCTTAGGTAGGTCTCTTACAGCCTGAATAGAACTTATCTTTACCAAGTTGTCAAAATTGATATGACACGTCCTTCTATGCCACAGCCAACTCTCATTAGTCTGAGCCAATAAACAATAATTATTAGTTCCTTTCAAATGATAAACATTACATCTACTCTTTTTAGCAGTAGAAATCATAGTTCTAGAGCTTTCCATGATCTTGCATCCATTGTCCTCGAATCTTGGATCATAACATTTGTCACACATCTGACCAACACTCAAAAGATTGTGCTTTAAACCCTTTACATACAGAACATCATCAGTATTGAGCTTTCCATCAAAAGAAATAGATCCTCTTCCACAAATCTTACTAGCTATATCATCTCCAAACCTAACCAATCCACCATCATACTTGTCCAAACTTATGAACTTACTTTTGTCACCAATCATGTGATGTGAGCATTCACTGTCAATAACCCATTCATCCTTATCTTTCTCAACCTGAACAGCTAAAGCACTTTCTTCCACTAGTTTTTCTTCCTTCACACAACTAGAAGGATTAGTAGACACAAGTTCTTCTTTAATAGAAATAAATAAGCAGTCATTTGCACTAGTACTAGCATCATCAGATTCATCATCTATTACACCTTCATCATCAAGATCTCTAACGTAATAGCATTTATTTGGGATCCTAGATTTGTTTTCAAATCTTTTTCTATTCCTCTCAATTCTCTCCGAACACCTAGAAGCATAATGATCAACCTTACCACATGTAAAACATTTGAGAGGTAATTTGCCTTTGAACTTACCAGAACCTCTTTGCATTCTATCAACAAAGTTGGCTTCAATTTCATCAAGCTCATCATCATGTTCCACCTTGTACTCCTCTGCTCTGGAGATCTTCTCTGAAGTACTGGCTTTGAAAGCAATCTCCATTTTTGGCAGGGCATCACCAAACTCTCTCATTTCAAAAGCAGTAAGCTTTCCAAGCAACTGATCCTTCGTAATCTTTTTCACAGTCATTATTTCTTCAGTTGCATCTACTTTATGACCATAGGATTTAGGTAATGACCTAAGAATTTTCATCACAACTTCAGTTTCATCAACATTTCCTCCCATACCTTTGATTCCAGTGACAAGTTCATCAACCTTTTACATGTAGGATGTTATGTTTTCATCTTCGCCCATCTTTAAACCTTCATATTTAGCTTTCATTCCCTGCAATTTGGCACTCTTTATAGATTCATCTCCTTCATACAGATTTTCTAGCTTTTCCCAGACTTCTTGAGTAGTTTCATAGTCCATGACCTTTATCAAGTCAGTGTCAGTCAATGTACTTAACAGAGCATCTCTGGCTTTTATATTTAACTCATATTTTTTGATTTCGTCTTCAGTTGTCAGACCATTCTGAGGCATGGTATATTTAGTCTCTGTCGCTTTCCATACTTTATAACCAATACAAAGCAGATGGCTTTTCATGCGTATCTTCTAGGTCACATAATTTGTTCCATCAAACTGCGGAGCTTCCTTCTTGTAAGACATCCTAGATCTACCTCAAGCTGTTAAGCTTACCTCCAAGGAATCTAGCTCTGATACCAATTGTTGAAATGTAGAAGACAACTGAGAGGGTGGGTGAATTAGTTGTCACAAAACTTTAACCATTTATGAATATCAACAATTCAAATTCTTAATCATTGTTATTAAGGTTAACCATGAAAGTATGAAACAAGAGGCTCAAAATAATAACACATGAGACACCATAATTTTTACATGGAAAACCCTATAAGGGAAAAACAACGGTGGGTGTTAGCCCACAAAAATAAATAAGTTATAGCAATACTGAAAATCAGAGGCTCACTGCCCAAAATGCTCACTACAAATGTTAGGGCTCGCTGCCAAGATCAGCTCACTGCCAAGGGGTGGCTCATTACCAAAGATTTGTGAGCTGATTTGATAGCATCTACTTCATGCCTGAGTTCAATTATATTGAAGCACAATATAACACATCTGCTCTACTCTTCTTACACCTTCACACTATCTTTCCATTTCACTCTTCCACCCACTTTTTTGTGACCACATTACATGCTTTTATACAATTCATCAACCTTGCAATGTACATCAATGTCAGCATTACATTCATTAACCATTGGAACAATCTCTAAGGTCGGCATTGCAAACATACATAGAAATAGGTCTGGACCTAAACAAAACTAGCTAAGGAAAAGATGTATGTAGATCATGTTATGCCTTAGCTGGGACTCAAATGTAATCTTCCACGCCATGACATGCTCCCACAATCTTCGATGCATCTCTGCAAGTAGTGAAAACAACCAAGTCGGCCAAGATTGGTGTTAACACTAAGTCTTCTAAAAATGGTCTTCATCCACGATCTGAATTTCTCTTTGCAGACCAATCCAAAGGTAGGAACATGATCAAGAGAAATCCACAAGCACATTGTAATCACCAAGAACATCCGTGCAACCTCTAACCAATTTGTCAAAAGGATTCTTCAAACCGGAGCACTTAAACAACACTTTCAGCCACTGTCATAAAGAAAATATTGCTTGCAGACAACCACATCACAAACCATTGGAGTTGAAGGCACTTATCATTACTAACAACTTGATTCCAGAACTGCGGACTGAAATACTTAACTACAGAGGAATGTTGAGCATAATACATTCTCCCTGTCACCACCAAATATACAGAAAAAGTAGTTTTCATTCTGGTGAACATAACTAGCTCAAATCTTCATACCGGAGGCTCAAACTTGGAACATAGTGTCTTCAGACATGTATCTAAATAACTTCCAATCCACAGATAAAGATATTCATTCTACAAGAAATGCAGAGCAATCTGTTGGACTGTTCTTCTGTGGACAAAGATACTCTACAACATATTATTTCCACTGGAGGAGCAAATTTTCTCAATATCCTCAATATCAAGATCTCCAACACTTATATAGGTGAATATAAATCATCTAACTCGTTATAAACAAGCATCAAAACAAGAGCATAGTTGACAACAATGACAACACTGATATGTTAACATCAATGACAACATTGGTTAGGCACATACTTGCAACAATCCATTGCATCTAGTTTTGTTTCACTTAGTTAGAATTCTAGTGTAGATGATTCTAGGTTGTACATGTATAGGTTGACAACTTAGATATGGGGAACAAATATGAGTCCTAAAGTGTCGTGTGTGAGCTCTACTAGTGATTGGATTCAATGATTCTTCGATAAACCAATTAGTTTAGTTTGTATTGGTGTGTTTGCTTATTGGACTTGATCACTCTAATAATTAATGTGTACTTTGGTATGTGATTAGCTTGTTTAGAGTATCTTGTGAAGTCTTGTACTATGTTAGACTGTTTTGTAGGGTGTTGTGAGTGTTTGATGTGTGTTGTGATGTTTTGTGTATTCCTGTGACATATACTAAAATGTTATATGATGTTGTGAATGTGTTCTATGGTTGGAGACATTTATTAGCTTGTGGCCATAAATATACCTTAGTAAGGTAACATAATAATACATTTTTATAGGAACTATGGACTACCTATTTGTTCACTTCAAGCCAAATTGATATGGATGGGGAGGATCATGTTTTCCTTCAATGTGTGGGTTCATATTACCTTCCCCTTCACAATTTGTGTTTAGTGATTTAAGGACTTTTATACAACAGATGCTTGCTTATGCACGACTTGATAGTATAATATGATTTGAATCATACTTGGTCATTACCAATATTAGAGTTGATTTATATTATGTGTTTATTTATTGTTGAATGTAAGAAAAAATTGGAGTTGTATTTTTAGGCTTATTACAAAATTGGAGGATATATGCATCTTTATCCCTTATAATCTCTTTTCTTGATGTTCTAAATTGGGAGGAATTCTAGTATCATCACCTTGCATAAAACAAGTCTTATAGAAACAATCATGTGAATACTTGAAGAATCAAACAACTAATATCCACACTTCAAGCATGCGATATGTATATGATGCTTAAACCCATTATCCCAAGACTTGTTTATATAGGTGAGAGGATAACCTAGAAGCCATGAATTAACACGACACCTTGCCAAGGTAGGTTCCAAGTGGTGGTAGGTAACACAAATTCCAATGCCCTCTTGTCTCATTCCAAGATGTGTCCAAAGTAGTTACACATCTCACCTATTAGCTCAAATTAGGTGATTCCATGTAAATTACACCTTAACCAATTTGTCCTCATGTGAATATGGCATCTCATGTCTTTTTTTTTCAGTTAGCTACCCTAACCAATGTTTCATACATGTCACATGTCCTAAGTTTGTACTATTCACTCACCTTGGGACACCTCACCAAGGTAGTTTCCATGAGGTCGTACAAATTCCAACAACCTCTTTTCTTATTCCAAGATGTGTCCAAAGTACCTACTTACATGTCTCACCTATCAACTCAAACTAGGTGACTCCATGTAACTTACACTTTAAACAATTTGTCCTCTTGCATATGTGGTGCTCCATGTTCTTTTTTGTCATTTAACCACCATAACCAATGTTGAAACATTCACCTTGGGCATCATATTCACCATGGTGGCCTAATTTTCATAGTTTCCAAAGTTACCAAATAACTATGATGCCCCCCATCCACAGGAGTAAACAAAATTGTCATGCAAGGTGTACAACATCTTCCCAACAATTAGGATACCCAAAGGAGTGGGACCAATAGGGAAATTTGGCTAGTAGATTCAGGAGTTGATGCAGAGCACCTTCAATGAAGATTCCTTCCATGTTCCACCTTTCTTGTTAACTATTTTTTTTTTCTATTTTTCTAAAAATAGCAATTGGTCAACTGCTCTATTTTGTTGGTCAAACTACTCTATTTTGGTTTGGGAATTAGGGAACAACAATGAACTATTTTCTATTTTGGGGATTTAGAAAGTTTATGATAGAGTAATCGCATGTTTTGGGGGTTTTGTCTTAGAGTTAGTTTTGAGGGTCTTGGTATTGGAGCTGAGAGGTTAGAGATTGGGAAAGGAAAGGAAAAAGATGGATCTTTCCAAGTACATATGTGAACTTCTACTACAATATGTTGGGTCTTACAGTGATTTTCCTATAGTATATTTTTTATTGTATGCTATGGAAAGTTATGTAATATTTCAATGCTAAAAGTTCTTGATAAATAATAGCTATCTTTTTTTGTTTCTTTGAGTTATTACATTATCTATTTGTCTATCAATAGTATTTAGATGGGTTGTAGGTTTGAGATACATGTTGTAGGTCTAAAATAAGGAGTGCCTGCATCATTTTTGTATCAGAGCAAACTATAATGGCCCAAAGGGGAGCCCATGTAAACTAGAGAAGAAGAGGTAGGAGGAAGGCAAGATGGAGAGGTAATATAGATGATGAACTACTTAGAAGGTTACAAGCCCATGAGGCTAGGTTGTCTCACGAGGATTCTAAGGAAGTACTAGAAGTTCAAAGGGGTCGAGTTGGAGCCATGGATCCCATGGAGAAACTTATTGAAGGTATAGCCAAACAAGGGACTAGAGTTAAAGTTAAAGTCCCTAATTTTAAAGGTGAATTAAACCCAAAACTATTCTTGGATTGGATTCAAGAGTTGGAGAAATACTATGACATGGAAAGAATTGAGAAAATTGATCCATGAAGGGTCAAAGTTGTAGCATAAAAAAGGAAGTCTCATTATTCCATATGGTGGGGAAATTTTGAGAATGTTAGGAGAAGACAAGGGAAAGAGAAAATCAAAATGTGGCCAAAGATGTTGAAACATTTGAAAGCTAAGTTTATGCCCTCAAATCATCAGCATAAACTTTTTATAGAATTTCAAAATCTAAAGCAAAAGGAGTTATCCATACCAACTTATACTAAAGAATTTTTTAGGCTACAAATTAGGACTAATTTGGATGATGAACATGCAACAACCCGACACATTAATTGGCTTAGATTTCAACTCCAAGATGACTTAGCCTTGCTCAAAGTGAATATTGTGGATGAGGCATATTGATTGGCCTTGAAAGAAAAGGAAAAACTAGATAGGTGGGGCAAAGTGGCAAACAAAAGAGGTGGCAGCAATTTGAGTAGAGATAGAGGAAGTTCCTCCAAATCTACCAATGAAGAAGAACCAAAGGGTAATGAAAAGCCGAACTTCCAAGGAAGGGGAACCTTTAGATGTAGAGGACAAGGGCAACAATTTTCTAGAAGCTGGAAACCTTTGAGCTATTTATTTGTAATGAACCCCATAGGGCTATATACTACCCTTAAAACCCCAAAAGCATGATGGTGTCCCAAGGAGAGCCCCTTGATAGAAGAAGTCGAATCAAAGACAAGAGAGAACTTGATGCTAAGAAAAACCTTGATTGCTAGGGACAAAGAAACCCCTAAAGTTGATTGGAAGAGGAAGAGCATATTTCAAACAAAATGCAAGTGTAAAGAAAAAGCATGCGAGGTGATTGTAGATGGACGATCTACTTGTAAGTAAAGAAATTGTGCAAAAATTACAACTTTCTTGAATTCCAAAATCAAATCCTTATAATATTTCATGGTTAAAAAAGGATCATAGTTTGCTTGTGAATCAATCTTGTCTAATTGACTTCAAAATTGGTCCTTATGAAGACAAGGTGTTATGTGACGTAGTGCCAATGGATGCTTATCATTTGCTATTAGGTAGACCTTGGCTATATGACAAGAATGAAAACACCTATGAACACAACATGAGGGTAAATTGCATATCTTGAAACCTTTTAAAGAAGAAGCCTGAACAACTGAAATAGCAGATTTAGGCCTATTTATAGTGGGTTGGAAAGAGTTTTTAGGGATTTCAAGCATGAGAATTGTTATCTGCTATACCCCCAAGAAAAGGAGAAATCAGATCGACAAATGATTCCATTAGAGGTGTAGAAATTGTTACAACAATATTTAGATTTGACACCATCTTATCTACCAATTGATTTACCTCCCTCAAGAGGCATTACTCATCAAATTGATCTAATTCCATGTGCCAAACTTCCAAATCAGGCTGCATAAAGATTGACTCCTCTAGAAAATGAGGAAATGAGGAGGCAAATTACTGAATTATTAGAAAACAGATTTGTAAGGGAAAGCATGAGCTCATGTTTCACACTTGCTCTACTCTCCCCCAAGAAAGGAGGGAAATGGAAATTATGCATGGATTCTAGAGCCAGTAACAAAATCATTGTGAAGTATGAATGGCTTACTGGATTGCTTGTCAAGTGCCAAGGTCTTCTCCAAGATCGACCTTAGAAGTAGATAGCATCATATTCAAATTCATGAAGGTGGTGAGTGGAAGACTACCTTCAAAACCAAGGATGTGTTATTTGAGTGGGTGGTAATGCCATTCAGATTGTCCAATGCTCTAGCTACCTTCATGTGAAAAACGAACCAAGTATTTAGATTGCACATTGGGAAATTTATCATAGCTTGATTTTTAGTAGAAATATGGAGGAGCATGTAGAACATTTGAAAGTATCACTTGACATATACTTGAGTCAAAAGGGTTGTTTATCAACTCTGAAAAGAGTGAGTTTTACAAAGATAAGTTGGTGTTCCTAGGTAGTGTTATTTTAGCTGATGGATTGAGCATGGTTCTAGAAAAAGTTAAGGCAATTCTTGAATGGCCTTCTCCTCAAAGTATCATTGAGGTGAAGACTTCCATGGGTTGGTGAATTTCTATAAGAGATTCATTAGGAATTTTAGCAATATAGGTGCACCATTGACTGATTGTATGAAAGGGAAAGTCTTTACTTGGACCAAGGTATGATTTGAGTTTTGAACAACTCAAAAGAAAGGTTATTGAAGCTCCTATTCTTTCTATACCAGACTTTGAGAAACTTTTTACAGTTGAGTGTGATGCTTTAGGGGTAGCTATTGGAGGAGTGTTAAGCCAAGAAGGAAAACCTATGGCTCTTTTCAGTCAGAAATTAAATGAATCTAAAAAGAAGTATATCACTTAAATGATAAGGAATTCTATGTTGTGGTACAAACATTAAAATATTATAGGCATTGTATTCTACCTAGGGAATTCATTTTGATGACCAATAATCAAGCCTTAAAATACATTAATTCACAAGGCAGGGTTTCCTACAAACATGCCAAATTGGTTTCATTCTTGCAAGCGTATACATTTGTTGGGCAACATAGGAGTGGTAAAACCAATGTCACAGCCTTAAGTCGAAGGCATCATTTACTGGTTGTAATGAGTCATGGACTAGTTGGCTTTGAAGAAATGAAGGGTGAATATGCAAATGATTATTTTGGTAGCATTTATGCAATTCTAAGTAGTCAAGGCATTCATTTGAAGACTTTTATTAGTAGATAGCTTTCTATTTGAGGGGTCTCAGCTTTGCATTCCCCTTGGATTGAGGAGAGAAAATCTTGTGAGAGAAATGCACTCAAGTGGGTTGGGTCACTTTGGAAGGGACAAGATTTGAATTCTTTTGGCCTAATATGAAAAGAGACATGAAAGGTTTGTTGCTACTTTTAGGGTGTGCCAAATGGAAAAAGGAGAATAGCAAAATAAATGCCTATATATGCCTTTACCTATGCCAAAGGAACCATGGACTGATTTTTCCATGGATCTTGTCTTGGGGTTGTCATGAACCCAAAGAGGCCACAATTTAGTGTTTGGACTACTTCTCTAAGATGGCCCATTTCATACCTTGCAAGAACACAAATGATGTAATCAAGTGGCACATGTATTATTTAGGGAAATAGTATGGTTACATGGTATTCCAAAATAACCAAGGACAGGGACACCAAATTTTTAAGCCACTTTTGGAGATTCTTGTGGAAGAAGTTGGACATTAAGGCTGTAATGTAGTTCAGCGTATCATCCCCAAACCGATGGACAAATCGAGGTGGTGAATAGGAGCTTGGGCAATCTATTGATGTGCCTAGTGGGTGACAATGGGATTCGGTGATACCCCTACCCCAAGCTGAATTTGCCTATAATTCTAGCATAAATAGGTCTACAAGTAAGTCTACATTTTAGATTGTGTATGGTTAAAATCCTAAAGGGATTGTTGTGGACTTAGTTGATTTCCTTGTTTTAGCCAAGATGTTGTAGATTTTGTAAATAGTATTCAAGAAGTACATTAACAAGTTAGGCACAAATTGCAAACAATGAAAGAACAATATAAGAAAAATGTTAATTTTGCTTGCATAGGAGGAAAAAGACTCTTGGATCATTGAGGTCGAACCACTCCCCACCATTGATAGAGTAACCACATGTTTTGGGGGGTTTGTTTTAGAGTTAGTTTTGAGGGTTTTGGTAGAGGGGGAGATTGGGAAAGGAAAGGAAAGGAAAAAGCTAGAGCTTTCCAGGTACATACGTGACCTATTGCAATTTGTTGGGTCTTACTGTGATTTTCCTGCAACATAGTTTCTGTTGCATACCGTACTGTGGTTCTGCAACATATTTTCTGTTGTATACTGTGGAAAGTTATGTAATACTTTGTTGAAAGTTTCTAATAAATAAGAGCTATATTCGGACAGGCTGTGGGTCTGAGATACAGGTTGAAAGTCTGAAATAAGGAAGTGCTTGCTTCAGGAGTAGGGGTCAATTTTATACACCAAACAAATTGAATTAAGCACTACCATATTATTTTTATAACTTATGCCTAAAATGGTGCCAAAAAAGGTGTAAAGTTGGTCACAAGCCAAGTACCCTTTGTGCTTGCATATTTCTCTTCTGAAGTTATATCTCTTTCAAGAAATATATTTATTAATTTGAAGAAAGAAAAAAATATTAAAAATTACTTCCAAGAGAAAAATAATTATAAGAAAAAAGGGAAATAATTATATTAAGATTTAATTCTTTTATATTCTAATTATATTGCATATTTCTCTTTTTCTTTTATATTCTAATTATATGTCAAGTTTTTGGAAATCCTTCTAATGTTAAACTAAAATAAATAAGATTGAAGAAAAAAGAAATAATCCATTATATATAAAATGGTCAAATTCAGAATGGTCACCTCAAAAGACAAATGGAATTAAAGAAAAAAGAAATAATGCATTATTATATAAAAAATATTAGTCTTCATTGTATTCACAAAATGGTCAAGTTCTTTGAAAACCTTTTGACCTCAAATTAGGCATATCAGTTTATGCTCACATGGCAGTTCAACAGTAAAATGGCATTCAAATCCACACTTCAACAAAGGATTGAGTTCTTTTAAGCAAGAAGAATCTCGTTTACAATTTTCGCACTTCTCTGTAACTAGCTATTTACTTAATAATATAATATGAATGGAAGAAGATATAATGCATCTACACTGTTAGATTCTCAAATTATTAGTTGCTGGAGCTGCTGCTATCATCTGGAGGCAAGCTCACAGGGTTTAGAAGAGCAACAGAGCCAAAGAAAGGACTTGAATACTTCTTATGTACAACTTTCAGCTTACTTTCTGCTGCATTGCGGTAGAACATAACAATCCAGTGTGCACATTCCCTACACAAGTACATAAATGTAATTACCAAACACCTTCAGCAAATTTTGAAAAAGCAAGAATTCAGACTAAATGGCTGTGTATTTATCCTATTCGAGAAACATTTTACATTCAGTCAAAATTTATAAGGTTTAGTTAGATTAATCAAATGGGTTATGCCTTACTTACTTCAGATCTGCTTCAGAGTAACCTGTGTGAAGGGTGAGTGTTTTAGTCCAACATGGATCCTTTTTCAGAGTGCACCTGGCAGTGTATACGGAAGCAGCGGCAAGCATAGATGGGCTATATTTGATCATAACATAATGAAGCAAACAAAGCTCGGAAAAGAAGAATGCCAGGTTTTCCATCTGAACATTGAAAAAGGAATATGATCAGTACACCAGAGGATCATATTGGGAGAACTAAGTCCAGAAATGAGACCTTTACCTCTTTGTCAGAATCAGCTGCCTTCAGAAATCTAATTAGGAAAACATAGGGAGTTGGAACAGTGAAATTGAATTTCAACCGATTTAACATTGTATGCTCCTGTCCAAAATACCATAAATAGTTACAAACTGTATTTATAAAGGCAATTTGAATCGAATATCTATGGGTGTCCTCACCTTTTTCTGGGAAAAAAAAAAAAAATTTGAATCGAATATCAAATCTGTTACTTTAAATTACCATGGCCACTATATGCTCCCTCGTATACTCTTTAGCTGATATACTGACGAAGTCCTTAATCTGTCACCAGTTCAAAAAAACAAAAAACTGATTTACTTTACTGTTTGTGACCAGAGAATTAGAAATTCTTGATCACATTATTGATCTTGTAATTTCTCTGAACAAGGGTTTCGAAGAAGACTTAAAGATTAAAGATTTAAAAACATTACACAGTGGTACGCACATCCATGATATTATGTCTGACTGTGAAAATTTAAATCTTCAATTATAAGTTATCTCTAGGACAGAGACACTCTACATTTATCAACCAGCTACTCGTCTAACCTAGTTGCCATTGCCATACCTCCGGTGTCCAAATTTCTTCATATTTACAAGCTATGAACATTGCAGTGAGTCCTACTAACTGCAATTTTCTCCTTGTAACAGTTTCAATAGAAAGATATCTATCAATCACATTCACGGTGAGATATAACGTCTCGGGCATCAGTTCAAACTTCAGATGCACCTGCAGATTACAAGCTTTCCAAAATCAAACCTCAAATAGTCTACTGAATGAGAATCCATTTTAAGTTCAATGGTAAATAGAGCTATCTTTACCTCTATCAACCAATCTATCAGAATTGCCCTCATCTTATCATTTATTTCTGCCTGCCTTGACATATAATCTGGAGGTACGCAGCTCAAGTTCTGAAAACATAATGCCAACCAATCCATTATTATTGAATCAAAGGATTTTACCTTTGAAATCATAGAAAACTATAAAGTTATACAGATTTATACTTCAGTCTTCCGGTAGAACTTGTATATATCTTCGACATACTCAACAACGGCCAACTGGTTTTGCAGGTCTCCATCATCGATGTTGGGAGGAAGATCTTCTGATTCCTTGCAGGCACTCTGAATACAATCATAAAATATTTTTATTCCAGTTGTACTATATAAAAACAGATCATGGAAACCACCAGTATTGCAGTTTGCATAAGTAATTAAAATAAGTAGAACTGGTTTAGGTAAGAAGAAGCAATAATGCATACCTCACTTCTAGCTGTTAGAGTTTTCGTTAAGGATAGTCCTCTGAATTTCCCTGAAGCTGTATTAAATACTTCATTTGTGGCAACTGAGTCCATGCTGCTACGCCTATCATTACTCTCTTCTGCAACTGTGGCATATTGTCCCCTCCTTCTGTGAGTACGCTTCTGTTTGTTTCCCCAAACTGCTCCTGCCTCTGCTTTTACTTCTGCTTTGACGGCAACAAGCTCTACCTGGGGCATTAGTAAAGGGGAAAATATAAGGTGAGGAATAAGCTGAAAGTAGGTAGCAGGCATGTTGACCTTCAAAATCCCAAATTAAGAACAATGTGCAGATTGTTAAGCTCTTCCGAGGAAGATGTAGAGACACAAAATAAGAAACAAGAATTAAGTCCTAGAAATTATCATGGGGGTGGGGTAGATATTGGGTGCATCTTCTGTCCACTCCAGAGGACATCAAATCATTCAACTAACCTGAGTGCTGGAACTTGCTTGTTTGTTGGCATTCGCAATCAAATTTGCTCGAAACCTCCTGAAATTGAACCCCAAACACCAAGGTAACCAAAAGCATTTTAGGTGTTTGAACAAAGACCTTGACACAGAGCATCAACAGCAATGGGGAAAGCAAAACCCCAAGTGATTAAACATTCAAAAATTTTGCTGCCTTTGTTTTTCTGACAACAGATAACGGAGTGTGACCACAAAGTTGATTCAAAAACATCTACACTGTTCACTCCAAAAGCTCTACAACCTCACTAATATTAAAACCCTGAAACTAAGAAAACCACATATTAAAACCCTAGTAAAACCCTGAAACTAAGAAAAGAACATACTCTGCCCCTCCATCTTTGCTGATGACACATCTGGTATTCAAAGCTCCCACCAGATTACCAATATCTCCCAAGGCCCTCCTGTTGTTATTGGCTACCACTGCCTTCTGGTTAGCTGCTGCCATTGCTGGACCTGCAATTTGTAAGCCCATTAGAAAACAAAACACCCAAGAACGCAAAATATGATCTGAGTTTGTGAGCCACAATTTACCCTTCGATGCTGCAGCTGCCGCTGCTGCTGCTGGCCGCGAAACAGTGCGCTTGTTCTCGTTCAAGCGACCAGCCTGCACAAATTTCAAATAAACCTTATAATCTCAGAGCAAACCCTGTAAATTCAAACGAAAAATCAACAAAACTTACCCTAGCACGCATATTCATAGGAAGCAACAGGCACTGCACTGATCCTCGGTATGGAATGTGGATTCTGTGCCACAATCTCTCTTCCCATATAGAACGATCACCCACTACATATTGCAAACCAGAATGATCAAATCTTTTATCATTTCAACTACAAAGCCAATAAAATCAATTAATCTTAACCCAACGATTACCACATTCAACTGCTAATAGATACCAGAAACCCTCAGTGTTTAAAACCAAATGCCAAAATAGCTTTAGCTCACTACATTCTAGTAGAAACCCTCTAATCTTTAAACCCAAATACCAAAACAAATTTAGATTCAGCTCCAGACTCACCAGCTGAGAGTGTCACCTCAAAAGAAAGCTAAGAGTTGCAGAAATTCTGTGCGCGTTTAGGTTGTCAAACTTCTATGCAGATGGGCATTGGGTTTAACCTCGCAGATTTAAGATTTAATGCATTTGAATTGGGAACCCCAACGGTAAAAAATCATGTTCCAGCTTTTCAATCCAACGTCTATTTCACAACGGCTTTCTCCACGCGCGTTTGGTGTAAGGAAACTTTACAGCTGACCGATTGTTTAATTAGGATAGTTGTTATATTAAGAAAACGCTATTATGGATTTTAAGCACTGTATAAACCGTTATGAATGGTTTGGTTTTTTTAATTGTAACTGGCTGTTTGGGTGATGATTTTGGGGAATCACTAGAGTGGTAAAGAAAAGCTGCATGGCCATTTATTATTTCCAATCGTTGTTACAAAATTTAATATAATTTGAATTACTAATTTATGTTTTTGATATCATAGATTTTAAAAGTTTTATGGGATAGAAAGTTTTTAAGATGTATCTCTCTAAGGGATAAAAGTATGTACTCTATACTTACATACTTTCCTACTTTTAAAAGTGCACTTTTGTTTTATGTTATTTTGTGTACATTTTAAAAAAGCATATCAGTATTTTGTTGTAGCATTTGATTTGGCCTATTAGGTATAAGAGTTGACTCCTAACCAACATCTATCCATCATTTACCACATCTATCCATCATTTACCACTTACAAGCACTTCAACCTCCACTATTACACATTTCATAGTTGTTTTTACAAAAGACTAGATCGCATAGCATGGCCTAGTCTTAGACTATATTGGATGACATGGCCAAGTTTGAGACTAGACTACATGGCATGGCCTAGTCCTAGACTATATTGGATGGCATGGCCAAGTTTGACTACATGGCATGGCCTAGTCCAAGACTAGATTGCATGGCATGGCCAAGTCAGAGACTAGACCGCATAGCATGGCCAAGTTTGAGACTAGGCTACACAATGTGACCTAGTTTGGCAAATTCAAAATTGTTTTTTCATGCTTAAAAGCTAACCCTTTTTACAAAATAGTCATTAACCTATCATACCATGTAGCAAATAAGTTCAAATCAACAACCACATTTATGTATTTAAAGACGTCTCCTAGGTTATTTGAAATCAAATTAAAGATGAGAGAGATAAGTTTAAATAAAAAGCATCCAAAGCTAGATTTATGCATTTAGACATTACACCATTTCACTAATTGCATTAGATTCTACATTTGCATAGTGTGTTTGGCATGTATGCAACACCTTGTTCTTTACCAAGGAATTGACTAAAACCAAGACAAGCCAAGGACATTTCCTTTGTCTTGAAGCAAGTCCCATAGTGTTTCTTAGCATGACCAAAATCAAAAGTAGATATAGAAGTGAAAGCAAGCAAGTTTTGAAGATTGTACCAACAAAGGACTATATTGCACCATTTGGACCAAATCACATAGTGTTGCCTAATATAGGCCCAAACCGCATGGTGTGGCCTAATCCACAACAACATAATAGATTTGTCATGGATTCCTAATCATAGAATCACATCCAAATTTTAGTTTTAGATATTTTATCACATTATCCTAGTCAATCAACAATGAGGTCAAGCTTCCACCTTTCTCTAATTATAATAGTCATTTTCTAGATCTGATTTGTTATTGATCATTTTATTAGATCTAGATTATTGTAGAACACATATTTACCATTTTTTTGTGAAGTCAACATTATTACACCACTTGGAGCCTTGCCCTAGGTTGTCCCTTATCTCCTTTCAAATTTCAAATCTAATGTTTTGTTCTTTTATTGCTAAATCTTGTAGTCATTTTAACCTTACATGTAAAAAAACTTCCAAGACCCCTAGGTCCTCTTAGGTGAAGTTCATGGCTAAAACCTTCTCTTCAAATGGCTTTCCCCAATATGTCCATCACTGAAAACACTAGTACGTCAATCCATATCAATGAAGATGACATCTATGACCATGATGCTCATTATGAATCAAATGAAAATTAAACGAGGAGAGAAATGACTACTAAGTTACAACTTTTAAAGAATGACATTACAATCTTAGATGATGATATGCAATCAACAATCCTAGTTTATGAGCTTAAGCAATTTCTTATGACTAATCCATGTGGCATGGATTTGTTCAAAATATTTAGCTAAGTAGTTGAAGATGATAACACTCATAATGATGCTTCCCATGATCTCCCCTTTCACTCCCTTGGATCCTCCACCCTACTTCCCTTCATGTAAGGAACTTGCAAGAGAATAAAGACAATACACATAGATATATGCAGAAATACGAGTAATAGGATGCTTTATATTATCTTCATAATAACACTTCAAGGGGGCAACCTCCCAATAGAGTATACACTCCAATTACAAAATAGCCAAGATAAATTCCACTTGGGAGCTTATTACAATATAAAGAGTCTTGCTCAAGACAACTACTACCATACCATGCATGTGGGATAAATATGTGTATTCTAATTTACCATATGGATGACTTATAAAGCATACACACCCAATATAAAAATAACTACTAATTAATACCTATTACAAAATGGAATTTGTAACATTGCCTCCCTTGTCAAAAAGCTTTGTTCTCAAAGCTTGAAATCAAGAAATTTGGAGAGAATGTTGACTAGGTCCCATGTGGCATCTTCAAGGTGTAGACCATTCTATTGGAATAAAATCTCATCGATAGAACAATCTGAAGTTTCTTGGTGCATTTATCCGATATAGCCTCTAGTTCTAAAAAGATGGATCCCTTCTTGTCTAAAGTGGGTAGTTCTATTGGGACTCTTGTAGCATGCCCAATCTCTTTCTTGAGGAAAGAAACATGAAAAATGGGTGGATTTTTGAAGAGGGTGCCCAAAGTGCAAGTTTGTACACCACCTCATCAATGCATTGCACCCCCTAATAAGGGCCATAAAATTTTGGACCCAGCTTATGACCCACCTTGTCATGCAAGGATGTATGCTTGTAAGGCTAGAGACATAAAATATCTAATCATTAACTACAAAGATACGCTCTATCCTATGTTGATCTGCATTTTATTCCATGTGGTTCTATGATGACACTAAATTGTCCTTAAGGACCCTTAGAATTTCCTCCCATTAAGCAAGTGAACTATCAACCACTTCAACCTTGGAAGAACTTGGAATATAAGTAGCCAAAGAAAGTGGGAGATGACCATAGAGGGCCTCGAATGGTTTCATCTTGGAGGCACTATGATAAGTGGTATTATACCACCACTCAATGAGAGGCAACCACCTAGCCCATTTCTCTTGTTTCTCAAACACAAAATAGTGTAGGTAAGTCTCAAGGCATTTGTTGACAACCTCAATTTGACCATTATTCTAAGGATGATAGTTGAACTCATGTTCAATTTAGTGCCCTACAACTTAAGCAATTCCTGCAAGAAGTTGATAGTGAAATAAGGATCACAATCACTAACAATAGAGCAAGGCATTTCATGAAGCTTGAATACTAAGTCCATGAAATGTTGAGCTACAACACATGTATGTATGGGTGAGGCAAGGCACAAGTATGAGCATATTTTGTTAGTCGGCCGACAATGACCAAAATGACCTATTTACCAATTGACTTTGAAAGACCAATTTAATAAAATCCATAGAAATATATACCCAAGTCAATTCAGGAATAGGAAAGGCTTGTAGATACCATGGTAATTTGATGGTTTCACTTTTATTGTCCTAACACACATCATATTCTACCACAAAGGTTTTTACATCCTAATTAAGGCCATCCCAAAAGAAATCTTTCTTGACACACTCATATGTCTTCAAAAAACTTAAGTGGCTTACAATAGATGAGGAAGAGAAGTTCAATAAGTAGAAGAATACGGAATGTGTTCACTATCGGACTTGCTTCAAGACAAAGTAAAAGTCCTTGGCTTGTCTTGGTTTTATTCAATCCCTTGGTAAAGAACAAGGTGTTGCATACATGCCAAACACACTATGCAAATGTAGAATATGATGCAATTAGTGAAATGGTGTACTGTCTAAATGCATAAATCTAGCTTTGGATGCTTTTTATTTAGACTTATCTCTCTCACCTTTAATTTGATTTCAAATAACCTAGGAAACGTCATTAAATTCTTCTGCCTTCTGCACTTCTCTTGTTCTCCGTACTGATGTCTCTCAGCTCTACAACTCCCCTAGGTTGTATTCCTGTCACAACTTCAAATGGTGTCTTCCCTGTACTCCTATTCACTAAATTATTGTATGAAAACTCTGCTTGCGGTAGAATTAGATCCCAACTTCCTATTTTATCTCCTACCAAACATCTCAACAAGTTCCCCAAACTCCTATTTACCACTTATGTTTGTCCATCTGTCTGTGGGTGAAATGTTGAATTGAACTTTAGGTCTGTCTTCATCTTCTTCCACAAGGTCCTCCAAAAATATCCAATGAATCTTGTATCCCTGTCTGAAACTATACTCTTAGGTAATCCATGCAATCTCACAATCTCCTTGAAAAATAGGTCAACAACATGCATGCATCATTTGTCTTCTTACAAGGAATGAAATGTGAAATCTTTGAAAATTTGTCTACTACTACAAATATAGAATCATATCCCCTCTGTGTTCTTGGCAAACCTAATATGAAATCCATGCTTATGTCTTCCCAAGGTCTCTCTGGTACTCTCAAAGATTTGTACAATCTAGTATTCTGACTACTCCCTTTTGCATCTTGACAAACTCTGCAACTCTGAACAAACTTCCTAACATCCTTATATAGGTGAGGCCAAAAATAATGTTCACTTACCAAAGCCACTGTCTTGTCAATTCCAAAATGTCCTGCCAATCCACCACTATGTTTCTCCTTGATCAAATTATCTCTTATTGAACTCCTAGGTATACATAATTGATTTCCTTTGAACGACATATCTTCCTGAATGAAATAATCTAACCACTTACTTCTGTCTGTCACAACAAGTTCTTTACATGCTCTCCATGGTTCTGCAAAATCAAGATCTTCCTCATACATATGCTTCAATTCTTCAAAACCCAATACTTCTACTCCCATCTCTATTAGCAAATTCCTTCTTCTGCTCAATGCATATGCAACTTTGTTTGACTTCCCACTTCGGTGCTTCAATACAAATGTGTAACTTTGCATGAACTCTACCCATCTCATATGTCTCTATTTCAACTTTCCTTGACTATTCAAATACTGTAAAGCTTGATGATTAGTGTACAACACAAATTTCTTAGGCAACAAGTAATGTCTCCACTTCTTCAAGACTTGAATTATGGCATAGAACTCCTGATCATAAACTGAATATCTTCTCCTTGCATCATTCAACTTCTCACTGAAACATGCTACTAATCTCCCTTCTTGACTTAATACTGCTCCTATTGCACTTCCACTAGCATCATAATCAACTTGAAATACTTTATTGAAATTCGGTAATGCTAATACTGTCTACTTTGTCACCTTTTGCTTCAATAACTCAAAACTCTTATTAGCTCCTGATGTCCACTTAAAATCCTTTCTATCACCTCTCATTGTCTTTGTCATTGGTGTGCATACTATACTAAAATTTATGATGAACTTCTAGTAGAAACTTGCTAGTCCATGAAATGATCTTACCTCTCCAATGTTCACAGGTGTTGGCCACTCAACAATTGCTCTAACATTATCAGGTTCCATCTTCAATCCTTTTGCAGAAATCACAAATCCCAAATATACCAATTCTTCCTTCATGAAACTACATTTCTTGATGTTTAGCAACAATTTTTCTTCTCTCAACCTCTGCAATACTTGTCTAATATGCCACAAATGAAGATGAAATCAAAGCTGCGAAAATAGATGGTAAGGAAAAACATGCTCTCTTAAGTGGGCTTACCAATTCTGAATTGGTGAAAGTTGTGGATTTGAAAACTACTAATGAGATTTGGAAAAGGTTGGAAAGTGTTTATGAAGGAGATGAGAAGGTTAAAAGGGCTAAATTGTAGAATTTGAAGCTCACTTATAAGACCATGCGAATGTTTGAAGATGAAAACATTACAAGCTACTTGCAGAAGGTGGAAGAAGTTGTCAATGGCATAAAAGGACTTGGTGGGAAGATAGATGATCAAGAAGTGATATTGAAGGTATTTAGAACTCTTCCTAAAGCTTACAATTATAAGGTTTCAGCTATTGAATAATTACAAATTTTGAATTAGTTTACCAAAGAACAGTTGCTTGGCACTCTAACTACTTATGAAATAAGAGAGTTTGGTACAAATAGTGGAACTACAAAAGATGGCTAAAGATAGAAAAACAGAGAAGATTTTTGAATCAGATCTGGAATACTTTGATGAAGTAGAAGCTAACTTTGTCAGAAGAATGAAAAAGGTTACTGGTAAGTTTAGTAGTAAGTTACCTTTTAAATGTTTCAGTTGTGGAAGAATAGGTCACTATGCTTCAACATGTCCAGATAGAGCTCTAAGAATTAAGAATAAGGAAAACAAAGGAAGCTTGGTCAAGAAAAACTACTATGCAAGTGAATCTGATGATGAATCAAGTTTTGAAGATGATATTGATGATGAATGCTTATTTGTTGCCATAAGAGATGAAACTGGTTTTGCTAACTCTGGAAGAAGTATGAGGGAAAGGAGTTTGGAAGCATGTGTTAATCCTAAAGGCACTGTAATATCTGCTCTTCATGGTAGGAGTGAAAAGGATGACTGGGTCATTAACATTGGATGCTCAAATCATATGACAGGTGATAAGAGTAAGTTTATTAAACTTGAAAAATTTGATGGTGGATTAGTTAGGTTTGGTGGTGATGAAGCAGCTAAGATTTGTGGAAAAGGTTCAATCAGTTTTGATGGAAAGCATAACATTGATGATGTTCTTTATGTCAAAGGTTTAAAGAATAATCTCTTGAGTGTTGGACAAAGAAGTAGCAAAGGGTACAATCTTATGTTTCATAATGACGGGTGTGAAATCAGAAAAGGCTCCAGAACAGTAATTGCTCCTGGAAAGAAGACGGGTGGAAATGTTTATCATTTTAAAGGTGGTGTTAGTTATTGTCTTACATCTCAAATAAGTGACAATTGGTTATGGTATAGGAGGCTATGTCACATCAATTTTGATAGCCTGGTAAGGATAACTTTAGTTCAAGCTGTGAGAGATCTGCCAAAGTTAACAAAGCCTATTACTATTGTTTGTAAGGAATGTCAGTTTCGAAAGCAAACTAGAAGAAGCTTCAAAAGCAAGGATTAGTCATCTACTGGATTGTTGGAGTTGGTGCATACAAACTTGTGTGGTCCTACCAGAGTCAAGAGTTTTCAAGGTGACAGGTATTTCATGTTATTTATTGATGATTGCTCTAGAATGACTTGGGTCACTTTTCTTAAGGAAAAATTAGAAGCCCTAGATAAGTTTAAAGCTTTTAAAGAAATGGTTGAAAATGAATTGGATATGAAAATCAAATGTTTGAGGTCTGATAGAGGTGGAGAGTTTACTTCTAATGAGTTTTTTTACTCGTAAAATGTCTCCCTAGGACTTTTACCTCCTAAGTTTAGCTCCCAAGTCCCTTGTTCTTCATTATGCATGTTCATTTTAACTCTTGATGCAAAATCCATGAAAAACCATGTCAAATGGGGCTAAGGGGACCTTGTTGGACTTGATCCTACCTTGAAAATGGGGCCTAGGGCTTGGCCGCTGACACCCTAGTCCTTCCCTATTTGGTTGGCACCTAAATTTTAAATGTTGGTTATGTGACCATTAAAAGGTTCTGTTGCCGACATCTTAAGTTTGAATTATGAAATTTGTAGTGGGCATGCATATATAGACATGTTTAGGGTTTCATTTGTAAACTAGAAGATGATTATGAACTTTTGGCAAACTTATGATTTTAGAACATTCAAAGCATTAATTGTTGCAGAGCAGAATATTGTTGTTGTGTTTGTTATGCAGATTTAGCTTCATCTTCTCATGTGTTGAAGGATTTTCATCTACATGCTAGCTACACCTCTAAGGTGATATATTTTTGTGTTGAATCAATCAGTTATCAATCTATCAATTTGTTTTTGCCTCTATCTTGCATGGATACACACTCTTCATCAAACAATAGTGTTGGAAGGTTTGAATGCCATTCCAGGGCTTGACTAAGGCAAGCTCCTAAACACCACAACCCCCAATCCTCTTCTTTGTGATTGCAGGAGACAAGTGTCATATTCTGTGGAAGTGGAGTTACAAGAGACTGTGACAGAGAGTATAGAGTTTGGATCAGAGAAGAAAAGCACTACCTGGGCTTAGGTGCCCGCCCTAAAGCCCTCTGGATCTTCTAAAATGAAAACCTCCGAGACAGTGATAATTAGTAGCAGACAACTTCCAGAAATCTCTGACAAAGTTCATACCCTGGGCTTGGGCACCTGCTCTTTAGCCCCCAACTTTTCTGCATCCGGAATCTCGAAACCTAGTATGTATCTACTCTGAATATTACATCTTTGTGTGTGATCATTTGTCAGGATTCATCCGTTTATTTATGATTTTGCATAATTAGGGTTTCTGTTAGGAACCCGTGTTTAACCCTTCTCTTTACTTTGTTAATATATTACTTTTGGATGCATATGCTTTGTAAGTCATCCCGTGAGTATATTGTATTATCCCACATTCATGGGAAGTAATAGTTGTTTAGATTAGACTTAGTATATAAGTATGTATTGAGGCCAATGAAGGCATCCACGAATTTATTGTATTAAGCTTGCCCAGAGGAGGTTACCCCCTCAAAGTGGCCTGCGATCAATAAATTCCTTATGTGTTTTTGCTATTTCTATTATTTCATGTATTTTTCATTATATTGTTGCAGGAGGTTCCTCTCATTTGGTATCAGAGCGCTTTCTTGGGCTTGCTGGGTGGAATTTCTACCAATTTTTTTTTTGCAGTGGCCTCCAGCCACTATGATTATTGCAGTAGTTCTTTCTTTTTTGCATCTGTATTGTTCATTTCAATTGCAGGTTTGGATCAGGGAATATCCCTATCCACTTAACTGTGGGAAGTGCCTGGGCATAGCCCTAAAACTCATTGTGAGGAGTACCACAGGAATCCCAAAGTAGTTGGCCCATTGAGAGGACCTACCAGCGAAAAGGGCAATGGCCCCTACCTAATTGACTAGTTCCCATCTATGAGGTAAACCAAGAGTTGTCATTTGTGGCAAAGCAGTTATCAGTTTTACCTAAGCCGTGGAGTGAGGGGTACTACCCCAATACGCAAGCCGTTAGATAGCATTGGTGGTTGAGTGAATCCCCTGAACCTTTAGGAAGCTGAACATACTTGGGGCCCATATCTATTACAACCGGCAAATTGCAGATTGAATCCGTCCAAAGCAGTTGGCAGATCATTTCTAGAAAAAAAAAAAGTAAATTTTTTTCATTTTTCACCATATCTCCCTTGCTTTAGCTCCGTTTCCTCTCAAAATTCACTAGAACCCCTGAAATTTCATTCTGCATATTTCCTTCCTTGAGGACCCTATCCCAAATTCCACTTATCGAAGCTAGAAATCCCACATTTGTCTATTTTTAGGGTTTCCCATAACTTCTTCGATTCTCACCCAATAGCCTTCATATTTTTACCACAATGTTCATTTCATATTTCTGCTCCTTTGTCCCTCTTGGACAATTTGTCCCATTCTTTCACCCCGCTTCTGAAATCCACATTTTCTGCTTCCCTTTCCCTTAGAAATTGTCCAAAACCTAGTCAAACCCCAATTACCTATCAAAGTTTTTCCCAAATCCAAATTTTCCTTAACTAAAAAAGTTTATGTTTTTGTTTTTCTACCCATTCCCCCAAAAAATAATCATGCTTAATTGAACACATTAATTAGAAAATTCCAAATTTCCACTTCATTACAAGTGACAACCAACCTATAGGTGAATCCTCTTGCAAAATTTGAGATTCAACTCAGTTAAATGTCCTTGAATGTTAGTAGTGAAAGGAGGATCTAACCTAAACACCATTAATCTCATCTTCCCTCTTTTCATACTAAACATTTTGTGAACCCATGTTTCATTTGAATTTTGCACCTTATTGAGTGTTGTACTTCAGATTTACATTCATTCATCTTATTGCATTTGAAAATTTACAAAAAAATTAAAAAATTTGAAAAAAATTGGCATCCTAGGCTTTCATTTTGACATAGTTTGCATCAATTTCAGTAAATTTCATTTAATCTTTAATTTTTGCATCAAATCTGATATAAATTACAGCATTACATCATTCTATAATCATTTGCATTGCATTTTCATACTTAAATTGTTAGATTTTGCTTGAAATTATGTATTTTTCATATAACCTAGTTATTCCAAAAGCTAGGGTTTGTGGTTAAAATCTTGTTTCATATTTTAATACTCCTTTAAACACTCTTTTAGGACTTATTTCTGATTGTAGTGTTTCATCATAGTGTGTTTTTGCATTTGCATCTCAAAATTTGCATTTTCACATAGTTAATTTCAACAAAAACTAGCATATTCACTCATTTTTTTCTTAAAATTGCACTTGCATTAAGCATTGTAGAACTTGTGACATAATTTTCAGATCTGAGCTAAGTTATTTCACATCTTAAATCTAATTAGAATTCATTCATACATCATTTTGCATATTTTCATGTTTTAATTTCACAACTAGGGTTTAAAAACCTTGCATTTTCACTAGATTTTGCCATGTCATCTATCTAGATAAACATTATAGTTGTGTTGTAAAGGGTATTTCTGCATTATTGGACTGATATTAAGGTTATAATTCTCTGCCCCTCATCAATTTCCTTACAAGACTTCATCTTTTAGTCATTTACATTGAAAAAAGGTGAAAAAACTGAACATCGTAGGTGCATAAACAAGCATAAATTGGTATCAATTTATTGCATTCAATCTAAATACATAAAACCATAAATTGGGCCTTGTTGTGTTGAACTCTTTCCTCCTATCCATTGTTTTTGTTGTGGACTTTGTGTGTCTTTTTAGCCCTTTCCCTCAAACAAGTTCTTAGGAGTGAAATAGTCACACATCTAGGGTGTATCAAGTAACATAAAACTTTGCATGTCTTTTATTACTAGATCTTATTGGACATTGATGTTAAAAGACATTTCATTATGGCATCTTCATCTCATTGCTCTTTGGTATCTTTACATGCATATATCAAAAATTTTGAGAATTTCTACAAATTTCTTAATATGAATCCTCATGTTCTCACTTATATACAAGCTATGTACCATAAGGATATATTTAAATGCTCTTCATTTGAAATCCTTGATTATGTATCTGATTTTGACAACTTCATATCTCTCATGAATACATACTCTTTGGTAGTAGAAGACTTAACAAAACACATTAAGAATGATGAGTGAAATTTCTCTTAATGCTTTGGAATTAATAGGTAAAACATATCATGATGATGATGATTCCATAAGTTATCCTACTTTTCCTATAGTTGAATGTCCAAGAACCTTATATGAGAAGATTATGGATAGCTCTATTAATGATACAACACCTAATCTGCCTAACTACACCTTACCTTTCTTTCATTCCAATGCTCTCCCTGGCCAGGATGAAGCATTAGTGGATGAGAAAAGGTCTCTCACATTAAATCCTTTAGGGATAGTGTTGGGTATAATCAAGAGGAAAACAATGTTAATTCAATCTTCACTAATAGACTTATTCCACCCACCAAGGGGTTATTAGATAAGTGTAGCAATATTCCTATGGTGGTTGTGTAGGGGCACCTAATGCACCTTCTTGCTTAAAACCAGTGATTACAGTTCAAGGAGATCAAAAACCACCTCGACCCCTAGATTCCATCCTAAACTATGCAAGACAAATAACTCAAAGAAATCAAGGTGTTCAAAATGTGTCGCAACAACCACATCACAATATGATTTCTCAAACATACAACACCTATAATAACAAGAAAAGTAAGCAAGCACTGCATGTGCCTGTCTCTCTTCCATGTTCTCAACCTTTGCTCCCTCCACCACCTTGTCTTACTCCGAAAAGTGGTCAAGAATATGATCTTGTTGAGCAACTTCGCGCTACTCCGGTTAAGATCTCTCCTTGGGATTTAATAGAAACATCACCTACATACCATGGAATGCTCCAAGAAGCTTTACAAAAGGTGATTGTACCACCTGTTGTTAAACTTAATGATGTAGCAGCTCTGTTAGATTGTATGCATGTGACAAAAACAAACATTTTGTTTCAACCACATGAAATACCGACAAGTAAAGACAAATATGATGCACTTAGAATATTTGCCATGATAGATAAAAAATTGATAAAGCGAGTTATGATTGACAATGGATTGGCTCTTAATGTTTGTAGCATTGACTTACTACACAAAATCAAGATTGACACATCTTTAATCAAATCGGATATAATTAGCATTCGTGGCTTTGATAATATTGGTAGAAAATCTATGGGTACCATAACTTTACCTGTAAAGGTTAGACCCGTGACATTATCTACCCTTTTTCATGTCAGGCCTAGTTCGCTTTCATACAATATGATTCTCGGTAGACAGTGGATTCATGCCATGGGGGCAATTCTGTCTACCCTTCATAGATCAATAAAGTTTATTTATCAAAACAAGCTCTACACCATGGAAGTTGATCCTGAACTAGATAGTTGTTTACATATTGAAACACAAAAACTAGTTAACAATCATAAAAGTCTAAATAACTTACGAGTGGATTCATCAATGCCTCTTGCCACAGATAATGTTGTACAAGACTCTAAAACATCGAATGCACTTTTGGGTGACAATTGGGCTTCATTAGATTTTAATCCTTGCAATGTATGAGAATATAAACTTAATAACCCTGACACATCAAAAGTTGCATCGATCTCATCTAAACAATCTTTGGAAACACCTGAGAAACCTAAAGTCTCCTTGGTAGAAAACAAAGACAATACTCTTACTTATACTATAGATTATGAGACCTATGAGGCCTCACCATCTTCTAAAGAGATGGACTCCCTCTATGTTCGTGGATTTTAGATTTTGTACAAAAATAGCAACTATGTAGGTAATGGTTTCCATGTAAATCAACAAGGAATTAGAGTACCTTTACAAGTGGATGGAATTAACTACACAGCCAATATTGGATACTGCTCTTTGAAGCCCACCAAAGCCTCTCATCATCCTAAACTCAATGTTAATACAATATCAACAAGACCGAATTGAGATGCAAGATATCCTAGGCTGATAGACAAGAATTGTCCACCAAGAAATATCCCATTGAATCAGGTAAGTATTTCTCTCCCCTTTAGCCACACTCATTGTAGCAGCTATTATAGTTGCTCTCAAGGGTGGCCTCCTCCTAGATATGTATGTTGTTAGCATTGAGTTGTATCAGGTAAGTATTTCTAACCCTTTCTCTCTCGTGTTGTCTTCCCCCGTGATGTGTTATGTGTTGTTTAGGCCTCCTAGGATGACCCTTGATACTCTTGTAAGGTCAAGGATACTGGGAGAGCACCTCTATCATGACCATTCTTCTATCTTTCTTCTCCTCTATTTTCATTGTTGTGTGTTGTGTCTTAGATGCATAGTGTTGCAGTTGATGACCTCGGGGCATCCTCCTACGTGATTGTTCCTACGACACTTGTTCTCCTCTCTCTTTTTATTATTTACCTTTTTCTAGTTATTCTATCTAGTTGGTGGATGACGAAAAACAAACATATACTAATACAGACCGCATGTCCCTTCAATGAGTAAAGAAAAAATGCACCTAGTCCATATATGAAGATGAGGTTGATATATATACCTAACGCTTGGCTAGTAGAATCACTCCATGTGATATTTTTATGTTGTCTTATCATGCTAACAAATCATAACAATACATCTGCTCCATGCACTTTGATTGTTTTGGGTGTCTTTCCTTGTTACACGTGGTTCTAAGATGCCTACCGTATAAGCCCCATGGCTATACTCTTACTTGAACCCATTTGTGTAGCCCTAGCTTCTTTATTTGCATGCATTTCTTAGATTAAGAAGTGTGTGTTTGTGGGAACATTCAGTGATCGTGAGTACATGTCACCTTTGGGGTCATGGGCTTTGTGAAATCTCTTGTTCCCTTGTGTGTTTTCTCTCTACCTTAACGTGCTTGATATTGGTACATGACATCAACCACCTTAAGGTGGGGGCATATAAAGGTAAGTTGTCTAATGATTTTGGTACTAATGAAGCATGTTTGAAAGCCCTCTACGAAGGCAAGATGTTGTATCTATAGCGTGAGTGCACATCTTTATTCTATATTGCAATCATTAAGCCCTCTGCGAAGGTGAGATATTGTGCATATCCTTTTATTCAAAGCCCTCTGTAGAGGCGGGGATGTTGTATCTCTTGAGCTAGTGCACATCCTTTTTATTTCAAAAGTCCTCTGAGTAGGCGGGGTTGGTGTATCCTCCCTTAAGTGTGTCTTTGGTGGTTGTTGTGGCATAAGCCCAACTGTCAAGTGTGCCTATAGCGTGCTTGAGATGATGGGGGCTTAGTAATAAGTTCCTTTCATCACCTTGTTTGCCATGTTTTAGACATATAGTATGTCTTTGGCATACTATACGGCACTCATGTTTTCTGTGTGTCTTCCGTGTGTCTTCCCCCTTGTGTAGTTTAAAGCTGTGTGGTGAAATGCCCCTCCCTACACTCGGGTTTTGTATGGCATGTTTGTTCCTAATTATAGTCCAAAGAGCGTGGCAAAATACCCCTTCTATGCTTTGGGATTTGTATGGTGTGCTTGTTCTCAAGTGTAGTCTAAATCTGTGTGGTGAAATGCCCCTCCCTACACTCTAAGATTTGTATTGTGTGTCTTCTCCCCCATATGTAGTCTAAAGTGTGTGGCAAAATGCTCCTCCTATATTTTGGGTTGTGTTGCATTTTTACTTTCCATGTATCTGCATTCATTTATATGAAAATGAAAAAGAAATAATCACTACATTCACTATATTCATTCTGTTTTATGTGTCTTCAATATTGTCTTCTCCGTGTCTTATGTGCCTAATTACTTTTTTCTCTGTGTTTTGCATGCCTATTACTATCTTCATTGTGTTTGGAATGTCTGCAGCATATTTTCTCTAATGTCTACCTGAGACTGGGGGCTAGAGATAGTTCCTCAATCTTTGTGTATGCATTAGCTTCAAGTGCCTGGCGTGTTTGTTGTATTTTGACTGTACTTTAGTGCATGTATGGGTCATGCATTCATACATATATTAAAGTGGGGGCTAAATTTTTAGTCGTAAAATGTCCCCCTAGGACTTTTACCTCATATGTTTAGCTCCCAGGTCCCTTGTTCTTCATTATGCATGTTCATTTTAACTCTCGATGCAAAATCCCTGAAAACCCATGTCAAATGGGGCTAAGAAGACCTTGTTGGGCTTGATCCTGCCTTGAAAATGGGGCCTAGGGATTGAGCACTCGCACCCTAGTCCTGCCTTATTTGGTCGGGACCTAAATTTTAAATGTCGGTTATGTAACCTTTAAAAGGTACTGTTGCCGACATCTTAAGTTTGAATTATGAAATTTGTAGCGGGAATGCATATATAAGCATCTTTAGGGTTTCATTTATAAGCTAGAAGATGATTATGAACTTTTGGCGAACTTATGATTTTAGAGAATTCAAAGCATTCATTGTTGTAGAGTAGAATATTGTTGTTGTGTTTGTTACTTCATCTTCTCATGTCTTGAAGGATTTTCATCTACATGCGAGCTACACCTCCAAGATGATATCTTTTTGTGTTAAATCAATCTATCAATTTGTTTTTGCCTCTATCTTGCAAGGATACACAATCTTTATCAAAGAATGGTGTTGGAAGGCTTAAATGCCATTCTGGGGCTTGATTGAGGCAAGCTCCTAAACACAACAACCCCCAACCCCCTTCTTTGTGATTGCAGGTGATAGGTGTCATATTCTACGAAAGTGGAGTTGCAGGAGGCTATGATAGAGAGTATAGAGTCTAGATTAGAGAAGAAAAGCACTGCCTATGCTTAGGCGCCCACCCCGAAGCCCTTCGAATCTTCTGAGTTGAAAACCTCCAAGACAGTGATAATCAGTAGTAGACAACTTCCAGAAATCCCTGACGAAGTTCATACCCTGGGCTTGGGCACATGCTCTTTAGCCCCTGGCTTTTCTGCATCTAAAATCTTGAAACCTCGTATGTATCTACTCTGAATATTACATCTCTATGTGCAAGCATTTGTCGAGATTCGTTCGTTTATTTACAATTTTGCATAATGAGGATTTCTGGCATAATCAGGCTGAATTAAACACATTAATCAACAAATTACAAATTTCTACATCATTACAAGTGACAACCAACCTGTAGGTCAATCCTCTTGCAAAATTTGAGATTCAAATCGGTTAAATGTCCTTGAATGTTAGTAGTGAAAGGAGGATCTAACCTAAACACCATTAATCTCATCTTCCCTCTTTTCATACTAAACAAAGTTTAACATGTTTTGTGAGAATCATGGGATAAAGAGGCATCTATCTGCTCCAAGAACTCCTCAGTAGAATGGAGTGGTTGAAAGGAAGAATAGGACTATTCAAGAAGCTGCAAGAACAATGATAAAGGAAGAAAACCTACCAGAAGTCTACTGGAGCTCGAAGCAATTCATATTGTTGTCTACATACAAAACAGAGTACAAGTGAAAGAAAATAATACAAAGACTCCCTATGAGCTATGGTATGGAAGGATTCCCACTATTAAATATTTCAAAGTTTTTGGAAGCAAATGTTATATCAAAAGAGATGAAGAATTAGGAAAGTTTGATGCAAGAAGTCATGAAGATATTTTTCTTGGATACTCTAACAAAAGCAAATCTTACCGGTGCTATAATAAGAGGCTAAGAAAGATTGTTGAAAGTTCTAATGCTAAGGTTGATGAAGGTATATAGAAGTTTTCTAAGATTAATGGATATGAATCATATGAGTCTTCTTGTGAAGAAGAAGAAAAGACCAAAGAGAAGGAAGTGCAAGTTGAAGCTCAAGAAACTCCAGAAATAGAAGTACAAGTTGAAGAACAAGAAGCTCCAAAAAAGCTCCTAAAACTCCCAAATATGTGCAGAGGCATCACACTGAAGATCAAATCATTGGTGACAAGAGCAAAGGTATACTGACAAGAAGCAGAGCTGTTGAAGATCAAGTAATTTTATGCTTACTTTCCAAAGTTGAACCTAAAATAGTAATTGAGGCATGCAAGGATGAGTATTGGATCAAAGTTATGGAAGAAGAACTAATGTAGATTGAGAAGAATCAGACTTGGGAACTTGTCCCAAGACTAGAGAATAAGAATGTGATTGGAACTAAGTGGGTATATAAGAACAAGTTGAATGAGAATGGATAAGTTGTAAGGAACAAGGCAAGACTTGTGTGTAAGGGGTACTCACAAGTGGAAGGAATAGACTATGAGGAAACCTTTGCTCCAGTAGCAAGAATGGAGGCTATTAGACTGTTTCCATCTTTTGCAACACATAAGGATTTCAAGGTATATTAGATGGATGTGAAGTCTACTTTTCTGAATGGTGAGTTGGAAGAAGTCTACATAGAGAAACTAGATGGATTTCAATTGTCAGACAAACCAGATATGGAATGTAGATTGAAGAAGGCTTTGTATGGACTGAAGCATGAAAGGAAGCTAGGTGTGCAGAAATCGCTTCCTACACTAATCTAATGAGGGGAGGAGAGTGCAAATTCAATTTTATCCTTACAATTACAGCAATGTTAAACCACTAACAGAGATATTGCAGCAAACACATAAACAAGAAAGTGAGACAGAAGAAGAGAGACACAAGATATACATGGGGAAAACCCTTATCGGGTGAAAAACCCCACACTCCAAAACCTGCACAATGTATTAACAAAACTGAAATGGTTTACAATACACTTGCAATGCAAGCTCTCAGGAGTCTTCAACACTCGTATATGGAGACAAACTGGTAGCATAACAGTACCTATCAAACCCTGTAATACATCTCCTCAAAGCACCTGTTTATATAGAAAATACAAGGCAAAATTGCCTCTATCTTGGAATGGGCGTCCAACTTGGCCTCATGGCCCAAAACCCATACTTATGGACACTTGGTCAACATTGTAAGATGCTTCTAACACTTGTCCACACACCCCATCCCAAAGAGGTCGCCTATTTCGAAAATGGGATATGACAGATGCTCTTACGACTCTTACAACCATCATAGAATTTATCATAGCAGTTATAACTTGTAATTGTAAGAGAATCTGTCATACACAAACTATAAATAGTATATTCTCTTACAACATGTCATAGTCCACCTTGGGGCACCCAAAGATGCCTTTTTCAAATATTATCTTCGACACATGTCTTCACCTATCATAGAATCTCCTATTTCCAACTCTTACATGTCTTAACTTCGTCATAGGAATCTGTCATGACTGTTTCAGTCAATATTCCCTTACACAACATCCAAGATGCTGACACATGGTAAAATATTCCTACCACAAAGTGGGATGCCTATCTCCTCATGTGAGGACAAAATTACAAGTTGTCATCTTCCATGTAGGATGACACATCACTGTGCCACATCCCACAAGATGACAATATGAATTTACAATTTAATTTATAACATAGGCAATAAATAAATAAATACAATGAAAATAATACAAGGAATTACCAAGGTTGAGACACCGTAATTCCCAACATTCTCCCACTTGTCGAACACCTTGTAAGAGCTAATAGAATTAACAGGATTTAACTGTTATAGGCCGAGAGGCCCATAGACTCCAAACACCATCTAAACTTCTCTGTGCCCACTGGCTTTGTCAATGCATCTGCATCATTCTTCAAAGTATCTACCTTCTCCAAATTTACCTTCCCACCCTCTACCATGTCTCACATGAAGTCAAATTGTACATCAATATGCTTTGTTCTAGCATGGAAAGTTAGATTCTTCGCAAGGCAAGTCACACTCTGACTATCACAACAAATCGTAATCTGTCCTGCATCAACACCAATATCTGAACATAATCTCTTAAGCCAAATGGCTTCCTTACAAGCATGAGTTGCTACCATGTACTAGACTTCTATCGTGGACAAAGCAACCATAGGTTGTCACTTACTCATCCAACTAATTGCTCCACCAAACATTGTGAACACATATGCTTTGGTGGATCTCCTACTGTCAATGTCACCTGCCCAATCAAAATCTACAAATCCACGAATACAAACTGAATGTGGAGGTCTTGTAGCATTGCCATGATAGAAAATGGAATACTCAAAAGTACCCCTCAAATATCTGAACACTCGTTTAACTGCATCCCAATGTACCCATCCAGGATTAGCCATAAATTGACTAAGGACTCCTACTGCTTGGGCAATGTCTAGTCTTGTGTAGACCATAGCATACATCAAACTATCAATAGCACTAGCATAAGGTACTCTTCTCATGTCCTCCACCTCACTAGGATATTTTGGACAATCATTAATAGACAACTTTATCCCTAAAGAAATAGGAACACACAATGGTCTACAATCTGCCATGCTGAACCTATCCAACACGGTCTTCATATACTTACTTTGGCTTAACCAAAGTTTTCTGTTAGTTCTGTCTCTTCTGATTTCCATTCCTAGAATGTACCTAGCTACCCCTAAATCTTTCATTTCAAATTGTGCTGCCAACTCAGACTTAAAATCAGAAATCATATTCTTACCCTTCCCAATCAGCAACATATCATCAACATATAATGCAACAATGAGAATACAATCACCATCAAACTTATAATACACACAGTGATCCGATTTTGATCTCACAAATCCAATTGACAACACAAAGGCATCAAACTTCAAGTACCACATCCTAGGAGACTGCTTCAAACCATACAAAGACTTTTTCAATTTGCAAACCAAATTTTCTTTACCTTTCACTATGTAATGCTCTGGCTGTGACATGTAGATTTCTTCCTCCAAATCACCATGAAGGAAAGATGTCTTCACATCCATCTGTTCTACCTCTAAATCATAAGCAATTGCAAGAGATAATAGAAATCTAATGGATGTCAGCTTTGCAACGGGAGAGAAAATTTCACTATAATCAATTCCCTCCACTTGTGAGTACCCCTTCACAACCAATCTAGCCTTGTACTTTTCAACACTGCCATCTGCACCGAATTTCTTCTTGAACACCCATTTGCAACCAATGGGTTTCCGTCCATTAGGAAAAGGAACCAAGTCCCATGTTTTGTTCTTTTCCAAAGAAGCCATCTCATCCATGGCCTCCTTCCAAGAACCTGCATCTTTCATGCCCATAGCCTCTTTCACAGTTCTAGGCTCATCAGTGTTAGTAAGTAAAGCAAAAGCACAACTAGAATCAAGTAATGAATAACCAAACCTATCAGCTTGCTTCCTTGTTCGTGTAGACCTCCTCAATGGCTGAGGTTGAGGTTCTACTTCTTCTTCTGAGCTTTCAAAGCTACTAGAGCTCTCCTCATCATCAGGTCTCACAGGGTCTGTTTATTCAGTCTTCTTAGGGGTAAAAGGAAACTGAACCACATCTTCTTTCTTTTCTGTCTGTTCTAGCTATAGAACAATGGAAGGTGTTAGCTCTCTAAAGATAACACTTTTTCTATACAACACTTTTTCAGCCACCAGATCCCAAAGCTTGTATCCTTTCACACCGACACCATAACCAATGAAAATACATTTAACAGCATTGTTCTCTAATTTAGATCGTTTCTCCCTAGGCACATGTGCATATGCCTCACAACCAAAAACACGAAGATGTCTAACTGAAGGATTCTTACCAGACCACACCTCCATAGGTGTTTTACCAACAAGAGCTGATGTAGGAGATCTGTTTACTAGATAGCAAGTAGTGGCAACAACTTCAGCCCAAAACTTTTGTTCGAGGCTTGCTCCACTAAGCATACTCCTAGCCTTCTTCATCAGTGTCCTGTTCATCCTCTCTGCAACTCCATTTTACTGCGGGGTATATGGAGTTTTCTTATGCCTTTCAATCCCTTACTCTTTACAGAACTTATTGAACTCTGCCGAACAAAACTCACCACCGTTGTCAATTCTCAAACACTTAATCTTTTTACTAGTCTAATTTTTAACAAAGGCTTTAAACTCCTTAAACCGACTAAAGACTTCATTCTTGCTTCTAATAAAATAAACCCATGTCCTTCTACTGTAATCATCTATGAAAGATACAAAATATATAGATTTTGAAATCGAAGGAACATTAACAGGACCAAACACATCAGAATGAATAAGATCCAATACACCGGAAGACTTGTGAGAACTAGAGTAAAACTAAACACGGTTTTGCTTTCCATAAATGCAATGTTCGCAAAAGTCAAAATCAATATTACAATCATTTAACCCCTCAAAGAGGTTTTTATTTTTTAGGGTACGCAGACCCTTCTCACCAATGTGGCCATATCTCAAATACCATAACATAGTCTTTTTAGCAGGAAGCTTAGCTTCCATAACATGTGCACTACCATCAGAACTAGTTACAACAGATTTCTTCACTGCTCGTTCAGATGGTGGGGATGAAGTGACTGCATCTCGTTTCTTTGATTTAGAAGAACTATTGCATTGTGAAGTGCATGCCTCCAGCTGAAATAGAGTACCTCTCCAAGTACCCTTCACAAGCACCATAGATCCTCTAGTCATCTTGCATCCATCCTTTGAAAAGACAACCTGCACACCTGCATCATTCAACATACTTATAGAAAGCAGGTTCCGTGTAAGGCCTGGAATGTGCATAACTCCAGTGATACCCTTCACTTGTCTATCAGGGAATTAGATTGAGACTCTTCCATGACCAACAATCTTCAGATGAGAGTCGTCACCTAGGTACACTCTTCCACCATCAAACTCTTCATATTTTGTGAACCAGTCTCAATGCGAGGTCATGTGGAATGATGCACTAGAATCAAGAAACCACACATCATCAGATGCATGGGTGGCTAGGGCTGCAATGAAGGCATCACCATCATCTTGTGACTTGTCAGAATCTGAATCAAGAGCTTTCTACTTCTTTTTCTTCTCCTCTTTGCATTCCTTTCAGAAATACCCAGTTTTACCACAGTTCCAACAAAGAGCCTTGGACTTTCCAGGAGACTTGGATCTCCCATGGGATTTGGATCTATCCTTATCACCTTTCCTATCCTTCTTCTTCCCTTTCTCTTTGGGTCTTCCACGAACCGCAAGAGCCTCTTTGGCTACCTCAAGTCTGCATTTCTTCAGATAACAGCGAGGACACCACATCTTCCATCTTGAAGGTGGTAGTGGTGTTTCCAATAGCCATGACAAGATGATCCCATGAATTTGGAAAAGAACAAAGCAGGGTCATACATTGATCCTCCTCCTCCATTTTCACACCCACAAATGTCAACTATGCAAAAATCATGTTGAAAGCATTCATGTGATCCACAACAGATCCTCTGCCTTCCATCTTCAGAGTGAACAACTTCTTTTTCAGAAAAAAGTTTGTTTACCAAGGACTTGGCCTGATAAACATCACCCAACTTCTTCTAAAGATCTTTCGTGCTCTTCTCCTCATGGACATTCAGTAGGACAGAGTCAGTTAAACAGAGTCTTATGAGACCCTTAGCCTTCCAATCTTTGAGGTCCCAATCAGCTTGTGACATTGTTGTAGGTTTCACACCAGATACCATTTCCCATAGGTCACGATTAACAAGTAGGTCCTCCATCTTGAGTTTCCACAACTCGAAATTAGTTCCATTGAATTTCTCAACCTCTAACTTTCTGGATGTGGTTGCCATCTCCTTACTACAACAAGATACAAAATCCTCTACACAACACTCCCACTCAATATAAGATCAGCTCAAAAAACCCCTACCCAACAGGTAAGACCAAAACTGGCCAGGCTCTGATACCAATTGAAAGGAAGCTAGGTGTGCAGAAATCACTTCCTACACTAATCTAATGAGGGGAGGAGAGTGCAAATTCAATTTTATCCTTACAATTATAGCAATGTTAAACCACTAACAGAGATATTGTAGCAAACACACAAACAAGAAAGTGAGATAGAAGAAGAGAGACACAAGATATACGTGGGGAAAACCCTTATCAGGTGAAAAACCCCACACTTCAAAACCTGCACAATGTATTAACAAAACTGAAATGGTTTACATTACACTTGCAATGCAAGCTCTCAGGAGTCTTTGACACTCGTATCTAAAGACAAACTGGTAGCATAATAGTACTTGTCAAACCCTGTAATACATCTCCTCCTCAAAGCACCTATTTATATAGAAAATACAGGGTAAAATTGCCTCTATCTTGGAATGAGCGTCCAACTTGGCCTCATGGCCCAAAACCCACACCTATGGACACTTGGTCAACATTGTAAGATGCTTTTGACACTTGTCTGCACACCCCATCTCAAAGAGGTCACCTATTTCCAAAATGGGCTATGACAGATGCTCTTACGAGTCTTACGACCGTCATAGAATCTGTCATAGCAGTTACAACTTAGAGTTGTAAGAGAATCTGTCATACACATGCTATAAATAGCATATTCTCTTACAACATGTCATAGTCCACCTTGGGGTTCCCAAAGATGCTCTTCGACACATGTTTTCACCTGTCATAAAATCTCCTATTTCTGACTCTTACATGTCTTAACTTCATCATAGGAATCCATCATGACTGTTTCAGTCAATATTCCCTTACACAACATCCAAGATGCTGACACATGGAAAAATATTCCTACCACAAAATGGGACGCCTATCTCCTCATGTGAGGACAAAATTACAAGTTTTCATCTTCCATGTAGGATGATACATCATCGTGCCACATACCACAAGATGAAAATATGAATTTACAATATAGGCAATAAATAAATAAATACAATGAAAATAATACAAGGAATTACCAAGGTTGAGACACCTTAATTCGTAACAAAGCAAGCTCCCAGATCTTGGTATGCAAGGTTAGACAAGTATTTGTTGCAGAAGGGATTCAATAAAGGGTTTGCAGATAGTAATTTGTACATCAAGGTAAGCAAAGATCAAATCTTGATTGTTGAGGTCTATGTGGATGACATAATCTTTGGTGGAAATGAAAGTATGTGTAAGTACTTTACAAATGAAATGCAAAAAGGGTTTTAGATGTCAATGTGTTGAGAGATGAGCTTCTTCCTTGGGTTGCAAATCAATCAGATAGATAAGGGCATTTTTATTTCACAATCAAAGTATGTCAAGGAACTATTGAAGAAGTTTGGAATGGAAGATTCTAAACTAGTTTCTACCCCCATGACAACTGGTTGCAAGCTGAGAAAGAATGGTGAATCCCCTAAGTCTGATAAGAGCAAATATAGATCAATGATTAGAGGACTACTATACCTAACTACTACCAGACTAGATAGCATGCATGCGGTTTGTCTTGTGGAAAGATTTCAAGTAGATCCTAGAGAGTCACATGTCATGGCAGTGAAGATGATATTTAGGTATTTGAAGGGCACTTCGGATCATGGTTTGTGGTATCCTAAGAACAATGACTTTAACCTAAGTGCCTACACAAATGCAGATTGGGTTGGATGTATAGATGATAGAAAAAGTACAAGTGGTGGTGCATTCTTTCTTAGAGATAGAGTTGTATCTTGGCTAAGAAAGAAGTAGGATTCAATATCTTTATCTACAATAGAGGCATAGTACATTGCAGAAGCATCCTATTGTACACAGGTGTTATGGATGAGACAAACCTTGAAGGATATCAAAGTTGAGTATGATGATCCAATTCCTATCTTCTGTGATAATACCAATGCCATTAACATTTCAAAGAATCTAGTGATGCATTCAAAGACAAAGCATATTTTAATTAGGTATCACTTTCTGAGAGAGAAGTTTGTAGAGAATGAAGTGGAGCTTGAGTATGTGCCTACAAAGGATCATGTTGCTGACTTGTTCACCAAGGCTCTTCCTAAGGATACATTTGAGTATCTCTAGGAGAAGTTAGGGGTTATTTCCCCTTCTTCTTTGAACTAGATGCATAAGGAGATGCATCAGTCCAGTGTGATTCAAGATTCATTCTTTTTTGGATTGATGATAGAAGCTACCACTCAGGGGGAGCAGGTAGTGGTGTTAAAACTTATTGCAGATAGGGGAAGTATACAGAGCATTTGATGATAGTGCAAGTATGTGTAGTATCACAATCAGGGGGAGAGAATATTTGAAAAAGTATATCACCCTTTGCCATTGATGTCAAAGGGGGAGAGAGATCATGTGAAAAACAAAAGCAGAGGAAGAAAGCAAGATGTGTAAAAGAAAGGTGGAGAGTAAGATTAGTGCAAAGTTGTGTCATGATGGTTTTTCACATCATATGTTGCCATCAATGACAAAGGGGGAGATTATTACAAGTATGTACTAATCAGTGTTTCCATTGATGTCTGTTGGCAAGAGACACATTGGAGCTTCATGATTGTTGTCATTGATGGCAACAAAGGTTAACCCACACATCCGCAGGACATGATGAGTCTCTACCGGAAGGCAGACTGCAGAGTATTGTGATCCGGTAAGCAAGAGCAGAGCATTTGGCGAGGTCCGACAGTCAGCTTCGGATCTCTCAGAGGAAGTATCTTGGTGAAGTGCGGATTTGGGGAAGTCAAGAGGACTACCTTGACTAATAGATTCCAAGGATTTAGCCTCCGGTGATAGATGAAGAAAAAGATATGAATACTTGAGTGTCAGGTTCCTGATTGGCAGTGTGGATAGAGGAAGAACTGACTGGCAGAATATCAGACATTATTCCAGATGCGTTACTGATGATGGTAAAGATTCTTAAGGCATAAGTTATGATTGACCGACATGATTGATGACTTCTACAAGTATATCCTTGATCCGCATTACTTGGTAAGCAAGGATTCAGCCAACAGATCAGAGTTCGTGGAAAATATTGACTATTCCGGATGCTGACTAGAAAGGTGATGAAATCACTTGTGCGGATATATATACAAGATGGATTTAGTTGTGATAGGTATCATGGTTTTGGTGAAGTGCGAAGAAAAGTAGTAGAGCAGAGTGAAAGCAGTAAGGCAGGTTTGATATGTGAAGGGACAGCAGCACTAAGGAAGAGAAAGGATGAAGTGCAACAGATTAGTGTACTGAGTTTAACCGGAACTGAACTCCAACATATGTAGATGCTCCTTATCAGTTCAAGTATTGTATTACACTCTTTATAAATTGTAGACAGTGAGTCTCTTGTAGGCAGTGGGCCTCTTGTGAGCAGTGTGCTTGGGTAGTGAGCCCTAATTGGCAAGTGCCATTTTGTAATTCTATTTTTCTAACAGAGAATACAATCTTGGGTTAATCACCCCGTGGTTTTCTCCCTTAACAGGGTTTCCACGTCAAAAATATTGTGTCATGTGTATTTCCATTTCATGGTTATGTTTGCTTGTTTGAATTGATGCTACACTAATTATTAAGAAAGTTCAGAAAGCTGAAATAATTAAGATAACTGATTCACCCCCCCTCTCAGTTATCAACAATTGGTATCAGAGCTAAGTTCCTCCTAACAGAGTCTAACAACTTGAGGAAGATCTGGGAATTCAAATGGATGTATATGGTATAAGGGAGCAACTCAAGACTGCCCTTGATGATCTTAAGCAGTCAAACTCTGAAGTCAATGAATTAAAGGAAAGACTCAAATAGGCTGATGATTTCATAAAAGAACTAAAAGACAAATTAAGTCTCTCTATGAAAAAGAGAAAGGAGCTACTTCAGCAATTGGCAAGTCAAGGTGAAGCCAATGATACAAATGAAGATCTGAAGGAGAAAACCAAGTTATGTGAAAAGTTATCAAAAGAAATCATTATGGTAAGACATGAAATGGAATCAGGAGTTATGAAGTTTACCCAAGAGCTTGAAGAGAAAAGAAAAACTAAAGATGATCTAAGACAATCTCTCAAGGAGAAATCAGAAGATTGCCACAAGATGGATAGAATTATCAGACATCTTGAATCTGATCTTGAAGATGCTAAAGATAATGAAGAAAAACTTGAGGATCAAATTGTCTCTCTTAAAAGGGATCTTTAAACAACAAATGAATATAAAGAGAAATTCAAGATAAGTTCTGCTCAACTTGAAGTTCTTCTTGAAAGTCAAAAGAGGGTAGATGACAAGTGTGGTTTGGGATATGAGAAAGGAGAAAGCTCTGGATCCAGTCAAAATAATCTTAGATTAGAAAATCCAAGGAACAGGCCTAGAAGACCTCCAGTAAGGTAGCCTAATGCTCAAAGATATCCATCCTTCAATGGATATTGCCACAACTGCAATAACTTTGGTCATAGAGCTAATCAGTGCAGAAAGAGAATAAATCAGACTAATACATCCTTCTTCAGACAGTGTTTTAACTGCAAAAGGTATGGTCACAAATCTCATGAATGTAGAAATATGCAAATGAACAATTCATTCAATGGTAGATGCTTTGCATGCAATAGAATGGGTCACATGGCTAATCAATGCAGATCAAGAGGATATCAATCAAATATGCAAAGAAATGTTGTTTGCCAAATTTGTAATAGATCCGATCATATTGCAAAATTCTATAGAAGCAAGAATCAGGACAAAAGAGGTCAGGTATATCATAATCAGAATCAAGATAAGGGAAAACAAAAGGTGAATGCGGATGAAGTTCAAAGTGAGATGAACAAGATTTGGGTGAAGAAAAGTACAGAGAATGTAGGGGATGGATCAGCACTAGACTCTGGTGCTGATATTCCTTTTGGAAATTAAAAAGTGAGCTCTGGCTCAGGGGGAGACACAAAGAAAACCTTGTTCCCCCAGCCAGTCAATTTGTGCCGGAACTGGCACAAGAAGTGTTGCGGATTTAAGGGTTCATAAGAGAAACATCTAAGTAAACTATGGTTAAGATTTGGAAGATCAGTAAGATGTTTAAGATCAAGACTGATATGGTTCTTCAAGTCATTCGAATAAGGCAAACCAGAATAACTTAGGTCGAGCATTTATTGCAACTTGGTTTTAGGGTTTGCGAAACAATATAAGGGTTCTTCTTATTAAACATTTGCTCATTCTGCATTCAAGAAGAAGAAAAGAGGTGCTCTGCAACAAATTTCCTCAAGCCCATCAAAGATCATTTGCAGAAGTCAATTTTTCTAGAAATCGATCTGGCTCACTCCATGAAACCTAAAGGCGCAAAAGGTATTTTTCGTTCTCAAATATCTCTCTACAAATCTTTTGAAAAGATGTCTACTCCGAATATTGTGAAGATCACTGATAGGCCTCACTCCAAATTCAAGAAACATCCCTATAAATCCTTGGAAGTAAATCCCCTAGGAGCATTTTCCAGTGTTCCACATGGTGTGTTGCATACATAAGATTTTAGGGTTTACATACAAGCGAATATTGAAGAGTTCAGGGAATTCAAACTAAGAGATATCTATCATAAACAATTGATAGATGATGCTTTTGACCTTAAAATTCAATATAAGGGCATCCAGGAGAAACATTTTGATCATTTCATTCATTTCCTCTACTTTGAAGAAGATGAATGGGTCCAGTATGTATTGATTAGGATGCATGATAACTTCCTATGGCTGAACAGACCTTGCAAAATCACTAAGGAGGCAATTAGGGCAGTAACCTGCTTATACTCCTCTAGAGGGATACCTGTCCTCAAATCTGTCAAAAACCAAACTGTAACTAAGGCCACCGGATCAAAATTTGATAAGAGGGCAATGACCATTGAAGATATCACGGACCCAGATATCAAGTTTGCATCTATGATAATAGGGTATAAGATATATCACTCCAGTAGGGAGAATTCAGTGTCCGGAATTGCAGTGTATACTGCCTATGAGATGCTGAGAAAGAATGCAGAGTATGATCTCTGTGAACTTCTAAGTCAATTGATGGAGAATATACAAAAGATCAAAAAGGACAAGAAGAACTCCTTTAAATATGGTGGACTGATATTGTGTTTATTTTTCTACTTCATGATTGAGCTGCCCAGATCCAATGGATGAGCATGGCAAAATAACAAACTGGTAGCAATTCAAATCAGAGATTACATGCATGAACTTGGGGATGCCAAGGCAAGGAATACAACTCTGTGGGGGTACTTTAAGAACTTCCAAAATACTATGCAAATCAGAGAAAGAATCCCAAAATCATTGGTTGAAAAATATAAAGATATAGTGTGCTTCATGGTAGACACTGATCAATGCCTAATGGAGGCAGTAGAGCCAAGGACAGTCTAGATCATGCCTATGGGGTATGAAGTTGATGAACAAATTATGGTGCTGCATGTTCAACACATGCTAAGTCAGCTAAAGGATCCAAAGGCAAAAAGGTTTGGAACCTTTGAAGAGCTAAGTGTAAAAGTTCATGTGGAACTCAGACAACCAGAAATAAAGAGGAAAGTGAAAAGAAGTTGAAGAAGTTGCCAAAGGCTTAGGCATCTCAAAGGAGGCACTTGATGCCAACAGGGAAAAGATGGAAAGGGCTGAGGAAGAGAAAAAGAAGCAGAAAAGGGAAGTAAGGAAAGTGCTCCGGTAGAATCTTCCACCCGGACAAGATCATCAAAGAGATCTATACCTACCACTGCTAAAAGCTCAAGGACATCAAAACCGGAAGCAAAATCATCCGGCAGAGGAGAGAAAAGAACTAAAACAAAGGCCACAAGGTCTTATGTCAGTCAGAAGGATGATGAAGAAACTGAATCAGATGAGGAGATAAAGAAAATGAAGAAGGAGAAGAAGAAAACATCCGGTGAACCCTCTACCGGTCAAGGTGAAGAAGAAAAGGTAGAAGAATTTGTAGAAAATCCCACTCTGTCTTTAGATCATGTCATCAAATCTGTCACTGTGGATGGAAATCTTCAGCCAATGGCTGAATTCTATGATGATTACAATGAAGCAAACCAAAAGATCTTGCAGGAAGCAGCAGTTAAGTATCTGAACATATATAACAAGGCTTTTATTTGAAATTATATTTCTTATTCCCAAAAGCCTAGAAAAAGAGTTAGAAATAAGAAAGAATACTGCCATGGCAAAAGATCTTGAGATCCAGGAATAGATAGCCATTCAGCTATATCCTTCAATCGATTCAAAGCAAATGAACATGATCTTCAAGGATTGCAAGGATGAATTTCAAAGCAAAGCCAGAATGAATCAGCTCATGATTGGTGAGACTAACAAGATAGCCAAGGAAACATAAGAGATCCTCAGGAATGCCTTCAAAAGATTCAATCTTCCTATTATAGAGGACTTGGGTGTTGATCCTTCAGCCACAAGTGTTGAAAAGGAATCCATTGAGGAAATGACAGAAGAACTAATGGACACTGATGAAGATAAGGGCTTAGAATCCTTTGCTCCAGAAGAGGTGGCCCATGAACAGACAAACATCACTCCTCTGGTTTCCCCTGCTGACTCCAGATCCAAAGGAGAAGAAAGAATATAGGAGAAAGAAGCAGAGGTGAAGGAAAAAGAAGATAACAGTACCAAGGTTGTAGAAGGAGAAAAAGCTCCAAGAGACAGTTCTGAGACTGCAGAAGAGAAGAAGAATTTGTCTCTGGCAAGAGACATTCCAGAAACTGTCAAAAAGTTCTTAGACAAAGAGACAATGGAAATTGATGAACTGGAACTTCTGCAAGGGCCTTTTAATTTTGACTCTCTTTCTCCGGTACAAACAAAAGATAGCTTCATTTGCTAATGCAAAGGCCAAAGAAAAACTCCTGAAGTCTCACATGGAAGACTGTGAGCTTATAGCAGCCGCATCCAGAGTGTTAGAAAAGATCATGCCATCTTTTCAAAAGGATCCCTCAGCCTCCTCATCTGGTAATCTCAAATCTCTGATTAATAGTATTAGTACACATTTCAATTCTCTAGAGAAATCAGCTGAGGAGAAGGTCAGGAAAGAGTTTTTGGATAAGAGATTCTCTGAGTTGCAAGGGCTAATAGCAAATGATAGGAGAGTAATGGGTATTGGGATAAAGAGCTTGGAAAATGCTCTCAAGGATGGAGGAGATGTATACAAATTTTGTATATCCTGGTCTAAAGCAACAGTGGAGATTGAGAAGAAAGTGAAAGAATAGGAGGACAAACTAACAAAACTTTCTCAAAATTTGGTTCCACTTACCACATCCATAATAAATCAAGAATGTTAGACGATTGCAGTTTTGAATAAAATTAAAAAGCTTGAAGAAGAGAAGAAAAATAGAATCAGCAGGTTGAATGAACTTAGAGGAATAATTATCCCTAAGTTGGAGGCCATGCATGAGGCCTTAAGTGATGCTCAAACTACAGCCAGAACAAATGATCCGACAGATCTGAAAAAGGTAGAAGCTTATGCATACCTGTTGAGTGGTCACATCGCAATTTTGGAAAGAATGAAGCAGAGTTGGGCAACATAATTTGTCCAGTTGAAGACATCTTTTGCAGATATCCTTCAGTTTATGTAAAGTATAGCATGTATAAATACTTATGCGGCTAAGTATAGAAGTGTTTTTGAGAAAATTTTTTGTGTACGGACCCCACCCTTTGCCATTGATGTCAAAGGGGTAGTGATGAGCAGTGAAAAATGTTGTATCCAGCTAAGGGGGAGCACTGGAAAATGTACATAGAGACAGAGCATCAGCTAAGGGGGAGTATAGTATAACACTTAGTCATTTTTCACTAAGTGTTGCCATCAATGCCAAAGGGGGAGATTGTTGGCAAGAGACACATTGGAGCTTCATGATTGTTGTCATTGATGGCAACAAAGGTTAACCCACACATCCGCAGGACATGATGAGTCTCTACCAGAAGGTAGACTACAGAGTATTGTGATCCGGTAAGCAAGAATAGAGCATGTGGCGAGGTCTGACAGTCAACTCCAGATCTCTTAGAGGAAGTATCTTGGTGAAGTGCAGATTTGGGGAAGTCAAGAGGACTACCTTGACTGACAGATTCCAAGGATTTAGCCTCCGGTGATAGATGAAGAAAAAGATATGAATACTTGAGTGTCAGGTTCCTGATTGGTAGTGTGGATAGAGGAAGAACTGACTAGCAAAACATCAGACATTATTCTAGATGCATTACTGATGATGGTAAAGATTCTTAAGGCATAAGTTATGATTGGCCGACATGATTGATGACTTCTACAAGTATATCCTTGATCTGCATTACTTGGTAAGCAAGGATTCAGTCGACATATCAGAGTTCATGGAAAATATTGACTATTCTGGATGCCAACTAGAAAGGTGATGAAATCACTTGTGCAGATATATATACAAGATGGATTTAGTTGTGAGAGGTATCATGGTTTTGGTGAAGTGTGAAGAAAAGTAGTAGAGCAGAGTGAAAGTAGTAAGGCAAGTCTGGTATGTGAAGGGACAACAGCACTAAGGAAGAGAAAGGATGAAGTGTAGCAGATCAGTGTACTGAGTTTAACCAGAACTGAACTCCAGCATATGTAGATGCTCCTTATCAATTCAAGTATTGTATTACACTCTATATAAATGTAGACAGTGAGTCTCTTGTAGGCAGTGGGCCTCTTGTGAGCAGTGTGCTTGGGCAGTGAGCCCTAATTGGCAAGTACCATTTTGTAATTCTATTCTTCTAACAGAGAATACAATCTTGGGTTAATCACCTCGTGGCTTTCTCCCTTAATAGGGTTTCCACGTTAAAAATATTGTGTCATGTGTATTTCTATTTCATGGTTATGTTTGCTTGTTTGAGTTGATGCTGCACTAATTATTAAGAAAGTTTAGAAAGATGAAATAATTAAGACAACTGATTGACCCCCCCTCTTTGAACTAGATGCATAAGGAGATGCATTAGTCCAGTGTGATTCAAGATTCATTCTTTTCTGGATTGATGATAGAAGCTACCACCTAGGGGGGAGTAGGTAGTGGTGTTAAAACTTATTGCAGATAGGGGGAGTATACAGAGCATTTGATAATAGTGCAAGTATGTGTAGTATCACAATTAGGGGGAGAGAATATTTGAAAAAGTATGCCACCCTTTGCCATTGATGTCAAAGGGGGAGAGAGATCATGTGAAAAACAAAAGCAAAGGAAGAAAGCAAGATGTGGAAAAGAGAGGTGGAGAGTAAGATTAGTGCAAAGTTGTGTCATGATGGCTTTTCACATCATATGTTGCCATCAATGACAAAGGGGGAGATTGTTACAAGTATGTACTAATCAGTGTTGCCATTGATGTCAACATGTTTGTGTTGTCATTGGTGTCAACTGTGTCTTCTGATGAAGTTAGTATTGTTTAGTATTGTTTGATTAAGTTTCTTTTCTAAAAGGCAATTTGGATGCTTTGTATAGATGTTAAAGGGTTGAGAATATGCCTATGTAGTTGGGTTTCCAAGCACTTTTGAGAAAATTTGAATAATACTGAAAATAGTGTGTTGAAGGAGTCTTCTAGCTTACAATATACTACTCGTGTTTTTGCTCTGCATTTCTTTTGTGTTGGAGATCTGAGTGTGTGGTTTGTATATGTTGTTGAGAAGTTGTGTAATATGATAAATCTAGAATTTGTTGCTCTGAATCACTATGAAGTGAAAGTTATGTTCACCAGTTTGAGAATAGGATTTGATAGTGTTTTCAATTTATGCAGAAGTGTCGAGGAGAAAGTATTTTGCTCCGCATTTCTCCACAGAGTGGTTTCAGGTGTTGTTGTTCTAGATTTAATTCTATGAGATCCTTATCTACCTTCTATACAAAGGGTTTGTGGAATGATCCTTCATAAAGCAAGTTCTTGTGTAGCAGAGTTTGACAGTGTTGATTGTGAGCCTTCTTCAAGTGAAAGTTGTTGTGGATGAATTTGTTAATTTCCAGGCGACCTCAGGGTTGTTCATGGATGTTTTCAAAATGTGTTAAAGGTATGTACATGGTCCACAAGTTATGGTTGTGATCATGGAAGTGTGTGATGAAGAATCCCCTATATTTACACTGTTTGGCCGACCTAGAAGTTTGCATTGATTGTGGAGTTGATTTGATGATTATGTGAGTGTTGTATAGCATTCTTGGATAGATTTGAGTCCGATCTAAGGCTTAGAGTGGTTCACTTTCATTCCCTTGTGTCGTGGAATGTTTAGGTCCATACCTAATTCAAATTTTGTGTGTTTGCCGACTTTGGAGATTGTTTCAAGGATTGAAGATTGTGTTACGGATCTTGAAGATCATTTCAAGATTGATGGTGATATAAATAAGTCTCAAGATTTTGTGTGTGCATGTGTACAAATGGCAGAGATGAAGTTTGTGGTGTGAAGGTGTTAAAAAGGGTAGTAAGGGCTTTCATGAGTTAGACAACTGGATGCAGTGAGCAGAAGGTGTCTAATATCTTTCGGTATAGATACAAAGGTGATGATTGTTGTGCTTCATTGGAATTGAACCCATGCATGTGTTAGGTGCAATTATATTAGTGAACCTCTTCTTCTTTCTTCTCTCTTTTTTAGTGGGTAGTGAGTCCACTTGGACAGTGAGTCCCCTGCAGTGAGCATTCTTTATATGGCAGTGAGCCTCTTGTAATTTGGTGTTGCTACTACTTTATATTGTGGGCTAATCCTCACCATGGTTTTTCCCTTTTAGGGTTTTCCACATAAAAATCTGGTGTTCTCTTGTGCATGGTGTTGATGTGTTTAAGTTTTTGTTATTTGATTTTCATGTTTAATCTTCATAACAGATTAAGGGTTTAAATAAACTAATATGGATGTGATTATGTTTATGAGGGTTTGAAATTTATACAACTGATTCACCCCCCTCTCAGTTGTCTTGTGCCTTCAACACTATATTTTCCCTGCTAACCAAGGATGTTCACTTTCACTCGACAGAGGACTACCAAACAACATTTGAAACCATTAAAGAGAAACTCATAGTCACACCTATTTTGAGGGGACCTAATTGGAATCTTATCTTTCACATACAAATTGATGCTTTGAATGAATCAATTGGGGTAGTCTTAGGATAGAAAGAGGAAGGGGAAGGTATGCATGAAATCTACTACATCAGTAAGAACCTTACCCCTGCTGAAAAACTACACAACAACTGAAAAATAATTCCTGGTAGTCATCTATGCTATTAAAAGTTTTAGACATTATATCATAGGGTATAAAATCTTTGTGCACACTGATCATGCAACCATTAAACTTAACATGAACAGACCTATAGTAGGTGCAAGGATAATTAGATGGCTATTATTATTACAAGAATTTGACATTACTATCATAGACAATCCAGAAAAAAATCAATTTGGTTGTTGACTTTTTGTCAAGGTTGCATACAGGTGGAGAAAACCATCCAATGGAAGATACTTGTTTCAAGATGAACATCTCTTTGCTATTTCTTCCACTACACCTTGGTTTGTTGATATAGCTAATTTCTTAGCTAAATGTTTGTTTCCTTCTTATTTTACTTCCAAATAGAAAAAGAGATTGGTAAAAGAAAGTTTATCTTACAAATGGTTGAATGATCTACTATTTAAATGTGGTCCTAACTTCATTCTACATAGGTGCTTGAGAGATGATGAAATATTTGATGTATTGAGGGTATGTCATGATGAACCCTCAAGTGGACATTACTCCTCCCAAAGGACAATCCACAAAATTCTTGGAGCTGGCTATTATTGGCCACCTCTCCACAAGGATTCCAAGAGGTATGTGAAGTAATGTGATCAGTGCCAAAGGATGGGTCGGCTAACCTTCACCCAGGAGATGTCACTTCAACCACAAGTGATTTTAAAACCATTTGAGCAATGGGGTCTAGATTTTGTAGGGCCAATTTCTCCACCATCTTCAGGAAAAGAATATATTTTGGTATACACAGATTATGTAACCAAATGGGTAGAAGTTTAAGCATTGCAATTTGCAAGAGAAGAAAGAGTTGTTGATTTCCTATATAACAAAATCTTCTTGAGGTTTGGAGCCCCAAGATCAATAGTTTTAGATAGAGGCCCACAATTTACTTCTTAGGTAATACAAGCCTTCATAGATCTATACCAGGTTAAGCATAGGAAATATTCACCTTACCACCCCCAAGAAAATGGGTAGGTTAAGGTGACAAATAGGGAGCTAGAAAACATCTTGACAAGGATAGTGGCCATGAATAGGAAAGATTGGGCCAGTAGGTTACCTAAAGCAGTTTGGGCTTACAACACAACATGGAAGTCAACAACCAAGTTTTCACCCTATGAACTTGTTTATGGAAAGAAACCCATACTATCCATATAGTTTGAATTGTAAACACTAAAGACATTATTGGACATTAGACTAACATTATCTATAGCATGGAAAAATAGGATTCTTCAACTCAATGAATTGGATGAAATTAGAATAGAAGCCATACAACAAACAAAACTCATTCAACATCAAAGGAAATAATGGCATGATCAACACATCAAGAAGAGGAAATTTCAATAAGGGGATTGGGTTCTCTTGTATGATTCTAAGTTCAAGGAGTTCAAGGGGAAATTACAAACCCATTGGATGGGACCTTATCAAATCAGGGAAGTCTATGAAAATGGGATAGTATTGCTCACACCAATTGATGAAGAAACCACATTCTTAGTAAATGGCCATAGAATTCGTCTTTATCAAAGACCAGTTAGAAAAGAAGAGATTGCCAAAGATTTATGCTTGATGACAGAGGTCACATCCTCTGCCACAGGTTGAAGAGATTCAAAGGACAATAAAAAAATAAAAACAAGAAGGGTTGAAAACCAGTAAATGGCGGCCCTTATAAATAAAAATAAAAAAATAATAATAAAAATAAAGGGAAAGATTGAAAACCAGTAAAATGGCAATCTTTCTCACTTAGGGAACTGAAAACCAGCAAATGTCAGTTCTCTTCTTCATGCAGGATTTCAGCAGAAGTCTCTCCAGAGCCAACTAGGCACTTCTTCAAAGCCAACCAGGTGTATCTCCAAAGAAAACTAGGAGCACCTCTGATGCTTCAGCCAACTAAAGGAATTCAAGCATTTGATGGGGCCCACCTTTCCAGATGTCAAGGTTGGGACACTAAAAAGTGATGAGCTCACCATGACTCACACTCCACTTTAAAAAAAAAGAAGCCATGTGGAACATTCACTGTACTAGCTTCCAACTAGTTATCATTCACACCTCATCCGATGATGTCACCTACTGGAGCATCACAGTCAAATCCATCTTTAGGAAAATTTGCCTTATCACGTGCTGCTAACATCATGATGACTGATGGGAAAGTTGTATGAAGGTAGAGTCACATCAAACCTCATCAAGACAGCAGTGCAACAACACAAACATATCGTTTAATCATCACGAATGGTAATCTAGGTACTTCGCTTGCATTAGTTAATTATTACAAGTCTTTTCATTTCTATTTTTGTGCAAATTACCTGGACACATACACCTTGTCATTATTCCTATCTCAGCCCATGCATGCTACCATAACTACCTAAACTGACACATCTACTTTAGAGTGTTAAATCTTTCATTGCAGTCATGATTTAACCCTCCAATTTGAATTATTCAAGTAAAGAAAACCCTCCTAAAACTAAGCAATCGTTATCAGTAATAACCAAACAAAAGAGATTTCAAACTCCAGAGATAGTGCACAGCAAGCACAATACAATCTTTCTGTAGAAACAGGGGAGCTTTAGAGTTAGGGTTGGTCTGTAACAATAGAAGAAGGGCTCTAGAGGAGAACTCATTCCAGCAAAAGCTATTTAGGGGAAGTAGTTAAAAGTGAGGGTTTTGAGATCAACACTAGCAAAGAAAGGAGGAAGAGTAATATTAGGTGCAACATGGAAATTAAGAAGAAATCTGAGCCTGAAACAACAAATGGGTTACTTCAAGATCAGGCCTCAGTGGATGTGCTGAGAAATGCAGGGTGGTTGGAGTTCTTATAAAAAATAGAGGGTTACCATGAAGACAGTAGATTAACTCCTCTCTAACATGAAGAACAACCAAACAAAGGTGCATGGAGTGACAATTGTTGTCTCAACCACCATCATCAGCAACATATCAGGCCTACTGGAACAAGGTGAGAGGTTTTACCATCTTAAAACCCTCTACTCTGAATTAATCAAAACTTTCTCAGTAGATAATGACCCTGAGGTGCAATTACATTTAAGTAAAGGAGAATTAAAAGGGATCATAAGGACTTCACTTCCTCAACCATGGCAATCTTTGGTCATGTGGATGATGAAGTACTTCACTTATGATGGGCAATTTCACTGGTACTAGGGCCCATCATGAAGATGTTGATTTTCCTAAGGCATGGGCATGCCAATTTGGAATATAGCATAGACCTACTAAATTTCATGTACTCTGTCATAGTAGCTTCAAAAAACAAATACTAGCACGGGAAGGGTCCTATGAAACACCATGGACTTATTTAATTGATTATCAAACATCATTTTATGTCTAGAAGAGGAGGGGAGGCCTTATGACAGTCATTTTTTTATGACACACATAAAGCAGAAAAACTACTAAAGAGGCACCTTCCTTCACTTAGGAGACTGAAGAAGAGGCACCCTCTACCTTATCCCCAGCTACTGGGAAAAGTAAGAGAAAGAAGAAGATAGCATAGGAAACACCCTCTTCCTTTCTACATACAGCACATGAGAATCCAGCACCCTCTACCTCTTCTCCAGCTACTAAGAAGAGGAAAAAGAGGAAGGAGACTATAGGAGAACCCTCGGTTGAATTGGAATAGGTAGAAGAAACAATTGAAGAATAGCCGTCCAGAATAACTCACTTAGCAAAACAAAAATTGACCCTTGCTGAGGAGTCCACCAAAGCTAAGAAAATTAAGGGTGTTGTCATTATCAAGGAAGAGACAGTAGAGGAGTCTACCAAAACTCCCAAGCCTAAGAAACACAAAGAGAAGGTAAAGGAAAAAGAAATAGTAGGGAAGCCTCCAAAAACTCCTAAGTCTAGAAAACATAAAAAGACAAAGGAGGACTTAGATAGTTTAGATGAAATTCCTTTGATAAGGAGAAGTACAAGGAGAAAAGTGACCAAGGGAAGTGCTTTGGAGACCACTGCCCCTCCAACTGCTCAGGCTCTAGAGATCCCTGAGCCACAAGATACCCAAGATCTGAAGGTGGTACATAGTGAGGCCCTAACTATCTCCTCAAATTCTAAAGGAGACGTACCAGCACTGGAGACACAGTCAAAACCAATGCTCCGAAGGAGCAAGAGGAAGAGGCAGCCCACTCAAGCAGAAAAAGATACTGCCCTCTTGGCCAAGGTTATTGTGGGATTTAGGACCTCTATGACTCCTCCCCAAGAATAGGTTGGGCCATCATATGTCCCAGCCTCTGCAGCAGACCAAGAAAAGGAGCAACGGGATGAGGCTTAGCAAGAGACGACAAAAGAGCAGGAGGAGCAAGATGACCTTGGAGAATAGGGAGATATGGAAATCCCAGATGTAGAGTTGATAGAGGGAGAAGAAATAGGGAGCTACTCACATCCCTCTAACCAAGAGGATATTGAAATCCAAAGGGAACAACAATTAATGAAGGAAATTGAAAACCTCAAAAGAATGTTGTGGAGCAAGCACTTGGTTATCAGTGACCTCAAGAAGGTAATGAAGGAAAAAGAGACAGCTCAAAATCAACAAATTGATTAGCTGAAAAAGAAATTAGAGGAGAAGAAAGAGATCATTGAAACCAAAGAGGCTAAGATCCCGAAAAATAATGCAAAAGAAACACATAACACTTCTAGTGTTATTAGAGCTAGGGACAATTGCATGACCTTGATCTCAGCCATGATTGAGAAATTACAGAGCTAAGCTTGGGAACTAACAAAAGATAATAATAAAATAGATGACCAAGTAGAGTTACTTCAATAATCTACTGTTCCACTTGCCACTACTGAACAAGGTACACAGAAAGATGACTATTTGGGGACACTTTAGATAGACATTCCTAGATCCTTGTACCATTGGGAGAGAAGATGCAGGGAGTTAGAGGGAACAACTATAATGTTACAATTGCAAAGGGTGGTGATAGCCATGACAAAAAAGGTAAAAACTCTAGAGGATAAAGTCATCAGTATAGCCACCCTCTCATCTAATATCTTAGCCTTCAGGCCCCCCAATGGCAATTATGCTATGTTTTTACGAAAGGATCCTCCAGATAAAGTTATCATTAGTTCTTTCGGATCTAATTGAGAATATACAGGATGGGAAGGATTTCATTAGGGTGTACCTAAGGAGTAAAGATGAAGATAAAAATTTGTTGTGTGAGATGTATTTACATAATTTCTTCATAGAGGGCCACACTTTCTTTATTAACTTCTTTGTAAGAGAATGCCAGCTAAGGGCATTCATGTCACTAATGAGGAATCATCAGATTTGGAGTGAAAGAATGGAAGCTTACATAAAGGACACAGGTATAGGCCTATTAATGAGAAGGGATTGTCCAAATCCTAATGCCTTTGAGATCCATTTTAGAGTAGCACTCTATTCCCCAATAGGAAAAACAACACTCTTACCCCTGTACCAGCAACGTCTCCAAGAATGTGCCATTGAATTAGGGTTGTTCATGCATAACTCCTCCAATCAAATCATGGCCATCTATAGGGAGAGGTGGAGCACTCTCACATAGGACCAAAAGATGAGAGACATAACATCTCCAGCTAACCTTAGATGGTTTATGAGAAAGGCAAGGGAGATGTCCAAGTTAATGGATAAATATAAGCAAGATTGGATGGGGGGATGTTTTAGGCCACCCCTCATCATTGAGCCTTTGCCCATATGGGCTAAGCAGATGGAGGATGAAATATTCCAAGAGTGGATAAAATAGGTTAAAGGGTTCATGGGGAATGCCAACACAAACTTCACAACTTGGATAACTTTTGAGGAGTACAATCTCACTGATAAATTATACAACCACAACAAGTCAAGGTTATAAAAGTGTAGGAGGACCTACAAAACCTTAGGCTTAGGGCAATGATGAGTGCTAGGCAACACTCAGCTAAACATGCCTTTTTACTTCCTTTTTCCCATTTTATTCATTCTACCTGTCCTTGTAATTGCACTATAGGAATTGTAAAGTCCTATTTTAATTATGCTAATAAGAGATGAATTGCTGAAGATTATTGTTTTGATGAAAAGACTTATGTTGCAGTGAAATTGATGAAATTGTGTAGAAATATCTCTTTTTGGGTTTCACAAGTGTTATTGCATCGGTGGAAGGTAGTTTTGAAGAACTCTAAAGGTAATCCTAATTATCTATAGAGCTAGGCATAAAGGACACTGCATGATACTCCAACGTTTTCTAGTTTTTGGAGGATCTTTGAAGATAAAGGGAGTAGTAGAGCAAAGAAGATGGTGATCTCTGGAGTCGTGCCTCAGTAGATTCTTGGAGCATCTCTAAAGTTGTTGGGAATAGCATAGAGTCTTCGATATTGCTGATTACCAAGACCTCTGGAGGTGACTGCATTGCTATAGAGTCCACCCATTTAGGCCTGAGTGTCCAAGTGATACCTCCAGTTGTCCATGGGGGCATGATACTCTTTTACTTGTTTTTACATGAGATTAGAAGGCTTATTTCAATCCACTATTTTAGGGCCTTGATGCCCATTGTTGTTATAAGTTAAACTTTAGATTTAGTGGAACTTGCAATACCACTAAAGTCCTTTTTTAGACTTTGCATGATTATACTCTAAATGGACAGTTGCAAGTCTTAGTTAAGAATAAGAGACTGTTTATATCTCAAAGATGAACGGATAGGTAAAGTAGTTAGTTCCAATAATATTATGTCACTTAGACTAATATATATCTAGATAGGAACATCATAATTTCAATCAGATTTTGTTAGCAGTGTTTATGTAATTTTTATTTCAGAGCAGAACAGATACTTTTGAATACAATATACTTTGATAGATTGGATTAAAGGGAGCTATGTTGTTACACTTTTATTATGATTTTCTTGTTTAGCCTTCAGTTTTGAAGGCGTGGAGCAAGGGCCCACTCCCACCAATAGATAGGAGGCTAGTATTCCTACTTTATTGTCTTATTGCATCCTTCATTAGAAGTATCATTTTCCTTCTTTCATAAGATAGGTCAATTATTGTCTAAACAGTCTTGTTTCCATTTAATGCATGTTTCCAGCTTTGTGTGAATTAGATAGATTCTTTCAACAATTTACTACTTTAGTTTTTAGAATAGAATTTCCTTTCATAGTAGATGATTAGCAGCATTGATTTATTAGGATAGTTCAATTTAGTATGATTAGCTAAGGATTGTTGATTATTAGGTTCCTTATTACAAATAGCCTAGGACACAACCCTAGATTTGACACATGAAAACATGATTAAATGCCAAGGTACAACGACCCTTGTAAAGTACAAGTTGAACTTGATTGATTAAAATATTAAAGAAGGATGCTACCCAGGTGCATAAATATCTATTCCTGTTGCTATAAATGGAAGTGTGTGTATGCATACTATACATCAGCTTTTCTGATAACACAATGCTAAGTTTTTTTATTTTATGTTATGTTTCATATGCTTCCCACAATCCTAGGAAATGCTTCATTGTTCTCATGTCTATTAGTCTACTCATATAGAGTTAATAACAAGAAGGACATTTCTAGGAATGGATGGTTCAAGTAAAAGGTTGAGTGAGAAGCTGCAGCAGGAAACATACTCCCATTAGCTCACCTACTCATAGTGTCATCCTAATGAGGGAGGATTGAGCCTGCTTGGAGACTCCAATTGCTTAGAGTTATTTTGGTGGAGTAGGAAGTTTTGTTGAAGCTCCAATGATTGTTGTTGAGTCTTCAAGTTAGGTGCTCAGGTGGAGAGGTGTCATTTTTCTCTCTCCCCCTAGATGGAACTCATAAAAGGGATAGTTGTAATAGTGGAAGAATATCACATTCGGATGGTCTAGTTGGTGATGAAGAATTGGGAGTTTATTGACAGAACCAGGAATTTGTATACCTGGTTAATGGTGACACCTGTGGTAACTTCTTCTAAAACAAAGTTATAACTACTTCCTGATTCAGCTACTGGTGGATGTCTCAATGGCTCTATTGGTTTTGATGCTTGGCAGTCCTGAATTGAAAGATGGGGAGTCATGCGAAGCAGACTAAATACCTATGCTTGAAAAATCTAAAGTAAAATAGAAAGAAGTTATCCTAAAGTGTCTTAGTATTTTGAATATGATCCATGATCTCTAGAATAACTGAATGTTGTTATAACTTTGGAATATCTTAGTAGTTTGTAAGAGCTCTCCCTTGTGTTATAAAAGGTGAGATGCTCATTGTTTTAGTCATTGGAAAATTCTGAGACATTCATTTTTATCATAGGAATAAGGACTGAATATCCTTGTCTTTTTCATTCAAGAACATGTATCATCTAGTTTGATTAATACCAACAGGGTTGTTTTGTGTAATCTTTGTCTCCAAGTGTATATCATAACAAATATTTGAATAAAGCAGCCAACAGGTGTTTTATCCTAAATTACACACTTGATGTGATACATTTATTTCTTGCTTTAGTTTATGTTCAAGTAATAGGGGAAATCTTTTTCAAGAGTTACATGATGTTTATTATGATATAACAAGATTACTAAGTATGAAGATAACATTAGAAAGCTTTGTGTGGTTAACATCAATATTAAAATATTGGTTGTTTAAAAGAATCGTCAGGATCAAAAGATACATAGGAAAAGACATAGATAGGTGACTCTGTTTAGCCAATGATAAGCACCAGTCTTCATAGTATTGGTTTCCCAATCACAAATCTATTAGAGGAATATGCTTATTGCATCGTTTAAATTATTCTTTACCATCTAGTAATTTCATTTTGACAATCTAGGTCTGCAAAATATGCATTAACAAGAGCAGGATCAGTTATATGTCATTCCTTAGGTTGTAGGATGAAAGTAGATTTGTTATTTATGGACACTTGGGTTATTCACAAGTTTGAGCTTTTATTTAAAGTGTTTATTGAAGGGAAACCCACCTAGGCCTTGTAGAGCCTAAAGTGCAGAGGAAAATTGTTAGGCAGACAATTTTTCCTATTTTTTGGCCCATTTCCTATTGGTATGTTCTAAATCTGAGAGTTAGTATGCAGAGATTAGTGGGGTACACTTTGGGGAACCAATAGATGCAAAGGTTTCTTTATAATCTATGCCTTCTTTTTTAGCATATCCCTTTGTGACAAGCCTTACTTTATGTTTGTCGAGTGAGTCATCTACTTTGTAATTGTTTCAAAATACACACTTGCAACTAATAGGTTTACAGTTTAGTGGAGGATCAACCAACTCCCAAGTTTCATTTTTCAAAAGATCATCATACTCAATTTGCATAGCCTTCCTCAACACTTCAATACTTTTAGGTTCTTTAAAGCAAGTTGGTTATGAGTCTACTATTATATCAATTTCATCATTATACTTCAAGTTAACTTCCTTGAGATTTTTCAAGTTTAACTTCTTCATTGGATTGAGCATATTTCCTTGCTTTGTATGTTCTTGTTTTTGTCCTTCCAAGTTCATCATGTCTCAAATCTTTAAGAATTTGTTGGACTTGTTTTGCCCATTTTTTGAAAGATCTAGGTTGAATTATAGGTGATTTCATTTCCTTATCAAAAGCTCCATCATGTTCCAACTATTGTTGTGTGGTTTCTTGAATCCTATTTTCATCAAATAAAGTTTGGAATTCTTCATGAGAGGGGATTACTTCTTTGATAGCCTAAGGCAAATATTCCAAATGTGGTTCCAAATTACTTATCCCTCTCTCAAAGTGAGGAATCTCACTAGGATGTTCTTTCCAATGGTAAACATGGTAAAATTCTCTAGTTGATTTAATTGACATTCAACATTGACAATATTTTTGGAGGTTTCATAAAATATAACATCACAAGCAATAAAAAATCTTATGAGCTTTATCATACAACCAATGTGTCTTAGAGAAATTAGAATAGTACAAAATGATGCATTATGATTCCAATTGTCCAACTTATTTCTCTTCTAGTTAGGAATCAAAGCATAAAAAGTGGAGAAATTTTTTTTGAGATATTGAGTAGATGGAGGATGACCAAACTAAACTTCATATGGAGTCAACTAGTGAAGAGTATCTATTGTGAAGATAAATGGTTTTTTTTTCTTCTACCTAAAAAATGCCACTTTATTCCTTTGAAATATAACATCATCCTAACCATATTCATGACAATTCTATTCATTCTTTCAACTACACCATTTTGTTGTGGAGTTCCTATAATAATGAGATTATACTTAATCCCATTTTGACTAAAATGATCCTCAAAAACTTTTGATGTAAATTCTTCACCATTGTCTATTCAAAGAGTGTCAATTGGAGTTTGAGCTTCATTTAAAATCATATTGTGAAACTTCTTTAAACTTCAAGAAATAAATCCAATTCATTCTACTATGATCGTTAATGAACAATATGAAATACTGACATTATCCAGCAAAGATAGTTGGCAAGTTCCCATACAAATCAGGATGAATGAGCTACAACTTTCTTTGAGCTTGCCAAGTTGAGCTATAGAAGTGATCTCTATGTTGTTTTACTAGAAAGCAAGCTTAACACTTCTTAATTGTCTTGGGCAAAGTGGGAAAGCCTACAACACCATTATTTTGCATTATCCAAACCCTTTCATAATTAACATTCCCAAATCTTGCATGTCATAAAATACTAGTATAAATATCACCTTCTTCAGTAAGGTAAGCAAAACTCCTTAAAATTGTTGAACCTCCTGTTGGGTCTCAAAAACGTAGGTTTTTAGACCACAAGAGGGTGCCAGTCTCTTGATACATTTTTGGCCAACGAACAGGGTTTATGCAATTGGAAACCCCCTACTCTTTAGGCTTTGTCAGGCCTAGGTGGGTGAACTTGAATGATAAGGCAAATTTGAAAGTCTAAATAGATTCTAATTTGGGCAACCTACTCACTATGGCATGCATGTGTGAAGTAGATATAAAGTGTGATGATTATTTTCTGACGCTAAGGTTTGAGATTCAAAAATGTAAATAAGGTTTTGAAATGTTGTTAAAATAACCAATGTCTTATCTATTTTGGGCAACAGAGTCAGGATTTGTATGATAAATATGTCCTCCCTCTTGGCTTAACTCAAATTATTTGGCACTTTTCATATGTTTATACCTTGTATAAACATGCAAGGATGTAGGTTATCTATGCTCTTCTTATTAATCCCAATGGTATTTCCCAGGTTATTATTAACAACTAAAATGAATTTTAATTCTGGTGAGAAGGAAACCTAACCAAGATTGTTTGTCTAAAGGATTTTAACTCCTAGAGAGACCAATGAACATGAACCACTTGGAAGGACTTAAATCAACCTCTAGCAGAAACCAGTCAAATTGATCACATGAAAGCAACAAATGCGCCCTAATAAATTAAAAATATCCTTGATACATTAATTTAAATAACAGAGGAAAATCATTTTGGATACAACACAAGTAACACATATAAATGAATATTTACAAATAATTGAACACCATATAGATTGGACATCAAATAAAATATTCCTTCTCCAATTGCTCCAAAAGATTTTTATTATGTATATAAAGTCTCCATTGTGATATTTTATTTTAACCCTAATGCTTGCTACTCTGTTGCTTATTGTTCACTTGATCCTTCCTGACAATGGTTTTTATCTCCCATTTATATTTTGCAAATTTAGGGTTATGACCCTTTATATTCTGGTGCATCTCTTTGTTTAATCAATTATCTTTAATAGATCTGATAATTAATTAATTAAACTTGTCTCCGTGTTCTTGTGAGAAAATAAAGAATAATACTTTAATCTCAATCTTTTGTTGGCAAGTTTCACCATCATATTCACCTGTATGCGTTTTCACCTCTGTTTGGCAAAAGTATACATTTGGGTAAAAATTATTACCCCGTACTTATCTCCTTGGTGAAAGATATTTTATTGGCCATCATAATGCACTCTCACATAAAAATGTTCTCTTGGTTAACTCCTTAAAAATATTTTACCTCGGAGTGAAAGCAATTTTCCACTTTGATTGTTTATTAAAATCTACATTTGATATATTCATTATATCCTTCTGTGAAAATATTTTATTTCTTTTCACTTTTAATGAAAAACTTATTTTCCTTCTTGAAATAATATTTCTCCCTCTAGGATTTCTTCCTTTCTTTTAACTTTCTTGGTGTAAATATTTTTACTCCTTAGGAAAATAATATTTAGTGGGTTAACAACCTGCTCTCTTAATTCCTAGGGTAAAATGTTTTACCCATCATGGAAAATAAATTGCATTAAAATAATAATATGCCCCAATAGTCATTTTAAATAACTTTATTTTGTACTTTCATGTATCTTCCATTTCTTTTCACTGGAGGGAAACAATTAATCCAATATATTACTCTCCTCGCGATCTTCATTTCATCTGTTTTATTTATGTGATCTTCCTTATTGGAGTGACTTACACAGTCGGAGAGACCTAAAGATCCTACTCCCATCATACATGTCTCTCTAACGTAATTGTTATCCTGTCTTGTCGGTGAAAGTATGCATGTTTCTCCCCGAAAAGGCATCCATCGACATGACGCATGAGCTTGGTGTGATTTTGGATTTTCACTCCAAATGGCTTACTTTTGCCAATGAGTTTTTCATCAGTGAAATTTTATGTAGTGTTGCATGGTTTTTTAGGGTTTCTTGCCTGGGTTTTTGTTCTTCCCTAATTGTTTGACTCGAGCACAGAGGATGCTAGTGAAGGTTGTGAAATCTGGATTTTTATTAATCATTTGCAATTGCATGCTTTCTTTTGCTTGCCCTAGAGGATCGCTTAAAGGCAGGAATAAAAAACTTGACCATAATGCTTCCTGAAAGCATCTAAAGTAGCTTCTGCATGTTTCTCTTCCCATTTCTTCTCATGCTTTTTCTTCAATCAAACAATCAGGGTCTCATTGTGTAAACTAATTTATAACCTACTCGCCACTCTCCAAAAGGATTCTTCCATGATTTGTTTACCATCAACTATGCACCTGATGCCTCAACAATATAGCCATCACCATCAACTTCAACCACTTTTGAAGTGTCAATATCACCACTCCCTCTGCAATCAAGAATATCTAAGATTTTAGGTTTTCCATCTAATGTTATATGTAACTGTTGTAGTAACCACTTTCTCAGCTTGCTTGTTAAATGGTGTTCATTCACTGCTTTTGCTTCTCTACAGATTCTGGTCCATTTCCTGCTCTCTGTTGTCAGTTCATTTTGTGCCAGTTTCTCTTTGATGCATATCTATGCTCCTGTTATAGCATTATACCTTTCTTATATGTCTATAGTGCCTTATTTTTTGTATTCCAATCAACACAATCATTATGCTTGTCTGCATCCTCATTTTAGACTATCTGAATATAGAATTTTGTAAGATTGACATGACACAGAACTTGCACTCACTACATAGCTTTCCCTAGTTTTTCACATCATTTATAAATGTTATCTGTTGTCAACATATCTAGTATATTATATCACTATACCATCGCAACTTCTCCAAGATTTTGCCCAACAAGTCTATTAGCACGTTTGAGTGTGGGATCTATTGTCATCCCTATGCCAATAAGGCCTCCTGGAACAGGGTACTACAACTTATTTTGCTCATTATAAAGTGAATTTATTCTCGAAAAGATAGGTGTACACTTGATATTTCCACTTTCATCTTTGACTACAATGTCAGGACAAATTTTAATTTTTTAATTCACCTTCAAAACACCCCTTCGTATACTTCCACCAGCAACACCACCTTTTACTTCATCAACTTCAGCACCAGGTTTATTCATGTCAAATGATCGGATTACAATCATGTTCGGTGGGGGCAACAACATTACGCTCAGGAATAGGAATCTTGTTTGTCATGTATTCACATACAACGCTGATGTTGTACTTTAGTTTTGCAGATATTGGGACCACTGGATAAATCTCTGAATTGCCTCATGTTGGTTGTTGGCTACACTTTCCTAGATCAGGTCAATTTTGTTCTACAGAATAATAATATGTTAAAGGCGCATTATCTCTAGAGCAGCAAGGTGCTTGGAAGTTTGAGGCTGAGAACAGCTCTCATTACTTGCAATTATAAGTAATGTGCTATCTAAAATAGCAGCACCATTCAAATGAAACATGTCTTAAAAGCTTCATGTGTGCATTTTCAAATCCAGGGACATCACAGAAAGGTCTGTCTTCCTTTCGATGTGCTAATGGCAATCCAACGACTTCATAACTGAAGCTGATATTCCATATAACTGCATTTGTTAGCCCTCAATTGAGTTTGTACAGATGGACATGTGACACATCCAGATCACCTAGAGTATGCCGCAAGCCACTTTCTGTTGAAGGAGCCATAATACGATATACATTGAGACTATGCCCATGTATAGATGTAGTAACTAGAAGAGTAGCACTGGGATCAAAACATAATGTAGAAAGAGGGCCGCCATGGGCTCTAAATTGAGCAACAATTAATTTGCTTACAAAATATCTAACAACCACCATGCATGCATATTCTGGCTTATATGTCTATCCTAGTCAATTTCTTAAATCCCATGTCTCCAATGGTGACTATACCAGCAGCTTGTTAGATTCTTTTGCATAATGTGCAACTAACTTCCATTTGCAAGTGATGTTGATGGATTAACACTTGGTGATGGAGAAAGATATTGGGGACTAACATGACTAGTATTTTGAACAATAGCATGATTAGCAACATATGCCAAGCACCTTGGACATTGTCTTCACCACAAGTTTAATCTTATGTAACAACTAATAATAGAGGCTAAGAATCTTGAAAATATTCAACTTCTGGCTCCAATTTACTTGGTTCAGACTGCATCTGTAGGAATGCAACTGGTCCAAAATATTGTTAATATTAACAAATTTATCCATGCTTTCAATGCATTTTGTTGTGAATCTACAAGACAAAATGCTCTGTTTGCATGTTTCAAAACCTATAGCATCTTTTGTGTTGCAACAATGAATTCTTTCTTGTCAAAATGAGACCACCAATCCATACCCAATTCTACTTCAAGGGCTTTGGTATCATAAATATAGTCGTCACTATATAGTGGATGAAGATCTTGTGAACAAACATGTATGTTGCATATAGAAGATAAACATGCTTGTCAAGTTATTTGCATGAAACTAAGCTGGCTTCGAATTATAACCCTTCAAAGTAGGCCACTGTAGCATGTTGTATAGGTGCATGTCTAAGTGCTAAAATTGATTTTTCATCACGGGGACCTAAAATTTTGCCAGAAAATTGTATGAAATTTTAGGTCCCAACACCTCCTTTGACTTTTAATAACTTTCCATATTCCCAACTAGTTAATGCAACTTGATTATTAGACTTCTTTCAAACTACCACTTGTCCATCTTCTAATAAAATAAAGTGGCATTTGTTTTCAAATCAATACTAGAGATAACAAGTTAAATCACAATGAGGAAGGTATAGTACATCATGAAGTACAAAATCTAAAGTCCTAGTAACTTGAGTCGAATGGTTTCTTTTTGATTAATCTTGAGACTTGTTTTATCTGCCAAATAGATAAGGTCACAAATATCTTCATGAATTTCTTGAAAATAGTCATGTTGAAATAGCATATGTTGTGTGGCTCCAGTATTTAATACCAAAGCATCATGTCATGATTCATTCACTTAAGTATAATATGCATAACCTAATATGAAAGCACAAACTCATTATGATCACTACCACATGAAACCTAAGCTACTCTTGATACTTTATCATCATAGTTGCTCTTGATACTTTATCATCATAGTTGGTTGTATCTTTTTGTTTGAAAGATTTGTCTCCTTTATCCCATGATATTTTGCATTCATGAGCTTCATGACTACCTCTTTGACCACAATGTTTGTAGTAAAAGTGTTGTCTATCATTTTGGTTATCACATTCAAATTGTCTATCAATTTCACCTCCTCTTCCTATATTCCTGCATTGGCCTTTACCTCTGCATCAATCAATTCAACCACCTCTAGAAGAAAAAAATCTTATCATAAGGCTTGCCTTTTTGTTGGGAAAGGAAAATTTCCTAGAAAGGGGAATGTAGTCACTGCCTGAAATGAATTTGCAAAGGCAGTGGAACAATTTGAGTTTTCTTTGCAAGGGACCAAGCTCCTATCACTGCTAGCACACTTAGCACAAGTTGATACCTACATTATCAAAAATATTACTTGTGAAGGTAGGCAATCCTTTCTCTACACTATGCATTTTAAGTTACTTAGCCACCTTAGGCATGGAAGACAAGTAAATGTTCCCAATTTCTTGTCTAATTTGGTAAAAAAATGGTAAAAGAGTATTAAAAGGGCACAACTATTGCATTATCACACCATGGCTGTATTCAATTGTTAGTGAATAAGAGTTTGAAATGAGCAATTTCTTGATGTATCATGGTAATAATTTTTGGGTTTAAACCATATAAGGAATAGGTTGGATGTGGGGCTGCATGGTAGGAAACTCAAGATGAGCAGAACCCAAGTGCCACAAATAAGGAATATACAGGTAGAAAGGGAAGAGATTGAGGGAGAAGAGCATGTAGCTACATCCCATGAGCATGCAGTAGACCTACAACATCTTCCCATAGGCATGCAATATCTTTAGCTGGTCTTGTAGTGTCTACCTTGGTCCCAACAACACCTTCTAGAGATCCTATAGCGTCTTCCCATTTGCATGCATCACCTTCAATTGGTTATGCAACGTCTACTCTAGACCCTATAGCATCTTCTTAAGATCCTATAGCATCTCCCCTATGCATACAACACCTGCACATGAAATCCTAATGCATGTGTCAAAAAATTTACAATCTATGCCTAAAACCATTGTGCTTGCACAAGAAAAACCTTCACTTGTACATGTCATCTCACCAGACAAACCTATAGATACAACTACTCCTTCCAAGTCTAAAAGGAAACAAAAAGCATCTCCTTCTCCCATAAGAATAATTAAAAAGAAACAAAAAGTTTTTGCCACTCCAACATCACATTGACCTAGGCGCTCTCGATTCCTTAGAACTAGAGTAACAAGGAAGGTTGCTGCTTCAGCCCCAAAATTAGTTTTCTTGGAGACTGATACTGATTCTGAGAGAATAAATATTTGTATACAGAGCCCAAAATTAGAGTTCCAGGAGCCTATGACTTGATGCAGAAAGGGAATCCACCCCTACTTCATTAAAATTTATCAATTTGGATGCAAACAAGGAATTGATCCCCATGGAAGTAGAAACTAGGGATGAGTTACAAGATGCTCTAAGAAAAATTAAACTAGAAGAGAAACTCAAATCTTATGAGAAGAAGGGTAATGAATTAGACAAATTGGATCAACTGGTAATAGAGGAGATTGATAAGGAAACAAGAGGAACTGAGGAGCAAAATTTCTTATCAATCAGCCTTAGGAATAGGACACTCCCTCTACTTCAACCATTCTTGATAAGACTCCAATAGTTTTGAAATAGGAGGTAGCTACTCAAACTAATGGACCCTCCGTGGAGCTATTGTTCTGGAGAAGGGATGAGGAGATATAGTTTATGAGAAGGAAATGGAAGAGATAAAAGGAGAAGATGGAGCAAAGGTTTACTAATTAACTAAAAGAAAAAGATAAGGAAAACAGTAAGCTGAAAGCAAGGATAGAGCAACTAGAAAATTTGACAAATCATCTTATTCAGTGCAGACCTCCTACAAGGGTATATGCCCTATTCTTAAAAGAACAATTTTTGAGTTTTAATTTTATGCAAATTTTCTATGATCTTCCTTATACACTAGGTACACCCAGTGATTTATTCAAGGTTTATCAGGCATCCACTACTAAGCTACATAACTAACTCTATGAATTTTACTTGTATGATATAGTTGTTCCCTATTATTTGAGTTGGAACCCAATTTTATATGTGGGGGATGTGCATATCAAGGCTTGGACATCCTTTATTAAGAATGAACATAATAGGGATTTGAAAATACAAAAATATAGAGAAGAGAAGTCCCTTTAATTGAAAATCAGATGGGAAAAATATACTGTAATGTGGTCTTGACAGAATGGTTTTCTCTGACAAAAAAATAGTAGTAGCCACAAAAGTCCTCTAGGATTAGCACATTGTTCATTCTACGTATCAAGAAGTATTGAGGAAGATTGGAAAGAAATCATTTGAGTTTAGTAAGGGTAGGTGGGAAGAGCTTATAGTGGACCTAAGGAAAAAAGAACCACACTCCATGTATAATTATCATGCAGTTGTAAGCAGGGGGCACTGCTATATCAATTTAGCTAGGACAAATGAACTTGTATGGTTGCCACTTACCTTTCAACCACCGATTCTCTAGTTCCCTATTTCACACTGGCTAGGAAATAGGTTCTATATTGCAGAGGAAGAAGATGCCAAGTGGGAACGTATTGCAGGACAGAAGGGATTCTTCTTGAAGAAAGGGGAAGGGCACTCAATACTATTTGATTTTAGAGACCTAACCTTCATGTACAACACAATGCCATGATTGCTTGAGGACAAGGAAAATCTTAAGTTGGGGGGTGTGATGAGTGTTATAATTGTCTTTTTAATCTATGTCTTTTCTTGTTTCTAAGCTACATTCCTACAAATGTCAAGCACCATATTGATTGTATTATGGTTTAATGAATATTTGCATGGTTAAAATAGTTTTTTTTAAGATATAATGTGGTATGATTAGTTTTTTTATAATAATAGTAATAAATGAGGAATTCTCTAGGAGTAACTCTTTCCCAACAACTAAGAACACTAACCTACAGCCAAGACTATTGAGTATCTACAAAAAAGATTGTAGAAGTTCTTGTAGCCAGTGAATCAGTTCTTGCAACCTGCTACAACCAAAGGATTGTCTCCTGTAGCAAAGAACGCAGTCACTCACAACTGTCTAGCAGTAGTCTATTCCTTCGTTATAGACAAAGATAAGTTCCAGAAGAAGTCAGGAAGGGATGTGCAACAAGTGGAGAATTTTTATCCCTCAACTAGAAATGTGTTGACATTGGGTAAATCCTAGATAATTGTCTCCATGTTTCTTGGATAAGCTTACTCATTCCAATAGTCTTGATTGAAATTCTCCTCTATGGTTGTTGAGTTTGAGTTTCCTAGTTTTATTTTCCTTTATTAGAAATAAGGAGTCCTTCTGGTGTAGTCATGGTAGGAGGGTTCATAGAATGAACTATCTAGACCGTGCAGCAAGAGTAAACACAACGGAAACAACTCAAAGAAATAAAGCAAATGTAGATTCAGTTATTCAATATATCATAGAATTCAAATAGAGATCGGTCGGCAACATGCGGGCTTACAATTAGGACTCATAGGGCTGATTACATACATGCACAAGATAATGCTTTGAAGATCCCTTTACACAAAATCTAAACTAAGAATTATGAATCAATCACTAACTGCTTTCCTAAGGATCTATTACATCAATATATATCATCTTTAGACCAATAGATTCCTCCCCGTCGGCTAAGGAAGGTCACAAATTCCAAAGAAGAGGTGTAACATGTGAACACAGATAGGTCAGACCTAAATGCATAGAACACTTCCAGTAAATGAATGGAATGACATGCAGATCTCCAAGGAAGGTTGGCCATGAACCAAAGATTATTGTATGATGTGTCATTAGGCTCCAAAGATCAGGAAATGCTTCTGCAAGTTTCTCTTTCAGCTGATTGTCAGAGAATATCAGGATGATCTGCTCTAAGAAATAGTCAACTTCTGTTAGCGATATCTTTTTGGCAATTGATCTAAATGCTCTGAATTCTTGATATGATGTAGATGAATGAATGTATATGCTAAGTCCAAATCTGCAAGATGTGAAATACCAATACTGGACCACAAGCTAAAACTGCTTCTGACTGAACAACCTGACCTGAACTGGAAATTGCAAACAAACTGAAATGCAAATGTTTTTGGTTGATGCAAGATTGCTCTTGAACTAGGGATGCTCCTGCATCAGAGATCTGAGGTTATTGAAAAAGTAAGTCTCTCACTTTGTTGGGGCTAGGGGAGAACCAAGATGGTCCACCTCATCCTGAGAAATCCATGATGAATCTTCTTTTGGTATGCCTTTCCACTTCACAAGATATTCTTTGTATTGTCTTCCTCTAGTGTTGCATCCAACTCTTCTATCTAATATATCTTCAATTTGCTCCGATGCTTGTTGTGGTAACTGCTTCTTCAAGTCTTCTTCCATGCTATCACTAAACTATGCTTCATGATATTGATATAGGTCTGCAATGTTGAAAATAGGTGATATACCCAAGGTCTTCGATAACTCCACTTCATATGCATTTCCTGAATTAAATTTCATGAGTATCTTACAAGGTCCAAACTTCTTCATCTTCAACTTGTTATATGTCCCAACTGGAAATCTTTCTTTTCTCAAATACACCATTACTTCATCTCCAACTTCAAATTTCTTATGTCTTCTCTTCTCATCAGCCTTCTCTTTATACTTATTGTTCATATTCTCCAAATACTTCTTAACCTGATTATGTATTGTCTTCATATGATCTGCAAATTCTTTTGCTTTTGCACTTCTCTTTTCTTTTGTACTGATATCTCTTAGTTCTACCACTCCTCTAGGATTCACTCTAGTCACAATCTCAAAAGGTGTTCTTCCAATACTCCTGTTTACTAAATTATTATATGTAAACTCTACTTGTGAAAGAATCAAATCCCAATTTCATGTCTTCTCTCCAACCAAACATCTCAACAAGTTTCCCAAACTCCTATTCACTACCTCTGTCTGTCCATCAGTCTATGGATGAAAAGTAGAGCTAAACTTCAAATCTGTCTTCATCTTCTTCCAAAGTGTCCTCCAAAAGTATCTAACAAACTTTGTATCTTTGTCTGAAACTATACTCTTAGGTAATCCATGCAATCTTACAATCTCCTTGAAAAATAAGTTAGCTACATGCACTGCATCAGTTGTCTTCTTACAACATATGAAATGAGCCATCTTTGAAAATTTGTCAACCACTACAAAGATTGAATCATGTCCTCTCTATGTCTTAGGCAATCCCATCACAAAATCCATGCTTATGTCTTCCCAAGGTCTCTCCGGTACTGTCAAAGGTTTATACAATCCAGTATTCTGACTACTCCCTTTTGCAACTTTACAAACTCTACAACTTTGCACAAATCTCCGAACATCCTTATGTATCTGAGGCCAAAAGTAATTTTCACTTACCAAAGCCACTGTCTTATCAATGACAAAATGTCCTGCCAATCCACCGCTATGCTTCTCCTTAATTAGGTTATCTCTCATTGAACTTCTAGGTATGCACAACTGACTTCCTTTGAACAACATATCTTCTTGAATGAAATAGTCCATCCACTTACTCCTATCTATCACAACTGGTGCCTTACATGCTTTCCAGGGTTCTGCAAAATTAGTATCTCCCTCATACACGTTCTTCAATTCATCAAAACCCAAAACCTCAACTCTCATCTCTGTCAACAAGTTTCTTTTCCTACTTAATGCTTCAACACAAAAGTATAACTCTGCATGAACTCTACCCACCTCATATGTCTCTGATTCAACTTACCTTGACTATTCAAATATTGCAAAGCTTGATGATCTGTATTGTTGTACCCAATCAAAATCTTTTGCTTCATTAAGGCATTTTGAACAAGTCTAGAAAATTTTTCGTCAAAAGTCAAAAAAAGAAAAATTTCTAAAAATAGACATCCAATTAGATTTTCTGGGTTTCTTGAGATATGGATGCTGGCAAAACTTTCTAAAAATAGAATCTCTGACTCAGGTGTCGCGCTTGACTCTCATTGGTCGATTTTGCTTCACGATTAGCGTGGTCCAAACAGAATCTGCAAAAGGTCAAGTTTTCTCTACTGGGTCATTTATGCTTTTACGGAAGGTGAAGCATAAGCTCTGAAGTCATCAATGGAGGAAGTTCATCTGCCAGAGCTTGTTTTCAAGTTTTCAACATTGTTCCAACGCCGTAGAACCGACGAATAGTCGTCGACTCGATGAAGCACGCAAAACGGAGTAGAATGGATTTGAGGTGAGGTGAAAATCTAGAAATCATGAAATTTGGCTAAGTCTGAAGATTTCAGGCATCCCAAGAGGCTTGGGGTGCCCAGTCCCACCAGTGTTAGAAATTTTACGTGTTTTTTGAGAAAATGAGAGAGGTGTGTCCGTCAGTTAGTTCTGGTGGGCATAAAGCAGTCATTTTGATCATCAAATCTTGAAAAGCTAGAATATTCATCAGATGTACCCAGGCTATGCAGTTCATTCACCATTTAGTGGAAGTTGTTTGACGAATCGTCGAAATCAACATCAAGAAGCAGTTGTCGGCATGCAAAACAGAGCAAGTTGCAGATGAAGGTTGGAAATAAAAAAAATGGCTAAGTATGAAGAAACCAAGCATCCTAGGTGACTCAGGGTGCCCAACCTCTCCAGTGTTAGATTTTTTTCACGTTTTTTGAGAAACATAAAAAATGCTTCCGTCAGCTCGTTTCCAGTTGGTCAAACTTGGTCAAACATCAGTCAAAGCTAGGATTTCATCACATATATGTTCAAACTACTCAGATCACCCTCTGTCCCACTTCGATAGTCATCTGGACGATTGAAATCAAAGATCAAATAGGGGCTGTGGGCACGGAAATGGAGAAATGGCATAAAATTTGAATTTTTTAGAAAATTTTCTAAGGCATGGCAAACCAGGGGCCCCAGGTGACTTGGGGTGCCCAAACTCACCATACTTAGAAATTTTTTTGAGTTTTCCTTGAAAAACGTGAATCTCCCTCCATCAGCCCAGTCTGGTTCATAGCAGAACAGTTTGGCACGTTTCCTAAGGTAGACAGAGAGTACAGTCAGCTTAGTTTTCATCAAGCTTGCCTATCTGCTAGATCATCAGACTCATTTTTTTCCCAGCAGATAGAAATCAATAGCCAAACAGCGGTCATCAGCCACCAGAACGCGCACGTAAATCAAAAATTGAAGAAGTTGCAATTTTTTAAAAAATGGCTAAGGCACGAGGATCCAGGCGCCCCAGGTGACTTGGGGTGCCCAACTTCATCAGAGATAGAATATTTCCTGATCTGCCAGTGTTTTCTGGTAGTTGTTTCATGAACCTTGTCCCATGGTAGATTTCAGAGGTTTGATTCGCAGTCAAACAATGCCAGATCGTCAGTCGAAGGCTAGGGTTGGAATCTCAATTCATAGATCTCCAAAATGTTAGGATCAGTCAGTTTTTTCAATCAATGGTGACAATTCACCATCTTATTGAAGTCAGATATAGGCCATATTTGAGTCAAAACAAGTGCAGAAGTGTTGAAAACGAAGAAAAATTGGCTAACACTTTTGTCAACCTGCGTGTTCGATGACATCATCAAAAGAAGATATTTTTCGTCATCTTACACATGAAGCCATAGGCAGCTACAAAATAGGGATTCCTTCTATTCAAAGACATCCACTTGGATTTGTGCTTTAAAAGTTGCTTTCTTCATGGATAAGATCCAAGTTTTATTCTTTCACAAAGAAAGCTACTTTTTTACCCTAAAGATCTATAAAGACAAGTTTTGGGCTTCCTTATTTTATTATCTTTTGCAGGTTGCATCTAGAGGAAGGATTTTTATTTTTCTTTCAATGAAGATTCGAAGGCTCAAACGAAGTGTTTTTTCAGCGTTCTTCATAGTTTCGGGTTGAGGAAGCAGGGAGGCACACTTTTTCAGGGTCCTTTCTTCTAGGGGATCATTTTTCAGAAACAAGACCGAAGCTTTGTCAGTTTTCATCAAGATGGGTCCATCCAGAATTTCATCCTCTTGAAGATTGAAAAATTTTATTTTTCCAAGAATCTACTTTTTTGCTGCTTTTTCGGGAAATCCTCCGCTTTTTCAAAATCCGATGATCTGGGTTGCTTCAGAACGGGATTGCCTACAAAACCCATGTGCTAGCTTTTTTCACTCAGAATATGCTTTTTAGAAGAAATCAGCAAAAAAATATATCAATGGATGACATCACCAAAAAGCAAGAATGTTGATGAGGATGCATTTCAAAAGAAAGCAGCTTTAATCCAAATGCTTTTTTGTTTTAAAGCATTTATCCGAAGCTCCTCCATTCTATATTTAGAAAGAAATCACTTTGTAATAGTTGGAGTTTTCTTTACTTTAAAGCATTTGTTAGTTGTATCTTTGTCTTAGAATAGGAATAGAGCTTGCAAGTTGGCAAGTTAGGGTTAATCAAGGAGATTTTAGGGTTCCTTAGTCCTTTGTTTTTAGTATAAATAAGGGTAGCCTTGCCCATTGTAATGGAGCTACTTTGGTGATAGCAAATTTGTTGTGCCTATTCTAGCCTGCAGATTTTGTTATTTCAAGTGTTTGTTCACTCTGTGTAATCTGTTCTCCAGTGTTTGATCACTTGTTGTATGCCTTCCTTTTGCTACAGTATTGTTGTCCTAGAGTTGTGTTAACTTTATGATATTGAATAAAAGTCTCATGACTATTTTTGCTCTAATATTCTATCTTGAATCATCAAGTTTCATCATCAGATGTGTGGCTTCTATAACTTTTATTTCAGCTTTCATCATTAAAGTACTATGAGTCTTGTGATGTAAATTTGGGAGAAATTTACTTAAGTTTTTGTGTTAAAACAATCATTCCTTGTCCATTTTTAATCCCTTTGCTCTGAATTTACTTAGGAGATTAAAAGCGTCATTAGTTTAAGCCTAGTTGTAGTAGAAGTTTTAAAAAGGAAAAAACCTCTTCTGCAGCATTTAGAGTTTTATAACCTTGTGCTCACAGCTGAGAATCAAAAAGAAGATAGGCAAAGTTTAATTTATTTATCTTTTCAAAAAACATCAGTGAAAAGAGAACTCCCCCTTCCAATAGGAGAGCAGTTTATTTGTACATAGTTGTCCGTTTCCAACTCGCATTCTAGAGGTGCGAATTGAAACGCCAACATGTATACAACACAAACTCCTTAAGCAATAAGTAATGTCTCCACTTCTTCAAGGCTTGAATTATGACATAGAACTCTTGATCATAAACTAAATATCTTTTCCTTGTATCATTCAACTTCTCACTAAAATAAGCTATAGGTCTACCTTCTTGACTTAACACTGCTCCAATTGCACTTCCACTTGCATCACAATCAACTTGAAATACCTTATTGAAATCTGGTAATGCCAAAATAGGTTGCTCGATCACTTTTTGCTTCAACAATTCAAAACTTTTATCTACTCCAGATGTCCACTTAAAATCTTTTCTATCACCTCTCACTGTCTCTATCATTGGGTTACAAACTGAACTAAATTTTTTGATGAACTTCCGGTAGAAACTAGCCAATCCATGAAATGATCTAACTTCTCCAATGCTCTCCGGTGTAGGCCATTCAACAATTGTTTCATTCTCAGGGTCCATCTTCAATCCTTCTGCAGAAATCACAAATCCCAAATATACTAACTCTTCCTTCATGAAACTACACTTCTTGATGTTTATCAGCAATTTCTCTTCTCTCAACCTCTACAAAACTTGTCTAATATGCCACAAATGTTCCTCTTTTGTCTTATTCAAAATCAAAATATCATCCAAGTATACAATCACAAACTTACCCAAGAATTTCTTCAAGACTTCATTCATCAACCTCATGAAAGTACTTGATACATTTGTCAATCTAAAGGGCATCACTAACCACTCACACAATCCTTCATTTGTCTTAAAAGAATATTCCATTCATCACCTTCTCTTATTCTACTATGATGGTATCCACTTTTCAAGTCTATCTTTGTGAAATATCTTACCTCCTGATTTCTATCTAGTTCTGAACAGACTCTTCCTTTGCAGTGGTTCCTCATTTATCTCTATTTGAAATAGTGCTCTCCTCATCACCAATGATTCTCCTTTCTCTGGTTTGTCGAATGAACAGGGATCACTCAGTTCAACAAGTTCTTCTTCAACATAGGCTGCTCTTCCACTATTTTCTATCCCCTTACTTGTACTACCTTGATTACACTCAAATGCTCTACGTCCTTCACCTCCACACTTGAAACAAGTACCTTTGAATATTCTCTTATCCAATCCTCTTCCTTCTCTTCTGTATCCTTCATTCCAGTATGCACTAGGGTTTCCTCTTCGGTAAAAATTTTTGTCATCTCTCCGGTAAGCATTGTTATCTCTGTCATCCTTCCTAATTGGGCTGTCAAACTTGTTCTGTTCTGGATGTGATCTGTCTCCTCTGAAATAAGTCCTACCTCTCTAAAATTTACCTCCTCTTCCTCTCTGTCTTTGATCATGCTTCTTATTCATCTTCTCTTCAACTTTAAGGGCAAACGGATATGCTTCCTCCAAAGATTTCATCCTTACCAAACTTAGTTCCTCTTGAATGTTCAATCTCAGTCCATTGATGTATCTAGCCACTTTCTCCTTGCTTGCTTCACTATGTCTTGTTCTTATGATCATTTTGTGAAATTCTTCAGTATACTCCTTCACAAATTTCTCCTTTTGTCTCAAGTTTTGCAATCTTTTCAACAGCTCCAAATCATAGTCAGCAAGTATAAACTGATTCTTCAACTTTGTCACCATCCTGTCCCATTTTGTAATCTTTTTTTTTCCTCTTCTATTTCTTTCCAACTGAACTTCTTTCCACCATTTAGCAGCATTTCCTTTCAACTTTGTCTTTACAAATTTCACCTTCTCTAGATCTTCAATTTCCTCATATTCAAAGTACTCTTCCATATCATTTATCTAGTCAATCAATTCTTCAGGGTTTAGATTACCAGTATAGTTCGACACATCAACTCTAGGTCTCTTTCCAATCTTTGAAATAGCTCATAACATTTTTACCTGATCCGATTCTTCTTCTTCATCACCTCCTAGGGTTTTGCCAGTGTGTTCAACAGATTGAAATTCTTCTTCATCATCGCTTTCAACATTAGGTCTCGGTGTCAATCCTCTTCACCTATCTTCTTCAACAACATCCAACCAAATTCGCATAGTTTTCATTATCTCCATCAACTCATCTATTCTACCAGCCATTGTTCCAACAACAGCAACTCTCCTCAGCGGCATTCTTCCTAGGATCAAGTGTAAACTACTTTAGGTTTGGTGATCGGGCTACAAGGTGATAACTGCCTCACAATCAATGATTGGTTGCAACACAAGTAACCTGCCTCAATTTGGTGATCTATCCACAACAAGATCTTATGGAATTCCCTCGCCAACTTCACTCAATTCACTCTACAAGATTCAAACTTTCGCTCTGATACCACTTGGTGCAGTCACGGTAGGAGGGTTCATAGAATGAACTATCCGAACCATGCAGCAAGAGTAAACACAACAGAAACAACTCAAAGAAACAAAGCAAATGTAGATTCAGTCATTTAGTATATCATAGAATTCAAATAGAGATCAGTCGGCAACATACGGGCTTACAATTAGGGCTCACAGGCCTGATTACATACATGCGCAAGATAATGCTTTGAAGCTCTCCTTGCACAAAATCTAAACTAAGAATTATGAATCAATTGCTAACTGCTTTCCTAAGAATTATGAATCAATTGCTAACTGCTTTCTTAAGGATCTATTACATCAATATATATCATCTCCGGACCAATAGATTCCTCCACGTCAGCCAAGGAAGGTCTCAAATTCCAAAGAATAGGTGTAACGTGTGAACACAGATAGGTCGGACCTAAATGCATAGAACACTTTCGGTAAATGAATGGAATGACATGGGGATCTCCAAGGAAGGTTGGCCACGAACCAAAGATCATTGTATGATGTGTCATTAGGCTCCAAAGATCATTGTATGATGTGTCATTAGGCTCCAAAGATCAGGAAATGCTTTTGAAAGTTTCTCCTTCAGCTAATTGTCAGAGAATATCAGGATGCTCTACTCTGAGAAACAATCAATTTCTGTTAGCAATATCTTTCTTGTAACTGATCCAAATGCTCTAAATTCTTGATATGATGTAGATGAATGAATGTATATGCTAAGTCCAGATCTTCAAGATGTGAAATGCCAATACTGGACCACAAGCTAAAACTGCTTCTGATTGAACTGGAAATTACAAACAAACTAAAATGCAAATGTTTTTCATTGATGCAAGATTGCTCTTGAACCAGGGATGCTCCTACATCACGTTCCCCTGCATTATGGGAAGTGGACTGATTAGTTATTATTGCTCATTAATGTATGAACTATTGAAAGGTGTGTATATATATTTCTCACCCAATATATCTAGTTAATCTAAATTTTTCTCATGATTGTATCATATTTCGATTATAATGAATAAATAGAGTTCTTATTTTAGATTGTTTTCTTATAATTCTTGATTCATGATGGATAAGTGAATGAATTGATTTGATTAACTGATAAAAGGAGAAAGGAAGTATTCAACTTGAGTTAGGGCCCACTTGAGGTAGACTACAGCCTGTTAGCAATAGATTTATGCAATCAAAAATTAGATTGTCTTGATTCCGTTTTATTGTTTGTTCTATTTAGTTGAGAATCATTTATAACAGTTATTTTCTAGAATTTATAAGATAGCTTTCTTGTTTCAGTATTGTATTCTTTTCTTAGCTTGCAGTAACTATCATTTACTAGCTATTCACATTTCTACATCTAGAAAACCATTAGTTGTACATATAGTATCAACATAATATAAAGAAACACGTCCCTGGGTTGATAAATTAAATGTAGCATGTCCTCCCTCACTAAACTACTTGAACTAGGATGAGGCTATCCATTGAGTTACATGCAAGCCTTAGTTGCATTAGGTCTAGTGGGAATTGATTATGCTTCACAAAGGCCACAATTTTGATTTTGGGTTCACCTCACTAGTAGGGTCTTCAATTTAATTTCAACTCGTCAATAAAACATCCCTAGAAACAACACCAAAATTTTGGTTCCCAAAATAGCTAACCCAAAACACTAGAGTATTTCTTAATCTCCTAGGCCAAGGATGTCATCAAAGAGACAAAAAATGGGCTCATCGATAGGTTGAATGTGATTAAGGGCCAATGAACGAGAGTGGATTTTCTCTCCTGCACTTCAAGCTCAACTTAGACTTGGGAGGGTAATCCCTAAGGTTTGAATTGGATGAACAACTAAAATTTGGTGGATGAACCCAACCCATTGACTTGGTTCCAAACACTGTCACTAAACCAAGAACAACTACCCACCTACAGACCTCAATATAGTTGTTTACACATCTTGCACATGCACCCATAGATCACATTTCTCATATCCCCATAAAATATATTCATTTTATATTCTCTACAAAATGGTAAGATGCGATCATACATGACATGATTCATAAATGTTTGAAACAATTTTATATCACTACAAATTTATCCCTAGTTATATAACAGAACCATGAATATCATGCAAGGACTACCCTAATCCTACTCCTACTCCTACAACTAACATGATGAAGGATTAATAAAAGAGTGTTGGCCCTTCACCAAACTCAACCGGTGCCTACTCCAATGGGCAAGAGCGTTGTAAATAGAAAAAGGAAGGAGATACACCCCATAAAACATCAATAAAATCATGAAATGTATTCACATGTAAATTGGAAATACATTTCATATACTAGACATACTTATTAATCCAAAACACAACTACAACAGTCCATATGTATCAAAAGAAAGAATCCATACAAAAGGTTTGTATGATTTAATTTTTTTCATACATTATCAAATATCTGTTACATTCATGCCAGCAAATGTGGTAAAGAGGGATATAAAACTGTGATTTCAACATTACCTTGAATTATTACACAGTATCATGGAAACATACCATTACATGAAAATGTTTATTGAAGATCTTTCCTACATATTGCTAGGTGCATTCCTTCATTCACTACCCAGATGTTTTTCTTTGTTTGATGCCCTAAACACCACCACAATTTTATGCACCTCCAAGAAATTTGTTCAAAGACCATCCCATTTTACTTCTAAAACCACACATATATAGCCTTTTTCCTTCATAAATTTGGGTGGGAAAACCCTAAAATGCCCACCTTCTATAATTACTTTCATCTACTCATGTACCTACCTACATTTTGGAGGGAAAACAAATTGGACACCCACATCTACCACAACCAACTTACCGACATACACATTTACTTCTTCAACCAACATCAACCATGTTGTTTTGAGCATTAATGGCACCACTGAGGCATGTAGGCACGTTTTATAATCAATTGTGAAAACACATTTTTTAAAACAAATTTTAAAAAATCTTTAAAAAACATCATTTTCAGGCTTCTCAACATTTATGTAACCGTTAAGAACCAAGTCAAAGGTTCCATTGGTTCCAAGAACCTCTGGAACCACCGACACTCTTTCTTACACTACTTTGTAGCCTTATCGGGGTTTCAGACCCTACATAGCACATTGGAACCATGTTGGGGGTTCCAATGGTTCTAGGAACCATTGGAAGCTCTGACACTTCATTTTTTCTTTGTCACGTTGCCTTTACTTTCCTTCACCAGCTCATCATTAGTGTTTCAAGGGGAGACAAAACTCATGAACCATGTCAAGGGTTCTATCGGTTTTAGGAACCAATGGAACCACCAACATCACCTATTGTTGGTCCAATGATTTTTAGGGTTTCAAGAGGAAATGAGAACAAGGGACCATGTCGAGGGTTCCGGTAGTTCAAGGAACCACCTAAACTGCCAATAGGTTCCAAACAAGCCCTAAAGCATCGATAAAGGGGAATTAAGCATTTTGGAATTTTTCTAAGGACTTTGAGGATTGTCACAGGGTTTTTAAACATTTCTAACACACAATTACCATGTTCTTACAAGGGAACACATACTTAGAACATTTTGAGGGATTTTGGGAGAAGATAACCAAACCTGGGAGATAAAAATGGGGTACCAACACCATGAAGATGCCTTGCGTTTAGTTTTACCAAATGAATAAGACCCCAATAAATAATGGAAAAAATGGTGGCAACTACAATATATTTACATCTTAACATTTGGACTTTTATTAGCAATAGTAATGGATTTTGCTAGTACAATTTTACATGAGTGGTTGGCATGGAGTTCCCATGTTTCCTAATCCTTTTATCAATGACTTATGTAATATGGCATTCCTAATCCTTATATCAGTGACTTATGTAGTCTGGCACATCTTATTTGTTACATTTGGTCTCAATATTAGAATGTATGATTATGTGTTGCTTCTATTTACTTCCTTATGAGTTGTATACAATCTTATTGACTAAGGGGTAGAGATCAAGTTATTCTTTTCTGATGCATAATGAAAAATAATAATATATGATGTTTAAGGGTTCTTGAGATCTTTCTTATATAAGTTTGAACTATAATGCTTGCACACACACATAAATATATTGGTCTTGATTTCATTTGTTGAGTTCTAAAAACCCTAGTATCATGGATATATGTCGAAGGTAAAGGGTAGAAGATCATATTTAAATTGATATTGATACTAAATGAACTTAATTGAATTTGATTTACCTAGTCCATATTTTTGGTGGGGTTAGCCAATAATTTTTTATCCACCTATTTGAGCATACTAAAGCATATAAAATAGCTAACATAGACATTGTGTACCTATATGTAGACATAATTTACTTGTGATTTTGGATTCTCTTTTCTAATATCAAAACCCTTTTTATTAAAATATCATGACTTCTAAACTTCTGAAATCTTGTTGGTGCTTGTGTCACTCTGTGTTGAGTTTATTTTTAATGAATGAAATCATGCTTTAACTTGTGTATATATTGTTTCAAAAATCATGTTATTTCTTCATGTTTAGTTATGTGGACAACTAAATGAAATGGTGGGGCTTAGAGGGCCCCATCTAAATTATCTAAATTCCTTGAAAGAATATGTATGGAGATAGGTTGATTCGTTAGTTACACTTTCTATATCACCTATTCTCCCAACTAATTAGAAAGAATGGTGGGGCTTATGGGGCCTCATGTAACCCTTTCACCTTATCCCATAGATTACATATAATCTTGAGGTTGCAATATAAGAGATTGCTACATAGGAATGATTACGAACATTGTTGGTATCACATGGCATCTTGGGATAGTGATGAAAAGGTAATATCTTATTGTACTATTTGTATTTTTGTGTTTGACAAGGAAAAGTTAGCACCATGGACTTAAATGAAACTTTTATGAGATCTATATTATTGTACAAGGTAATTCAAGATCTGTAGTTATGTTGTTTCCTTTTAGCTGTGGCCAAGGAGATATGATAGGTGATGCATTTAGTTATAAGTGAGAGTCATAGTGGTCATCTACACTTGTTCCTAGTTTCTTCCTATGTAGTATGCTCTTGTGACCATGTCTACAAAGGGTAGAGTCCCACCTTTTGGGGTGGTGTAGGGGGGTCCATACAACTCTATGGTTGGTGCAAAAGTGCTCACATGATGCTTTCTCCCCTCTTTTCCATCTTATTTATCTATTCATGTATGTTATTTAAAATCTAAGGTAACAAATTGATGTAATACTTAATCTATTATTTTATCATTTTTATCATGAATATAATTATTAAGTTCTACATAATTATTTTCATAAGATCGGGGCTATTACTTCAATTATTAGCTTATTAAATTAAGGATATCAATTTTAGATTTGGAGTTATAGGTTGAAAGATAATTTTAATTTATATTATACTTATAAGATAAAAGCAAGTTTGATTCATAGTCATAAGTGTGATGTCCTAGGTTTAGTACAAAAACATGATGTACAGAAGTATCAAAAAATTTAGTGAATTATGGTTTAAGTGGAGTATGAAATGTTTTGTATACTAGATTTAATACTTTATAACTATACTAAAGATTGATATTTATTATATGTTGAGAATAGATATACTTTATTACAAGACAATGTGGATAGTAATATATGTTTCATGGTTAATATTATATGTTGGCCTAGGTCCATCAATAATGCCAATATCTGAATAAATTATTCCTTCCATAGGTTATGTGAAGGTAGAGTAATGTCAAATGGATTTTTTAGTTTCTATTAGTTTATCAAATATGAGGGGGTATGTTGTTGGTGATGGTGAATATCCATTACTACCATGGGTAATCACACCTTTTAATGGAGCTCTAACAAATAATCAAAGGGTGTTGAACTTTAAACTATCCTTAACACTTATTGTTCTTGAGTGTGCCTTTAGAAGGTTAAAGGCCAACTGGAAAAATTTTGAATAAAAATTTGCCATCCTCACTTGCAAATGCTCCTAAAAACCATCTTTATGTGTTACATTATGCATAATATTATGTTTAGCATTTGAAGAAGAAGATAGTGATTGCACTTATGTTGTTGATGAGTATAAGAATAATATGCCAGGTAATGAAGGCTCTATACCAAGTGATTCTACTACAAGTAGCCTAAATAACCTTAATAGAATTTGTCATTTCTAATGATAATTTTGTTCATCTCACCAATTATGGGTTGTTTTTCATTAAGTATGTTGGAGAAGAGGGTCCAAATCCCTTTACAAAAGATGCCACATGGGCAAAGAAAAAAAGGCCCCAAATGGCCGGAAACAGTGCTTTAGCAGCAGACTAACAACAAAACTCGAAAAACAAAGTGTGAAACATTACTTAACCAAAAACAAGAGAAACTAAGAAAAAATATCAGCCCAGTCTTCTGTGAGGAATTTTTACATTTCCTCATGTTTACCCATGCAATCAATACCAACACCATGTTTCTTTAACTCCAAATCCTACAACATTGAGAATGTAGTGGCTGACTGATGCATGACTTTGGTACTAAAGCATGTCATCACCTTCTAGTTCTTCTTGAGCTCAGCCACCTTGGCTTTGAGGACAAACACCTCCTTAGCAGTTTTCTCACAAATATCACACCTCTTCTCCCTCTTCTACCTTGCAAGTTGCTCCTAAATAGCCACATCAGTCTCCTCATCCTCATCCTTAGAATTGGGAGCATTCATCTCTAGGAACAAGCTTTTTCCCTCCTCTCCTTCCATAGTATACTTAGAAATTTCATCTTCCTCCTCATCCAGATTATCCTCATCATACTGGGAATCACTCAAAACATCAATTCCTTTTCTGCTAGGGGTTTGAATATTGGCTATCCTATTAGACCTTCTCACACTCAGGGCTTTTTAGCTTTGGTACCAACAACCTCTACTTTACCCTTAACATCAACCTTACACTGATTGACATTAGGAGAAGCCAGCAAGTCCATGTCCACAAATTTGGTACATTCAACAGGGTAATTAACCCCCTCTCCTTTTTCTTTCTTGTTGATCTGACCCAAATCCCATACAAGACTTCTTTTAGCTGAGGAGTTTTCACCCTATTTGAGGTTTTAGACTCACGATTGCCTCCTCCTAGGCCCTAGCATTTTTTCTTTGAGACTTAGGGAGGGCTTTTCCTTTAGGAGGGGGTTTAGTATTAGGGGTAGAATCCTTTTGACTATCCCCAATTTTGACCTCTTCAATCTTGGGTATGTCCATGGGATTTTTAGACATGGGACCCTTCAGAGTACCAGCTTCATCAGACTGTAGACTAACATACTTTTTCATTTTCCCTTTGGAACTCGGGCAGTTTCCACACATTTCCTAGTATCAATGCCAAAGGAAGTCTCCACATCTAGGCTAACCTTAATAAACTTTGGGGGGAAGAGAGTGAGATGGAAATGATATAGGCAGAATATCAACCTTGATGAAGGGAAATAGAGGGTTTTTCAGGGTTCTTTGCATGGGCTTCCTTGGCTTCACAATGTAGTATTCGAGGGAAGGCAAAAGGTAAAAGGGAAAGATGATTAAAATATTATGTCTAAAGTTATTCAATATGGCGAAATGGTACTGATAGTAGCATTTGAACCACCCTTCGAAAGTAAAATACCGCATAATAACCAGACATACCTTGTCCCATGGTTTTGGAAGGTCCTCCCTCTCGAAACCACCCTAAATCTTGATCGGGACTTCGCCATCTTTGAAAAATGTGGTCATGATTTAGTATCCAACATTTTGTTGTGCTTGTGCAACTACTTCCCTTGCAGGTCAAGTCGGTAGCCTGATTGATTACTTCCTCATTCACTTCAAAGCCAATCCCACCAAGCTAGACATGGTGGTGGTCTGATGACTCAGTGAAGTACTGAGATAGGTATTCATCATGTCCATTTAACACCTCAAATAAAGGTGTAACTCCCCTTCTTCACAAATATACCAGAGAGTTTTTTCCTTCTTGATATCCTCATTGGAAATGGGATCTGTCCTCACTCTGTCACCCCCATATCAGCAAACCGACCCCTGGCAGAAATGAGAGCAATCAAAAACCAAAGTAGACAAGGAGTATAATGAAAATCAAATCCATTCTCGCCAGCCTTACAATATCTTCTCAAATAACACCAATTTTCCCATTTGTTAAAGTCATGATGTGAATATCTTGATCCTTCCCATCTCATAGGTGTAAAATAATGATCGCCATGTTTAACTTGAAGTCAACTTAAATGATGGGGCATACATGGGAGCTACATCCCACATATATTCACTGCCAAAAGAGAAAATCTCAACCACCACCTGTTCTTCATGTTGTCCATGTGCATCACCTCATAATCATGTCACATCCTCCCTAAAGTCTAATCAAATTTCACATGTTGACTCATCCTCCATTCCTTATTAGTGTGCTAACTCCTCTATTCGGCAGCCCCGTCAGTATTCACATGTTTATTCCTATCCTTACCTTTATTAATATCGAAGGGAAAGACCTTAAATAAGGCCAACCCATTGGAATTAAGCATAGGCCAAAGAAGCCAAGTGAACACCTTAAAGAAAAGGGGGCTAATACCAGTGTTATTAGTATAAGCCATTAGCATATTTAGTGATTATGGACCGGATGTAGCTAGGGATATTCCCAATCTGTCTCCAACATCTCTAGGAGGTGCTATTTATGCTAAAATTTGCCATAGCATCGGCAACTCTGTTACCTTCCCTATAGATGTGAGAAACATCATACTCCCCAAATCCACTAAGAAGACCTTTTAAATATCATAGACTATGTCCAAAAGCTACCAACCAAGGTTAGCTTTACCTAACACGGCATCCACCATGAGTTTAGTGTCTCTTTCAACATGAAGTCTCTTGATTCCTATAGAGACTTCCAACTTGATACCCCAGAGCATGGCTAGAGCCTCCACTTCATTATTAGACTTAACTCATATCCCTCCCGTGAATACTGCAAGAACTTCTCCCTTATCAGACCTTATGACGCCACCACCACTAGCCTGACCTGGGTTGCCTCTGGATAACAACCAATTATGGGTTGTTTTAAATAGAGTCTAATTTCTTTATTTAGGATTTATTTAGTTGTAATTTCATATTGCAAGTTGCAATAAATCATGCAAATTAGAAGTTTTAATATTTCATTTACATATTTTCAAATAGCTTTGCATACACACTTCTTAAATTAAATAGCTTTAAACCATGAGATGAGAATACATATGCATTCCATCTATGCCATTTTATCCTTTTTGGGAGTTGAAAACTAGAAAGATGGAAATGACCCCTTGTAGATATGTTAGCAAAAAGTAGCAATCTTCTCACTACACTTGTAAATGATATAATGGATGTGTTATATTTAGAAGATAACACTTTGAGTCTTGAGTTACACTTCATCCAACTTCCTATAGTGTTGAAAGAGGCAAAAAATCATACAAATCAAATTCCTATGTCCAAAGGTCTCCAATTTGGAACAAACATTGATATCAAGATCCCCAAATATGTGATTGCTGATGAGAAGTGCAATTTGTAGATTGCCTTGCATACTATAGGAAATGTGAATAATTATATTTAAAAGGGAACAATAACACTTCATGTTAGTGCTCAAAATAAAGATGATGGAAGATGGGATTTAGGGAATCCAACATGGAGACCATCATTGTGTGAAGGCTTTCTATATTTTTGGTTTGACGATGGGAGTATTGTCTTAGAATATGAGGGTGTCAATTTTTCTAAGTTTTCAAAAGGCATGCAACTAGACAAATGTTATTCCTCAATTTCATTAGGGAAAGGCTTGGAGTTTATAAATAGATTCCCCTACTAAGGGGAGGTACTACAATATTTTGTTACAATTATGGTAGGTTGGATGCAAATTGTGTCCAATTTCAACATTCCACTACAATTTTTAATGAAGAATAAAATTTTAGAATTTAGCAAGCAATTAACTCACCAATTTATTGGTTTTTTCATTCTCGTCGACAATGGCCACTTTTGCACTAAGAGATACAAGTTGTAACTTGTGTGTAATCTCTAACTAATTCCTAATATGTACCAAAGCAATTAACAATTCATGTAAATTTTGTTGCTAGAATAGTTTATGTAGTGCAAAAATTAGACTACAATATGAAATCAAGTCTAGTATACAAATTGCACTCTTGGCTTCTATCAAGGAATAAATCCAAAGAAATTTGGGAGTTTGATGTTGTCTTGTTAACTTATAGAACTCTTGGTTTATATCTAGATTAGCCTAGTTCACTTGTGATGGAGATAGAGTGGTTGAGAGTAATCTTGGATGAGGCTTAGTTTCCTAGGAATACAAGGACTAAAGAGGGAGCAATTGTAACATTGGTCAATTTGGCTAACTCAACAAAAGGTGGAGCCCATTGGCATATATTTATTGTATGGATATGACTTTAACAGCACTCAAACAACATAGATTAATACAAATATAATAGCCCTCACTCTTTTCAAAGTGTTTGCAAGAGTTTTCAAAGGTGAGTAAGAACCATTGGCTAGGATAGGTGAAATGGAAGTAGATCCTACATTTATGTGGAATCATCAATCATAAGTTGTAAGGAGCTTGTAATCAATAAAAATATAAGGCAATTCATTGTAATAAGTTTGTGCCTTGTAAAAGAGAATCAAACAAAGTGGACCTATAAAAACACGTGGCATAGCAACAAGAGTCCAAGGGAGAAGCGAGGAGAAAGTTTTGAGAGCTTCTGGAGCTAATTGATTTATTTGAATCAATGCAGGTCTATAAGAAGATGTCAATTGATGGGAAAGGTGACTCAGTTGTCTTTGATCTCCCAAGAGAAACAACTCAAGCTGCTCCCTCAAATGGTTCAAAATATGTCAGTTATAAAGGAGATCCATTGGTTGGATGTTGTCATGAGAGGGTCTTGTGAGCTACATGGCACCATCTCATTGGTCAAGAAACAATAGAAGCTTACAAGTAAAAACAAAGCCCATAGGTTGAATGCATTGTTGAAGGATTTAAACATTTGGACCTACATTAAATTAAAAAATAGAGCCTACATTAATCAAAGGCTTTACTCTAATTTAAAAGGGAAGAGGTTTCTTCAAGCACAAAAAATTCTACAAAGATCACAATTAAAACACAATAATCTCTACAACAATAGTTATGAGGAGGCAACTACATTTATAACAAGACATTTTTAAATTCTTTCTCAATAAAAATTCAATGGGCCAAGTTGGTGGGCATTTAATTTCTTCCCTTTTTATTTTTCTCTATTCTTTTCTATAAAATATATTGAGTTTTCTCAAGAAAAGGGGGGATAAGACGTTTGCAAACCTACATTTTTGAAATCTTATGTGTAGGGTTTCTCTTTCTCTAGCTTTATCATTTGTATGTTCCAAATAGGCTTGAAGCATGTGTTTGAAATCATGTTGATCATTCATAGGCATGAAGTAATGCAAATATTATTTCTTATCTTTTATATTATTACAACTATGTCTACTTCATTCATGTTGACTATTTACTCTTGTATATGCAATCTCTAAACAAATGAAAAACTTTTCTATTTAGTGCAATGCATTTTATTATTATTATTTTTTTATGTTCTTCCCTTTACGTTTGTTAGTATGAGGCTTGGCACTAGAATAGATAAGGAACCAATGTTTCAATCTTGAAGGTTGTCTTGCACTTCAAGGTCCTACACCAATCTTAATGTTCTCCACATAGGAGTAATATTTAGAACATATTTGAGAATCAACAATTTATAGCATGCTAGATGGGACAAATCCAAGGCTTCATCCTTCATTTTTGTTCCACAGAAAAAATATTGTTTTATATCTTATGATTTTGGTATAGAACCATAAAAAAATTTCTCTTACGAACATATATCATCCACTTGGTGACTCTAATGGTTACAAAACCCCAATTCTTATTTTCAATAAACCATATGTGACCTACAACTCATGAATATTCATCCCAAAATGCGATGATCAACTCTAGAAATCAACCTTTTGTTGCTTAGGATAGTATAGGACTATTACACGTATAGTAGTGGAATGATATTCCCAAATTAGTTCTAAAGGAAGTGCTTGATCTTAATTGGGATGGCCTTGTGTCTCCCATTGTCCATATTCAAGATGCGACAAATTTTTGCACAATACATAATATTGAAACCCTAGATGCTGTTATTAGATTGTTAGTTTTATCTCTCAAGGGAAGAGCATTGGGTTGGTTCAAAGTCTTGGCACTTTCTTCCATTACAAATTGGTACTAGCTTGGAGCTTTGTTGCATGATCAATTTAGTGAAAGAGTGGTAAGCTAGTCATTGATCCAACATCTTAACACAATAAAGAGAAAATCCATGGATCCCATACCTATTTTCAACCTTAAATTCAAGAAGACATGGGAGAGAATACTTTCTAGGGTCTATCATTTATCGGGTTAGGCCTATCTTTATTGTATAAATGATTTTGGTCATGAAATTGCTTTAATGATTTAGTTATTAGCTGGTAAAACCCTTCCTAAATCTTATAGTTGGGGCAAGAGTGTCCTAGGGAACAAGAGAAATCGTATATCAATTAATAATATTTTATTTCACTTTATATTTTTATTTGTAGGTTTTCATTTACCAATTAGTTACAGAAGAAGCCACCACATTTTACCGCAATTTGAGTTTTGGTTGTGAATATTTGGGAGGATGTAATATAATGATGAATGGATGTCATATCCATGTTTGAGGAGAATTGGATTAATAAAATGGTATAATTTGGTTGTGAACATATGCCTAGCTGATAGACTTACACAATTGTAACTTTTCCCTCATGTCAGAATGTTTAGATTTTACACTAAGAAAGAAGTATATGTGAAGATTTATTGGGCCTAGAAGGATGAACATTGGGCATCACATAGATTCCCCTTTCCATTATCACCACTTCAATCAAAGAACTTGTTTTCACTAGTTGACTACATGTTTCATGAAGCATTAAACTTTATGCCACCTTGAAGTCAATGTAGATCATTTTGGAGGTTTGATATTGCTATTTATATGTCACTCAAAATCATTTAGAATCACCAAGGAGATTTGAGATGAAATTAGTAGAGGGTTGGAGGCACGAGTGCAAACATAAAGATGAAGATCCAGGATGGATTTTGAAGATGAAGATACAAATGTCACAGAATTATTAACTTTCATTGGCATGTAATAATTTCCATACTAGGAATCAAACAGCTATGCCCTAGCATGTAGTAATTCAATTGTAGTATATTGTAATCATTTTATAGTTTGAATTCAAGAAAGACCATGTTATTGTTTCATTGAGATTTTTTGTGAGTGTTGTGTTTTTTGAGTTTTCATTAGACGGTTGTAAAATCATTCATTGGATCAGAGCATAAGGTTCAAATCTTGAGGAGAGCAAGTTGGTATTTCAAAAGTTCTACTTGTGAACAAATCACCAAATCAAGGAATTCTACAAGAAGCTTGTCAATAGATTGTTGATTAAGAGGTAGTTGAAAGAGGTGATTATAGATAGACCACGAACCTAAGGCAATTTACACCAGATACCAAGAAAGATGCCACCATGAAGAGTGTAAGATGTTTCTAACATTGTTGGAAAGTTGTACAAAGTATTGAAAGAAGGGAGAATAGAATGTGATTGAAGGCTTTGGAAGAAGCTAGGAAGAGAGATTGAATCCCAAGGGAAGATGATGAGATCAATGTGGTAGAAGATGCAAGAGAAGATGTGCAAGATCTAGAAGACATAGAAGAAGAATCAGATTAGGTGAAGGTGTTGAAGGCCATTTTCAAAATTGGCAAGAGACCTAGAATTGATATTTCTAACTCTTGTGATGATTTAAATCCTATAGAATTTGATTGATTGGATGAATATTTTGAGTATGAGGAAATTTTTTGGTAAGTTTATGACTATTTACTTGGATGATATTCTATTTTTAGTAAGACTGAGAAAGAATATCTGGAGCATATCAAGTTAGCATTGCAAATATTGAGAGAATAAAAGTTGTCAATCAATTTAAAGAAGTGTAGCTTCATGAAGGAAGAATTGGTGTATTTAGGATTTGTGATCTTAGCTGAAGGATTGAGATAGATCCAGTGAAAGTCAAAGCCATTATGGAGTGTCCTACACCATAAAATGTTGGGAAAGTAAGATCTTTTCATAGATTCACAAATTTCTATAGAAATTTCTTCAAAAAATTTAGTAGTATTTATGTGTTGCTAACTAAGACAATGAGGAGGCCAAAAAAGAAGGAATTCAAGTGGACTACTGGAGTGGATAGGAGCTTTGAGTTTCTAAAGAAGAAGCTAAAAGAATAGCCAATATTAGTTAAACCAAATTTCAACAAGATATTCCAAGTTGATTGTGATGTAAGCAAAAATGCAATTGGGGTGGTACTAAGCTAGGAGGGAAGACTAGTATCCTATACCAGTGAAAATATAAATGATGCCAAAAAGAGATATTTAGTTTATGATCGAGAATTTTAAGCCATAGTTCAAATGCTAAAGAAATAGAGGCATTACCTATTACCCAAGGAGTTTGTGTTGTACTCTGATCACCAAGCACTATAGTACTTGAATAGCTAAGGTAAGTCGAACCAAAGACATATATAGTGGGTGGAATTCATGCAAAACTACACTTTTATGCTAAAACATAGGATTGGGAAGTCAAATAAGGTTGTTGATGCATTAAGTAGAAGACAAACTACTAACAAAAATAAGAGTAGAGGTAGTTGGTTTCAAGGAGTTAAAACATTTGTATGAAGCTGATCTTAATTTTACAAAGGCATGGAAAGCATGCAAAGAGTCAGTAAGCATGGATAGGAGTAGATGGCTGGACTATTTGATTCAAAATGAGATGTTATTCAAAGGTAGCCAATAGTGTATACCAAGGAGCTCCATGAGGGAAAATTTAGTCAAAGAGAAGCATTATAGATGTTTAGATGGACATTTTGGGATAGAAAAAATAGTTGCCTTGGTTAGTGAGAACTATATTTGGCTACAAATATACAAGGATGTAAGGAAAAATTTTCAAGGTTTCAAAATCTACCAAGTTGACAAAGGAAGCAATCAGAATGTTAGATTATATCAGCCATTACTAGTATCAGAGAATCCTTAGGTGGACATATGTATGGATTTTTTATTGGGATTGCCAAAGACACAAAGGGGGAATGATTCAATACTAGTAGTGGTGGACGGGCTTTCTAAAATGGCACATTTCATCCCATGTAAGAAGAGCAATGATGTGGTACACATAGATGATCTATTTTTTAGGGAAGTTGTAACATTGCATAGTTTACCAAGAAGCATAGTTCCATACGGGGATACTAAGTGTGAGGCCCACCCTTGTACGACTAGATTGGTTACACTTGTAGACCATGTCGTTTGCTTTGCCCTAGTCAAGGGTTTGATTTATGGGAGTGTGGCTCTAGCTTCAAAACCATGTAGTGTAGAGGTGGAATATTACTTGTTGTGTTCAATTAGAACCTTTAGAGATGTAATGTGGGGCTACCATGTGTTGTACTTCTCATTTTATTTTATGTGACTTATTATTTAGAGTATCTTTGGCATGCGGACTTTTTAGGGGTTGTTGACCCTGTAGATGTAGACTTTCTTGACTCTATCCCTATGTTTTGATTGGTTAGATTTAGTATGTTGTGATGTGGCTATATCCTGATTGCTAGGTTTCACAGATGATTATATGATATGTGACATTCATTTTGATGCCATTAGAGATATTAGTAATGAAATTATTGAATGGAATTATTATGTGATTTTGATCTTGAATTTATGTTTTGAAATGCAATAAACTATGAATCTTGTTAATGATGCTATGTGATTCTAATAATGTTTTAGATGATTATGTGATATCGTGTGTGTATGCAGTTCCTTGCTTAGGCTATGATGAACATGTATTAATCTATTTGCGCAAGTGTGCAAGTGATTTTCCATGCCACGGAAAATCAGAGATCATCCCACACCCTATGTGAATTCTATGTTAAACCGATATAGTCCCAATAGGGACCAAGATCATATGTGTTATTGCATGATGATTTTGTGATGTCTGCTTTTGATGTCCTTTTGACTAGGTCTAACCTTTTTTATTTGATTTAATTATGGTGTTGTGAAAGTGTAATGTTAGATTTGGCACAATCTAGTGCTTTTTATTTTTATGGCCTTTTCATGTGATTTTATGCTACCTAAAGTGTTGATTTTGGGTTAATTTTGACCCTAGGTTATACCCCTAGGGTTTAGGGCCCATTTGAGCATGCCTAACCCTATGCTAACCTCCATATGGTCACTTAAACTTCACCTTGAAGTAAAGTGGCGAAAATTTGAATTTGGAAGGACTGAAGGGATGGGTCAAACATTCAACTATGACCCACTCCTCCTTTCAAGACATTGGTTCCCATACCTTGAAGACTTGGGGAGTCTTCAAGACTCCCAAGTGTGAGAAACCCACCTCCAATGCTCTCACACATGTGTGAGAGTATCTTGGAGTGTATGGGATTTCTTTGAAGGATAGGATATTGACAAGTGTCATATCCTTATCCTCTTGGTGTCCACCTTGTGGGATTCCTTCCCTCCACCTTGCTCTCACACGTGTGAGAGCACATATGGGGAAGGTGAGGTTTGGTTGGATGGGAAAGTGACATGTGTCACCTCCACATCCCATGGATCTTGCAAGTGGATTGTGAGGAGGAAGGAGAAGGTGGCATGTGTCACCTTCTCATTCCTCAAGGCTCATGAGTAGAGCCTATAATACTCCATCTTTGAGACAGGGAGAGGGTTCTTGGTTTTTACTTGCATTTTTCCTTGTTGATAGCTTTTGGGTAGAGTTAGCTAATTTTGGAGACACTTTGGAGGCAAGAGCTTAGAGAAAGAGTTGGAAATCTCTACAACAAATATCTTTCATCATTGGGCTTTGGTAGGTAAGATTCAAGGCTTGAAGCCTTTCTCCTGACTTTAAATTTCATTGTGTGATTGTTATTTTGAGTGTTTGAATCCTTTTTGTTATGTGTTTTTGTGGGTGTTTGTATGAGACTCTCCATTTTTGGAGAGCTCATCATGTATGGGGTGGGAGAGGAGTGAACCTCCTCGGGGTCATCCTCTTATTGTATGTGACATATCGATGGCTATGGGAGTATTTGGAGGTGTATGGAGATTTTCTTGAGAAGGCAAGAGTGCCTTGAGATGTTATTTTTATTATGGAGATTTTCTTGAGAAGGTAAGAGTGCCTTGAGATGTTATTTTTATTATGGAGATGTTTTAAGGCTTGAGGCCTTGTATATGAGATCTATGTGATATTGGGTTTTTTGGAGTGCACCTCTTGAGTAGAGAGTTGTCCACTCTCCTACCCCCTTGAATCCATTAAGATGGATTTCATTGTGTGTAAAGCCTCAGGTGGGTGTTGTTCTTGCTTATGAGTGCTTGTTCATGTTGTGGTGTGAAATTTGTGTGATGGTGATCTCCTAGCTCAGGGGTGACCCTCATTGGGTCTATGGCAGGGTGGAAAGCATTTTGTGGCTTGAGAAAGTTTCCTTTTAGTTTCCTTATTGCAGGTTGGGTGATTTGAGACATTGGAGCTTGGAGAGAGATTATTGGTTAAGTGTTTTGTGATGTATGGATGTTTGGAGCCATGGCCCAAGAGGCCTTGTTGTAAATTTATGAGAGAATGAGCTCTCTTTTGTTGTGTTACAAATAGGAAATTACCTTTATGTATTCAAATCATTTTTCAATGGATAGTGTTGTTTTATTTATTGAGATGTTGTGCAAAAGAAAGAGGATATTAACACAATGCCTTTATAGTTGAAACAAATAATATACGTTGTTGTTTTGTACTTATAATGGTTTTCAAAAGAGAGTGTAAGTGACTGCATTTTGTTGTAATTGTTTTTAAAAAAAAAATGGTTTTCAAAAATTCTAAACTATATGGAGTTTAATTCTTGTTTGAATTCAAAGAAGAGTGGAGGAGAAATACATATATTCAAGTTATTTCAAATGAAAGCTTGTATTATTTTCTTATAATGGCTTAAAAAAAATATATAATATATACATATTATGTGTGAATAAAGGAGGCTTCCTTCCTACTTCTCTTCCTACCCTCTTTATTTTACCATATGAATGAATATTATGTTGCTCGAAAAGAAAATAATCTTTTTTTTTCTTCATTTTGTATGGGAAAAGAAAAATATATGCACATTTAACTTACTGTGTCAAATAAAAAAAAGTTACTGTGTTTGTAGGCACCACAACAAGGTTATTTTTTTTATATAGAAGAGATTGTGATATATATATAGTGGATGTTGCTGTGTATTAACCATATTAGACTGCTACAACAAATATAACATAACTTTTTTATTGCATTGTATTAGGGTTAGAAACCCCGTTGGGAGGCTGCGTTTTTTTGTAATTAGGAGAAGGGTGAGTGGGGGTGGTGGCCCTATTCTTCACAACAATGGGTGGATGGGGGGAAACGGAACCCCCCACCCCGATTCCCCTTTTTTTTGCTTGGCGTCTGGCACCCTGTTTGCAGACCATAGCCACTGTGATGTCATTTTTCTGACCCTGCAGCAACGTTGGGATTTTTTAACGCTATATGTATGCCTCTCTAATATATACGTAGAGGTCTTTTTGTTAACAAAAAAAATGAAATCCTTCTCTGGCTATTACAGAAAGAAATCACAAACAAATATATATATATATCTTTTATAAATCATCACTGTGTATAACTCTCCACCTTGGCTGCCATTTTTTTAAAAACCTGTAGAATAGAGAGAGAGAGAGAGAGAGAGAGAGAGAGAGAGAGAGAGAGAGAGAGAGAGAGAGAGAGAGAGAGAGAGAGAGAGAGAGAGAGAGAGAGAGAGAGAGAGAGAGAGAGAGAGAGAGAGAGAGAGAGGATAAACAAATAGAAGAAAGATCTTTAAACCTCTGTGATTTCTTCCTCCATGGAAGCCATCTCTATGAACCTGCAAACAAAAGAAAACCAGAAGAAGAAGAAGAAGAAGAGAAAAGAATAGATGGGAAAAGAAAAGCAAGAGATAAGAAAAGAATAGATTAGGGTTAGGGCATGTGTAGGAAATATTTTATTAGAAGAGCAAATTTAGGGTTGTTAGGAATAAATTAAAGATTGGGAAAGTTTTATATCTGGGGGATTTTTTTATGTGTGCACGAGAATAATTTATTTCTCTTCTCATTCCTTTTAGCTTTTTAATATAGGAGGAATATTTAGATGGGCTTAATGACCCTTGTTTTATAAACTTAGACTTTTGCTTTTTTAAATTTTTTTTTAATGTGGTGGGACTAAATTATGATTTTTAATTTTAAATTTAGAGTTATCTCTTAAAATCTTTTTTTTTATTTATTGCTTTTTTTTAATTAGTATATTAGTGGGATTAAATCTTAACCTGGGCTTTTTAATTTACTTTTAGTGGGCTTTATGATTTTTTTATCTTTTTTACTTAGGACCTTGCCTTTTAAAAAAAAAATAGAATAATTGTCTTTAATTTATTTGTTCTTGGTTTATTTGCTAAGTGGGTTTAATTAAACCTAGGCCTTTTATTTATTTTAGTGGAATTTTCTCCGTGGGGTTTTTAATTTAAATAATCTATGTAATTGATTTAATTTCCTAGGGGTATAGTTGAAGATATTATTGTGGAAATATGTATTTTTAATTGCCCATGTTTAATATTTAATTTATCTTAGTGGAATGGTATAATTCTCTTCTTGTCCTTATATTTTATCTAGAGATTTATTATGGTAATGAGGGGAATTTTAATGGGTTTTTAAGTTATTACAATTGGGAGTATTTTAGGTGTAAGATTATTATTATATTTTAATTAAATGCCTTTAAAGGTGTAGGCTAATCTAATTATTTTTATTTTATCCATGTGCTTGTTCGAAAAATTGTTATGTGGGTAGGATTAAATTAATTAGTATAATTACCTTGTTTGAAAGGAAGGGTTGGGTGTTTTTAATTAATTATTTTTTTCATGAATGCTCTAGAGGCATTATGCTGCTGAAATTTGTCCAGAATAATATGGTTAACATAGAAATTTAATTCCTATTTGTTTTATCGCATTTCAATTGCCATGGGATTTAATCATGAATTAGATGTATTTAATTTGACCATTTAATTCTAGTTCCTAGGGTTTGATTTCAACACATGTCAAAATCTCTTCTTTTCACTTAGGAAACTTAGTGTTAGACTCGAAATTGAATCTAACCCTATTGGCGATGCTCCTCACGTCGCATAACCCCCTTAGTATACTACCATCTCGCAGGGGATGCAAAAGGACTTTGTACTTCCTCGACCATGATTGAGGTTTTTGTCATAGTGCGACTGTCTCCAAGCGCGCATGTTGCACGTGAGGGGGTTTTTAGAGTCAGGTGGGAAAAGTTTTTGGTGTTGCATGTCATGAACACATGGTAAATGTGGACATGACATGTGTGTTGTGTGTTGTGACCACATGGGCAATGTGGGCATGACATTTGGTATTGGAGCCCATGTTTCAAACACTGGGATCTCTGGGTGTGTGTTATTGCCAAGTTGGGCCGATAATAGGTCATGCATACTTGTGTTGCATTTCTAACTCTAGCTTGTGTAGCAATGAGTTTGTAAGACACCTTGCATGGGAATAGCTTATTTTCCCTCAATATTTGCTTCCGCTAACCCCCATGTATGACTTGGTGTTGTAGGTATGTGGGGAGTGTATTCGTGATGTATAGAGTAATTGAAGGACTATACAAGTCTTGAATTTGAAAGTTGGTCAACACCATGACCTAGTGGTATCCTAAGAGAATGGTATCAGATGAGTTTTGCTAAGTGTTTTTTTCCAACTAATCCTCGCTCCTTGTCCTAGTGTTGGTGCATTTCGATCCTTCTTTAGGGGTCATGACAACCTATGGTAAGTGCACCCTTGGACAAGTGTTATTCTGATAAATTTTTGTTCTTATGGCTACCTTGTAGGTTTCCCTGGCACAGGTTGATTTGTGTTCATCCTACCTTCTAGGAGGAAAGAAATATATTTGAGTTGTACACTATCTTAAACAAAGACTCATGTACCCTAACCATTCATTAGATCCACCTGGTGATGTTTAGTTAATCTTTGTATCATGGGGTAAGATGTGCCTTATCTAGATGACCCTCCAGTTGTGATGCAAAAAAATTGTGAACCTTTAGTTGTCCTTCGCTTTGATGTAGAATTGAGTTATCTTGATGAGTAGTTATCACTCAAGGAGTGAATAAAATGGTATATTCTTTTATAAGAGTCACTTGATACCCTCATTTGGAGGATGGAGAAGTGGATGTTAAAATAGTTCGGCATATAAAGCCTTTATGGCTATTTTCTTGGGTTTTAATGAAAGGATGAGTAGTGGCTTCGAGGACCACTTCGTGATTATGAGTCTTGTGGTTTTTGTTGTGCCACGTTGAGTAAATCTCCTTCTAACATGTTGGTGTCTAATGGATAATTGGGTTATGTGTTGCCCACGCATTAATTTGTAATGTGGTTTGTGCATTAAGTATAATTACCTCGTTGGTTGATGGTTTAAAGGTGGTGGTGCATGAGGCTGAAATGTATTATGAAAGTCAAAAAGTAAATTCTAGTTGTGAGTGTAATTTCGTATCTGCTTACTATATAGTAATCTAAATTGCAACTTGATCCCTCCCTTGCCACCTTATCTCATTGAAAATTGCTTGCCTATATGTTGTGACAGGGTGACGAGTGCCCCTTGAGATTTACGTAGGCTTTGGTGAAGCCTTGTGATGGGTTGTAATAAAGAAAGTTAAGATTGAGTTATAGTTGTCCTATCGGGTTAATGTGGAAACCCTCTAAGTGGTACCTTCTTGAACTGTTAGATGTTGGATTCTAGCGACTCTTGAGGTGAGTCCCTTGTGCAACTGATTGCTTGATTCCTCAAAGGGAATCCTAATGGTTATAAAGATATTATTTTTATGGATTACAATAAGTCTAAGTGTTGAGTTGGATAAGGAATCACACACCTTGTTTTAGGGTAATGGATGTGGTTTGTCCCTTATAGGGGTATCTTGGAAACGTTGGGATTGTAAGGATGTGATGGGGGATTAAGTCCGTTTTGAGGGTAATAGTGAGTTGGTTGTGATACCTTTTGGGTGTTGTGATCGACTCGTATGATCAACATAGATGCATATGATGGGTTATTTTTGGGCGATATAAGGCCTTGTATTGAACTTGAGAGTAATTTGTGAGCTGCCTTGGAAAGTTTTAGAATTATGGAGGTTTGTGATTTCAGTTGGATTTTTAGTAGTATCCATGAAGATGTTGTTGTGTTCCTTATTAGGAAACACGAAGGAACCCACTTCAAAGGTGACTCTTGGGATACATGACTTTTGACAATCTGTTCCAAGGATGTCCTAGGTTTCCTAGAAGTTGTGGGTGTACGTGTAGTTGGGGTGTTTCATGACCTGGGTTAAGAGTGTGACCACTATTCCTCTCCTCTCATTTGTTACTATGTTATATACGTGTAATGTTGTTATGTGCTATTTGGGTTAACTTGTTGAAGTTGATTATCTACTTTTGATGGTATTCTATTATGTTTAAAACCAACAAATTTGAGTCTATTTATTTGGGCTACTTAGCTGACTTACTTTCTGGTTGTCCTCTTACCTCAAGGACTTGTTTTATTGTACGTCGATTTAAAATTTGAATGTTGAATTTGGTGCCACTTTTGATATTGACTTATCTTCTAATATTTGAATAATCTTTTGGATCTTAATTCTTCTAAATTTTATTCTTTAAATTTATTCAAGACTTATCTTTTGCAAGCTTTTATTTTGAGGATCTTTGTTTTTGATGGCTTTACTGGTACCTGTGTAGTGTTGTGAACTATGTAACCTACGTTACCCATAAGGGGTCTGTGGTGAGAGGCATATGGGAATAGTCAGTCTTGGTTGATGTCATAAGCTTGAAGTTGCTTAGTGGATAGCTAGTGATGGTTTGGAACTTCCTTGTTGACCTTGTGTCGTTTTGAGTCTAGTGTGTTAGTGCTATCCCATTTTGGGAGGTCGAATCTTGTTGAACCAAGAGATGGGTGCTAGTGATGTTCGAAGGAGTAGATAGGTTGGAAAACCTTGAGATCCTCCTATTGTTGTGTGGACCTACTATCCACGTGAAATTGTCTCCCTTGTTTTAAGAGGCTATGTAATTTCTTTGATCGACTAGAAGTTGGACCCGTGAGAATTGTAGTGGTATAGGTGTTAAGCTTCGTCCTTTGATGCTAGGGATGATTGGACATGTTTGGTTCCTACTTGTTCTGTAAGTTTGATCTAGGCAGTCTAGTGGGGACCTATTGATCGATGGGGTAGCCAAGACTTGAGAGTCTCGTATATTTTGCTTGGGGTCTATCCTTAGGCATCTAATGCTCTTGTGTCTTCTTAAGCTCATAAAGTGTTAGAGTATGTGTTGTGATAGATTCTTGACCCCCCCTAGTTGGAGGATGGTAGCCTTGAGATTATTACCATGCGAATACTTATTAAGTTCTTTTGGGTTCCCTACCTTTATGTCATAATAAATCTAAGTCCAATGCCATTTAGGATTGGCTTGTTGGTGGGTTACTCTACAATACTTCCGTGTTAACTTCCAAGAGGAAGTTTAGCTCTAGGGGAGGAGGATGTGAGGCCCACCCTTGTACGAATGGATTGGTTGCACTTGTAGACCATGCTATTTTCTTTGCCCTAGCCAAGGGTTCGATTTATGGGAGTGTGGCTCTAGCTTTGAAACCATGTAGCGTAGAGGTGGAATATCACCTGTTGTGTTCAACTAGAACCTTTAGAGATGTAATGTGGGGCTACGATGTGTTGTACTTCTCATTTTATTTTATGTGACTTATTATTTCAAAGTATCTTTGGCATGCAGACTTTTTAGGGGTTGTTGACCCCGTAGATGCAGACTTTCTTGACTCTATCCCTATGTTTTGATTGGTTAGATTTAGTATGTTGTGATGTGGCTATATCCTGATTGCTAGGTTTCACAGATGATTATATGATATGTGACATTCATTTTGATGCCATTAGAGATATTAGTTATGAAATTATTGAATGGAATTATTATGTGATTTTGATCTTGAATTTATGTTTTGAAATGTAGTAAACTATGAATCTTGTTAATGATGCTATGTGATTCTAATAATGTTTTAGATGATTATGCGATATCGTGTGTGTATGCAGTTCCTTGTTTCGGCTATGATGAACATGTTGTATTAATCTATTTGTGCAAGTGTGCAAGTGATTTTCTATGCCACGAAAAATTGAAGATCATCCCACACCCTATGTGAATTTCATGTTAAACCGATCTAGTCCTAGGAGGGACCAAGATCATATGTGTTATTGCATGATGATTTCGTGATGTCTATTTTTGATGTCCTTTTGACTAGGTATACCCTTTTTTATTTGATTTAATTATGGTGTTGTGAAAGTGTAATGTTTGATTTGGCACAATTTAATGCTTTTTTATTTTTATGGCCTTTTTATGTGATTTTATGCTATCTAAGGCATTTATTTTAGGTTAATTTTGACCCTAGGTTATACCCCTAGGGTTTAGGGCCCATTTGAGCATGCCTAACCCTAGGCTAACCTCCATATGGTCACTTAAACTTCACCTTGAAGTAAAGTGGCGAATATTTGAATTTGGAAGGACTGGAGGGATGGGTCAAACATTCAACCATGACCCACTCCTCCTTTCAAGACATTGGTTCCCATACCTTGAAGACTTGGGGAGTCTTCAAGAATCCCAAGTGTGAGAAACCCACCTCCAATGCTCTCACACATGTGTGAGAGCATCTTGGAGTGTATGGGATTTCTTTGAAGGATAGGATATTGACAAGTGTCATATCCTTATCCTCTTGGTGTCCACCTTGTGGGATTCCTTCCCTCCACCTTGCTCTCACACATGTGGAGAAGGTAAGGTTTGGTGGGATGGGAGAGTGACATGTGTCACCTCCACATCCCATGGATCTTGCAAGTGGATTGTGAGGAGGAAGGAGAAGGTGACATGTGTCACCTTCTCATTCCTCAAGGCTCATGAGTAGAGCCTATAATACTCCCTCTTTGAGAGAGGGAGAGGGTTCTTGGTTTTTACTTACATTTTTCCTTATTGATGGCTTTTGGGTAGAGTTAGCTAATTTTGGAGACACTTTGGAGGCAAGGGCTTAGAGAAGGAGTTGGAAATCTCTACAACAAATATCTTCCATCATTGGGTTTTGGTAGGTAAGATTCAAGGCTTGAAGCCTTTCTCCTAAATTTAAATTTCATTGTGTGATTGTTATTTTGAGTGTTTGAATCCTTTTTGTTATGTGTTTTTGTGGGTGTTGGTATGAGACTCTCCATTTTTGGAGAGCTCATCATGTATGGGGTGGGAGAGAAGTGAACCTCCTCAGGGTCATCCTCTTATTGTATGTGACATATTGATGGCTATGGGAGTATTTGGAGGTGTATGGAGATTTTCTTGAGAAGGCAAGAGTACCTTGAGATGTTATTTTATTATGGAGATGTTTTAAGGCTTGAGGCCTTGTATATGAGATCTATGTGATATTGGGTTTTTTGGAGTGCACCTCTTGAGTAGAGAGTTGTCCACTCTCCTACTCCCTTTAATCCATTAAGATGGATTTTGTTGTGTAAAACCTTGGGTGGGTGTTCTTATTGCTTATGAGTGTTTGTTCATGTTGTGGTGTGAAATCCGTGTGACGGTGATCTCCTAGCTCGTGGGTGATCCTCATTGGGTCTATGGCAGGGTGGAGAGCATTTTGTGGCTTGAGAAAGTTTCCTTGTAGTTTCCTTATTGCAAGTTGGGTAATTTGAGACATTGGAGCTTGGAGAGAGATTATTGGTTAAGTGTTTTGTGATGTATGGTTGTTTGGAGCCATGGCCCAAGAGGCCTTGTTGTAAATTTATGAGAGAATGAGCTCTCTTTTGTTGTGTTGCAAACAAGAAATTACCTTTATGTATTAAAATCATTTTTCAATGAATAGTGTTGTTTTATTTATTGAGATGTTGTGCAAAAGAAAGAGGATATTAACACAATGCCTTTATAGTTGAAACAAATAATATATGTTGTTGTTTTGTACTTATAATGGTTTTCAAAAGAGAGTGTAAGTGACTGCATTTTGTTGTAATTATTTTAAAAAAAAAAATGGTTTTCAAAAATTCTAAACTATGTGGAGTTTAATTCTTGTTTGAATTCAAAGAAGAGTGGAGGAGAAATACATATATTCAAGTTACTTCAAATGAAAGCTTGTTGTATTATTTTCTTATAATGGCTTATATATATATATATATATATATATATATATATATATATAGGATGTTGCTGTGTATTAACCATATTAGACTGCTGCATCAAATATAACTTAACTTTTTTATTGCACTGTGTTAGGTTTAGAAACCCCATTGGGAGGCTTCTTTTTTTTGTAAGTAGGAGAAGGGCGAGTGGGGGTAGTGGCCCTATTCTTCACAGCAATGGGTGGATGTGGGGAAACGAAACCCCCACCCTGATTCTGCTTTTTTTGGCTTGGCGCCTGGTGCCTTATTTGCAGACCGCGGCCACTGTGATGCCATTTTTTCGACCCTGCAGCAATGTTGGGATTTTTTAACACTATATATATGCCTCTCTGATATATACACAGAGGTACTTAAAAAAAAATGAAATCCTTCTCTGGTTATTGCACAGAGAAATCACAAACAAATATATATATATATATATATCTTTTATAAATCATCACTGTGTATACCTCTCCACCTTGGCTGCCATTTTTTTAAAAACCTGTAGAATAGAGAGGGGTGAAAGAGAGAGAGAGGATAAACAAATAGAAAAAAATCTTTAAACCTCTATGATTTCTTCCTCCATGGAAGCCATCTCTCTGAACCTGCAAACAATAGAAAACCAGAAGAAGAAGAAGAAAAAGAGAAAAGAATAGATGGGAAAAGAAAAGCAAGAGATAAGAAAAGAATAGATTAGGGTTAGGGCATGTGTAGGCAATATTTTATTAGAAGAGAAAATTTAGGGTTGTTAGGAATAAATTAAAGATTGGGAAAGTTTTATATTTGGGGGATTTTTTTATGTGTGCAAGGGAATAATTTATTTCTCTTCTCATTCCTTTTAGCTTTTTAATATAGGAGGAATATTTAGATGGGCTTAATGACCCTTGTTTTGTAAACTTAGACTTCTACTTTTTTTAAAAAAAAATTTATGTGGTGGGACTAAATTATGATTTTTAATTTTTAATTTAGAGTTATCTCTTAAAATCCTTTGTTTTTTTTTTAATTTATTGCTTTTTTTTATTAGTATATTAGTGGGATTAAATCTTAACTTGGACTTTTTAATTTACTTTTAGTGGGCTTTATGATTTTTTTATCTTTTTTACTTAGGACCTTGCCTTTAAAAAAAAAAAATTAGAATTATTGTCTTTAATTTATTTGCTCTTGGTTTATTAGCTAAGTGGGTTTAATTAAACCTAGGCCTTTTATTTATTTTAGTGGGATTTTCTCCATGGGGTTTTTAATTTAAATAATCTATATAATTGATTTAATTTCCTAGGGGTATAGTTGAAGATATTATCATGGAAATATGTATTTTTAATTGCCCATATTTAATATTTAATTTATCTTAGTGGAATGGTATAATTCTCTTCTTGTCCTTATATTTTATCTAGGGATTTATTATGGTAACGAGGGGAATTTTAATGGGTTTTTAAGTTATTACAATGGGAGTATTTTAGGTGTAAGACTATTATTATATTTTAATTAAATGCCTTTAAAGGTGTAGGCTAATCTAATTATTTTTATTTTATCCATGTGCTTGTTCGAAAAATTGTTATGTGGGTAGGATTAAATTAATTAGCGTAATTACCTTGTTTGAAAGGAAAGGTTGGGTGTTTTTAATTAAATATTATTTTTATGAATGCTCTAGAGGTGTTATGCTACTAAAATTTGTCTAGAATAATATGGTTAACTTAGAAATTTAATTCCTATCTGTTTTATCGTATTTCAATTGCCATGAGATTTAATCTTGAATTAGATGTATTTAATTTGATCATTTAATTCTAGTTCCTAAGGTTTGATTTCGACACATGTTGAAATCTCTTCTTTTCACTTAGGAAACTTATGGTTAGACTCAAAAATTGAATCTAACCCTATTGGCGACGCTCCTCATGTCACATAACCCCCTTAGTATACTACTATCTCATAGGGGATGCAAAAGGACTTCGCACGTCCTCGACCATGACTGAGATTTTCGTCGTAGTATGACTGTCTTCAAGCGAGCATATTGCACGTGAGGGGGTTTTTAGAGTTGGGTGGGAAAAGTTTTCAATGTTTCGTGTCATGACTACATGGCAAATGTGGAAATGACACATGTGTTGTGACCATATGGGAGATGTGGGCATGACACTAAGTTTGTGGGATACTTATTGAGGACCTTGTCAAATATATGAAGATAGATTTGATGTTCAATTCAGCGTATCACCCTCAAACTGATGGGAAAATGGAAGTTTTGAATAGGATCTTTTGAAAGAAACTTATATGCCTAGTTGGAGAAAAGGTAAGAAATTGGGACATGATTCTATCTTAGGAAGATTTTGCATATAACAATTCAGTAAATAGAAGTACTAGAAAAACACCATTTTCTATTGTGAGTGGAAATAGTCCAAGGAATGTATCAAAGTTGAGGGACATCAATAAGGAAGAAAAATTAAGTGTGAAGGTAGAAGAACTCATATAACACCTAAAGAAGGTGCATGTGGAGGTAAGAAGTTAATTGGAGAAGATGAATTATAGATACAAGCAAGAAGATGATAAAATAAGAAGACACAAAGATTTTATGGTGGGAGATGAAGTAATGGTGTAACTCAAAAAAGAAATATCCCTAGTTGGAACATACAATAAGTTGAAGATGAAGAAGTTTGGTCACTATAGAATTGTAAGAAGATTTGGTTCAGGAAATGCATATAAGGTGGAGCTATCGAAAGGATTAGGCATATCTCCAATTTTCAACATTATAGACCTGTACTAGTATCATGAGAGAGACTCAATGGGAAGCAATATAGAAAACAAAGGCAAAACCCCATACTGTCACAACCAAAAGAAGATATCAAAGAGATATTGCATATCAAAATTAGGAGTGCCAAGAATAGGTAATATGAGGAATATCTGGTGCAATGGAGAGAAAGGTTGGAATAAGACTCAAGTTAGATTTTTAGGGGTAAGGTAGATTGTCTTGGTTTCCTTGTAGTCATTGAAAAGTGGGGATTCATTTTTCAAATAACCTCAAGTTTTTTATGAAAGAGCATCCTAGGGAACAAGAGCAATCTTGCATCGACCATAAGTATTTTCTTTCACTTTATTTGTTTATTTGTGGATTTTCATTTTTTAATCCGTTGCAAAAGAAGCCACCACATTTTACAACAAGTTGAGTCTTGGTTTCATGGTTTTGATAGTATGTTGTATAGTGATGAATGGAAGTAATATCCATGTTTGAGGAGAATTGGATTAATAGAATGGCTTAATTTGGTTGTGAACATATGTTGGGATAATAGAATTGCATAATTGTAACTTTACCTTAGACCATGAAGGATGAACATTCAATACCACATGGATTCCCATTTCTTCTATCACCACTTTGATTGAAGAACTTGTTTTCACTAGTTAGCTACACATTTCATGAAGTATTAAACTTTACGCCACCTTGAAGCTGATGTAGATCATTTTGGAGACTTGGGATTTCTATTAATATATCACTCATAATCATTTGGAATCATTAAGGAGAGTTAAGAAAAAATTAGTAGAGTTGGAGGTCTAAGTGCAAACATAGGGGTGAAGGTTCAGGATGGAGTTTGAAGATGAGTATACAGATGTCACAAAATTTATTGAATTTCATGTGAATGTAATAATTTCCATACTAGTAATCAAATGGATACAACCTAGCATGTAGGAAACCCACTGTGGTAGATTGTAGTCATTTTATAGTTTGAATTCAATAAATATCATGTTAATGTTTCATTGAGTTTTACTATGAGTGTTGTGTGTTTTTAGTTTTCACTACATGTTTGGACAATCCTTCATTGGATCCTCCATCCATGACTACATCAAGTGGTATTGGAACATAAGGTTTGAATCTTGAGGAAAGCAAACCATTGTTATATGTGAAAAAGATGAATGATGAAGTACTAGCATGCACACTAGATCAAACCCTCTTTCACAATAACATTCAAGGACAAGACCGATCCAAAATCACTACCCAATGAAGGAGGACTTGTTGGAAATAGGATAGACAACTGAGAGGGGGGGTGAATCAGTTGTCCCAAAACTTTAATACTTTCTGCAGTTAATTCTTTCTTTTACCACTTAACAACAAATCAATAACTTAACCTTGAAAACAACAAAGAGCAGTAGCACAATAATACACATGACACCAAGATTTTTAACGTGGAAACCTGGTTAAGGGAAAAAGCACGGTGGGGGTTAACCCACAAAAATTAATACCATGTTAAAAGTATTTTTACAAATGAGAATGCACATGCATTCGGGCTCACTACCCAGAGCTCATTGCTCAAATAGAGGCTCAATGCCTACAAATGATTATAAGAGAATAACAGATATTTTGAACTGATGAGAAGCATCTACTAATGCATAAATTTAGTTCCAGTTAAGCACAAAACACTGATCTTACACATTTCATTTCACTCTGCCCTATTTACTGCTCTGCCTTCATCAGAATCTTAGATCTCTGCACTTTTTGCCTTTTACTCCATATTCACAACATATACACACTGAAATCATTCAAATCCATCTGCTATATATATCTACATCCTGATCTTCAACCACTCTTCAGTCGGCTTCAAGAACACTTAGAACTTTATTGAAAATTCTGCTCTGTCGACTAAATTCATGTATACTTGTAATGCGGACCAAGACTTGCACTCACAAATCATTAATTAGGTCAGATACTATCACTGATCATCATAACTTATCCAACCAACAACTTCCATACATCCAGAACCAAGATCAATCACAAGGTCAACCTATTCTTCTTCTGTCTACTCTGTCTAACTCTTAGCCCAATATTCAGATGCTAATAACTAGTCAATCCTTCATCACCAGAGGCCAAAACTCAAGATTTAGATTATCCTAACAATGCTTATGACTCCCTTAGATCCACAACAAACTATGATCTACCATTAGAGAGATCCAGACCAAGATACTGAACCTTGTCATCTGCTTTATTCTTGACTACCCAGACTTAGATAAATCTTCAATTTGATTTCTGGTATGGGCAAATTATGAAATGTGGATGTGTAGTAGAGACTTAGTTTCCATCAATGACAACACTTATCATTCTTAGCAGTGTCTCTTGCCAATAATCTCCCCCTTTGGCATAGATGGCAACACTTAGTTAAAAAATGACTAAGTGTCAAAATAACTCCCCCTTTGCTTGTGCTCCATATTGTTGTTCACGTTGTTTTCTAGTGCCCCCCCTTTGCTATATTCCTCATTTTTCACTGATCTTCACTCCCCCTTTGACATCAATGGCAAAGGGTGGGGTCCGTAAGCCAAAATTCTCCAAAAATTATGTGTATAATGTCGCATATGTATAACTAATCACTAAGTTCTATTCACATGAACTTGAGAATGTCTGCAAAACTATTTTTCAATTGCACAAGTTCAGAGGCCCAAGTTCCCTTCATTCCATCCAAAATTGAGATGTGTCCACTCAACAAAAATGCATATGCTTCTGCCTTTATTAGATCTGAAGGATTACTTGTCTGAAGTACAGTCTGAGCTTCTGATAAGGCATTAAACATGGTTTCTAACTTGGGGGCAATCAATTCCCGGAGCTCACACATTCTCTTCATAATGTTACCTTTTTCTTTAGCAAGCCTCTTTATCTCATCTATCAAGCTAATTACTTGACATTCTTGACTTATAGGCGAAACTATTAGAGGATCAAAAAATTGAGAAAGATTTGACAATTTTTGTTCTTGCTCGTTTATCTTCTTCTCAATATCTTCACTAGCTTTGGGCCATGATAGACAGTATTTGTACATATCACTTCTATCATTTAGAGCATTCTGAATACTCCTTATGCTAATTCTAAGTATCATCCTATCATTTCCTATTAGATTCTGTACTTCACTAAATTTCTTATCCAAAAATTCCTTCTAAACTTTCACCTCCGCAGATTTTTCAAAAGACTCAAAATGTGTACTTATAGCATTTACAAGATTATTTAGGTGACTAGAGGGGGAATCTGATAGACTCTTTTGATAGGTTGGTAGTATCTTCTCCAAGACTCCGGTTGCAAGCCTTAATAGTTCACTATCCTCCATGTGAGATTTTAACAACTTCTCTCTGGCCTTGGCTTGAGTGAAGGATGCAATCTTCATCACTTGTACCAGAGAGAGAGCATATAGATTAAATGGCCCTTGGAGTAATTTAGGTTCATCAAACTCAAGCATCTCTTTATCCAGAAGACTTTTCACTGCATCTGCAGTGTCTCTTGCAATAATTTCTAGACCACCCTTTTGTTCCTAAGATTTCTCAGCATCTGTAGATGCATCAACATTTGCACCATCTTCTTCTACTTTGTCTTCATTACCCTTTTCTTTCTCCTTTTCTACTTTACCTTTTTCTGTATTATCTGTAGAAGGAATCTTCTCCTTGTCTTCATCACTTGCAGTTTGATCAGGAGGGCTTTGTGTAGTAGCAACATCATCTTATTTTCTGGATTGATCAGGTGGAGTAGGAATATCTCCTGCATCATCTACTTTATTTATCATCTCTGTGTCTTTCTAATTTATTTGTTCCTCTTCTAGAACAGAGGAGTCATCAACTATGGTTTGTTGCTCACTGATGTTTACTCTTTCAGCATCTAGAATGGATAAATCAATTCCATCATCTATCTCTTCATAGGTTTGCTCCAAAGGATCTAGAGTATTACCTTGGTCATCATTTCCTTTTTCAATCTCTTCTTCTGGAGCTTCTTGTTCCTATGAAACAATATAGTATTTATCTTTGTCAAGGGCTTTTCTCAAATTTTCTTCTATTTCCTTTACAACTTCCTCAGTTTCACCAAGCATTAACTTGTTCATCTGGATCATGCTTCTGAATTTCTCCTTAACTTCCTTGAGGATTTTATCAGCTTCTGTTCTGGTCATTACTGGACATAGGGTGGAAAGAACATATTCTCTGAGTTCTATGTCTTTGTCCTTGGTGCCCTCCTTCCTCATTTCTAGTATTTTCCTTAAACTTTTGGGAATTTCTTGCAAAATTTCCAATAGAGCTCTATTGAATTTATTCAAGTACAGGATGGTGGCATCCTCCAAGATTTTCTTATTTGCTTCATCAAAACTATCATAATATATTCTGATAAGCTTTAGATTCCCATGAACAGTAATTGATTTTACAATTTGATCAACAGTCATAGCAACCTTACCAGTCTCTTGCCTTTTACTTTCCTTTTTGCTTCTGGAGGGTTGGTTCTCAGAGGCCTTTGAAGTCTTGGCTTTCTTTAATCTTATCTCTTTGACTTCTTCATCTATTTCTATTTCCTCATCATCTTTTGTGCTCTTGTAGGCTCTTGTGGCCTTGGTTTTCTTCCTCTTTCCTCCTTCATTAGATGGTGTGGCTTCCAGTGTCTTAATGGGAATAGACTTGGATTGTTTTGAGACAGTTGCAGAGCTTCTTGTCTTCCTTGAAGTGGAGGATGGTTCCACTGGAGCATCTTCTTGTTTCTTGTCATGTTTTTCTCTTTCAACCTTTTCAATTCTTTCTCTATTTTGCTTCACTACCTCCTTGGTTAGGCCAATGCTCTCAGCATACCTTTCAACTTGCCTCTGCACTTTCCTTTTGGTCTCTAGTCGTCTGAGCTCCACATGCAACTTTAGACTTAGCTCCTTGTATGTTCCAAACCTTTCCACAAATGTGTCTTTTGATTTGCTCAGGAGATTTTGAGCATACATTTCCAAAACTTTCTCATCAACCTCATATCCCATTGGCATAATCCATATGGTTCTAGGTTCCACAGCCTCCATCAGGCACTGATCAGTGTCAACCATAAAGCATATTTCATTCTCATATTTTTCCACAATTGACTTAGGGATTCTCTCTCTTGCATGCATCATACTTTGAAAGTTTTTGATGTAACCCCAAATGATTGTCTTCTAAGTTTGGGAATCACCAAGGCTGAGTAGATGATCTCTTATTTGCCATGCAATTGGCTTGTCATTTGTCCAGTGCACACCTTGAACTCTAAGCACTTCATTCATAAAATAAAAGAATAAACATATAATCAAGGAACCATACTTGAAGGTATTTTTCTTATCTTTCTTTATTTTTCTTAGATTCTCAATCAACTGATTTTGTAGTAGTTCACAAAGATCATAATCAACATTCTCCTTTAACATTTGATAGGCTGCATATATTGCAGTTTCGGAGACAAAATTTTCCCTACTGGAGTGGTAAATCTTGTACCCAATCACCATGGAGGCAAATTTAACATCTGACTCTATGATATCATTGATGGTCATTGCCCTTCTGTCAAACTTGGCACCGGCAGCATCAGTCACTGTTTGGTTTTTCACGGCTTCTAGCATGGGTAATCCACCAGATGAATTTAACCCTGTTACAATCTTGATAACATCCTTTGTAATCTTAAATGGTTTCAATAGTCATTTCAACTCATCATGTATTCAACTCAAGATGTATCAAACCCATTCATTCTCATCAAATATCAGAAACCCAATGACTTGCAAAAGATGTTTGCTTTCTAGGGCTTTGTATTCCGGTTTCAATTTATGGCTATCATCCCTTAAGTAGTTGTTAAACAAATCCAAGAGTTTTAGGTTTCCAAATTCATCCATGTTATAGTGGATGTATGCCCTAATATCCTCAACATGCAGTATGCCATATGGAACTCCAGAAATGCACCTAATGGTTCAAATTCAACTGATTTGTATGGATGCTTCTTAAATATTGGTCGAGGTCTTTCAGTTACATCAACAACTAGAGGTGTAGCCATCTCAATAGATTTTAAATTCAAGATTTTACAGAGAAGTACCCTTTTCTTCCGCAGGGTTAGAGTTGATCAATTGCCGGTTGAATTCACTCTTCATGATTCAGTTTCTAGATTTGTAGCTTAGATGCACTTCTTCTTGTTTCCTTTGAATGCAAAGTGATTCAAATGCATGACCAAGTGACCTTTTATCCTCTGTAAAACCTAATTTTGCATTGTAATAAATGCGCTGCCCTAACTTCATCCAGTTACTCTATTTCTTGAACTGTTCTTCATGAATTACTCCACAAATTTTCATATTAACATCTTTTCTTCCAGAAATCCTTCCAAAAGATCTAAAACAATTAAAAATATCTTCACTCATTGTGCCATATCCAGGCACCCACTTACTGACTAGGGGAATTTGATGTTCAGTGCAGCTCCCCCTGAGCCAGGGCTCCTAATTTAATTACAGGAGGAATTGTCAGCACCGGATTCTGGTGTGGACCCATTACTATGGTTCACAATTGTTTTCTTGACCCTTGTCTCACTCATTTCATTCTAGATCTCATTCTCATCAATTTTTCTTTTGCCTTTGTCTTGTCTCTGCTCATCCGGTTTTCTATTTACCAGACCCCTTCTTTCATTAATCCTACTTCTGCAGAATCTTGTAAAATGACCAGATCGGTTACAATTAAAGTACACAACATTTCTTCACCTATTTGATTGATTTCCTCTTGATCTGCATTGAATGGCCATATGTCAAAATCTATTGCATGCAAAACATTTTCCATTGAAAGAATTCCTATTTCCTCTATTTGATGAATTATTCATTATCATACTTCTGCATTCATTGGATTTATGACCATACCTCTTGCAATTGAAGCATTATCCAGAGAAGGATGGGTTATTTTGATTTACTCTACTTCTACATTGAGTGGCTCTATGACCAAATTTATTGCCCTTGAAACAATTTCCATTGAAAAATGGATACCTTTGAGTGTTAGGTTGTCTTACTGAAGGTCTTCTAGGCTTGTTTCTCTCATTCCTTGGTTGAGAGTTTCTTTGTCCAAATCTGGAGCTTTCACCTTTCTCATATCCAAGACCATGCTTGTCATCAGCCTTTTTCTGACCCTCAAGTATTGCTTCAAGTTTAGCTGAACTTATCTTGAACTTCTCCTTGTATTCATTTGCAACTTCTAGGTCATGTCTAAGAATGACAATTTGTCTTTCAAGATCTCTTTCATTGTCTATGCTTTCTTGTAGATCAGACTTTAGATGGCCAGCTATACTGTCTAATCTGTAGCATTCATCAATTCTTTCTTTTAGAGTTTGATTCAAGTCTTCTTCAGTCTTTTTTCTTTTCTCAATTTCTTTGGTTAGCCTCATTGCCCCGGATTCCATCTCAATTTTTAGAACAACTTCTTTTGATAGCTTCTCACATTCCCTTGTCTTTTCTTCCAAAGCTTCATTCATGCCATTTTCTTCAGTTAAACTGGATAACTGCAGAAGTAGCTCCTTTTTCCTTTCCATAGATTTCTTTAATTTATCTTTTAACATTTCAATTGTATCATTAGCATCTTTAAGTTCACCTTTTAGATTACTAAATTCTACTTTAGACTGAACAAGATCTTCCAGGGCCAACTGAAGTTGATCTTTGAGTGATCCCATTAAAACTCCTTCCAAGATAAAGGAACCTCACTCTAATACCAATTGTTAGAAATAGGACAAACAACTGAGAGGGGGGGTGAATCAGTTGTCCCAAAACTTTAATACTTTCTACAATTAATTCTTTCTTTTACCACTTAACAACAAATCAATAACTTAACCATGAAAACAACAAAGAGCAGTAGCACAATAATACACACGACACCAAGATTTTTAACGTGGAGACCTGGTTAAGGGAAAAACCATGGTGGGGGTTAACTCACAAAAAATAATACCCTGTTAAAAGTATTTTTACAAATGAGAATGCACATGCATTCGGGCTCACTGCCTACAAATGATTACAAGAGAATAATAGGGATTTTGAACTGATGAGAAGCATCTACTAATGCATAAATTTAGTTCCAGTTAAGCACAAAACACTGATCTTACACATTTCATCTTCACTCTGCCCTATTTATTGATCTGCCTTCATCAAAATCTTAGATCTCTGCTCTTTTCACCTTTTACTCCATATTTGCAACATATACACACCAAAATCATTCAAATCCATCTACTATATATATTCGCATCCTGATCTTCAACCACTCTTCAGTCGGCTTCAAGAACACTTAGAACTTTATTGAAAATTCTACTCTATCAGCTAAATTCATGTATACTTCTAATGCGAACCAAGACTTGCACTCACAAATCATTAATTAGGTCAGCTACTATCACTGATCATCACAACTTATCCAACCAACAACTTCCATACATCCAGAACCAAGATCAATCACAAGGTCAACCTTTTCTTCTTCTGTCTACTCTGTCTAACTGTTAGCCCGATACTCAGATTCTAATAACAATGAATCCTTCATCACCGGAGGCCAAAACTTAGGATTTAGATTATCCTGACAATGCTTATAATTCTCTCAGATCCGCAGCAAACTATGATCTACCATCAGAGAGATCTAGACCAAGATATCAAACCCTGTCGTTTGCTCTGTTCTTGACTACCTAGACTTAGATAAATCTTCAATCTAATTTCTGGTATGGGCAAATTATGAAATGTGGATGTGTAGTAGAGACTTAGTTGCCATCAATGACAACACTTATCATACCTAGCAGTGTCTCTTGCCAACAGGACTTAGCTACAGGTCTTGTACTTAGGATTGCTATGGAAAGATCTAATTTAATCAAGCCTTTTATCAAACCCTAGGTCAATCAATGCACTAAACCCTAGATTTGCAAAGATCTGATTATAACAGAAGATGTATAGTAGATAATCAGAAACCAATTTCACAAGAGTGATCAGAGAGATATCAGAACCTATGTCCCAGAGGTTAGAAAGTTGGAGGACTATTTCGTGGGCACCCAAGTCTAGAAAGATGGAATCTTCATAAACTAAAAACTGGAGAAATGTCACCGAGAATGTCCTAATGTTGGCTCTAATGTATGTTTAGGCAGGAATAATATTTTGCGGGTGCCTAAGTCTTTTGTAGAGGAATATTCCTGAAATGTTGTTAGATCCTAAAACCCTTTCCCTTACTCAATCTTCATGTACCTTCACCTTTTTGGATCTCACACCTATAACCTACATACAAGAAGAAAAGGGGTTTGGGGGTTATGGTGTTTAGGGACTTGCCTTAGTCAAATCTCAGGATAACATTCAAGCTTCCCAACATCGTTGTTTGATAGAGAGTGCATGCCCTAGCTATTAGGGCAGAGGCTAAACAAAATGATGATAGAAATATTTAAATAACAATGATATCACCTTAGAGGTGAAGCCCTTAGGAGAATGATGATCCTTCAACTCATAAGGAGATGGATGATGATTCTAAATCTGCAACGACACACACAATGCAAACACAAATTTGCTCTAGAAACACAATGAATGCTTTGAATGCTTTTTGTTCCAAGATCAAAAGTTTGCTATATCCATCTAGGTTCATAATGAATTCAAAAACACACTTATATATGCTTTCTCGCTAACATTCGTGAAATTAACCAAAAGAGCCGACAAGGAGAAACCCTTTTAAAGGTCATATGTTGACATACATTGAAATTTACCCCGACCAATCAGGGAGGACTTGGGTACAGATGCCCAAGTCCCGAGGCACCTTTTTGGTCTAGGGTAAGGCAAAGTATGGGCCCCTTGTTCCCAATTTGTATTGGTTTTGAGGGATTTTACATTGGGATGAATAATTAGAATGTGTAATGTTATCATGGGGACCTAGGAGCTAAACAAGAGGTAAAAAGGCATATGTCCACTTTTTACTCCATAACATTTAGCCCCCACTTTAATGTGTGTGTGATCTTATGAATAGTACATGCATTAAAGTATGGTCAAAGCACATCAAACACATCAAACACTAGAGCAAAAACACACCCTAAGTTTGGAAGACCATTTCTAGCCCCCAAGCTTAGGCAAACATAGGAAAACACTTGACAATCACATAAGACACAATGAATACAGTAAAGAAGAATGTAATACATGGAGAAGACATGAATATAGTCACACAATCCACAGAGAAGACATTATTAAAAAATTATATATATAATCCTAACTAGGTGATGGGGGGAGCTCATCGCTATGCACCACCATCAAAGACACAAAAAACACAGTGTGGAGGGAGCTCATCGCTACGTGCCTTAAACCACTAAAACATGCAAAACACATGGTGTGGGGGGAGCTCATCACTATGCACCTTTGAACCACTAAAACATATAAAACACGTAAGGAAGACATGTAGAGAACACATGGAATACACGAGTGTCGTAGAGTATGTTGTCGACACACTATATGTCTTATACATAGCAAACACAGGCGATAGGGAGGAGCTCATCACTATGATCCACTATATAAGACATGCCAAACACACCTGATAGTTGAGCTATGCTACCACAACTGTGAAAGACACACTTAAGGGTGAATAACTCAAGATCCAACCCCACCTCCGCAGAGGACTTTTAAAAGGATGTGCAACCACTCAAGGGAAGACACAATCCCGCCTTTCGCAGAAGGGCTTTCAAAATGCAACCCCACCTACATCTGTAGATGCTTTATGGTGAAAAGGAAGCATGCACAAAGTATCCAACCCCACATGCATCCACAGATGCCTTACAGTGAAAAGGAGGTATACGCAAACAAAACAAAGTGCACAACCCCACCTGCATTCGCAGATGCCTTACAGTGAAAATGAAGCATATGCAAAACATGCTTTATCAATAATGTCTAAAATAATCAACCACAATATATGCCCCCACCTTAAAGTGGTTGATCCCTCTTGCCAATATCAATCACATTTAAGGTAAAGTGAAAATAGGCAAGGGAACAAGATATTTCACGAAGCCCATGCCCCCAAAGGTGACATGTGCCAACGATCACTAAATGTTCCCAACAAACACATGCTTTAGTATCAAATTCTAATCATCAACAATATTCATGCATAGAAATAAGGTAACATACTACATAGACAAACCAAGGCTACACTTACAGGTTCGGATCCAAGTATAGCTGTAAGGTTATACTTCAGGTATCTCAGAACCAAGTGTAGCGACAAGGTGAGATACAAAACAATCCAAAGTGCATAGAAGCATATTAGAGTATTACAAAGGTTTGTTACAAGAATCTTCACAACACGATATACAATCACAACATGAGGTGATTATACTAGTCAAGCGTCAGTAATATATCACCCCATCTTCATATATGGACTAGGTCTATTTTTTATTTCTTGTTGTAGGGACACATGGTCCTTATCAGTATTTATTTGTTTTCATCATCCGTCGACTAGTAGAGCCACTAAAGAATGAAACACTAAAATGAGAGAGGAGACAAAAGTGACTTAGGTTTGCAACATGGGAGGATGCCCCCAAGACATCCTCCACAATGTTATGCCCCCAAGGCACCACACACAACAATTACAAGAAAATAGAGGAGAAGAATAGAAGAATAGAGAAACAAATAGAAGTGTCACAATAGAGGCAGTCTCCTATGCATCCTTGACCTTACAAGTGTATCAAGGGTCATCCAAGGAAACCTAAACAACATTTAACATGTGTGGGCAAAAACAACACAACACAACAACAGATAAATATATCTATTTTAAGAGGAGGCCAAACTTGCAAGCATCTTAGAGAGGTGCTCCATCAAGTGTGGTAAAATGTGTGAGGAATTCATACTTGATTGATGTTTATTTCCAAAACAGTCATGTGGTGCTTGTTTCTCAAGACTTGGTATGTTTGAAATCTACTAATGCTTGCGAGGAGGAGAATCATTACCTTTTTCCACTGATGATTCACGCCTTGTTCTTTTCCTTTCTTTTGCTTTCTTATTTTTCTTTTCTTGATGAAGGAGCCTTTCACAATGAAATGGGATGCTTTTCATCATCACTACTTTATCTTGCTTCAAGTGATTACATGTAGGTTGTTCCATTTACGTATCTTGTGCATTTTGGTTATCTTACAATCCATAAATGGATGATGGAGGAGGACCCTCGGTGTAGATACCTTTTCCTCATGGGCAAGGTAAATCTTCATTTGTCATCTTATCTACTTCTATCATACCAACTATTTCATCATAGTCAAGATAGTCATCTTCAATCTCTATTGTATTTTGTTCCACTATGTTGTTATGTTTAGGAAAAGGATTAGTGAAGATTTGTAGGTTTTGATTCGAAAGGGCTACTGACTTATTTCCATTGTCATTCACACTAGTAACATGTATCATGTTAGAATTGATGAGGTCTTGAATTTCATGTTTAAGACACATACATCTTTCGGTATCATGTCATGTCAAGCGGTGATAGTGATAATAGGCATTAGCATCAAATGAAGGTCCTTGCATCTTACTATTGTCTAGTGGACGAGGAGGAGGAAGCTTCAAAAGATTATTGTTCACCGCTTGAGTCATTATCGAGTGAAGAGAATCTAATAATGAAGTGAATTGTCTATGTTGTTGTCTAAATTGAAATGGTGTTCCATTAGGATTTGTAATAGAAGATACTTGTGATTGAAAATTGTTTGAATGTTGCCCATTGATCTTAATGAAATTCTTGTTATTCTTTGTAAATGAATTTTGAGATGTTCCAGCTATAGATTGACCAATAGGAGCCGATGAGGTATGATTCTCATATTGACTAGCCGAAAGTTGGTAATCTCAAAGAGCTATGCATAGATGTTGGAAAGAACTATACTTCATCAAAAGTATTTTATCACATATGTTTGATTGTAGATTTGTAATGAATACTTTTTGAACATCCTCATATGAAATTGGATATTGTATTTGTACAAAGAGAGCTTGATATCGACTAATGAATTCTATTAATTTCTCTTTCGGACCTTGTTTACAATGGACCAAATCAATCAATGAGATAGAAGGTCCAATTTTTTCTTGGAAATGTTGTAAGAACTAATCAACTAGGTGTGAAAAGGATTGTATTGAATTAGGAGGTAAGGAGCAAAACCATTCCAAAATAGTATCTTTGAGAGATCGAGGAAAAAGTTTTGCTAGAAACGCCTCATCAAAGAAGAAATCACTACACATTGTTGTGAATGCTGCCACATGAGTATTAGGATCATATTTACCACTATACTTTTCAAAGTGGAGAGTCTCAAATTTGTCAGGCATTTGAGCTCTTAGAATTGAATAGGATAAAGGATTGCGAGCATGATATGTTAGTAAAGTAGGTTGAGAGGAAGCATTAGTCATATTTGTCACTTTTTTCTGCAAGGATGACATACTCTACAAAAGTTGGTTTAGGAGAGCATCATTGGGTGAAGTGGGTTGCGGATTTGAGAGAGGTACATTTGATGTTGCAGTCGTGAAATTGAGAGGTGGTTGGTAATAAGTGGAGGTGATGGGTGGTTGAGAATAATTATGCATGGGTATGGAGACATGGGGTGCTGAGTTTTGATAATTAAATGCAACAACTTTGTAATTATTTCTAGTAGATATCCCCATAGTAGTGGTAGCATTACTACAAGCTTGTGGGTTGGTGGTGAGAATTGATGATGTAAAAGTAGATATTCTAATAGTCGATATGGGTGCCAATACTTGTGAGGTTATATATGTTGGTGGTGACACATTTTGAATGATATTCATGTGGCTAGTCGCTGGCATAATGTTATGATCCACTATGTGGGCTAATCCATGGAGCATGTCAACACCTTCTTGTCATTGTAATAACAATCCTCTTATACCCTCAACAACAGGTATCACTTCTTGAGCTAGATGTGCACGTTCTACACTTTGTTGGAAATCAACAAGTTGTTTGTGTAGTTTCTTAATTTGTTCATTAGGTTCATGTGTAACAATGTCAATCACCTTTTTAGAGTCATGAAATGTTTGTTCTTCCATCATGTTGGTGTTTATGTTATCTTGCAAAGATGTTGATTCAACCTTTGTAAAGTAGTTGTGCAATGGGTTTTCCGATGTTTGTGTGTCATTGCTATTAAGAGCACTAGAACCCATTAGTCTATGAATTCTCCTTACAAAGGTGTTTATATTAGGGCAGTGGGTTATACAACTCATGGAAAGTCCTATAACACTTAATGCACTAACCAAAAATATCATCAAGAAGATTAAGGTAGTTATGCTTGTTGAAATACACAATGTGTAATTGTAAAACTATGATTTTTCAAGTCATTTAAATGAAATTATGCAAGATTTTCAAATGAATGATGGAAAGCATTCTAGGAATCAATGCAAGATCTAAATTCTACACTCAGCAAGATGCAAATGTTTGAAGTTATGGGTTCACCAAAATGTTATATATGAAAAAGATGAATGATGAAGTATTAGCATGCACACTAGATCAAACCCTCTTTCACAATAACATTCAAGGACAAGAATGAGCCAAAATCACTACCTAATGAAGGTGGAATTAGCTACAGATCTTGTACTCATGAGTGCTATGGAAAGATCTGATTTAATCAAGACTTTTATCAAACCCTAGGTCAATCAATGCACTAAACCCTATATTTACAAAGATCTGATTGTAACAGAAGATGTACAGCAGATAATCAGAAACCAATTTCACAAGAGTGATCAGAGAGATATCAGAACCTATATCCTGGAGGCTAGAAAGTTGGAGGACTATTTCACGTGTGCCCAAGTCCAGAAAGATGGAATCTTCAGAAACTAAAAACTAGAGAAATGTCATAGAGAATATCCTGATGTCTAGTTAGACAAGAAGACTATTTTGCAGGTGTCCAAGTCTTCCATAGAGGAATATTCCTAAAATGTTATCAGATCCTTAAACCCTTTCCCTTATTCAATCTTCTTGTACCTTCACCTTTTTGGATCTCACACCTGTAACCTGCACACAAGAATAAAAGGGGTTTGGGGGTTATGGTGTTTATGGACTTGCCTTAGTCAAATCCCACGATAGCATTCAAGCTTCCCAACATTGTTGGTTGATAGAGAGTGCATGTCCTAGTAGGGCAGAGGCTAAACAAAATGATGATAGAATGATTCAAATAAATATGATATCACCTTGGAGGTGAAGCCCTTACGAGAATGATGATCCTTCAACTCATAAGGAGATGGATGATGATTCCAAATTTACAACACTCACAATACAAACACAAATCTGCTCTAGAAACACAATGAATGCTTTGAATGCTCTTTGCTCCAAGATCATAAGTTTGCTATATCCATCTAGGTTCATAATGAATTCAAAACCACAATTATATATGCTTTCCCATTAACATTCATGAAATGAACCAAAAGAGTCGACAAGGAGAAACCCTTTTAAAGGTGCTATGCCAACATACATTGAAGTTTGCCCTGACCAATCAGGGAGGACTTGGGCGCAAGTGCCCAAGTGTCGAGGCACCTTTTTGGTCTGGCATAAGGTAAAGTATGGGCCAATTTGTATTGGTTTCAACAGATTTTACATCAAAATAAATAATTAAAATGTGTAATGTTATCACGGGGACCTAGAAGCTAAAAAAGGAGGTAAAAAGGTATTCTCCACTTTTTACTCCATAACAACCATTATTCTAAAAGTTTTTCTTGTGAATAGATTGTCAAACCGAGGCATCCCACAAAAACTTGTCAATAGATCATCGATTGAGGGATAGTTGCAAGGGGTGATTGTAGGTAGACTGCCAACCTGAGGCAATTTACACCAAATCCTAGGAAATAAGTCATCGTGTAGAGTCTAAGGTGTTGCTAAAATTGTTGGAAAGTTGGATTGAAGTATTGAAAGGGGTAAGCGAGAATAAAATCTAAATCTTTGGAGGAAGATAAGAAGAAAGGTTGAAGCCTAAGGGATGATAATGATGATAGTGATGTGGAAGAATATGCAAGAGAAGATGTGTAAGATCTAGAAGACACAGAAGAAGAATCAAATTAGGTGAAAGTGTTGAAGGCCATTTCCAAAATTCGTAAGAGACCTAGATTTGAAATTTCAAACTAATGTGATTATTTAAATCCTAAATAATTCATCGACTCAATAAATAATTTGGATGAATATTTTGAGTATAAGGAAAGTTTTTGGGAAGTTTGTGATTTTTTACTTGGATGATATTTTAGTTTTTAGTAATACTAAGGAAGAACATCTAGAGCATATTAGGTTAGTACTACAGAGATTGAAAGAATAAAAGTTGATCTTTGAAATTTAAAAAGTGTATCTTCATGAAGGAAGAATTAATGTATTTAGGATTTGTGATCTAAGTTAAAGGATTGATGATGAATTTTGAGAAATTAAAAGCCATTGTGGAGTAGCCTATAGCATAAAATGTTGGGTAAGTAAGATCTTTTCATGAACGAGAAAGTTTCTATAGAAAGTTCATCAGAAATTTTAGTAGAATTTGTGTGCCACTGGCTAAGAAAATGAGGGGGAACAAGAAGGAATTCAAGTGGACTACTGGAGTAGATAGAAGCTTTGATTTGTTAAAGAAGAAAGTAAAAAATAGCTAGTGTTGGCTTTACCAAATTTCAACAAGATATGCCAAGTTGATTGTGATGCAAGTGTAAATGCAATTGGGGTTGTACTAAGCTAGGAGGGAAGACCAGTAGCCTATTTCAATGATCAATTGAATAATGCCAGAAGGAGATATCTTGGTTATGATGAAGGATTCTATGCCATAGTTCAAGCATTGAAGAAATGGAGGAATTACCTATTACCCAAGGAGTTTGTGTTGTACACTAATCACCAAGCACTAAAGTACTTGAATAGCTAATGTAAGTTGAATTGGAGACATGTAGTGGGTGGAATTCATACAAAGCTACACTTGTGTGCTAAAATATAGGAGTGGGAAGTCAAACAAAGTTGTTGATGCATTGAGTAGAAGATAGAATCTGCTAATAGAAATGACAATAGAGGTAGTTGGTCTCAAGGAGCTAAAACATTTGTATGAAGTTGATCTTGATTTTGTAGAAGCATGGAAAGAATGCAAAGAGTCAGTAAGCATGGATAGGAGTAGATGGTTGGACTATTTGATTCAAAATGAGATTTTATTCAAAGGTGGTCAATAGTGCATACCAAGGAGCTCCATGAGGGAAAATCTAATCAGAATGAAGCATTGCAAAGGTTTAGATGGACATTTTGGGATAGACAAGACAATTACATTAGTTAGTGAGAACTATTTTTGGCTACAAATATGCAAGGATGTAAGAAAATTTGTTCAAGTTTATAGAATATACCAAGTTGCCAAAGGAAGTAATCAGAATGTTGGATTATATTTGTTTGAGTCACATAAAGACCCACAGGAGCCAAGATCATCTGCAGGAAATCTTCTACAAGAGAGAGCTACAAGAGGATAATGCACAAGCCAAAAATATTTAGGAATAAGTGCTTCACATTCCTGAAGTAGAAGTTACATTATGCATTAATGAAATGCAAATATATACACACCACCACTATCTAATGAAGAGGCAAAGTGGGGAGTTGAAGATGAAAATCCTATGACACATGTCATGAGGCTAAAATAAAGTGTCTCCCTAATTAACTTATGTAAAGTGAAAATATTTTACTAACACCCTCCCATAAGTGCAACTTAGGGAGATTTACACAAGCTAAAAAGAAAGAAATATGGATGCATGAATGCAAGGATGGATGGGTCCTGACAACAAAGGCCTGATCAGGTACCCATTTACAAACAAAATCTCTCCTAAAGTGGAGAAAAGGAGAAAACCACATGGGAAAAAACTCCCCCCCAAAAGAGAAAAAACAAAAATGCAAATGAGCCAGTGATGGAAGAAGGGCTCAAGACCCCCCAAGAACTAAATCCATCACAGAAGTATAATCATGAGTCCCCCCATAAGAGGGAAAGAAAGAGGCAATGAAATCCTCCAACACTGTAGAATCTCCAAAACTAGAAGAGGATGCTCGAATGCATAAGCCAATCCACTTATGGAAAATCACATTTATTCCCTTAGAAAGAAATTTCGCAATCAGTGATTTTCGAAGAACTTGTGAAGAAGGTGGCCTCAAAATGAATATCTCTAAAGACTGGATGGATGTCCTTTTGTCCAAATTTGAAGACGCCACAACAAAATCAAGAACAACCTAGTGAATCTCTGAAGGTGACAACTGAAGACAAATCGGAACAAGTGTCTCCAAAGACAGAATATGAAAGATAACAACAGTGTCATTACTATCATCAAAGAGGAACCTCAAGTCCTTAAGAATATCATCCTACTCACCCAAGGAAGCATCAATAGATATGTGATGTAGAGGAGTAGAATGAGTGTCATCAAGATGTGAATCAGGGGCAAGAATGCCCAGATTCAAGTATCCAAACTTCTTTTCAGAAGTGGGGTCCACACAAGAAGTGTGATCAATAGTCAATGGAACTGAATCATCATCTAGACTAAAACCAGCAAAGGTGTATAACTGAGTTTCATGATAAACAACCCCTGTAGAAATGATCTTTGTACTCTCCAAGTCTGATGATGACTAGATCAGGTGTGAATTCTATAGTCTTCCCTACACCACTGTGAGTAATTTGATATATGGAAAGCAAATTATTTGTCAAGGAAGGTACACGTAGTACATCATTGAAGGTGCCATCACCAATCTCAATTGATCCTTTTCCAATTGCATTCACATATGTATTATTACCCATCAAAATTGGTTTCATAGGGCAATGTTCAAAGGTAGAAAACATGGACTTAGATGAAGCCATATGATGAGAGGCTCCTGAATCAAGAATTCATTTACCTGAACTAAAAGTTGAAGATGCACAAAGTGCTTTACCTTTATGTTTATGAGCTCCATTAGCATAGCCTGCATGCACTTTTTCAAATGATTCTAACTGTTTTGATGATGAAGGAGTAGATGAACTAGGAGAAGAAGTTGAAGAAGTACTAACATTCAATTTATGAGTAAGATTCTTCAACTCGGCTACTTCTTTTTTGTAACAATCTTGTTCACTATGCCCACACTTCTTGCAATATGCACAAGTGGGTCTCCCCCTTTTCTCCTTTTTTCTAGATGAAGATGACTCAGGGGTAGTTGGAGGTGTTGAATTCTTGTCTTTCTCACTATTCTTGTTGTTTTCTTTTTGTTCTTTGCCACTTGAAGCCTTTTGCTCTTTTGCAACAAGAGCATGAGATTTTGAACACTTCAGAGTACCCATCTACACCAATTTTATTTGTTCTCTTATGAGGGAAGAAGAAAACTCATTAAGAGAAGGCATTTTGTATTTGGTACCCCAAGCATCCTTAGTAGCATAAAAGGTTGATGCAAAAATAGAATAATCAGGACCAAGTTTAGCAAGAATGGACAAAATCAACTCTGTGTCCTCTTTTTCAATACCACATTATTTTAACTGCAATCTCAGAGACTTAGGTTTGGTAAAGAAGTCTTGAATACTATCAAAGTCTGTAGGTTGCAAACTAATAAGTTCATTCTCCAACTCATGTCCTTTCATTATATCCTGTGTTCCAAATAAACCCTCTAATATTGTCCAGTTTTCATTTGGAGATTTACAAGATGAAATATGAAAGCAAAGATTAGGAGAAATTGATAGAGTAAGAGTACCAAATGCTTCATCTTTCCTTTCATTCCATTCCCTCTTTTCTTTTCCAGCAATAGTGGGTTCTACATTTGTACCAATAACCATTCTATGCAAGTGCAATTCATGCAAAACATACTCCATTTCTTCTTTCCATTTATGGTAGTTATGAGGAGTAAGAGATTCAATTTTAGGAATGTCCATGATGATTTCAGAAAAAAAAAAATGGGAGAAGAGCAATAAAATACCCTCACAAGCAAGAAATTATCCCCCTTGTTTACAGAAAAAACCATTGAAATGTTCTTTTTCCAAAAAAATAGAGATCTGAAAAACATAGATACCTGATGATATTTTCTAGAAAAATCAACCTGATGGCTATGTGGAGGATTGAATCACCTTTTCAATGATATTTTGTTTGTCTAATTCTGACAATGTATGCAAAATATATGCTCAAAACACTGAGGGTAATGTTGAAAAAGAAGACCTGACTTCTGGTGAAAACAACATATAGTTAAGAAAAAATTAGAAAAAATTACCTGCACCACTAGAAATTTCTCTGAGTCCTCTTTCCAACAATATCTTGTTTGCACAAAACGGAGACCAAACGTGAAAGTTATGACAGTTTTCGTAAAACTGCTCTGAAAAGGCACAAAATAGGGATGCGATTTTGTGATCTAATTTTCTCGAAATCCATGCACTACCTACAAAAAATAAGAGATACCCAGATAGGATTTCAATGCTTTTGACAAAACATAAAAATATTGTTTCTCCAAGATGCAGCAATTAAATGCTAATGTATAAAACCCTCTCTAATCCAAGAAGAACCAAACAGATCTGGAGCTCTGATACCATGATGGAGTCACACAAAGACCCACAAGAGCTAAGATCATCTGCAGGAAATCTTCTACAAGAGAGATCCGCAAGAGGATAATTCACAAGCCAAAAACATCCAGGAATAAGTGCTTCACATTCATGAAGTAGAAGTTACATTATGCATTAATGAAATACAAATATATACACACCACCACTGTCTAATGAAGAGACAAAGTGGGAAGTTGAAGATGAAAAGCCTATGACACATGTCATGAGGCTAAAATAAAGTGTCTCCCTAATTAACTTATGTAAAATGAAAATATTTCACCAACAATATTAGCCATTACCAATACTGAAGAAGCCATGGCTAAACATATGTATGGATTTTATATTGGGATTTCCATGGACACAAAGAGGTCCGAATGATTTAATACTAGTAGCAGTGGATAGGTTTTTTGAGATGGCACATTTCATCCCATGTAAAAAGAGAAATGATGTGGTACATATAGCTAATCTATTTTTCAAGAAAGTTGTAAGATTTCATGGTTTATTGAGGAGCATAGTTTCAAACATGGATACTAAGTTTGTGGAATACTTTTGAATGACCCTATGGAAAAAGATAAAGACATAGTTGAAGTTCAATTCAGCATATCACCATTAGAGTTATGGGAAAATGGAAGTTGTGAATAGGAGCTTGGGAGACTTACTTAGATGCTTGGTTGGAGTAAAGGCAAGGATTTGGGACAGGGTTCTATCTCAATTAGAGTTTTCATATAACAATTCAGTAAATAGAAGTACCCAAAAAAATACCATTTCAAATTGTGAGCAATAGTTGTCCAAGGAATGTATCAAAGTTGAGGGACATTAATAAGGAAGACAAAAGGAGTGTGGAGTGTCTTCTTGTTTTGTCAGCTTCTTAATTGTTTCTATCATTCATCTTCTCTAGGTGACTTCTTACCTGCACATGCACCTTCTTCATGTGTTTTGCAAACTCCTCTGTGGAGTAGCCATTACCAATACTGAAGAAGCCATGGCTGAACATATGTATGTATTTTATATTGGGATTTTCAAGGACACAAAGAGGTCTGAATGATTTAATACTAGTAGCGGTGGATAGGTTTTTTGAGATGGCACATTTCATCCCATGTAAGAAGATAAATGATGTGGTACATATAGCTAATCTATTTTTCAAGAAGGTTGTAAGATTGCATGGTTTATTGAAGAGCATAGTTTCAAACATGGATACTAAGTTTGTGGAATACTTTTGAATGACCCTATGGAAAAATATGAAGACATAGTTGAAGTTCAATTCAGCATATCACCATTAGAGTGATGGGAAAATGGAAGTTGTGAATAGGAGCTTGGGAGACTTACTTAGATGCTTGGTTGGAGTAAAGCCAAGAATTTGGGATAGGGTTCTATCTCAATTAGAGTTTTCATATAACAATTTGGTAAATAGAAGTACCAAAAAAATACCATTTCAAATTGTGAGCAATAGTTGTCCAAGGAATGTATCAAAGTTGAGGGACATTAATAAGGAAGACAAAAGGAGTGTGGAGTGTCTTCTTGTTTTGTCAGCTTCTTAATTGTTTCTATCACTCATCTTCTCTAGGTGACTTCTTACCTCCACGTGCACCTTCTTCATGTGTTTTGCAAACTCCTTTGTGGAGTAGCCATTACCATTACTGAAGAAGCCATGGTTGAACATATGTATGGATTTTATATTGGGATTTCCAAGGACACAAAGAGGTCCGAATGATTTAATACTAGTAGCAGTGGATAGATTTTTTGAGATGGAACATTTCATCCCATGTAAGAAGAGAAATGATGTGGTACATATAGCTAATCTAGTTTTCAAGAAGGTTGTAAGATTGCATGGTTTATTGAGGAGCATAGTTTCAAACATGGATACTAAGTTTGTGGAATACTTTTGAATGACCCTATGGAAAAAGATGAAGACATAGTTGAAGTTCAATTCAA